>OFHU01000782.1:0-739041 GCA_900245905.1 Lacerta viridis
AGAAGTGTATTCCTGATTCTGTGCAAAGAATGATTGATCCCCATATAATGGCCCTATGTCGCAGTTTGGCTCAGGAGGATTCGTCAGACGAACTCGTACTTGTAGAGTCCGAGTTGTCTGAAGAGAAAAGGAGGGAATGAAGGGGACAGATCAATTATTCCATATTGATTATAAATGCTCTTTTAATGTTTAATGCCTTTAAATGCTTTAAATGCTTCCTAACCTGCTTAAAATATATTTTCTGTAATATTAAGAGAGACACAGTCTCTTAAAGGCCCTTCGACCCTGAAGTAGTTTTTAGGAATGTCTGGGAAATCAGCCAACATGGCCAGAAGTTTGCAAGGTTATAGATAGCGGTGCACTGTCTGGAATTAAACAATGGCCTGTTAATAGCACCTTGCCTGTTACCATAGCAACACCACGGGAGAGGGGGACGGAAAGCCCCTTTTAAGGAATGTGCCGTTAATATTGTGGGTTAGCCTTTGATGGGCTTAAGAGCTGGTCTTGTTGATTGATCATACTGGAGGCATCAGGCTTGTTGGAGTTGTGTATCCTTACATGTATTGGTATGTATTGATTGCATATTTGTGTATTGTTCCTATGGGTCTTTGGGAGAGGGGCAGGTCTGAGTTGTGTGAGCAAGGGGGGGCTCTCAGCCTTGGACGGGATGCATGCGCTTTCTGAACAGCCGGGAGGAATGCAGCTGGAGTTGGCTCCTGCCAACTGTATTAACATTATATTAATCCATTTAAGGTTGTAAGGTATTTTTATATAGTTAGAGGCTGTTCCTGCTGTATTGATATTATTGATTTATACCCTTTGTATTTCCTACCTAATGCAATAAGTATTATTGCCGGTTAATTGAAGTTATGCTTTCTGCTGATTAGACAGTCAGACATGTCCTAACCTTCAGCATACAATAGGGGACTGTTTTGTTACTTACTGTTTATGTTGCTATATTTCTGGGAAGTCTGCCAAGTACATTCAAGGCTTGCCAGGACATTCCCAGACTGGGGAGAGTGAGTTGGGGAGGCTTTGGGAGGTTACCCTCCTAGGGAACATGTGAACCTTGAGCCAATTTTCGGTTTCTATTTTCGGTTTCTGTATTGTCTTTATAAGGAATACGCGCCAGTCTCTCAGTGCTCAGTCCACCTTTTGGATTGTGCCTTTTGCTTTACATATGTAACTCAAAATATATCCTGTTGAATCCTGCATGGTGTTTTGCCTCTTTGTGTCCAATGCTCCGACAGCTCAAGAGCTCAAGAGCCTTTTTATGGTCTTACACCTTTACCTTTACCTTGTTCCTGCATATACTGGATATATCCAGATGAGGGCATCCAGATCGCTGCCCTTTTGTGACTGCAAAAATTGCCCCCACCTCCAAACTGCTGAGAAGCACCTATCAGGCTAATAATATAATTATTAGCAGCAGACTTTAGGGATGCCTAAATTATCAATCTCTTTTTTAAAAAAGTGACAGAACTGATTGCGGAAACTCTTGAGGCATCTCTCTATTAGCTGCAGCTGGCAAAATTTTGCAAGGTTCTTAGCTAACCGTCTCTTAACAGTATCCAAGGTGACCCTTCCTGAATCCCAACATGGTTTTTGGCCAGCTAGGGGGACAGTGGACATGATTTTCACCGCTTGACAGCTTCAGCAAAAATGCAGAGAGCAAAACCAACCCCTGTATATGGCGTTTATCGATCTGACTAAGGCTTTCAACACTAAATTGTAATTTCCTGTGGACTGTCCTTCTGAAAATTGGCTGCCCAGATAAATTTGTAAACATCATTTGGCTCCTCCATGAGAGCCCCCAGCCTCCCCACAGCCAAGCCTCAGCCGCCGCAATGTATTCCTGCATGTGCCCAACGCAACCCTTTCTGTTCACTGGGTTCACCTTTCTGTTCACTGGGTTCACTTTGCTTGCATGTTCGCCTGTGACTAAAGGTGGCACTGATCTGTATGTACATGTAAGCCTTTTGAGTCCTGCTTAACTGCAAACTGATAACATAAGATGTGTATGTGGTAGCAAAATGAAAGGGATTCTCTGGCAGCAGTGTTTGAAGTAAATAAACAAAAAAACAACACTTTTAACTGTAAGTATCTTTCCTTTTTTTCAAAAAAAAAAATCCAATGGGGGGGGTGACAAAAAATTTTTTGACCCCGGGTACCAAATTACCTTCTTACACCCCTGCTTACACATCACTTGGGAAAACAGGCAAACTAATATCAGTGTACTGGATGAAGCAAAGATTACCAGTGTTGAAGCAATGATTCTTCAACATCAACTTCATTGGACTGGTCATGTTGTGTGGATGCCTGATTATCATCTTCCAAAGCAACTACTCTATTCCAAACTTAAAAATGGAAAGCGTAATGCTGGTGGTCAACAAAAGAGGTTTAAAGACTGTCTCAAGGCAAATCTAAAAAAAAAAAAAATGTAGTATAAACACCAACAACTGGGAAACACTGGCCTGCAAGCACTCCAGTTGGAGAACAGCCTTTACCAAAGGTGTCATGGGCTTTGAAGACACTCGAACTCAGGACGAAAGGGAGAAATGTGCTAAGAGGAAGGCACGCTTGGCAAATCCACACCGTGATCAACTCCCGCCCGGAAACCAATGTCCCCACTGTGGAAGGACGTGTGGGTCCAGAATTGGCCTCCACAGTCACTTACAGACTCATTGTTAAAACTGTCTTTATGGAAGACAATCTTACTCGGCTACGAGTGATCGCCACAGAAGAAGAAGATAATTTTTTTATTTAGACCCCATCCATCTGACTGGGTTTTTCCTCAGCCATTCTAAGCAGCTTCCAACATATATTAAAAACATAATAAAACATGAAACATTAAAAATCTTCCCATTACAGGGCTGCCTTCAGGTGTCTTCTAAAGGTTGTATAGTTACTTATCTCCCTGGCTGGATGGGGGGGGGTGCCATATAACTCAGTACAACATTTCTCTGATTAAAGTGTGGTGGAGTCTCCTTCTTTGGAGGTCTTTAAGCGGAGGCTTGACAGCCATCTGTCAGGAATGCTTTGATGGTGTTTCCTGCTTGGCAGGGGGTTGGACTGGATGGCCCTTGTGGTCTCTTCCAACTCTATGATTCTATGAAAGTAGGGACATCCTAAGGAAAAGCAGGACATTCCAGGATCAAATCAGAAACCAGAGCAGCTTCTGTAAATCTGGGACTGCCCCTGGAAAATAGGGACACTTGGAGGGTTTGGTAACACCACACAAACAGGCATTTCTTCACAGGGTTATACTTGTGATTTTTCTTCTTCTATGTTTGGTGTCCCAAATTAGCCCCATGTTAGATTTCAATGGGAGTGCTCCAAAGTCAGAGAGAGAGGGGGGGGGGGCTTGCTGACCTAATGCGACCTCACACAAAGCCACAGAGCCCTGATAATCTCTTTGTCCTTTCTTTAACTTTCTAACCTCTCTTCCTCCCTGTCCTCTTTTGTGACAGGGCTGCTGGCTCGAACAAAGCACGGGTGACTTAAAAGGAGACAATTAAGCGAGGGAAGCTTTCCTCAGAGGATGAAAGATTGCTGCCCCTCCGCTTTTAAACACAAGATGCTCTTCCGAAGATTATCTGGAATTCAAGGCTGATATTGAAGAGCCGATTCAGATAAGCAACTTTCAGGTTAATTGAGACGATTTTCAACATCTTCAGTAGATAGCAAAGGCCACGACCCTGCTTTGAATAAAAGGAAGCAGAGAGTGCCCCAGAGTCATCCTCGACTGGACCTAACGGTCAGGAGTTCCTTGTTCCTGCATATACTGGAAATATCCAGATGAGGGCTGCGGGGCTGCATCCAGATCTCTGCCCTTTTGTGGCTGCAAAAATTGCCCCACCTCCAAACTGCTGAGAATATTATCAGGCTAATAATATAATTATTAGCAGCTGACTTTAGGGATGCCTAAATTATCAATCTTCTTTAAAAAGGTGACAGAACTGATTGCGGAAACTCTTGAGGCATCTCTCTATTAGCTGCGGCCGGCAAAATTCTTGCAAGGATCTTAGCAAACCGTCTCTTAACAATATCCAAGGTGACCCTTCCTGAATCCCAACATGGTTTTTGGCCTGCTAAGGGGACAGTGGACATGATTTTCACCGCTTGACAGCTTCAGCAAAAATGCAGAGAGCAAAACCAACCCCTGTATATGGCGTTTATCGATCTGACTAAGGCTTTCAACACTAAATTGTAATTTCCTGTGGACTGTCCTTCTGAAAATTGGCTGCCCAGATAAATTTGTAAACATCATTTGGCTCCTCCATGAGAGCCCCCAGCCTCCCCACAGCCAAGCCTCAGCCGCCGCAATGTATTCCTGCGTGTGCCCAATGCAACCCTTTCTGCTCACCGGGTTCACTTCACTTGCATGTTCGCCAGTGACTATAGGTGGCACTGATCTGTATGTACATGTAAGCCTTTTGAGTCCTGCTTAACTGCAAACTGATAACATAAGATGTGTATGTGGTAGCAAAATGAAAGGGATTCTCTGGCAGCAGTGTTTGAAGTAAATAAACAAAAAAATAACACTTTTAACTGTAAGTATCTTTCCTTTAAAAAAAAAATCCAATGGGGGGGTGATAAAAAATTGCTTGCCTGATTTCTTCTTCTGGCTGTGTCAGACCAGTAACCATCATTTCCTTTGTTTGCAGGTGACAGGTGAGCATAGCTGTCAACTTCCCCCCTTTTAAAAGGGAAATTCCCTTATTCCGAATAGGATTCCTCGCAAGAAAAGGGAAAAGTTGACAGCTATGCAGGTGATAAGCGCATGTAACATTTCACCATGCGGTAAAGTGAAAAGGCATGTAAATCTTAGATCACATCTGCATGGGGGTGGGGACAGGGTGAGATACATGGTTTTGACAGAAGTTGACCAACCTATGCATTTGTTCCTACATTAGCATGGCTGCCCGACAGTCTGTCAAGGTGCCAAACCAAAGTGCACTTAGGGATGGGGGAAGAAATCCAATCCATTTTAAAGGTGAACTTCCCAAATTGACACTATCTGGAAACATACCAAACTATAACACAGACATGCTTCAAAACTGGTAAATTTCAGAGCAAGGTGTTGACATCTAACTAACATCCACAACCCAGAAACCTGTAGAGTCATAGCTGGCTCATCTATATAAGCATTTGCAAAGGGCAACAGCAGCCAAAGCTACTGTTTATACAATTTGCCCAACGAACTTTGCAAAATCGTGCTGCTACCAGCTACCAGTGCACTTGGCATGATGAGAAGAACATGCTGCATCCAATATATATCAGAGCACATCCCCAAATCGGAAAATGCTGATATATGTAATTCTGAAAAATTTTAAGCCAAGCAGAACTAAATCAGCATAGTCTGAAATAATGCAGGAAACATAGGAGTGTCAAGTTCTTGGCTTCAATTCAGAAGGCTTCAATTTCCAAATGTTGATGAACTGCCCAATCCATCTCTTCTGTCCAACCTGCCTCACTGAAAGCCAGGCCCTGTTTTGCACTCAAGCGACATGGGAGGGACCCCATCAAGCTACATGGATTTACTCCCAACTCATGATGTTATAGCTGAGGATGCGTTCTGGCTTTTCAACTTGTAGCTGCTCATGACTGGAGGGAGACAAGCAAGACCTTCAGCTGCGAAATGCATTCCAGCTGCAGCAGCTTCTCACATCTGTCGATCAGCATGTTCCTCCTCCCTCTTCCTCCAGCGTGGTGTGGTAGTTAAGAGCGGTAGACTCGTAATCTGGGGAACCAGGTTCGTGCCTCCGCTCCTCCACATGCAGCTGCTGGGTGACCTTGGGCTAGTCACACTTCTCTGAAGTCTCTCAGCCCCACTCACCTCACAGAGTGTTTGTTGTGGGGGAGGAAGGGAAAGGAGAATGTTAGCCGCTTTGAGACTCCTTTGGGTAGTGATAAAGCGGGATATCAAATCCAAACTCCTCCTCCTCCTCTTCTTCTTCTTCTTCTTCTTCTTCTTCTTCTTCTTCTTCTTCTTCTTCTTCCTAGTTGTCAAAGCAGAAAAAAGCCACAATTTGTCTTGCTGCATCTGCCCAACTCACAGGGCAACAAATTGCCTCCTTCCCCAAGTTTGGTTGAAGCTGAGGAACTGGAAAGAAAGTACAGTAGTACCTCAGGTTACAGAAGCTTCAGGTTACAGACACTTCAGGTTACAGACTCTGCTAACCCAGAAATAGTACCTCAGGTTAAGAACTTTGTTTCAGGATGAGAACAGAAATCGCGTGGCGGCGACAGCAGGAGGCCCCATTAGCTAAAGTGGTACCTCAGGTTAACAACAGCTTCAGGTTAAAAATGGACCTCCGGAACGAATTAAGTTCTTAACCCAAGGTACCACTGTACAGGAGGAGATGCTTCCCTCACCCCAAATCAGGAGGGACCCCTATGTCCCATTTTGTTGTTGTTCCACAAGAGAACATTGCTTATGTCACAGAACTCCACAAAAGCAGATTTGGCTTGGGTTTCTACATCTCTCTCTCTCTCTCTCTTGTAAAAGTTACTGGTAGGTAGCCGTGTTGGTCTGCCATAGTCAAAACAAAATAAAAATTCCTTCCAGTAGCACCTTAGAGACCAACTAAGTTTGTTCTTGGTATGAGCTTTCGTGTGCATGCACACTTCTTCAGATAGAAGTGTGCATGCACACGAAAGCTCATACCAAGAACAAACTTAGTTGGTCTCTAAGGTGCTACTGGAAGGAATTTTTTATTTTGTTTTCTCTTGTAAAAGTCCATTTGCCACACAGCAATGGAAGGGACAAGTATCTTTTTCACAGTGGACATACAGCGGCATTTTCTTTCATGGGAAGTTGATCATTTTCTCATCTTGCAGAGCATTTCAGTGCCTATTAATGCTTCGATTCAGAAGGGAGGTGTTTTGAGGCCTTCTTCCTAAATTTATAGTTGTTACAGAGAATAGCGACATCTTAGGGTAACATGAAACGGCACTTTGTTGCACTGCAGAAGCTGGCTTGACCATGAATGCTACGATGGTGTCTTCTTGGCTTCAATGTGTCTGTTGCAGACCAGACAAGGAGGTGGAAGAAAGAAGCTGGTGTCCTCCCATGTTAAAAGCCTGGCTCATTAAGCATGCAGCAAACGAATTGGCTCGCTCTGTTTATACATTCTGCAGCTAACACTTGCCGTCATACCTTGACAGAAGATTCCACTCGGGAGAATTACATTTCTGAAATGAAAAGTCTAACATGTCCTCAAAAGGACACATTTATAAAGAATGTCAGCCCCATATTCCCTGGTATTCCAAATACCTTCGTTGGTGTGTTTCTAATTAGATTTCACTCCTCCCACACCCGCAACTGCTAATGCTATAATCAGGAAGTATCTGGTTTCCAGGCTTTGAAAATTAATCTCCTAATTTGTTTTTTGTTCTATCACAGAAGCCCTACCTCCACGCCTAAACAATGCTGTTGGCAATGGATTCATCCAACATCTGAGCTTGCTCTTTGCAAGCTAAAATGCTTGTACTTTTAGAAATATAAAAACAGCTGAGCTGTGATGCAAAGTGCTGTGAACAAGCAAGTTCACCTCTTAAACACTGATATTTACACTGTGCGCTGCTACTCCCTCGGCGACAGAGCGAGCGGCGGTGCGTGGGGGTGACAAGCGGCGGCCCCTCCTGCCACTCCCCACGCACCACCGGTCACCCCGTCCGTGCAGCGCTGCTGCTCCCGGGGTGACGGAGGGAGCGGCGGCGCGTGGGAGTGGCGGGAGGGGCCGCCGCTTGTCACCCCCACCCGCCGCTTGTCACCCTGTCACTGGGGGCGTGCCGCCCCTACCCCCCCTCCCCAGCAACGACCCTGCTACTAGCATAGAAGTTCCTGTACTGTGTTCCTGTATTCAGAATTTTTAAACTCAGTAATGCTATGATCCTAAAACCCATGAGTAAGTCAGCATTATTTTAGAAAGACACCATTTCAGAAGCCACCATTGTGGCAATGACCTTGGCCAATGAATTTTTCTTGGGCTTGGTTTCTCACCTGTAAAATGGGAATCACAGAGGTGTTAATTGCGAAAAGGTTCAGCATATATTATTCACAGCGGCTTCCATTTTATTTCTTAGCTTCACCTGCTGAAGATTTTTTGCAACAATATTAATTTTGCAACTTTGAATTATTCATTTTATTTTGCTTCTCCTTTAGTTTATTCTTTTGAAAATTATTTAAATGTATTTATGCATATGCACATGTAATTACACTTACTTACCATCAAGTTTCATAATCAAGAAGAATAATCAAGGTACTGATAATATTTATACAATCAACGCAATATTCAAAGAATACCTCTTAGTTACCCAACCTAATTGCATCTTCATATTCCCTTATTCAAACGAATTCTAGGTTGATGGCAATCAGTAGCACCAAATACAATTAATATATTAAAGTGAAATATAGGTCAAGATTATAAATGCAGTCATTAACCAACATAAAAACTCGATGCTATTTCATGATAATTTATGATGATTGGGCATCATTTATAAACTTCGCGAGGAATAGTTACGCTGGGCACATTTTAATAACATAAGGTCTGTTTCAAGCAAATAAAAATCAGAATCTAGAACTATACCATATAAATGCAAGCAACAGATTTTCACAGATTTTGATACTGCTGTTGAGTACTATTGCCTTTAAAAAAAAACAAAAAAAAAACCCACTTTGCCTTCTGATTTCTACCATTTCATATTAAAAACCTCCCTGCTGCTCTCAGATACCAATCCTGCTACAGCATACAATGCTGCTAAATTCTGCACAGCAGCACTCAAAATTCATTGGAGGATGACCTTTGCCACAAACTAGATTTAATGAACATATCAGAGTGCTCGGTAAATTAACAGTTAAAGTCTTTTATATATCAACCTTCCATGCTCTTCCACACTCACTCAATGCTTCTATCCATTTCTTGTAATTCTTTTAAAAAGGTAAAGGGACCCCTGAGCATTAGGTCCAGTCGTGGATGACTCTGGGGTTGCGGCACTCATCTCGCGTTACTGGCCGAGGGAGCCGGCGTACAGCTTCCGGGTCATGTGGCCAGCATGACAAAGCCGCTTCTGGCGAACCAGAGCAGCACAGAAACGCCGTTTACCTTCCCTGGAGCGGTACCTATTTATCTACTTGCACTTTGATGTGCTTTCGAACTGCTAGGTGGGCAAGAGCAGGGACCGAGCAACAGGAGCTCACCCCGTTGCGGGGATTCAAACTGCCGACCTTCTGACTGGCAAGCCCTAGACTCTGTGGTTTAACCCACAGCGCCACCTACGTCCCACGTAATTCGTTTAGCTTCTTTTAAATTCTTATAGACTTTTATATTCACCTTTTGTTTTAATGCCCTTTAGCTTCCCAAAATGCTTTTCAGATTTTAAATGACTGTATCCCACCCTTTCATGCTGGTCTATGACCGTAATAAAGATTTGTATATTGTATTAAAAACAGAGCAGCAACCATCTGCCCGTTTTGTCCCGCAGGTACCATGACGACTCCCAGGTAAAAGCTTGCAGATGGAAGCTTGAAGATCCCGAGATTCAGGGTGCCACAATCTCCAGCTGTTTAACACGTCCACATCTTTCAAAACCACAGGGTAGTAAATACTGTATATAAGCTTTTCCCAGTAATCAACACATAAGCCAGCAGATGTTAACATGTGCAGCCTGCTGGCAACGCTATGCTTTTGTCCGCGCAGATGGATGTAAACCCAAGCATTGCCGTTGTTAATTAACAAGGAAAATAAATCTGGTTGCCATCATGGTTTAAACAACTGGATGAGAACTAATCCTCCCCCAAGCTGTATGTGTGTGATCTTAACATGGGAATCTGTCTGTAAGAGGAACACAGACAATGCTGTAGCTGCTACACATGGTTTCTCATGCCAGGTTCAAAGCTAAATCCTCCTTCTCTCATGTCAAAATCTAATTAAACGACGACAATTAGGTCTATACACCCCTTTCCTAGCTCCAGGCACTTAATTAACCTCTAATAACAACTGGGAAATGGTGCAAGCTTGAGTCATAGATCTACAAGATTCCCCCCCCACACACACACAATCTAGGAAACTTGTTTGTTGTTGTTTAGCCGTTTAGTCGTGTCCAACTCTTCGTGACCCCATGCACGCCAGGCACTCCTGTCTTCCACTGCCTCCTGCAGTTTGGTCAGACTCATGTTGGTAGCTTCGAGAACACTGTCCAACCATCTCGTCCTCTGTCGTCCCCTTCTCCTTGTGCCCTCCATCTTTCCCAACATCAGGGTCTTTTCCAGGGAGTCTTCTCTTCTCATGAGGTGGCCAAAGTATTGGAGCCTCAGCTTCAGGATCTGTCCTTCCAGTGAGCACTCAGGGCTGATTTCCTTAAGAATGGATAGGTTTGATCTTCTTGCAGTCCATGGGACTCTCAAGAGTCTCCTCCAGCACCATAATTCAAAAGCATCAATTCTTCGGTGATCAGCCTTCTTTATGGTCCAGCTCTCACTTCCATACATCACTACTGGGAAAACCATAGCTTTAACTATACGGACCTTTGTCGGCAAGGTGATGTCTCTGCTTTTTAAGATGCTGTCTAGGTTTGTCATTGCTTTTCTCCCAAGAAGCAGGCGTCTTTTAATTTCGTGACTGCTGTCACCATCTGCAGTGATCATGGAACCCAAGAAAGTAAAATCTCTCACTGCCTCCATTTCTTCCCCTTCTATTTGCCAGGAGGTGATGGGACCAGTGGCCATGATCTTAGTTTTTTTGATGTTGAGCTTCAGACCATATTTTGCGCTCTCCTCTTTCACCCTCATTAAAAGGTTCTTTAATTCCTCCTCACTTTCTGCCATCAAGGTTGTGTCATCAGCATATCTGAGGTTGTTGATATTTCTTCCGGCAATCTTAATTCCGGCTTGGGATTCATCCAGTCCAGCCTTTCGCATGATGAATTCTGCATATAAGTTAAATAAGCAGGGAGACAATATACAGCCTTGTCGTACTCCTTTCCCAATTTTGAACCAATCAGTTATTCCATATCCAGTTCTAACTGTAGCTTCTTGTCCCACATAGAGATTTCTCAGGAGACGGATGAGGTGATCAGGCACTCCCATTTCTTTAAGAACTTGCCATAGTTTGCTGTGGTCGACACAGTCAAATGCTTTTGCGTAGTCAATGAAGCAGAAGTAGATGTTTTTCTGGAACTCTCTAGCTTTCTCCATAATCCAGCGCATGTTTGCAATTTGGTCTCTGGTTCCTCTGCCCCTTCAAAATCCAGCTTGCACTTCTGGGAGTTCTCAGTCCACATATTGCTTAAGCCTGCCTTGTAGAATTTTAAGCATAATCTTGCTAGTGTGTGAAATGAGCGCAATTGTGCAGTAGTTGGAGCATTCTTTGGCACTGCCCTTCTTTGGGATTGGGATGTAGACTGATCTTCTCCAATCCTCTGGCCACTGCTGAGTTTTCCAAACTTGCTGGCATATTGAGTGTAGCACCTTAACAGCATCATCTTTTAAAATTTTAAATAGTTCAGCTGGAATATCATCACTTCCACTGGCCTTGTTGTTAGCAAGGCTTTCTAAGGCCCATTTGACTTCACTCTCCAGGATGTCTGGCTCAAGGTCAGCAACCACACTACCTGGGGTGTACGAGACCTCCATATCTTTCTGGTATAATTCCTCTGTGTATTCTTGCCACCTCTTCTTGATGTCTTCTGCTTCTGTTAGGTCCTTTCCTCTTTTGTCCTTTATTATGGTAATCTTTGTACGAAATGTTCCTTTCAAAGATTACCATAATAAAGTTAATAATAAATAAAGTAATAAAGTAAAGGTAATAATAAATAAATAATAAAGGAAACTCAGTTACTGATAATTTGCCTGTTCTCCTAACAGGCTTCTCTAATTCTTTTCTGTCTCTCCTGCCTGGGACTCTGTTCCTATACAATCCTAGCCTTATCCAGGTCTACATTTATGCAGGTAAAGGTGGTGCTGTGGTCTAAACCACTGAGCCTCTTGGGCTTGCAAATCAGAAGGTCGGTGGTTCGAATCCGCGTGATGAGGTGAGCTCCCGTTGCTCTGTCCCAGCTCCTGCCAACCTAGCGGTTCAAAAGTACACCTGTGCAAGTAGATAAATAGGTACCACTGTGGCAGGAAGGTAAGTGGCATTTCCGTGCGCTCTGGCTTCCGTCATGGTGTCCCGTTGTGCCAGAAGCGGTTTAGTCATGCTGGCCACATGACCCCAAAAGCTGTCTGTGGACAAACACCGGCTCCCTCGGCCTGAAAGCGAGATGAGCGCCACACCCCATAGTCAAGTTTGCCTGGACTTAACCGTCCAGGGGTCCTTTACCTTTACCTTTTACCTACATTATGGATGTAAGAAGAGATGCTCTTGCATGAGCAGGGTAGCCCCTTCCCCAGACAACATCAATCACATCCTGGCTAGGGTTGGGGGGGGGATTCAAATTGGTTCCGATGCCAGCCCATCTGATCTGCACTTTCCAGAACAATATGCAAAAGCTGAAATACAGCTTTCATTTGGAATTTGCACTTTGTGGTGTGATTCTCCAACCAAATAACATGTACATTAGTGTGTATATTAGGGTAAATTGAACAGTGTTTGTTTGGTTTTGGTTGTTATGTCTTGTTAACATTGTTTTGTGGATTATGAGTGCTGTAAAGATTTGTGAATCTTTTGTTATGGTCGTGCTGTTTAGCCTAATTTTTTTAGTTGTTTCAATGGTGTTTTATAGAAGGTGGTTGTTTTACTGGTGATTTGTAATTGTTTTACTGATGATTTGATAATTATTCTATACGGTTTATGCTGTAATTGTGTTGTTCTCTTATGTTATTGCCCAGCCCAGAGTGGCTGGGGAAACCCAGTCACATGGGTGGGGTACAAATAATAAAATTGTTGTTGTTGTTATTATTTATTTATTGTTTGTAAGTCGCTTTGTGATTTATATGAGTGAAAAGTGGCATAGAAATATGATAAATGAAATGAAATGAATGCAAGCATGCATATAAATTCCTTTATTTGTTGTAGATAAAATTAAAAAAATACATTTTATTCAAGGAAACCGTTTTGCAAAAATGTGTATATTAGGCAACATTGCAGACAAAAATATGGGTATCAGGAGAAATACAGACTAGGGTGCTGAATTATTTTCATGAGCACTTTTAAACAAAAGAACTATTGCAAACTGCTCCAGAAATGTGAAGAGATGAATTTAAGATTAGAAAAATAAGAAACTGAGTGAAACTGAAATTGACAGATTCATGAAAACCGAGAAACTGAAATTGACAGATTCACACACACATGCCCCCAATGTTTAGGACTACAATTCCCATTAGCCTCAACTAGCATAGTTAATGGTTGGGGGTGCTGGGAGTTGTAGTTCAGCAATGTCTGGAGTGCCTGGCTGATGCATGACTGGCACCAGTAGGAAGAGTGCTATTCATGTACACCTATAATTTTCCTCTTCCAGGCTGTGAACCCTGATTGATTGGGGTTTAGCGTCCCAGTGGAGGGCATTCCATGTGCAGAAGTGTGTTGGGTCCCCTTGGGACGGATGCATATTGTGCGTCATCTAGAACAGGGGCCAGCAAATTTTTTCACCACTGTCCCTCAGACCTTGTGGGGGGGCCGGGCTATATTTTGAAAAGAAAAAAAAATTAACGAATTCCTATGCACCACAAATAACCCATAGATGCATTTTAAATAAAAGGACACATTCTACATTTGTAAAAACACGCTGATTCCCAGACCGTCCGCGGGCCGAATTTAGAAGGCGATTGGGCCAGATCCGGCCCCCGGGCTTAGTTTGCCTACCCATGAGTAAGGTAAGGCAATCTCACTCTCATACATAAGACTCTCTTTGCAAATTCATACTGAAAGCCTTCTAAGGGCTCCTGCGGTGCTAGCAGCCGACTCTCTCTTTCATTCTTCAGATGTCTCCTAAGAAATACTGCAAAATAAAAACACCTTTCCCATGAAGCCGTTAACATATCCTGAGGGTGGGGAGCCTGCGGTCCTCCAGATGTTGCCCAACTACATCATCCTTGGCAACGTTGCGATGGGAGTTGGGAGTCCAGCACACCACTTCCCAAGTTCAGCCTCTCAGTTCTCCCTCCAGGTTCTTCCCCTCTTGCACTTACATGCCAGTAGCCATATGAATAGACCCCAGAAGCAGACGATCAGGCCGAGTTTTCTTGTTGTTTGTTGTTGTTTGCAAGTGTTGACATTTGCAATTACCCGGGGCTGGTGTACACATTCAAGATGAATCACGCGGCAGAGAGTTCTTGGAGCAGAAGACATCGAGCTGCAGATGGTGAATTCCAGTTCTGAGTGTTTCCCTTTATGCAAAAGACATTACCAGCATATGTTATTGAATCAGCCGGTGGCGGTTCACTTCACCTGCGCAGAACCCCCAGACGTTTGACGGTCCGTTGGTACCTGCACCAAACACTTGTTAATTACACACTGCCACCAACCAGTATGTGCCTGGTAATCGCTTCACTCACTTCAGTCAGGGATAATGTTGGAACAAACTGTGTTTATTGAAGTTCAGTACATAAGCATGTGGTTTCCAAATGAATAGTTCTTTTTTTATCTTTAATAACAGTTCCTATACCGGCCTATACCTACAGCTTCTTCTTCTTCTTCTTCTTCTTCTTCTTCTTCTTCTTCTTCTTCTTAACTATCCAAAGCAGCATTTAATTTTTTTCAGGCACAACCTCAAAAAAGCTACACACCCACACTAAAATGAAGACATTTACAGTTATCAATATCTTCATTTTTTTCTGCTTTAAAATGTAAGCAATGCAAGGCAAACTTACGCTATCAACTTGTTAGGCCTGAATATATATATACAGTACAAGTGTTCCGATAAAAATGTTTCCCCCATAAAGCTTTGAACTTCCTGAAACATAAATATTTATTTATTTATTTATTTATTTATTTATTTGTAAAAAAAATTATTGATTTTTTTAACTGGATACCAACAAAATACAACAAACAAAAAACAACAAACAAAAGCTGGATACAGCTTCTAATCCATTACAGTTCCCAACCATCTCTCCCTTCCTCTTACCTCACTACCTCTATCTTACCCTCAGACTATCTCCACTGCCCCCTCTCAGAACTCCCCGCCACCCTTCCTCAAACCTCCCAACAACACCAGCAGCCCCCTCTCAGAACCCACTCCTCTTCCCCGCGGTGGGTTTATATAGTCCTCCTAACCCCGCCCCTGAAGGTTTTAACCGGCTAATTCCCTTTAACTCCTTCTATGCGGTCCCTAAGTTTGGGCGATCGCCACACAGCCTTCTCCAACCTAGTGCCCTCCAAATGTCTACAGCTTGAAAATTGCCCATGTTGGCTAGGACTGATGGCACAGACCCCCCCCCCAAGTGCCCATATTTTCCAGAGACAGTCCCATGGGACGCCCTTAGGATGTCTCTGTTTTCATCAGAGAAATGTTGGAGGGCATGGACTTATACGACCCCCAAGCTCAGGAGATAAGTAACTATACCACCTTTAGAAGACACCTGAAGGCAGCCCTGGATAGGGAAGTTTTTTAAAATTGTTTTAGGTTTTATTATGTTTTTATATATGTTGGAAGCTGCCCAGAGTGGCCGAGGCAACCCAGTCAGATGGGTGGGGGTATAAATAATAAAATTATTGTTGTTGTCATGAAATAGGACGTCTCTGTTTTTCATCAGAGAAACGTTGGAGGGCATGGGATGCCGGGACAGGTGTAAATCTAGTAGGCTCTTCTCACATTGCTTAGATTGGATTTGGACCCTTTCCTCATAAAAAGGACCGTCTCCTTCCCTGTATGATGCGAAAACACTGCAAAGAACTCCCCCTGACCTTACCAAAAGGTGAAGGTTTACTTTATGAAGGCAGTCATAAGGTTGGAAGGTGTTAATGATTGCCCAAGTGCCCGGAGACCCTTTTGAGCTTTCTCTCCATCCTCCTCCCCACCATCTGTTTTCCTTCAATTTGTTAACACAGCTGGAAAAATTGATATGCAACACACACACACACACACACACAGACACACAGTCCCAAAGTCTTTAAAATCTAATCAGGGCTCCCCGTGGTGCAGCTAAAACAATTAGAGGGAATGTATTGTCAGAGAAACAAAGACAATAAATGGATCTTTTTTGGGGTGGGGAGGAGAAACGCCTTGAACCTTTTGTGTATTTTGGGTACACTACCATGGGTGGTTTGGAGAGGGAAAGGCAGCCAGTAAATTGATGCAGAATGGGATTTTAGGGGTGAGGGTTCTGGGAGGCCCCTATCCCCGTAGAAAACCAAGGTTATCCAGCTTTCTCTGCCTTCCGGACTTAAAGGTAACATTCAAAAATAAAATAAAAACAATGCCTTTTGTTTTCAGTAACTGCAGCTTCCACTAGCTGTAGGCTGGGTCACACCAACCCGGAGATCGCTGCTGGCAATGTCTGTTCATTAGCCATTTAACTCCTGTGGTGGCAACCAAGAAGTTGCTCCCAATAAGTATGGCTGTAGGTGTCAGACCAGTTCTAGGAAAACTCTCGTTCAAATCCTACTTCAGCCTAATAATAATAATAATAATAATAATAATTTGTTTTTTGTACTCCACCCGACTGGGTTGCCCCAGCCACTCCAACATAATATACAGAAACACAACAACAACACATTCTGGGATCAAATCAGAAACTGGGATGGCACTTGGACGGTCTGGCATCCTGTTCTCGCAGTGGCCATCCAGATGCCTGTGGCAGTGAGTCCCATAGTTTAACTATGTTTAATTTAAAAGCATTTCTTGAATCTTTATCTGTCTGTCGTGTGTATGGTCCAGAGGGGCAGCAGGCAGCAATGTTCCCCTCCTGCAACGAGAGCAACAAAGGTTTGTGGCCCCTTTAATACTGACATGGTTTACTGCAACTTACAATAAATCCATTGAGGCTTGTGGGTGCCGCAAGACTCCATTTTGTTTGTATTATATACAGGTGAAACTCGAAAAATTAGAATATCATGGAAAAGTCCATTTATGTAAGCAATTGTTTTCATTAGCTACTGGAGTTTAATATATGAGATAGACTCATGACATGCAAAGCGAGATATGTCAAGCCTTTGCTTGTTATAATTGTGATGATTATGGCGTACAGCTGATGAAAACCCCAAAGTTGAAATTGTTAATTTGGGGTTCTCATCAGCTGTACGCCATAATCATCACAATTATAACAAATAAAGGCTTGACATATCTCGCTTTGCATGTCATGAGTCTATCTCATATATTAGTTTCACCTTTTAAGTTGAATTACTGAAAGAAATGAACCTTTCCACGATATTCTAATTTTTCGAGTTTCACCTGTATATATGGACCTACAGAAACAGAGAAGCAACCTGTCTGCCGGGGTGGGGAGCCTCTGGCTCTCCAGATAGTTATGGTACGCCTCAGAGATGGTGACAGAATCACAGAATTGTTGAGTTGGAAGGGACAACGGTGCTCATCTAGTCCATCCCCCTGTGACCAGGGATGATGGGAGTTGGAGCCCCAACAACATCTTGAGGGCTACAGGTTCCCCATTCTCCACTTCTGTTGCAGGTTAAAGGTGTGCAAGCTTTGGGGATGCACTAAAAAATTTCACTGGGCAAAATGATTACTCCAGTCATAGAATCATAGAGTTGGAAGAGACCACAAGGGCCATCCAGTCCAACCCCCTGCCAAGCAGGAAACACCATCAAAGCATTCCTGACAGATGGCTGTCAAGCCTCCGCTTAAAGACCTCCAAAGAAGGAGACTCCACCACACTCCTTGGCAGCAAATTCCACTGTCGAACAGCTCTTACTGTCAGGAAGTTCTTCCTAATGTTTAGGTGGAATCTTCTTTCTTGTAGTTTGAATCCATTGCTCCGTGTCCGCTTCTCTGGAGCAGCAGAAAACAACCTTTCTCCCTCCTCTATATGACATCCTTTTATATATTTGAACATGGCTATCATATCACCCCTTAACCTTCTCTTCTCCAGGCTAAACATACCCAGCTCCCTAAGCCGTTCCTCATAAGGCATCGTTTCCAGGCCTTTGACCATTTTGGTTGCCCTCCTCTGGACACGTTCCAGCTTGTCAGTATCCTTCTTGAACTGTGGTGCCCAGAACTGGACACAGTATTCCAGGTGAGGTCTGACCAGAACGGAATGATAACATCCCTCCAGTATTCAGAAGCTTGAAGCCTATGTTATAAGGAGGTGTCATTTAAAAGAGGCAGTGCCATAAGTTCTTGTTACAGCTGCCAGCTGTTTTTACTGGCTGCACTGCTGTGGCTTTAACTGTAACCAAGCATGCAAAAATTGACCCAAGGAAGCTGTTTCGGGCATGAATATAAGAGAACGGGAAAAGCTTCCCCTTTTGGAGGGAGTATGCCTTTGAATACCAGATGCTAGGAATCACAAGTGGGGAGAGGTCTCTTGCACCCAGGTCCTGCTCATGGGCTTCCCATGGGCATCTATGAGAACAGGATGCTGGACTAGATGTTTTTTTTTATCTGCTTAATTTCCGCATGTCAAGCTGCTCTCCAAAGCACAGAAGCAGGGCTTGTGCTTTTGTTTGCTTTGAAGCTGGCAAGCCTAATTCTAGTCTCAACACACCTATTTTTAGGTTTTCAGCTCAGTGGTTTTTCAACAGGCAGCAACTCCGGCTCACTAATAATGAGATTTCCTCTCAGCCAAGGGCTGTTTGCTTATCGTCAAGTGTTTATGGCGATTTCTAACCCCCTGAAATCCCGTTTCCCCTCTTGCATTGTTGGTTCTTCCTGGTCCTATGCAGAATTTCCACCCTCCCCACCTCTATCTTCTCTGCAATCTTTTCCAAAGGTTCTTTTAACCTGGTGGAAGTGAACGTGCAAACATAAACAAGGTCTACAGCAGCACCTACTGCCAGAGCAGTGTTTGGTTACATTTCTTCATAGTAATAGAAAAAGTCTTACACGTTTCTGGTTTTGTTTTTTTACCTATGTGTGGGAAACAGCTGGGGTGGAACACAGGAGCCCCTTCCACAAGTAGAGAAGGGGAGGATTGGATTTCCACCAATCCCTCCCCACGCTGCAGTCATTCCCCCTGCACACCACTTTAGAACAATCTTCACCACTTTATTTGCAGTCAACAGACCATTGAAACGATGGCTAACCATCTTATAACAAAACAAAATAATTTTTTTAAAAAAAATTCCTTCCGGTAGCACCTTAGAGACCAGCTAAGTTTGTTCTTGGTATGAGCTTTTGTGTGCATGCACACTTCTTCAGGTACACTGAAACAGAAGTCACCAGACCCTTATAACAATTGGCAATGACATTAATAAAAATAAATGGTAATGCAACTGAAAGCACAGGATTATATTGCTAAACTGTGGGTGTACCTAGACCCAGGGGGAAAAAAACACCCTCAGAAATTAGATCATTATAACAAAAGGGGGGGGAATCCTCTATGTAAAATTGTGTTTTAAAATTCCCTGCTCTCTGGCACCATCTGGTGTTGCATGTTTATAGCGCATTCAAATTGCTGTTTCTTTACTTATGTAGCTGAGTCCTGTGTGTTTGTATCTCTGTGTGTATGTGTGTGTATGTGTGCACACATAGACAGATATAGATATAGATATACAGATATCAGGAAATCACAAGTGGTCTTCTACCGTTGACCATATTCAAAAACTTTGACACTTGCTCTGTGTCACTTACCTTTTGGAGCCCTGGAGCAAAATGTTTATAGTATACACAGAAGAACGACTGGTGGAGACTCAATAATAGGATATAGAGTGGTACCTTGGTTTAAGAACAGCTTAGTTTATGAACAACTTGGATTAAGAACGCTGCAAACCCGGAAGTAGGTGTTTTGGTTTGTGAACTTTGCCTTGGAAGCAGAACATGTTCCGCTTCCTGTTGAGTGTGTTCCATTTGTAAATTGAGTCCCCGCTGCTGTGGGAAAGCACGCCTTGGTTTTGGAACGCTTTGGTTTTGGAACGGACTTCTGGAATGGATTAAGTTTGAGAACCAAGGTACCACTGTAAAAAGAAAATGCAGCATAGACCCCACCTCCATTGTTGCAGGGACAGCATATACTGAGAACAATTTAACTGAGAGGATGAACTCTTGGTGGGAATCCCCTGCAGTATGAAGAATGCATAAATGACTACGTTTGCTTCACTTCTTATGTTTGGTGTTTATGTGTCGGCACCAGGCACTGGGCATAGCATGACTCTTAATTTAAGGTGGAAAAAGATGGGCACTGCCAGGCAAGTCCCTCTCTGAGGTCAGCATTTTCCTGCGAGGGGTTTTCCAGAGAGAGCCTCTTCCAGTTCTCCATCAATTCTACAAACCGCCTTGGCCAAATTGCTACTCTTCTTCCTTTCCTGAGCTTTGGTGTTTGTTCCTCGGCTAGGCCACACAAGCACACTGGCCTCCCAATGCGCTGCAGCTGTGGAGCATAAGATAGCCTTGCGTCCTAATGACCTTCTTCTGCAAAGATGTGCTCTGCCAGGGACCAGCCCTGCAAACATCTGGGTCTTCTAGTTATGTTCCAGAGAAATAGGAACCACGTTAATCACATCACGGTGAAAACTAGTCAAGAGTCTTGTGGGCCCTTAAATATTAAGGCTGCAGGCCTCGGTCCATTTGCCAGGATACAGGCCACATTCAACACAATGTGATTTAATTTTGAGTATAAGGTAAATGCATAGGATTATTGTACAGTAAATGTGCCTGGCTGCTCACACTTATTTGGAAATAACACTGAGCAAATGCAACTCACTTCCAAATAAACGCGTTTAGGATTGTGCTACAAGGCTGCCATCCTATGCAAAATTAAAACTTCTGATTTAATTCAGCAGGACTTAACTTCCAAATAAGCATGCACAGGGCTGGGCCGTGTCAGATTTATTGCAGCATTAGGTTCCACTTTGCCAGACGCGTAAAGTGTTTTGTTCAATTGGCAGCTATATAGATACATGAATACAGAGAGAAAAATGTCAATAGCGGAGCCAAAAAGACCATGAAATGTAAGAGCCAGTATTAGCTCTGTGAGCCAGATTTCTTGAGAAAGGGAAGACTGCATTGCTGTGTTCAGCTTGTTTTTGATGTTATTCAGTGATTTAGCTCTAACTCCATTAGCTTTGAAAACCAGCTGAAAACCTTTGTGTATTGCCTAGACATTTGGTAGCATATAAAGTGGAGTTTTAAAATCGGTAATCTGGTGCTCTGTTGTCATTATTTCCTTTTGTAGGTCAGCTGTGCAATTTTCTGATTGTGTTATATTCATTTGCTGCCTTATGAAGGGGCTATTAAGCTTTCTGGAAGACCCACTGAGAATGGAGAGGCAGCAATGGTGACCAACTGGGAAGATTTTAAAAGAGGATTACACAAATTCACAGAGGGCAAGGCTGTCAATGGCTACCAGCCATGATGGCTACGTTCTGCCTCCACTGCTCAAGGCAACATTAATCTGAATGCCAGTTTCTGAAAATTGCAAGGGAGGAGAGTGGTTTTTGTCCTGCTTCTGAACTTCCCACACGCATCTAGTTGGTCACTTTGAGAACAGGATGCTGGACCAGATAGGCCAGAGTGGATATAGGCCTCATCTGTACTAAATATTTAAAGCTACAATTCATGGAGTTCCCAAGTAAAAAGGATTGACTGTTACATGGTTCAGGACCATAACACTTTAAGGAGAGCATCTCCCCATAAGAACCGACCCAGAACCTGCCCTTGTCACCAGAGGGTCTTCTCTATGTCCCCACCTCCCAGGGAGGTTCGGAAGGTGGCAACAAGAGAACAGGCCTTTTCCGTGGTGGTTTCCCAATTGTGGAATGCTCTATCCGGAGAGGCTCGCCTGGTGCCATCACTACATATCTTTAGGCACCAGGCAAAACCATTCCTCTTTATCCAGGCCTTTGGCTATTAAATAATCTATGGTCCCTTCCAACTCTATGATTCTATTATTATGACGACTACCGTGTTTTTCGCTCCATAGGGCGCACCTTGTTTTTAGAGGAGGAAACAAGAAAAAAAATTTTTTCTGGTTTTCCTCCTCTAAAAGCCCTGTTTTTTTGAGGATCAGCTAAAAGTTTTGCAGCTTTTTTTGCAAAGGGAAAAGCCCTGTTTTTTTGAGGATCAGCTAAAAGTTTTGCAGCTTTTTTTGCAAAGGGGGAAAAGCAAAGCTCCTTTTGCAAAGGGGGAAAAGCAAAGAGGAAAAGCCCCGTTTTTATGGGGTTCAACTCACATTTCTGCAGCTTCTAAAGGAAAGGGAGCCTTTTCTACAGTTTCCAGACAGATAATCTAATCAGCCAGTCACATGTCGCTGGGGAAACAAACAACCTCCCTCTGCAGCACATTCAACAATGGAGGCCTGGGCAAGAGGGCGGGGCTGAAAGGGAGCCGGGACTCTTATCTCTCTCCTGATCTCTTGCTGATCAGCTGCTGAGCGGGGTCCTTTCAACACCCCCTTTTCTCTTTGTAAAATAAAAAGCATGATCCTCTTTTGGCCCCTGGGCAATTCAGCTCCAGGGACCACCATTCGCTCCATAAGACGCACAGATATTTCCCCTTACTTTTTAGGAGGAAAAAAGTGCATCTTATGGAGCAAAAAATACGGTATTTTATTATTAGGCTGTCTGCCGGTATGCTTTTAATTATGTTTTATCATTGATGTTCTATAATGTGTTTGTAGGGACGCGGGTGGCACTGTGGGTCTAAACCACAGAGCCTAGGGCTTGCCGATCAGAAGGTCGGCGGTTCGAATCCCCGCGACGGGGTGAGCTCCCGTTGTTCGGTCCCAGCTCCTGCCACCTAGCAGTTCGAAAGCACGTCAAAGTGCAAGTAGATAAATAGGTACCACTCCGGCGGGAAGGTAAACGGTGTTTCCATGCGCTGCTCTGGTTCGCCAGAAGCAGCTTTGTCATGCTGGCCACATGACCCGGAAGCTGTAAACTGGCTCCCTCGGCCAGTAATGCGAGATGAGCGCCGCAACCCCAGAGTCGGACACGACTAGACCTAATGGTCGAGGTCCCTTTACCTTTAATGTTGTACACTGCCCTGGGATCTTTAGATAAAGGGTGGTATATAGAGTGAATAAATAATATAAACAAACAAACAAACAAACAAACCACTCTGGGATTTGGAACGGAAGAGGGCATCTCCTAAAAAAAGATCAGCTCCCCTAACAAACAAACTTCCCAGGATTCTCTGGGGGAAGCCATGACTGTTCAAAGTGGTATGATACAGACTGAAATGTATCATACAGGCAGGGCCCTTGTCTCACCTCTGCATGAGCAAATCAGGACAAACGCTTAACAAACAGGTAGCCTAGGGGAAACTTTTATTACTTGCTTGAAAGAGAAGTTTTGCAGCTACAGATTCTCTCACACAACTGTAGGAAATCTCTGTGGGAAGGCAGGCTGACCTCCGGAAGTGACGGGAACTGCACTTTCGGCTTTCCGTGATAGTCTCAGGAGTAGCAGATAAAAAGCCTTTGAAGTTGCTCTTTTATTGCACGTGGTGGATGGAGAGGCCCTAAAGGTCTGTAGTGCACAGTTGCAATAAGCTACGGACGTTCCTGCTCAAGGAGGAGCTTTGACGCTATTCAAGTCCTACTGCAATCGTGAAAGAAAAGTTATTCCTTCAATTCTGGTCTCACCCACCAATTGGGGACCACCAACCAGGATGAGCAAATAGGCTCATATGTCGAACAACTGTGGGGGGCGGGGGGCGAGGATAACAGAAGCTGCAATATTGTTGCAACAAGCTGATTCTCGTGAATAGGAGAGGAAGGAAGGACTCCTGAAGAAGAAGATATGCTGGCACTTGAATCATAGGGAGACGAGAGAGAAACCAGACTCTTTCACTATAACAAAACACCCTTTAGCTATTCCTCTTAGAGGGGAATCAGGAGCCAGTGTGGTCAGAGTGTCAGACCAGGATCTGGGAGACAAGGGTTCGAATCCCCACTCAGCCACAAAGCTCACTGCGTGATGCAAAATAAAATAAAAAATTATTTCCAGTAGCACCTTAGAGACCAACTAAGTTTGTTCTTGGTATGAGCTTTCGTGTGCATGCAGTCACAGTCTCTCTCGGCCTGACCCGTCTCACAGGGTGGTTGTGAGGATAAAACAGAGTAGGAGAACCACGTACCTGGGAGACTTGAGCTGCTTGGAGGAAACATAATATATTATAAACATAATAATTTCCCAGCATTGGGATATATGCATCCACGAGTCAGCCCATCAAATTTATTTGCTGAAAACCATTGGCCGTAACAAAAATACAGAAATGCACACGGTACTGGAACATATTTTAACACCGGTGATTATTATTCAGTAACATTTATTGCAATTGTTGAGAGTGAATTCCTGTTTAATTAGCTGCTGATATTTTAAGAGTTAATTTTATTGTGTACTCTTATAGTCTAATGGGTTATTGAATATACCTTTATCTGATGTAGGTTTATTTCTAAGTCATTTTCTTAGCATGACTTATGTGCATAAGATGTTAAGAAGAAATAGCTAATATTTCGAGACCGGAGGGAGGGAAGGGTGAGAAAAATGAAGAATTAAATGGTTAAAATTAGAATAATAAGTGTAAATTTGATTTGGGCTAAAGAAAGTTTCAGAATTAGGTTTGAGTTTTAAAAGTCAAGGAGTTTAGAGTGATTATAAGAATATATGTAATAAGATAAGGAGAAAATATAATGAGAGTGAGTAAAAATAGATTTGATCATGATTGGAAAACTGTTAAAAAGGATAGACAGTGAAATCAACGGGGGGGGGGAGGATCTGAGGAAGTCAACATACAATGAAATAGAGGAAAGGAATAATGACTGGCCTATAGGAGGGCCAGACCAAAGCAATGATTATTTGTTTGTTTAAGGGGTTAAGTTTGAAATGTTTGCTCCTGTGAGAGAGGGGTTGCGAAGATTGCTTCCCTCAGTGGGAGGGGGGGGAGGATGAAAAATTTAACCGATTATGTAATGTGCTCATTTGTTAAAAATCAATACATTTTTGATTAAAACAAAAAGATGGGGCTGTTCTACGACGTGTGATATTTGCCGCATACCATTTTAACGTACAGAGGATGAGATGGTTGGACAGTGTTCTCGAAGCTACTAACATGAGTTTGGCCAAACTGCGAGAGGCAGTGGAGGATAGGCGTGCCTGGCGTGCTCTGGTCCATGGGGTCACGAAGAGTCGGACATGACTGAACGACTGAACAACAACAATTTTAACGTACAAATTAAAAGTGAAATGAAGAGAACAAAGTGAAATGTGAGAACAAAGCAGCATCTGCCTCAGCCCATCCTAACTCAAAGCCTAGAGCAGACAGTCTCACAGGCTCCCCAAAGTATCAGTACGGGGGTGGGGGGAGTGCGGCTGGGAATAGGATTCGGCAACTCACTCTTGCGCCCAGTATGACCTCTTGTTCACAGATGTTAAGTTAGTCGGTAACCTCTCCTTTTCTTGGCTTTGTTCCAAAACTAATAGTAGCTTGGGGGACAGACATGCCTGTTCCTGCACACACTTCTGTTTTTCTTTTGCACCCACCCCCTGTGCCTCCCCTTCTCCCTGTTGTAAAAACATCCCTGATTTCTTTTGACAGAATTCTAAACAAGTCGACTGTACAGCCCAAGGGACCCGTAATAGGATATAGGGCCTTTCGCCGCTAGGTAGTGAACAAACATCGTTACCATATGATCCATATGCAGCGGCTTAGGATACAAAGGAGAGTTGGTGGTCTGCATCTTCCGCTGGGTATCCACATTGGGGAGCAGTCAGAACGAGGCCAAATCATCGGCCTCGAGCACAATGCTCGCCGAACCTCGCATCTTAGGTGGAGACATCCACAGGGAAACCTTGTGTAAGGATACAATAGGTAATGGTTGTACACCTGGGTTTCCCTCGTGTGCACACGCACACGCACACGCACACACACCCCAGTGCATTTGCACATGCTGGGAAGCCAGGTTGAGAAGCATTCTCATAATGCCTAAGTACTTACACGGGACTGTTGTGTTGCGTAAAGCAGATTTAGTCAGCAGAAAACCCTTTTGCATTTCAGCACAGGTGAGGACACAAATCCCCGTTCCTTTCCCGCGGTAAATGCGGATAACGGTGCTCAGATATTTTGCACTGTTCCAAAATGTGATAGAACTTTATTTATGTATGCCACAACAGCAGCTAGAATTTTGATAGCTAAAAACTGGAAGAAAGAAGAAATTACCAACGATTGAAGAATGGCAGATGAAAATGATGGACTATATGGAGCTCGCTGAGATGACCGGGAAACTTCGTGACCAGAGGGACGACGCGGTGGAAGAAGAGTGGAAGAAATTTAAATTGTATCTTAAAAATTATTGTATGATTGAAAATTAGATATAATTTGGAAGAAAAGCTAGACTGTAGATTTAGAGTTTGGTTAAGTGTTTAGGAAGTGTGAGAGAATGAGTAAAGATATTAGATAAGATTAATGATTTTTTTATAGTAAAATAAGATTTTTTAAGATCTAAAGACATTACTAAAGATGATTGACAAGGAACGCAGGAATGGGAGACGAGAGGAAGTCAAGATACAATGTAAAGCATAGAAGTTAGAGATAGTAATAAGTTTTTTTGTTTTCATTGTAGGTCTGTTTTTATGGTTGTATTGTTTTGTATTTGTTTGTTTTTGTTCATTGTTGTTTTTATAAAAATTAATAAATATTTTTTTAAAAAAAATATTGATATTTTGCACTGCAATGCAGCTGTTGAGTTTGATGCATCCAATTCGCCCATCAGGCTCCCGATCCTGCAAGGGAATTCATATGCGGAGTCTGCTTCCATATGAAGAACCCCTGGCTGGATCGGGGTGTGTGTCCATTTAGAAGTCATCATACAAGCCTTCCTCCGATTTCTTTTCTCTCAAGTGTTGTGCATTCAGGCTTAGGTTGTGAGAATGAAGACAGGGACCATCTTGCTACTGATTTTTTGAAAGCCGCTCTGCGGGTATGGGGGGGTGCTGAACAGCAGGGCATATATAAATCCCTTAAATAGATCAATAACATTTCACAGGCTACGTGGTAAGTTGCCAGCAGCACTCTTTAGGAAGCACCTTCCGTCCGCCAGGGTTTGCGTCTATTAGGCAAAATTGCATAGGAACATTTGTGCATTAGGAGAAATTCGCACTAAGACGCTGGCGATTTTCCACGGGGACTTTTATTATTTTACAAGCAAATTTGCAAAACGATGTGGAAATGGTGAGAACTGAAGACTGGAATAATGAGAAGCTGGGAAAACTCAGGCACCAAAATAACTTGACAAGCCTGGGACTAGCCTGCACCTTAATTTGGGGGAACTGATGGCATTTGCTGCTCTACTTCAGAGACCAAAATGTCTTGGATTGGCGCTGGATATACAATTTTCATGCTATCTACTATCTACAGAGTTCATGTTAATCCCTACACAGAAGGAATTTTTCAGTATAGGAAATGACCCTAAAGCTACATTTGGATGCCACCTTTACTTTGCAGTCGAGTAGAGATTATATTTCCTCGCACTAGGCAATCAATCATCGATGCATATTTATTCAGACAACAGATCGTCACACACAGAAATAAAAGCACAGAAATGCAGGAAAAGCTCGAGGCACGTGTGCGGGTGCCAGAAAAAGCAGAAGCAGTCAGTGCCTAAGGAAATGATGTTTCCCTCGGTGGAGTGGAAGATCTGGCAGGTGAACTCTTCCCTATTTCAGTAACACGGAATAGCTGGCAACCCTAGTAAGAAAGGAGCTGAATGTTGGAAGGTTCAGGACAGATAAAACAAATTCCTTCATGCAGCACAGACTTAAACTATTGCACTTGCTCCCGCATCAGGCCGGGAGGGCCGCCATCTTGGATGGTTTTAAAAGAGGATTGGACAAATTCATGGAGGAGAGGGCTGCTAGCTGTGATGACGACAGGGGCGGAGCAAGGTGGGTGCATTGGGTGCAGGCCACCCTGGATGCCACCCCGGAGTGTGGGTGACACTTGGCGGTGCCGCCCCGCAACACCGAAGACAAGCCCCGCCGCCCGGTAAAAGGCGCACATAGACGGCTTGCTCACAAACCTGCTCAGCGCACATTTTCCTTTTTCTGGCTGGGGCAGAGGCAAGGGGTTGGAGCCTTATTTGCCCCAACGGGGTTCCTCAAGTTGCGCCCGGTGAGAAAATGGAAGCAGTCAATAGACACTGAGGCTGCTGGCTTCAGAGAGAGAAAGATTTATTTCTGCATGCAGAGGCACTTGCGGTGTTCAGACACCCAATCAAGTACAAAAAAGTCAATTTTCAGACAGTTCTTATAGACTCATCTTCCCACCCCAGGAATCTTGTCCTTGTCCATCCTTGTCCATATAAGGAACATTTCCTGTTGTACATTTCCTGTTGTACATATAAGGCAAAAGGACATTTAGCCCTGAGTTGGTTCATGCGCACTTCAGCAAGGCCATCCTATCTCTGACCTAGACAGTTCCTCTCTGTGCAAGGTCAACCTTCTACTGTTATCTCCAGACTCTTAGTCATAGCTTGCCAGAAAGAAGTGCAATGCAGATCAAAGTTCACAGCTTTACAGAGAGGTTTCATAAAGAAAAGCTTAAAGAGTTCTTTTATACTTCTGGACTAACAATACATTCAGGTAAATATATACAGGTTAGCTAATTAACCCCTTTGGGCCAGGGAGGGGCTCCCTGGCCTGCCCCTCGCCTCCACCCATGGCAAACCCAGTGAGCAAGTTGCAGAGCGAGGCGCCAAGCAGGTTTGCGAGCAAGCGAGGCTGCCTCGCTCCGCAGCTTGCTTGTGGGGTTTGCCGCTGTGGAGCGCGCATGTGCCACTGCAGAGTGCGCGTGTGCATGTATCGCTCCGTATGATGCATGTGCATGTGTGCTATGGAGCAGCACTGCAGCAAACCCAGTGAGCAAGTTGCGGAGCGAGGCAGCCTCACTCCACAGCTTGCTCGTGGGGTTTGCCGCGGCGTCGCTGCGGAGTGAGGCCGCCTCGCTCTGTACAGCGCATGCATGCTTTGGAGCAACACCCCGCCCCGGGGGGTTCCCCAGGTTTGCCGCTCCGGGCAGCCAAGCGGCTCCGTTTGCCACTGGATGGCGATACTCAACCTTCATGGTCAGGGACAATATTGCTTCTGAATAACAGTTGCTTGAAACCTCTGGAGGGGAGAGTGCTGTTGCACCCAGGTTCTGAATGCAGGCGAGCCTTTCAAGACCAGTTTACTTCATTAATTCCCTGTGCAAACCGAATCAAGGAAACGGCTACTAAGAGCGACATGTACAGTGGTGGGTCATCCAAGATACCGCATGCTTTATGCAGCAATAAATTTATTTGACGATAAACAGAGGGACCATGGAGGTCTTGGCATCTGCATTACAGGCACTACTCGATTAAACAACTCTTAGGGGATTCGTCCTATTAGTTTCAGTTCATTAGCTGATATAATCTGCAAAATTTAGCAAGCGGGGAAACAATGAATGGCTTTAAAGCAAACACGTACTTTTTTCTTTTTAGATAATACAAGCAGTGTCTTCAAGAAGGCTTCTTGAAAGCAACTTCCTCCTCTTGTTTAACGAGGTGCAACTGTTTGCCTTTCAATAAACAAGCAAAACTGCCCATACCTCCAAGCCAGGGGAGAAGACCTGACTGGTGGTCCCTAGTGTACCATGGGTTGTATCCAATGTTGCATGCGCAGAGATCTGCTCACGCAACAGGACTTCTTCCTAACACCCTCTCCTCCTCCTGAACACACCTAGAATCCACTCTGGTGAGTCTCCCTGTCCTCAGGAGCAAATTTTGAGGGTGCATGTGTGTGTGTGTGAATCAGTACCAACGAAGCAAGAGTAGCACATGAAACTTATGGATTATGCCGAGTGGGCGAAACTAACAGGGAAAATTCGGGACGAGCAAGACCAGACTTTCCTGAAAGACTGGAATAAAGTTACAGAATACTTGAAAGACAACTGTAAACAACTAACTTCGCTAGTAGGGTTGCAAAAAGTTTTGTAAGGCGGACTTTATCAATTATTGCAGAGTACAATTTAAGAATTGTTGATTTACGATTAGGATTTAATAGTAATAATTATAATCCCAAAATGCAGTATTAGATAATAAGTGGGGAAACCATTAGTCGAGGAGGAGGGAAGTCTCAGGCTGTTGTAGCCAAATGCTTTCTATATTATATATAAGTTGAATGTTATGTTTAAAATATTTGCAAAACTAATAAAAAATATCACACACACACACACACACACACACACAAGTTCTGTTGTGCACACGAAAATATGTGGCACAAATAGATTGTCTGCACTGGTTTGGATGCAAAGGATGGGAAGCTTGCAGATTGCCAGGAGATCATTGCATGATGGAATAGGACATTTGCTCACACAGACACCTGTGGACAAACCAGAAGTGACTCAGCCAATGGGGGGGAACTGTAATGCTGACTTTCCATGCTACTGGAAGGGGGGGCGGGAGCAGCGAGGAAGTTGTCGCAGTGTGGGCACAGCAATGGCAGTACCAAATTGGCTCTGCCATTTCACCAACCTCCCTGATGCCTCACAGCTCCTGGCGAGCACTGCAACAAACCTGCTGGGAAAGTAGCGTTGCGGTACTGCCCCTCTAGGTGAGCAGCTTGGGGTGCAGGTTCTGTTGCTAAAATGAAATTATAAAAGAATTTCTCGAACATCCTAAGTTGGGGTGGAGGGGAAGTTCATTTCACAAGGGACAAAGAGTTTCTAGACACCTAAGGGCAAGGCTTGGCACCAGCACGACTTTAAACGAAGCGTTCAAGGCATTTGCAGATTTAATCTCCTCCGCTGGTTATTTCACCCACAAATAAGGGTTTTTTTTGTTGTTGTTGTTGTTGTCCTCTGATCAAACTGTCTAGCTAAGGGCTCCTAAAGCATCCTTGCCAGCTCATCTTTTGAACCTTGTTCCCCTAAGCTCTCCAAGAGGAAACTCTTAAAGAGTTACCAAAGCTTAGACTGTACCTAATTAGAGAATCGGAGGAAAATTCGGTTCAGTGAAGAGGTTAACGAATAGGAAAACTTCAAACCTGAACTCTATAGGAGCCTGGGAGTTGAATTAAAGCTATAGTGAGCCTGGTCATCAGAGACTCAGGGGCCTTTCTGCTCACTTTGAAAAGCTCCAAAAGAGCACAGCCGGCAACCCTTTAATCTTGGCATGAAAGGCAAGCGCAAGGGGAGTTGCCAAATTGTATATATTTGTGTTTTGGATATATCAAGGCATTTCATGCAAGGGCGGAAAGCTCAGCACAGCGCAACGTGAGAACGGGAGGCCACAATTAGCTCTTTGCCAAACAGAGAGGAAAAGATGCAAAGAAAAATACGATATCGAAACACTTCCGCAAAGAAAGAAAGAAAGAAAGAAAGAAAGAAAGAAAGAAAGAAAGAAACCATAGAGATAAACAAAACAAAACCAGTCACCTTCTTCGGCCGCCCCTTTTAGTGCCCTTGTTATCATCTAGATTTGTTTAAGGGTAAAATTTAATAGCTTACCATTCCCCCACCACCCCAGTGCAACAACAGTTTCCCCCTCTCCCCTTCATTTTGCTAAAAAGCTGAACTAATTGCACCCAATTAAAAGGCCGCTGGAAATTTGTTCTGCCACTGCCAAACAGCCAGGGCTGCGAGCTTAATTGGTTTAATCAGTGGCTTCATCAAGGATGCCATTTCAAGTTTTGGAAGCAGGGAAGGTGAACACAGGCTGTGGGAGTCAGATTTATAGGCCTGCTCTTGGGTAGGCTCAAATTAAAATCCAAAGTGGTACATTTAAGAGCATTTATTATGGTTAAAGGTAAAGGTAAAGGGACCTCTCACCATTAGGTCCAGTCGCAGACAACTCTGGGGTTGCGGCACTGATCTCGCTTTATTGGCCGAGGGAGCCGGTGTACAACTTCTGGGTCATGTGGCCAGCATGACTAAGCCGCTTCTGGTGAACCAGAGCAGTGCACGGAAACGCCGTTTACCTTCCCGCCGGAGTGGTACCTATTTATCTACTTGCACTTTTGACGTGCTTTCGAACTGCTAGGTTGGCAGGATTTATTATGGTTACCTTTCTGTATTCCATAATAGCAAGGGGCACAGGTGCTCCAGAGGGGACCTGGAATACAGGTAGTGACTTAAAATGACCCACATTGCCAGCTAGCAGAGGGCTGTTACATAGGGCTGCCGTTGCATTACCAGGATTTCAGAGGTGGAATTGACATCCGGGGGAAAATTTCAAAAGGCGGCGCTTTGTCCTGGATCTTAGGCAAGCCAATCAAAAAATTGTGTTTTGTTGGCATTTTCCAAGCACCCATAACAAACACAAATAAACTCTATGGGGCTGAGGACATCTCAGCCCCCCCCCCAAGTATGTGAGGATGGGACTGAGCTCCCCCCCCTCCCATCTGATCAGCCACTGTGAGAAGAGGAAGCTAGATGAGCCATTGCTCTGATCCAGCAGGCTCTTATGTTCTTACCTGAAGGCATCCGGTGATGTTTCTGGATTCAGGCATCTGTGACTGTGTCGGAGCCTAATATAAGCTCAACATGGTAGCAGGTGCAGCAAGTTCTGAGATAGAAGTCTCCCTCTCACATGATCTAACATATGATATTTTCCACACACAAAATACAGTATTAGTAAGAAGTTATAGTGGTTAATAAGTAATTTTGTATTGGCTCTCGGTTAGAAGAACAACAAAAAAGTAGCCCAGGAAATAGAAGGAAGGAGATAGGAGAAAATAGGGTAATGGTTGGAAGGGTAGTGGAATAAAGATTTAATTGAGGATACGTGGATAGGTTGAAATACACTCATAAGTAAGAGCGATATATACGGTTGGGTTTGATTGGAAGTCAGGAAAGATGGGAAAATTTGTCGATACTGGTTTTCAATTTTGGGATGTGTTGGGGGGGGTTAGTTTAATTTTCTTTTTTCTTGTGTATTTTCCTTTTGTTATCCTTTTTTATGCTTAATGATAAGCTATTCTTGACCGATATTGTGCAAATTACTTTGGATTAATCTGTAGTAGTCTATAAATATACAGAAATGAACACTGGTTAGGGGTAACAACAAAAGAAGCAAATACAGCAGAAATGGTTTATGTTCGTTTTTATTTTTATTTGCATATGTAACAGTTAATGTATGACTTTGTAAAATATTGCATATATGATAAATAAACACTCTATATATATATATATATATATATATATATATATATATATATATATATATATATATATACTATATATGATATTTTCCACACACAAAATACAGTATTAGTAAGAAGTTATAGTGGTTAATAAGTAATTTTGTATTGGCTCTTGGTTAGAAGAACAACAAAAAAGGGCACCGGATATTTTGCACCTTCCAAATGGAAACCCAGCAAAATACTTATAAAGAAAATATTGATTCCAACAAAGCATTAACTGCTACAGTTGTCTATCATCACGCAGGTCAGGTCTAGAGTGAATTTGCACAAGTCTGACAACTATTAAGACTTGTTTTCATTTTGTACTGCTTTTACAAGACCTTCAGTTTTTATTTTGTAGTTTTAATAAAAGCTTTTTATGTTTTTTTATTTAAGTTATTTACATTCTACTTAATTGCCAAAGTTTCAACAGTGGTACCCCGCTAGACGAATGCCTCGCTAGACGAAAAACTCGCTAGGTGAAAGGCATTCGCTAGCGAAAGGCTGTCTCGCAAGATGAATTTTTCTATGGGCTTGCCTCGCAAGACGAAAAAATTTCGCGATTCCCCCCCCCCGTCAAACCGCTATTCCCCCGTTGGTGCTTCGCAAGACGAAAAATTCGCTATACGACAGCACTCGCAGAACGAATTAATTTCGTCTTGCGAGGCACCACTGTACATGTAAATCACCCTGAGGCAATTCATTAATAAGTAAATAATAAAGAATCCAGAAATTTCAGCCATGACCGGGGGGGGGGGGGAAAGTAATGAGGTCCTTATATCGATACAGAAATTTGCAGTGAGCTTCCAGTGGATTAGAATAATGCAGCATATAGAGGAATGCCCTCCAAATTTTCTCCCCACATCGGCTTAGAGGAGAGACAAAAGCAGCATTTAATTTCTGCTTCACCCCTTGACAATAGCCATCATGTAAGACGCTTTGATAGCCGCATCACAATCTATCATCAAAGTTCACTCAAATATGGTTCAAGCTCGTGCTTGTAATTGACATAGCATACCGCAGGGCAATTTTGCTGTTAGAAACTAGACTTCAAATACTCTGAGTAGCGAGATCGCACCCATGTCATTAAAACTCCACTTTGCAGCGAGAGAGTTCTTAGCATCTCCCACCCAAATGGCCCGGATTCATTACATGGGATAAATATTGTCGGGGGTGGGGGGTGGGGGAGAGACATTTTGGTGACCTGAAAATACTTTGGTAGGAATTCAGTCGCCACACAACACTCCTCTAACTCCAGAAGATCGTGTGACATTTGAGAACGGAAACTTGAACTTGCCTTGGCTGAATAATCGTGGCTAATTGCAACTATTAACAGAAAAGAAAAGCCAGTTGTTTCTGGGAAAGGGGGTAACTGTTACATACTGAAAATACAAAAATGGAGTACAGGGCACTCGCTGAGAGGCAAAAACATGTTTAATTGCATATTCATGACCATCCAAGCCACCCCACCCATGTAATAAGTGGTCTTTGGCTGCACACCCAAAATTGCCAGCTCTTTACATTATGGGCTTATCCACACTTACCTTTCTTCCCCTCTTTCCAGGAAAGGTCCGTGTCTTTTTTCTTTTTCTTTTTCATCCCGGAGCTTTAAAGCTCAATCAGAACAAATGTCAATCCCCAGGAAACCCAAACTGACGTTTGCTTTGATTCAGCTTTAAAGAGCAGGTTTTTGTGTGGAAAGCTCTGGGGATAAGGAGGGGAGGGGAAACTGCTTGGACACAGAGTTTTTAAGCATGGACCTGTGCATGGAAAAATGAGGTAAAAGGTACATGTGGATAAGCAAGCCCTATGATTAGTGTTTTTTCCCCAGCTGGAGATCTCCCAAGTGCAGTTTAGGCAACTCTCAGGTGGGCGCCATTGCGGTCCAGTGATCCCCTCACAAACTTCTTGCTTTTATGTACTTCTGAGAAGCCCAAAATGAACATTTCAAATCAAAATGGAAGCTGGCAAACGTGTGCAAGTCTACACTTTTTTTTTTTTAGATCTCCACCAAGCCCATAGTCACGATTGGTCAAGCTACGGGACAGGGTCGATTTGTGTTTCCTTTTCTTCAATTTGTCTCCCATGTAGGAGTGGTGGTCTTTGAGCTGTGAGGAATTTAGGCTGAGAGCTGGTGACTAAGTCAAGGTAGGCCTTGTGCCAGAGCAGGGATTGGAACCCTGGTCTCCCAGGTCCGAGGCTGGATCTACACTGATCTGCAAAAACACTATGAAAGGCTATATGGGGGGGGGGGGTTACATAGTTCTCAATGCAAAGTGGGTGCGAAGCTGGGCCAGAGAGGGATGTTTCTCCCCATCCTGGGTGCAATATACAGTGGATTTTCTTGGTGGGGTGGATGGGTGTTGCTCCACTGATGGAAGACATCTATCTGCAGAATGAGGAGAGATGGAAGCCTCCTCCACACAGCAGTACAGTCATACCTTGGGTTGCGAACATGATCTGTGTGGGCGGCACATTCGCAACCCGCAGCGTTCACAGCCTGAAGCGCCACATCTGCGCATGTGCGTGACGCGATTCGGCGCTGCTGCACATGTGTGTGATGTCATTTTGCACTTCTGTGCATGTGCGAGCGCCGAAACCCAGAAATAACCCATTCTGGTACTTCCGGGTTCGGTGCAGTCCGTAACCCGAAACGCACAACCCGCAGCGTTCGTAACCCGAGGTATGACGGTAGTTGTCCATGCTCTCCACATCTGCTCTGATCTACATATTTTGGGGGAGGGGGAGGAGGAATAACTGAACTTGATGCCTTCTTCATTTCATTGACCAATGCTCCTGTCCTTTATTGTTAGTAAGCTGCATTGGGATTCATTTGAATAAAAAGTGGCATAGAAATATAAATAGATCAAATCACCCCAAAAGAATTCCACCCATTGATTGATTGATTAACAGTGACATGGCACCATTCTATATAAGTGACAGGTAGGTAGCCGTGTTGGTCTGCCATAGTCAAAACAAAACAAAATAAAAAATTCCTTCCAGTAGCACCTTGTTGTTGTTGTTCAGTCGTTCAGTCGTGTCCGACTCTTCGTGACCCCATGGACCAGAGCACGCCAGGCACGCCTATCTTTCACTGCCTCCGCAGTTTGGCCAAACTCATGCCAGTTGCTTCGAGAACACTGTCCAACCATCTCATCCTCTGTCGTCCCCTTCTCCTTGTGCCCTCCATCTTTCCCAACATCAGGGTCTTTTCTAGGGAGTCTTCTCTTCTCATGAGGTGGCCAAAGTACTGGAGCCTCAACTTCAGGATCTGTCCTTCTAGTGAGCACTCAGGGCTGATTTCTTTGAGAATGGATAGGTTTGATCTTCTTGCAGTCCATGGGACTCTCAAGAGTCTCCTCCAGCACCATAATTCAAAAGCATCAATTCTTCGGCGATCAGCCTTCTTTATGGTCCAGCTCTCACTTCCGTACATTACTACTGGGAAAACCATAGCTTTAACTAAGTTTGTTCTTGGTATGAGCTCATACCAAGAACAAGCTTAGTTGGTCTCTAAGGTGCTACTGGAAGGAATTTTTTATTTTATTTTGTTTTGTCTGTATAAGTGAGATAGTGCCATTAGAAAACAATATGTAGATTTTTTTAAAAAAAATTAATGATTAAAATCTGCAATAGGCTAACCCTCTAGAACGTCCAGGAGTTGTTTTTATTTATTTATTTTTTTGAGCCCAACTGGCGTGGAGGGGAAAGTCCCTGCAGGTGCCAGGCAAGGCTTCTGTTCATACATACACCCATAGGTGACCCATGACTTAATCCACAAACTAACTCCTTTGAGCACATACAGTAAGGAGGTATGAAAGTTCTTTCTGCATTTTTATCTGGAGAGGCTCATTCACACATGCAACCCACTAACCAGCATTGCAGTCATCAAGCAAGGAACATGAAATAAAATAAATTAAATGCTCTTAGGGTGCAATCCTTTGGTGCCTGGGAGTGTGGGCCATAAGATTTTTCAAATGGGGAGAAATGGAAAGAGTAGGGTTGCCGTAAATGAAGTTTTAGAGCTATTTTGGCAACGCGCCAGAATCTACACTACAGTGGTACCTTGGTTCTCAAATGCCTTGGTATTCAAACAACTTGGAACCCTAACACTGCAAACCCAGAAGTAAGTGTTCCAGTTTGCGAACTTTTTTTGGAAGCTGAACATGCTCCGTTTTGAGTGTTACGCTCCCGATTTGAGTGCCACCCATTTTTTAGTGTTACGCTGAGGTCTGTCTGTTTTTGCTATTTATTTTGTGTTTGTGTTTTTGCGGCTTTTTGTGTGACTGTGCGGAACCCAGTTCAGCTACTGATGGATTGATTGTGTGACTGCAGTACGTTGTTTATTGCTTTCATTTTATGGATCAGCGGTCTCGTTAGATAGTTAAATTGCCGTTTTAGGGGTTGTTTTTAAAAGTCTGGAACGGATTAATCCATTTTGCATTACTTTCTATGGGAAAGCGCGCCTTGGTTTTGGAACGGACTTCCGAGAATGGATTAAGTTCGAGAACCAAGGTACCACTGTATTGACACAGGTTGCCAAACATCCAGATTTTCCTAGACGTTTCAGCAATTTCTGCCCGGACACAGTTTCTGACGGCCAAATCCCAGTTATGTCCAGGAAATTCTGGACGTATGGCAACCCTAGGAAGGAGGGATTTAGAAAGGTAAAGGTCCATAAGGTAAAGGTAAAGGGACCCCTGACCATTAGGTCCAGTCGTGTCCAACTCTGGGGTTGCAGTGCTCATCTTGTGTTACTGGCCGAGGGAGCCGGCATACAGCTTCCAGGTCATGTGGCCAGCATGACTAAGCCGCTTCTGGTGAACCAGAGCAGCGCACGGAAATGCCGTTTACCTTCCCGCTGGAGCGGTACCTATTTATCTACTTGCACTTTGTGCTTTTGAACTGCTAGGTGGGCAGGAGCTGGGACCGAGCAACGGGAGCTCACCCCGTCGCAGGGATTCGAACCGCCGACCTTCTGATCAGCAAGCCCTAGGCTCTGTGGTTTAACCCACAGCGCCACCCGCGTCTGTAGAAAGGTCATAGAAGAGAACGTTCTTTGTGTGACCACTACCACCTGCTATTCTGCTGGCAAGAGCTGGCAGGTCGTATAGGAAAAGGTTCCTCTGCCTCGGCCTCACTCTCAAATTGCTCTGGCCATAAATTGAAACACAAACTTTAGTTTAGCTTTGTGTGCCATTTCACATCAATTTATGACACACCCTCTGCTAATGCATCCTCAGCACACACCCCACCCCCTTTACAACAAAACGGCTGGCTTTAGGCTTGCAAATCTTATCCTCTTTCCAGGATCTAGCTGGACTGCTTTTTAGTGTATTCCCCCCTCCCTCACTTCCTTGAAAGGCATTCAAACAAACCTAAGCTATTTGTGCCTAGCTACTAATACACACACCCCCATGTCTAAGAACCCAAACAGGATCTAATTTATTTATATCGCCAGGCTGATGCTTTGACCTCGCTTTACAGCAGGTATAATTGGCTGCTTTTCAGCTAAGAAGTGAGGCAGTGAGGCAATCAAAGCCTGACCTTGTTCTCCTGTGTCACAGCCTTGGTTTCACTTCCAAGACGCATTGAGAGGATAATTATTGGCTAATTAGTGGGCTAAAATACAGAACCTCGGGTAGGTGTGTTTATACTGTAAAACTTTCCCGGAGCTACCAGCAAGGTTGCTGAGAACTCTCAGCGACTTGAAAGCAAAGAATTTCTCAGAAAACTGAATGTTGCGCTTGTTCAAGGCATCTCACACACACAAGCACAAGCAAAGAAAATACCCCTAGGATCATTCCCCCCCCACACACACACACTTAAAGGGTGGGGTTTGTCCGCATTTTACTTTTCCTAGCACTGGTGGGAAAGGAAGGCTCATTTTTCACCAAACACATCCATTTCTGGGTGTTGCACAGACTATTGCCATGCCAGGGTCAGAGCCTAATAATAATAATAATAATAATAATAATAATAATAATAATAATTTATTATCTACCCTGCCCATCTGGCTGGGTTTCCCCAGCCACTCTGGGCGGCTTCCAACAGAATTAGAAGCACAATAAAACTTCAAACATTAAAAACTTCCCTAAACAGGGCTGCCTTCAGATGTCTTCTAAAAGTCAGGTAGTTGTTTATTTCCTTGACGTCTGATGGGATTGCGTCCCACAGGGTGGGCGCCACTACCGAGAAGGCCCTCTCCCTGGTTAGACAGTGACTGCAGCATCACTAGCGACAAATGACAAGGAGCGGAGGAGTGTTGGCAGCTGCTTCCATCCCCGCCCCTCTCCTCACCTGGACTGCGGCGCACGAGTGTTCCCCCCCCCCGTACCGCTTTGCGAGTGTAATAAGAATTTTAAGGTCTTATATATATATATATATATATATATATATATATATATATATAATACAGCAATTGTTCCCAAATGTACCAAGCAAACAAGGCCACGTGTCTGAAGCAGCACAGGAAGACAGGCCTGACACCATTTTGACTCCCAGCTGACCAAGTATTTCTCTGCAAGGAGGAAGACAATAGGAAAAGCTTCCCAATTCTCTTTGGGACTTACACCTCCCTGTAAATAAAGTCTAGCAAGTATCTGTTAAGCTGAGCTGGTGGCAGAGGAAACCTCCGCACCGCCCAGGGCGGCACGCAGAGGCACCCCCCTAGGGGCAGGGCATCGTGACGTCATGACGCATGACGCATCAGCCCGGCGCTGCTGCTCCCGTGACGACTGGCCGGGTTGCTGAGTGGGCGGAGGCTTGTGGGCTGCCCCATTCTGTTTCTGCTGATGAACTGAAATTTGTGTACGTGTGCATCATACGTTTAACTTCAGAATATCTTTCTGAGAAAAGGGCACTCGGTCCACTTTTTTATTCGAAGTGAGGCACTGAGATGAAAGGAAATGGAGAGCAGGGAGTCCTGGAAGCCAGGGCTTTTTGAATGCAGGGCGTCTGAACAGACCTATGTGCCATGATCCCATTTGGCAGTAGGGAGGGTCTTGTGCTCCCCAGACTTCTCACGGAGCAGCTCTCAGGTTAGGCAACAAATGATGGATCCAATTACAGCGGGGCGAAAGGAGAATTTGAAAATTAAAGTGGTTTTTAAAAAAACGTGTGTGTGTGTGTGTGTGCGCGCGCACACACACAAAATAACCCCACCTGCAGCATTAAAAAGTGGGAAGAGAATTGAAATGGTCTCTCGTTATTGTCAAATTATTTACCCTCTGCTTTGGTCTGTTCCCACAGCAACAAGAGGACTTTGCCTGCGTCCCCACATTGAAAGATTTAAGATTCTGGAAGCTATCGCTTTTCCAACAAGCTAAAAGTTAATTCAGAATGCAATTCTGTCCCCTAGTGGAATTCTTCTGAACATCATCCTAAAGTGTATTCTGGTTCTTCCATACACAGTAAATCACTGCTACTAATACGGAAGGCTAAGTTGTCCCTGCACTGTCGGAGACAACGTGCTTCTGAATGCCGCTTCCCGGGAACTGCAGGGATGGAGGGTCTTTCGTGCCCAAGGTTCTGCTTGTGGGCTTCCCATAGGCACCTGGGTGGCCACTTTGAGAACAGGATCCTGGACTAGATGGGGCCAGAGGCTTGATCCAGTAGCCAGTGGTGGTCCAAGTAGGAAGTTGTTTCATTTTAAGCATTGACTGGCTGTGGTTCCAAGCTGCGATGCAAGGGGGAATCAATAGATAATGCAAAGATCAAAGCTGCCCACAATGTCAATCAAAGAATAAAATCTTTTACTTGGGGCAGTTAATGTAAACCAACCCTCTCTGCATTGCAAAGAGATCAGAACATCTTTGTTGAATGCAAAGATTAATTACACTGGACTAGTGATTGTATATTTATAGAAACCCCAGACTACACATATGATATCTGTGGTTAGTTGTTGTTTTTTTACATATGGCAACTGCTAGAAGTGTTTTTTTGTTTTGTTTTTTTGCCCCAATCCAGCTAAGTGATATACACATGCAGAAGAAGACTTCCTAATGTGTGTCCCTAGCTGGGTGGGGAATGAGATGTGCAAAGTTAGGCTGCGGACACTTGTAGGCTGTTTGGTTGTAAGTTGCTTTCGGTTGCCTTGAGCAAGATGAAGTGTCTTTGTTTTTGGCAAATTGGGTTCTCACTTGGGAGAGCACGCGTTGCGGTGGGGACTAGCAGGACTCCTCCCTGGTAGCTGGGCAGGTTTGGTTAACTGGCCACAGCTCTTACAGGTCCCTGCGAGTTGCTGAGGAGAATTGAATGTAGCAATGTTGTGATGGACAGCCCAGCGTCCTTTATATTGCCCTGCATGCAGGGAGATCCTCCTCTTGGCTGTGTGCTTCGGATCACCCACCCTCCCTCCCTTCATTTTAGGCCTCTGCTTGACCTTGCAACTGCCTGTCATGGGGTCATCTGCTTTTGGGGCAGGGGCCCAGTAGGAATTTTGTCCATTTGGCTGATTGGCTGTTGCCATTTGGTTTTCGCCTACTGCAGTAGCAACTAGTCACAACTTGTAAGGTTGGCGGTTAGGCATTGGTTATTGTGTTGGTTACTGGAAGGGTGGTGCCCACCTCCAGAATGATGATGGTGTGCAGGGAATTCCGTTAAAGGAATCCAGGGGCTCGACATGCTTTTGTCCAAACCCCCAGTAGGGGGACAGGGCCACGCAAGAGCCCCTGGGACCTCTGGGGAGAGGGAGGCTTTGCCCCCAGCCTCCTTAACTCTCCCCAGATGGCATTCTCCCGACGCTGACCGAAAGTCAGCTCTGTCCCGGCGGACAGCTAGTCTGAACCAATGCCTACGCAACCACTCACATAATTTGTATTTTAATAAAGTTGTGGCCTAAATTATTGCCAAAAACTCAAACAAAAATTATGTCTCTAGTGTGAATTTTTGGGGCGTGACTTAGTGACCTCAACACACAACCACTTGTCTCAAGAGACAATGGAGTGTGCCTCTGGGGCTGAAGTCAAACTGCTGGAGAATCGCAGCGCCTGCTGTGGCTGCAGAGACAGGTAACTAGCCACTGCTGCCTCCCATGTTGTTTTTGCTGCATTAGCAGCACCGAGGTGACCTCTCCGGGGTGCAAGCCTGGGCAGTGTGTCTGGAGGTCCTGGGCTGCTCAGATGACACACAGACACACAAAAAGGAACCCCTCTCAGCATCACTGTTGTGGTCCATAGGAAAGCAGAGCAATACATTTTGCAGCAGCTTGGTTGCAGGCATTGCCAGAAGGCAGAAGGCAAAAAGAGAGAAATAAAAATGGAGGAACTTGGGTTCATTTAGCAGAGGCAAGAAGTGAGGGGGTTCTAACCCTCAATTTTGGTGATTTGGGGGAGGTGTAAAATGGGGCTGTGTTCATAGACTCCTTTTAAAGAACGTGCAAATTTCTACCAATCAGCTGGAGGGGAGTGATGGTCTGAATTAAGACCTCCCAGCCTTCTTCCCTGCAAAACTACAAAACTTCCCTGAGAGCTCCTCTTAGCTTCCAGTTAATGGCTGTGCTTGTTCACTGTCAGATTCTGAGACATAACATTCTGCAGGATATATCAACAGTTATTTTCCTTTTCATTTGCAAGCAAGCCTACTTCAAGATGCATCAATAATATTGGAGCAATGGCAGCAACAAGAATTGCTTTTCCCTCAGGCTTTTGTTGGGGGCTTCCTCACATCCTTGGCAGCGGTATGAAACAGGGTGCTGGATGAAATAGAAGCTTGGTTTGATCCAGCAGAACTCTCCTAATGCCCCTATGAACATCCAGCAACCTTGATTTATCTTCCCACTGAGGAACCCAGGAAAAAACCAGTCTCCACTTCCCTTCCCCCCCCCCCAAAAAAAATATAGCTTGGAAGCCTCTGGCATAAATGGAATGAATGGATTTGGGAGGGGAACATTTGATTTCACACATCTCCAAAAAAGAAGAGAAAAGGCCCCGACAACTGTTGATGAACTCATCTGTCTTGCATTATGAGCAGCCATCTCAGTTGAGAAAGGATGTTTGACTGTGCAATGTGGTAAATATTAGCAAACACTTAAGAGAAACCACAAACCCACATGCATTCGGCTTGAGTAAGCCAGAAACATCTGCTCAAGCCCTTCTGGGTCCCTTCACTATTAGGAGCATAAGTCACACTCTTGGTTGTTCCTCCTCGTTCTTCTGAGCTCAGAAGCCGGATGAGTAGGGGGCAGAGAATCACATCTACTTGATGGCGCAGATGCAGAAGAAGAGAAGAAGAAGAAGTTTGGATCTGATATCCCACTTTATCACTACCCGAAGGAGTCTCAAAGCGGCTCACATTCTCCTTTCCCTTCCTCCCCCACAACAAACACTCTGTGAGGTGAGTGGGGCTGAGAGACTTCAAAGAAGTGTGACTAGCCCAAGGTCACCCAGCAGCTGCATGTGGAGGAGCGGAGAAGCAAACCCGGTTCACCAGATTACGAGTCTACTGCTCTTAACCACTACACCACACTGGCTCACTGGCAAGCTGTTTCGGGGTGTTACTCACTTTCTGAGAAGCCCCTGAGCTTCAGCCAGAATTAGGCCGAACAGTTTGGTTGGTGGTGCTGGCTGTGAAGTGCCCCTTCCTACCCTTGCCCCCACTTCTCCCCCACTGACCATAGCAAAGTGTCAAACCTAAAATAGATTTGTTATGTGCAAAGCCCCATCTATGTATAGAGGGCACTTTACATAATCCGTAGTGTAAACTCAGAAGCAAAGAGTCCCTTTGTGGTAGCCACAGACACACCTCCTCACAGACATGCCTCTTCAAATATTATACCGTAATCTGACAATTATACAATAATAATTAGAAATGCAATGCACATTTGGTAGCCAACGGGTCTCAAACCCTCAGTGAGTTAGGTACTTCTTCTGCATGTGAAGACAGGCTCTGGCGGATTGAGCAGATATGACCAACAGTCAAGAAGGGTGGTTTCTGAATGTGCTGTAGAGGGTAGTGAGAAGCAGATAGGGCCCATCCACCTGGGAAGGGAGTCCATCTAGGAGAAGGAAGACACCGATCCTAATCCTCCGCTGCCTTTCTCGGGAAGAAGAAAAGCAAACTACTGTATACACAAATCTGGAGTGGAGTCCCTGAGACAGTTGGGTGGTGCCTTGTACACCTCCCTACCACAACTCCTGCAGCCCAGCTGGTGCCAAACGTATTGCTCTGTTTTCCTTTGGACTATATCAGCGAGGGCAAGAGAGGGGTCTTGTTATCTGGGCAAGGACCTCCATGCACACACATGCCTAGGCTTGTGCCCTCGGGAGATCACCTCTCTGCTGCTAATGCAGTATGTCTCAAGACACGTGAATGCCAAAAAATATATGCACCTATTAGCACAAAGCTACTGCTTTCTGTGAGCATGCCTGGGCAAAAGTCTCAGAGTGCTGCAACATTTTCTGTTGGGGTGACTTAAGTTGTGCTTTCCACGAGCTCCACGGTGAGTAAGGGGCAAATCCCATAGTGCCAGCAGTCCTCGAAAGATTCCATCAACAGAGTCTCTGAAAAATTTTACACATCACCTGGGAAGACAGGCAAACTAATGCCAGTGTACTGGAAGAAGCAAAGATCACCAGTGTTGAAGCAATGATTCTTCAACATCAACTTCGTTGGACTGGTCATGTTGTGCGGATGCCTGATTATCATCTTCCAAAGCAACTACTCTATTCCAAAAATGGAAAGCGTAATGCTGGTGGTCAACAAAAGAGGTTCAAAGACTCTCTCAAGGCAAATCTAAAAAAATGTAGTATAAACACCGACAACTGGGAAACACTGGCCTGCGAGTGCTCCAGTTGGAGAACAGACTTTACCAAAGGTGTCATGGGTTTTGAAGACCCTTGAACTCAGGACGAAAGGGAGAACTGTGTTAAGAGGAAGGCACACATGGCAAACCCTCACGATGATCAACTCCTACCCAGAAACCTATGTCCCCATTGTGGAAGGACATGTGGATCCGGAATTGGCCTCCACAGTCACTTACGGACTCACTGTTAAAACCGTGTTCATGGAAGACTACAAGGCTTCAAGTGATTGCCAAAGAAGAAGAAGACTTGGTCTGGAAGGACAGATGAGTTGAATATCACTCATGAACAAGAGAAGGACAAAAGATTACTAGCAAAACACATCCTTGGGAAAGTTTGCTGTAAAGTGGAGTTTTGAAGGGACAGAGAAAGGAGGGCCCCACTCCTGGGATGGAATTCCAGGCACATTTATTTCAAATTGCCTAGTTTTAGTTTCTGAAGTTGAGCAGCCATCATAACAATAGAGTAATTTTAGACTCTCGGGTGGACTTAATAGTCTTTTGGGGAGTGGGGGCTACTTTAAGTGGTAATGTTCATTACATCACTTCAAAATACTGTAAACCAACCCTGCTGGATTTGGGGAGCCCTACTCCTGCCCTGACATGGATGCGGGTGGCGCTGTGGGTTAAACTGGCTTGTTTAATTGGCTTCAGCTAGTTGATGTTAGATGAAAATAGTATACAAGAAGTAATGTTATGAATGGTTTAAAATATTTAGAAATGCTTAAGGATATGTTGTTTAAGTAATGAATTATATATGATTAGTTAGTATCTTAAAGATTATTAAGAATAGTGGTGAATGTTAAGAAAATAGTTACAAAGTTACCAAAGTATATTAATATTGAACGCAGTTGAGGGAACGGGGGAAGTCCCCTAAAGAAGATAGAAACTAGAGTTAAACAATGATTCTTTTAATGTTCCAGTCTAGGTATGTATAAGTTTTCTTTTGTTGTTTTTTGTGTTGCTGTAATGTGTTTGATGTGTTTTTTTATTATTTGTCAATTGTTCTTGTTTTATTTGTTTGATATGTTTGTTGTTTAATGTAGAAAATAAAAAGTTTATTGTAAACTACAGAGCCTAGGGCTTGCCGATCAGAAGGTCAGCGGTTCAAATCCCTGCGACGGGGTGAGCTCCCATTGCTCGGTCCCTGCTCCTGCCAACCTAGCAGTTCAAAAGCACGTCAAAGTGCAAGTAGATAAATAGCTAGCGCTCCTGCGGGAAGGTAAATGGCATTTCTGTGTGCTGCTCTGGTTTGCCAGAAGTGGCTTAGTCATGCTGACCACATGACCCGGAAGCTGTATGCCGGCTCCCTCGGCCAGTAAAGAGAGATGAGCGCCGCAATGCCAGAGTCATCTGCGACTGGACCTAACGGTCAGGGGTCCCTTTACTCCTGCCCTGACAGCACCACTCTGACAGAGTCTGCTATCTCACAGCTACATCATATGACAAAAGTAGGATAATATTCTTATGAGTTGGTTGGGAAAGGAAATGAGTGCCCACCCAAGTGTGGATATTACTTAAAAAAGAATAAAACAAGAAGAGAAGTACCCTGAATTGGACAGTAACCACCAGTCCTCCCCCATGGCTTTGGAGGAGCTTGAATCTAACAAAGTTATCCTGGAAGCCTCTTGCCCTAGACAGAAAGCAGAGCTCGCCGGTCCCTTCCCTTGACCCTCTCCTTCCTTAGCTCGTCCATCTCCTCCCATGAAACCCTAGACTTTATCTCTGATGCCGCTGCAATTATGAAATGCAAGTTCGCCGTTTCCACAAGGCCGTATTTACATGACATCATGGAGACAGATGGCACTTTGCAAATTACTTGGCGATGATGCATCCCAGATCCAAACCGCTTAACGGCGCAAGATAGACAGGACAGGACAAGCCATGACAGAAGACAGAGGTGGAGGACAGGAAGGAAGGAAGGAAAGGACAGCGGCTGTAACAAACAAGGACCATATGATATCTTTTGCAAAGCAACCCGCATCTTAGGGAGTTCCAGCCTTCCCTATCTCACCCTCCTTCTTCTCCCCACTCCTGCCCTGAATCTTTCAACATCCTTGCAGGGCAAGGGAAGGAGAAAGAGCAGGGATAACTCATCCCATGGAGATAACTGTAAGACACAGGGACAAATATCATCGTAGATTAAGGGCCAAACCACATGGTGGTTTTTAAAAATAGAATCCAGCTTTTATTTTTTTATTTTTGGTCTTTTTTCCCATTCCTGCCTCATTGCACTTTGCTTTTCATCCAAAGCTATATAAATTAAACGCTTCTCCTTTTTCCACCATGCTGCTGATCCGTGTGGGACGTGACTCATTTATCTGCCCATTTTCTTTGCAGGGCAGTGGAGCAGGCACAGAGCAGAACATCATGCGCCAAGCGGGTCAATGCACATGGTGGTCTGGTGGCATGAGGGTCTGATATGCACGGTTCTTGCCCCCTAAGTATAAGATGGCACCAATCTGCCTTATGCCCATGCTGTCCTTCTCCCTGCGCCCCAGTGTCGCCCCAAGGAGGACTTGAACAAAGGTGAATCAAAAGTCACCCATTCAGGGAGGAGCGCTTAGCACTCCTGTCCTCCCAGCCTGGGGACGTGTCTCTCGCATCACCCTCAGAATCCAGTGAGGACCTTCCTTGTAGCACCTTCTGCTCTCTAATGCTGCCAGAGCCAGGGACGTTGGAAGGGGGCAGGGAGGTGGATCACCCCAGGTGCCCTCACTGAGGGGGGTGACATTTGGCACGCCACTCACCTGTGACTCCCAAGCCTACCTTGAGCTGTTGGGGTAAGGGGCGGAGCTGTGCCACTCTGCCAGCGGCATTTACCCCTTCCCCCTTCATTTTTACGCCTTAGGGGAGGCTTGGGAGTTGCAGGCGTGTGGCACACCTGGGAGGCTCGCTCTGCCCCCGGCTGCAGGGCGCGCGCACTACTCCGGGCACCCAAGCAGCTATCCCGCACCTGGGAGGGCACCCTCTGCACCGTGCCCCCCCCCCACGGGAGTGCATCATGCCCCCCTCGGAAGCCTGCCCGCCCTGGGTAGCGCGGGCATATGCTTTGCCGCTGGCCAGAGCATACAAGTGAAGAATCGGCTACAGACCCTTTTAAGGATCCACTGGCCAATCTTTTTAAACCTTCAGATGATTCTCTCCCTTTGCTACAATCAGGTCTTCCAAAGTTCAACCAGGAGAAGCCCACGGCAGCTGCTACCAGCAATACCCTTGTGAGACTCTGGTCGTTGCTAGTTGTTCCCCTGTGAGCAACACAACAGGATATATAAAGGGTTCCACGTGGAGCAACCAGATCACCCATCTTCAGTGTTGGTCTTTAAAAAAAAAAAAGGCTTTGAAAACCTGTCTGTTTTGAAGGCTTTTAAACGATGTGACATAATTGGACATGCTGGCTGGATTGTATTTCTGCGTTTTTAGAATTAAACACCTGACATCGTTTGAAATTTGATTTCAAATTAATTCCAAAAATAGACGGAAAAGCTTTAAAACAGGGTTTCCCTAACTTGGGTCTGCAGCTGTTTTTGGACTACGAATCCCATTATCCCTAGCTAGCAGGGCCAGTGGTCAGGGTTGGTGGTAATTGTAGTCCCAAAACAGCTGGAAACTCAAGTTTGGAAAACACTGCTTTGAAATATGATCCAGTCAGCCCCAGACAACTTATCATAACATTGACAGTGGTACCTCTGGTTACGTACTTAATTCATTCTGGAGGTCTGTTCTTAACCTGAAACCATTCTTAACCTGAAGCACCACTTTAGCTAATGGGGTCTCCCACTGCTGCTGCTGCGCCGGTGCTGCCCGATTTCTGTTCTCATCCTGAGGTAAAGTTCTTAACCCTGAGGTACTATTTCTGGGTTAGCGGAGTCTGTAACCTGAAGCGTCTGTAACCCGAGGTACCACCGTATATCCCACCTTTTCTCCAGGGAGCTCAAGGTAGTGTGCTCTATTTCCCCCCCCCCTCCACAACAACCCTGTGATGTAGATTAGGTTGAGAGACTGTGACTGGCCCAAGGACACCCAATGAGCTTCACTGCCAAATGAGGATTGGAACCTGGATCTCCCTAGTCTGACTCTCTAGAATACTGCACTATAGTTGTTGTTGTTGTTCAGTCATTCAGTTGTGTCCGACTCTTCGTGACCCCATGGACCAGAGCACGCCAGGCACTCCTGTCTTCCACTGCCTCCCGCAGTTTGGTCAAACTCATGTTGGTAGCTTCAAGAACACTGTCCAACCATCTCATCCTCTGTCGTCCCCTTCTCCTTGTGCCCTCCATCTTTCCCAACATCAGGGTCTTTTCCAGGGAGTCTTCTCTTCTCTCTCTCTCTTTTTTTTAATAAAAAACTTTATTTTATTATTCATCAATACAGCTAATAGTACATTCGCATGTTACAAACAAAATAAACAAACATTCATTCTACACATCTTAAAGAAAAACAACAACAAATAAATAACGAAAACTCAACCAGTCTCTTCCTTGCATCCTTACATATGCTTTTCCCACCACCTTTCAAGGAGTCTTCTCTTCTCATGAGGTGGCCAAAGTACTGGAGTCTCAACTTCAGGATCTGTCCTTCCAGTGAGCACTCAGGGCTGATTTCCTTCAGAATGGATAGGTTTGATCTTCTTGCAGTCCATGGGACTCTCAAGAGTCTCCTCCAGCACCATAATTCAAAAGCATCAATTCTTCGGCGATCAGCCTTCTTTATGGTCCAGCTCTCACTTCCGTACATTACTACTGGGAAAACCATAGCTTTAACTATACGGACCTTTGTCAGCAAGGTGATGTCTCTGCTTTTTAAGATGCTGTCTAGGTTTGTCATTGCTTTTCTCCCAAGAAGCAGGCGTCTTCTAATTTCGTGACTGCTGTCACCATCTGCACTATAGTAATAACTAATAAATCAAAATTCCACTAATAAATATATATCCCACCTTTCAGGAAAAGGTTTTGATGAGTCAGCTTAAAAAATAAGTGTCACCTTGCATGTTTACATAGCTGCTTGTTTATATAGTTGTTTACTGCCTTGGGAGGACTTGGTCTATTTATTTTGAAATAAATAGACAAACTATTTTATAGAACCTCGATAGCTGCTCTTGTCAGAGAGAAAAACACAGCAAGAGGGGAAACTAAATAAGCCGTGGGTGGGTGTTTAAATATATTTAAAATAACATGGCTAAAGTGTGGCATTCAGCATTAGTCATAATCAGAGCAGACCTGTTAAAATCAATACATACAATTTATGACTACCGTTGGGTGTCACCCAAAGAAAATGCCAAACGGCGTGGGGAAAAGTGACATGGGGTGTCAATCATTATGCACTGCAAGTCCGTATCAGATAATAATAATAATAATAATAATAATAATAATAATAATAATAATAATAATAATTTATTTATACCCCACCCATTGTATCAGAGCCAATACACTCCTTGCGTTGCCATTCTCAGATGCCACCATCTGCTGTAATGCTGGATCAGAGCGGTTCCACTGCGTCACCCGAAGCAACTTTCCCTTTCCAACAATATCTGAAGTCAAGTCGGTTTTGTACATCAACATAATATTCCATATATTGCATTTCCAAAAACTCAGCCATTGGCAATTTATGTTGCTCTCAGCATCTTGCCAATGAAGTCCTGCCTGCCACCAACGCATTTGCAATCAGATATCTCTGCTCTGTTTTTCTGCACAGATCTCCATGTACCCTGTGAGAATAATAGCGGCTTTCCACGGAATCCCATCTCCCGTAATGTTTTTAAGGCGTACCAATACATTTTTCCTAAGCTCCGTGTGCAATTACAAAGTCTCACCGATTATGAGAAAATGCTAGACTAGGTTGTTTTGCCTTCCCAGCGCAGACTGGGAGTTTGCCACATCTTCTGAAACCTTGTTGGTTGTGGCTGCTTATCCTTTCTGCACTTGTTACTTTTCCATTGCCGTTCTAACCCACAATCCCGTTCTGCGGCCATAATTTTTTTTTGTCTGGTGTTCTGCATGTTTAATCTCACAAAACACACACACCTGGAATTCAATCTGGGCAGAAAATAATAATTTTACTTTATATCCCAGCTTTTTTCTCCGAGGATATCCAAGTGGCATACATAGTTCTCCTCCTCCTCTAATCCCCACAGCAACGTTGTGAGGTTTGTTTAGGCTCAGAGGCTGTGACTGGCCAAAGGTCACCCAGTGAGCTTCAAGGCCAAGTGAGGATTATCAACCCTGGTCTCCCAGGTCCTAGTCCAACGCTCTAGCCATGACACCTCGCTGCTGTAATAATATCACTGATTATTAATCGCCTTCTAAACAACTATCTCAAAGCGATGTGCACACAATTTTTAAAAAGTGTTAAAATCACAAAAGCAGCAAGAAATAAAACTAAAACCAAGTACAGTCTCCCTCAGGAGGTGGTGGACTCTCCTTCCTTGGAGGTTCTTAAGCAGAGTTTAGATGTCCTTTAGCTGAGATTCCTGCATTTCAGGGGGATGGACCAGATGACCCTTGGGGTCCCTTCCAGCTCTACAATTCTGTGATTCGATGAAAGTAGGTGCTCATGGCAAGCAGCACCTCCACCTTCTGGGCTGGCTGACTTACAGATAAACAGAATTAACCCTTCGGTTACAAACTGAATGATCCCCGCTGCTGCACTTCCAACCATCAATAGGTGCTTAGCTATCGTTCTGCAGGAGAAACAATGGATTTTTCAGTGTCTGAAATCTCAGCTCAGTCGTTCAACGGAAACAGCAAGCTCCGTAGGAGCAGGATTCCCCTCCTCATGCACTTTAGCGCGAGGATAATTCTGCACACGTATCTTTATTACATTATCCTAGCGTTAAAGTGTACAGGCCTGTGTCAGCCCGCATCTGCACCACACAGAGCTTCAGAGCGGCACATGGGACTCCCGAGCACCTCTGGTTTCTCTCTTCCCCCTTTAATTTGAATAAATCCATAATTGTAGCACATGTTAACAATTGAAGCCTCCGTAAGTTCATTTCCTGCCAAGCTAAGAGGTCCTGCTTCTGCTGCCTAACCCGGGACATCGGAGCTTAATTAGGAATGAAACGCCAAGGTTCCATTCTGTCAGCGCCAACCATGCGAAGTTTATTATCAGCCCATTTTCACATTACGAGATGCTTCCTTGATTCTAAATGTCATGTTTTCAGGGAGGGAATGCAACCTCCTGGTGCATAAACACTGGGTAGGGTTTTTGGGGGAGTTGGGCTTGGGCAGCCTACAAAGGTAGATAGAAAGTTAATACCAGGGCCAAAGTTCTGCTCAAGTATGAATATCTTTACATATCTATCCCTAAGAAAGCCTCAGCCCAGTATACCCGAAGGAGCGTTTCCACCGCCATCAATCAGCCCAGACGTTGAGGTCCAGCTCTGAGAGGATTCTGGCGGTTTCCTCCTTGCAAGAAGTGGGGTTACAGGGAACAAGGCAGAAGGCCTTCTCGGTGGTGGCGCCTGCCCTGTGGAACACCCTCCCATCAGATGTCAAGGAAATAACAAAAATTTATTGGTTTTCCACATCAAAACAAATACAAATACAATATAAAAAACAACAACAACAAATACAACAAGAAAAACAGAAATAAAAAAGAATACATACCCACACCGGAACACCAACACTGCATACATTTAATCAAGATCTTATTTCAAATCTAACTTGGGGGACTCCCCCCGTTCTCTCCTCTGCTTCCAGTTCTAATTTACTTTAGTAACTTTCCATCTATTTCAACAATTCATTCACCTAAATTCATTATCTTCATCTCTAAAATTTAAATCATTTAACATCAAAATATAACTTCTTAAGTCAAATCTTAACTTCTTATGACCTTATCTATTTCTTATACCATTAAAACTGCTGCTGGTATTTCTAATTCAAACCTTATATAATATTAAACTAATATTAAAAACAATCCAAGCATCTCTTCTCTATTCCAAATCATAAATTGTTTAACACTCTGACTTCGGGGTACCATGGCAAGCCTTCCTGATTACACATCTAAAGTTTTCACCCTACCCCTCTTCTTACCATTTTTCCTCCCCACCTCGGAATCACCCACCAGACTTCCCTCCACCCCTTCAGATGTCAAGGAAATAAACAACTATCTGACTTTTAGAAGACATCTGAAGGCAGCCCTGTTTAGGGAAGTTTTTAATGTTTGATGTTTTATCGTGTTTTTAATTTTCTGTTGGGAGCCACCCAGAGTGGCTGGGTATGTATAGATAGATAGATAGATAGATAGATAGATAGATAGATAAATAAATATTATTAGGTAGCTCCTGCAAGTGAGGATTAAGCATGTCAAATCACAGGTAGCTATCTCCATAGCTTTTCATGTAGGCCATCTTTAAAAGTTGCTCTTAAAAAAAAAAGTTGCTGCTGGTAAGTTTACAGTGTCAGATTAAAGCTTGGCTTCTTACTTAGAAGAAAGTACACCTGCTGTTGCTCTTGGGCAGGAGCCAGGACAAGCTGTTCCAAGTTAAAGAGTATCCAAATGCAACATTGCATGTGACAGGAACAGCGGGCACAATGAGGTGGTACTGCAGAGCCACCCTCTCAATGCCAGCATTGCAGGTGCTTGCCTGGGTGGGTGCAGCAGCAGTGCCAAGGTCAGGGCTCTGAGAGTGTGCCAATGGGAGAGCCGTTGGTTCTGCCAATGTGCCCACACGGCTTCTATCTTCTTGTTGCCATGTTCTGCCCTGCCCCATCCCCGTAAGTGGTAGCAACACCAGTATCAATATGGTACTCCACTACTGTCATAGACTGGTTGGACACTGTCAGGTGCAGGGGCGAAGGAAGGCTCGCTCTCTGGCACTTGGTGCGGGGGCAAACCACCTGGCGGCACATGCGCAGCGCCGCTAAGCACGGCGCACACATGGCGCCGCTACGTACCGGCGGCTGGGCGAGCTGAGCATGGGGGGGCCGATCCACCGCGCCCTGTGGCAGCAGCGTCAGGGCAGGTTTGTCACACCCCTCAGGGATGGCACCAATGGCAGGCCGCCCCCGCCCCCCTTCATCCACCATTGCTCAGGTGGCAGAGAATCTAACCCCCACAGCAGTTTGCCAGGAACGGATAAGACAAGGAAAGTCCATACCATCTGCTTTTATTCAATATTCACAGAGAGAGGTTTGGAAATGCAGACTCTTGGAATGATGGTGTTGCTCCAAGTAAATCTCTCTCTCCTCCCCCCCCCACTTCCTCATTCATCAACACCACCCCTTATGGGTGCCGATTAGGGCCATCTGTCTTTTGAGCTCTTTGCTCTCCTATTTTTAAGGCTTGCCAGTTTCTGGGAGATGGTGGGTCTGGAATGCTTTCTAGTGATAACGTGCCAGCCAGCTGCTCCAGCTCTGCCTCCTCCTCCTCTCCCATTATTTCCCAGCTTTCTCCCTCATCTTCCTCTGAGCTGTGCCCTCCCTCAAACCCTTGTTGTAATTTTGACCTGTCTTCTTCTTCTCTTGAAGGGTCAGGCTGGGGAGGCAGTCTCCACCATTCCTCCTCTGTCCAGTCTCTGACAGACACAGAGGAATAGTGGGAGGAACCAGCTGGGGAAACACCAAGGGAAGAAAGCTCAGAGCCCGGGGAGCGGTGGTGGGACAATGAAGAGTGGTCAGAGGAAGAAGACTGGGAAGAGATGGTGTCAGAAGCTGAGAAGGCAACAGGGCTTAGCGAGTTGGGAGAGACTGTGGCAGAGAGAAGTCATAGGTGTCTCCCCCTCCTGCTGTGACAATCTGCCCTCCACACTTGTCTCTCAGAACCAGAAGATGCAGGAAAGAGGCATGAAAATGATGGAGGAAAGGTTGGCTACAATACATGCGTGGAGTCCCCAACTGCTGGGAAATAACCCAGGAGTGGAGGGGACTTGGAAGGCTGTGGAGGGGTGGGGATTTTCAGTCTCAGCAACTGCTTTCTGGGGGAAAGACCTACCAGAGATAAGTTGGTGTCCTAATTAGACCTGACACTCCACCAAGTCTGTGCGGATCATGTTTTTGCTAATAAAGAGTTAACTCCAACTGTGATTGGTGTGATTTCACCATGCAACCTGTGCTGGCCCCAAGCGAGGTCCAAGTCCAGTCCTGGGTCTAGGGGTCCAAAGGAGGTCAGTCCGGCGGGGAGCGAGGCAGGGAGCAGGTCAAGGTCCAAGGCAGGTTCAGGCACAAGGTTGCAGGTTGAGCATACGCTTGCAACTAAGTTGCTCACGCAACTTGGGCTGGGTCTGGCTGGCTTTTATCTGGCCCTATGCTTAGGGCGGCCCCGATCCTCCGGAGACTCGCCTCTCCTCCGGGCCTGGAGGCGAGCACTCCTCCTGTAGGCACTTAGCTCTCTTCGCCTCTCTGTCCTGAGCCTCTGCAGCTCAGGAGAGGCTGGTGGGTTACTGGACCCAGGGGCTGCCTCAGCTTCCTCTGAAGAGGCTGGGAGTGGAGCACCTGCAGGCAATGGGTCCTCCCTCCCATCAGGAGCCAGAGCAGACTCTGCTGATGCCTGCACCTGGGGATCCAGCACAGGTGGGGATCCTTCAGGCTCAAGCCCTGGCCCCGGCTCAGCTGGTTCTGGAGGCGGGGAATCCTGTGCAGGCTGGGATCCCTCAGGTTCAGCATCAGAGTCTGACTCCCAGGCCATCACACAACCATTCAACAGACCACAGTTGGAGGCAGTAACGTTTCTGAATACCAGTTGCTGGAAACCTCAGGAAGGGAGAGTACACTTGTGCTTGCGGGTTCTCCAGATGTATTTGGTTGGCCACTATGAGAACAGGATGCCGGACTAGGTGGGTCATTGGCCTGATCCAGAAGGCTCTTCTTATTTTCTGAAAGACCATACTCCATTGCAGGGGTGGACTTTGGTCTTTCAGATTTGAGCAGTGCCTTGTGCAAGGCCAAAAGGGGGTAAATATGTCCTGGTCAAATTCATTTAGGCACAGCAGAAGCTGGTCACACAAGAGTAAGATTTGCCCATCCGGTGAGGACCTTGGAGCTAGATAACAAAAAGCGGGTGAGAGGAAACAGGGCTTGTGGTTCCCATGCCTGATTTGGTGCTTTGAGGGTGGCCTGGCATGCCTGCAGCAGGGTTGGGTGGCGATGAGTGTCCTTTTGCACAAAATCTGCAAGTTTGCGAAACACTGAGCCAGATGGCGGGTACTGACCTCAGCTGGAATCATTCACTAGCCGGAAACGAGTTCTAGAAAACAGAAGAACAGAGGAACAGGTTCCCAAGAAGATGGGTCCCCAAGGAGACAGATGTTGATCCAGTGTAGCAGAGCCTGCAGAGCAAGAGTCTGATGAGTGCCAGAGTTATGCCCTTCAAGCAGAGATTTGGGGGGATTGGAAAGGGCAGTGGTTTGGCTTGACGCCTCCTCATGTTGAAGTGCTCTTCATCAGAGATGCTACCATCTGAAATATGAATTTATCCAGTTTGTAACATGGAGACATATTAAGAATCAAGTACAGAATTGGTTTCCCCCAAGAAGTTATTCTTTGGCTCATAATGTAAACTGAGATCCTGCCCATGTGTGGTCAGCTTTCTCAGACTGATCAGGTTGCTTTTTAAAAAATATTAACCCCTTACTCGAGACAAAACTCTCATTGAAACTAATTATTGCTGTGAAGCTAACCACACGAGCTGGCTGCTTTGTAGACACATTTGCAAAAACCCTGTAATGTTAAATCCTTGTTTGCAATGAAACTATCATGGACAGCTATGACAAGACAATTCCCCTCACAGAACTAGGTTACAATTCTCAGAGTTCCCTTGGAAGAGGGATTGATCTTTAAGCCACTCTGGAAATTGCAGCTCTGTGGGGAGACTAGGAGTCTCCCAACAACTCTCAATGCCCTTAACAAACTACAGTTCCCCAGATTTTTTGGGATAAGCCGTGATTGTTTAAAGTGGTGTGATACTGTTTTGTATGACCAGGTGCCCCAGCCCCCAGGGACCACAAGAAAGGAATAAAGACTCTGACAACGTTATATGGAATTAAAATTCGTCCACAACTTTATTTAAACTTCTGAATGTAGGAAGACCTTGGCTTAGGCCTTGGGCGTGTATCCCTCCCAGCCCTCCAGCCAGGGGAACTGGGGCACATCAGGGTAAATGGGATACAGGGGTGCTCTGCGAGACGTAAGTGTAGCAGGCAGCCCAGCCCATATCCCCGCACGCAGGGGAGTTCACTGACGACCTTTCAGTGTATGGCCAGTGACACCCATATATATATAACCCCTTTAAGAGGGGGACCCTGGAATCGCCGCTGCAGGGGGGTGAGTCACCACTTTATGCCCCCCCCCAATATAGGGAAGAAAAGGCTAAAGGATTGCACCCAAGGCCATAACCACCACTTGCTACGGGGAAGACAAAACCTGCCAATGCAGGGAAATTTCTTCCTGGTCCTTCAACAGCAACCAGTGAAAGACCGCAGCAGCGCCTGCTAAACAGGAAGGAAAAGTTAACCTGCAAACAAGAAAACATTAAGCAAAGGGAGGGTAGGGAGGGTGAATCTCCAGAGCCGTTGTCGGCTCTCACCCGGCTATTTAAACTGGGGCTGGCCCCACCTCCCAGCAAGAAACTAATATTACTGAGGCTGGGCGTGAACCTCTGAATAATCACACTGAGAAGTAAGCCAGCCCTCTATTTCCGGTAAGTTCCCTGGGAACTGTAGGGCACCCATATATAAAGTGTGAGTGCTCATTATATGCATAGCGCAGATGCTAAAATCGCATTAGCTCTTTCTCTTTCTCTTTTTCTCGGATGTGTGGTGGAGACAGAATGGTGCTGTCAGGGTCTCGTTCCCTTTGTAGTGTGTTGCTCATGAGTAACCACCGATAACTGCATTAACAATAACTATTTATTGTGCCTTAGCTATTTACAGCAAGAGCTCTGCAAAACATGTCTGCTCAATCGGTATCAGTTTCCGGAACTGGGAGGAGAACAGTAAGAGCTGTTTGACAGTGGAATTTGCTGCCAAGGAGTGTGGTGGAGTCTCCTTCTTTGGAGGTCTTTAAGCGGAGGCTTGACAGCCATCTGTCAGGAATGCTTTGATGGTGTTTCCTGCTTGGCAGGGGGTTGGACTGGATGGCCCTTGTGGTCTCTTCCAACTCTATGATTCTATGATTCTATTCTATGATTCTAGGAGTCTGTTCGCCCGCCAACACCACCGCCTTGGCATTCTTAGATGACGTCTGCGTCACCTTCTTCCCCCTCTCTGCTGGTCCTCCTCCGGAACTGGCATCTCACCCTCCGCCTGTCTGTGGCTGACGGTGCTGGGTCTCTGTCCTTCCCTCTCAAGCCCTGGCACCTCCCTTTCCTCAGGAGATATCTCATGACGGGGGCTGGGTGAGGATGAAGTGTCCGTGGAGATTATTGGCTGCGGTTCCCTATAACACAGTGAACCCTCTTCCCTTGATGAGTCACTTTCTCTCCCCCCATCTCTGGGCTGTTGCCCTCTCTCCCCCTCCTCCTCACGAGGAGCCACTCTTTCCCTGACAGGTACCTTTATTTCTCTTTTCATCAATAAGCCAGCTGATCAACATCTGTTGATACCGGCTTGTCTTCTCATCCTCCAGACACGGCTGCTGAAAGTGATGGAACATTTCGTAATTACAGCACTGAACTGCCTTCCCAACTAGCAAGACGTTTTACTGGAAATGTGTAAACCCAGAAGGATGTAAACATTAACTACGGATTTGCTAAGGGATTGATGCTTATAAGCCCTGTTCACATAAACACGCATCTGCTCCTTTTAAGTTTACGGTATTCTTTGAGGTTCTGTGACTTCATCTACTGCCAGAGCTGTTCTTTTGGTCCCTCATGCCAAGTATAGCTAATTGTTAGTGCCACTGCAACACATCCCACCACCCCTCTCGCGTCTGGGTTATAATATGGTGGAAAATGTTGTTCAAGGCCAATCAGTGGTCTGATGTCAGGCGGTGGGTACCTTGTTTATTAAAATTGCTTTTCTCACCCCTCTGAAAATGTCCTATTCATCTTCAAAGCAATTAGACACCGGATTGGGAGCCATGAGATATAGGGTGTAAATTTGGCTTGGCTACAAGCTCGGTTAATCCTTCATTTTTATTTTTGTTTTGTTTTTTTATTACAGCTGCTGGATATTGAAGGCTTGAAGGCGTGATCATGAGCTCACTGGAAAACCTGACCCAATCTGAAATAAAACAGTACCTTGTGGATACCAATGAGTGGCTCAGCCAGGAAACATTTCTAGGGTCTAGTTTCTTTCCAGCCTCTTGGGTACAGGACAATAAGAAGTTTAAATCATTCATGCCTAAGGTTATTGCCTAAGACACACATCTTTTCTATGGCCTTTGACGCTTGAGGTGTGCATTTTCAGTGCCCATCCTATCCCTGTGACTAATCTGTTCGAACTGTTTCTAATTCTGAATTTCAAATTGTTATCACGCACCCTTGGACCTCCTAGTGAAGGGTGGGCCGGGCCAGCCCACCCATGAGGCAAACTGAAGCAACTGCCTCGGGTGGCGGAATCCCATGGGCTGGTGCCCTGTGGAATCCCCACCCACAGCTCCCAGACACCACTGGGGTTGCCCAGCCGTGTCATGAGGGTGCCGTCAACAGCTCACTGGGGTAACAGAGGTCAATGGCCATGAAGGCAGGGGCTGATGGGAGTTGTAGTGTGAATCATCTGGATGGTACCATGTTGACTACTCTTATTTGGGTCTAAGTTCTGTCCTACTAATAGAACAGCACTTAGGCTCCTGTTACTTCTAGATTTTATTTTTATTTTTTTAGCCCGTAGGCAACAGCTTCTCATATTCTACTGTTTTAATGAAAACTTCAGAACAAAGGCAAGGAAATAATTGGCTTTCTTTACAAGATTATTATTACAGATTCCCCCCTCCCTTCCACCAAAGAACGAAAATATGTCACATCGCCAACTTTGTGAGATCCCAATTTAACCCAATTAATATGAATGCAACAAACCAAACATGAAACCAGACTTTTAAATACTCAGTAAGAATTCACCCTCGTCCTAGTGTTTAGAATTCAGCAAAGGATATTAGGCCCTTGAAAGTGAAATGTAGCACTGAGAACTGTTTGTTTGTCCAATTATAAAAAAATATGTCTATGCCACCTTCTCACCAAAGATCATGGCAAAAACAATGCGAAAACCTTTAGAAGCAGATTATGCATCTCAATTACGTCAGTTTGCATTTATTGCTTTGCATCCTACATTCTGCAGCAGAGCAATTTTTACTAATTTGCTGTTCTGCTTTGAGCGCCAACCTGCTATATTTCAAGAAAACAACCTTAACCCCCGTTCTCTCAAGGCTCTATGCCCATCGCTTCCACCTTGTCCAGATACCCTGTTTTGTCCCCCCCCCAAAAAAAAAATTCTCTCATTCCTTCCACCAGTAGAAACCCATTCAGCAGTGCTAGTATACCCCTCGGTTCTCGGGAGAGGAGTAACTATCTCGTTTGGAGCTAGTTTGCGATAGCTCAGCCAGGAGTTCGCAGCCACTGCGTCAGGGTTGACCCCCACCATGTCATAATCAGGGAGGGGGGGTTGCAGGCCTGCATCTACGCACTCCAATGTTCCCCTGGACAGCCTCTTCTTGACTATGCATTTTGGGGAAACGACCCATGGACAAGGGGCCTGACTGCCAGCTGTTTCAACAACGTCCTGCCGTCCATGGTGTGGTGTTGCATTTGGGCCAACCTGGACCGCAACTTAACTAGTTTGATGATAATGTCCCTTTGCTTTTCATCTGGTAAACTGGTAAAATTATTCAGTAAATCCTCCTCTTCTGGGACTGCCCTGTCCACTGAATCCGGAGAGTAATTTCCATTCAGGACTTCAGTGAATTGATTTGGCCTCTCGTCACTGTTTGGTTTCATAAAGTCTTTATTTTTGCACTCAGCAGCCATATCGCCAAGGAGAGAGGTCGCTGGCTCCTGGTTTTCAAAAAAATCTTATAATCTTTACCTTGTCTTTTATGAAGAACTCCCTGAGTTTATAAATAAAATTGGCTAGATCTGAATCTGTGAAAGTAACTACTGTGCGTGCCCTGAGGCTATCATAATATATTTATTCTACAGAGACAATGCTTCTGCTCTCTGTTTCACATAATGGGGGGGGGGTGTCTAGGTTAGCAGCTCCTCAAATCAAGTTCACAGATATCAAGGATTAATGAAACAAAACATTCATGGTTGAATATTTTATCGTGTATAAATAAATTCTTACATCCAGAGGTAGGGAAGAATGATATGCTTCAATTCTACATACTAGAGATAGCAATGAACCTCTGCAAGCCAGAGTAGTAAAGGTAAAGGTAGAGGGACCCCTGACCGTTAGGTCCAGTTGCAGACGACTCTGAGGTTGAGGCACTCATCTCACTTTACTGGCCGAGGAAGCCGGTGTACAACTTCCAGGTCATGTGGCCAACATGACTAAGCCGCTTCTGGCAAACCAGAGCAGCGCACAGTGACGCCGTTTACCTTCCCACTGGAGCGGTATCTATTTATCTACTTGCACTTCGTGCTTTCAAACTGCTAGGTTGGCAGCAGCAGGGACCGAGCAATGGAAGCTCACCACGTTGTGGGGATTCAAACCGCCGACCTTCTGATCTGCAAGCCCTAGGCTCTGTGGTTTAGACCACAGCGCCACCCACGTCCCAGAGTAGCCAGAGTAGACTTTACCCTAAATCAGGATCCAAGAATCATGTGGGCTGAATATACCCCCCAGGCCTCCCTTTATAGCCCTCAGGAATCTTCCTAGGCTGCCCCCATCACATTCAGGGAGGTTCCTTCTTTATTCCTTTTATGGATGTTCCCCAGCATCCACATGAGTAGAATCAATTTCACTGAATACAAATCTGCAATGAGATTTAGTTTTCCAATAACTGGGAGAGAGCTGCACACTCCTTTCCTTCTGATTCTTCTTCTCGGAGTTGTGCTTAGTGAAATGCCCAGACTCCCAAAATTAAAACATTAACTTCTCTTGTTCACCGCAAATAAAAAGTGCAATGCTAGGGCGCTATATGCCAAGTAGTTTATTGGAGTGGAGTGTAATTTTAAAAACTACAAAAGTGTATTTTATTGAAAGCTGTGTACTTTGCCTGTAAACAACAGGCACATTTTTTATATAGAAGGAATGGCTTATGGAGTCATTCGAAAGCCTAAACAAGCAGATCTAAGACGGGTGTTTTGGATAATGTAAGAAAGCCTTAGTGACTTTGTGCTGAAGTCTGGTGGGACACCTTGATAAGGCAGGCTTGGCCAATACAGTCATTGACGGCACCGCGTTGTTGAGTCAGCAAACAGCAGTACCTCCTGGCTGATATAGAAGTACCAGTTGTGGTAATATGGGAAAGTTCTTCTTTAAACATTTATGATCCTAGCTTTCTCAGGAGATATAAGAGCCAGATGTTCCAATTAACTCTAAAGTATACAGACGCAGCTGCTTTAACTTAGAGATCAAGAAACATCATGCAGTCCTTGCGCTGCATCTCGTTCAAGAGCTCAGAAGAGTAGCTTCACTGGAAGCATCATCCCCTACAATTTCCCATGCAACTGGAAAAAAACTTTCAGGTTGGATTCGGATGATTTTTTTTTTAAGGTGAAATGCGAGAGGCATCATTGTCCCTGGTGCACACACACAAACACACACACTGTTTCACCCACGCCTCTAATCACACAGTTTTTGGGTGTATCTGAAGCTTTTCAAAACCTGTCGGACTAAAGGTGATGGTGGAATGAATATACACTTTGGTTTAATTAAATAAAGATGGAAGTGCCAAGGAAAGGAGGCAGGAACACATGGTCTCATAACTTACTTCAGGCTTGATAATCTATGATTTAGCAAGCCAGCAATTGATTATCTTCTGTTTTCTGCACAATCAGGTTGTGGGTTTTTTGTTTGTTTGTTTGTTTTGGAGCTGGTCTGAGACCGTTTTTTAATAAATTATTATTATTGTTTGTTTGTTTTTTGGTAGGGGGGAGGATAGAGTGGTGGTTCCCTTTGTTTTAAATGATACCCAGCTCTAATTCAGAATGTTGTGAGGATGAATGAATCTCCCAGTTTCAATTTCTCATTTTTTTCCAATCTTAAGCTTTTTGTTGTGAACCTGAGAACTACAGATGAATGGTTGTATACAAATGTAATAAATAATAATAATAATAATAATAATAATAAGTTCATTTCCTCCATTTCTGCATTTGTTTGCATTTCCATGTGTGTTCATGTGTGCGTTTCTCCAAATATATTCATTTTCTGTGGAATTTTCTCTAGCATACACACTTTCGCAAGCAATTCTCCCCAGCACATGTTTTGTACATTATTTTCACTAACCTATGTGGGTGTGTGTATATATATATATACATACTTTGATTAGAGAACTGCATCACAAAATTCGGAGAAGTGCGAATTTCAAAGGACCGCTGTGATTTTCAGTTTGTGTAATAGTTTTGGGAAGTGCCAATCTGATAGGCTCACATTAAAATCTGAAATGAATCAATGCCTCCCACATCCCTACTTGTGAGAACAACGGGTGAATTAACAATATACTTTTTTGGGGGGGGGTTTCCATGCAAAGTATCAGTTAGGGTTCTGCTGTGTTGTGGCTTTTTGTAACTCTGGTTTCATTTCCTCAGCTGCTTTCTCATTTCCCCTGCTAGAGCAAAGGCCAAGCGGGAAAACGTCCTCGGTTTTGAATACAGTGGGAGGCATAAACATGTCATTGATTGTAAATGACTTTGATCATCTGTTTTTCACTATGAAACTGAAGCCAGGATTAAACATATTGGCAACTCCCCATTTATCAATAACTCACCACCTCATGGGCACGCCTAGAGGTCTCCCCAATCACCATTGCTTTCTTTGCACTAGAGGAAGAATTTTGGCTTGTACGCATGATTGGGAACACAAAGTTAGCACTGCTTAGATTAACCTGGATTCATGCAATGAACATGTGTGGGAATACATTTTTGGGACTTCCCGCGCTTTGCCGCTACACAAAAACCTTCCGCGCTAATGCACGGAAGAAAAGAGATCCGGCTAGTGACTGCTGCCTGGATCCCTCCGCGCTTGCTAGAAAGCGCGCCAGGAAGCTTCTCAGTAACGGCCGAAAGCTGTTTCCCGCCCGGAAACACAGATTAATGCAATGTTATGATTGGTTTATGCAAATGCTATGATGCTGTTCAGTTTATCAATAAATGGCCCCTGCTCTCTGTTAGTGAGGACGAGTGCGCTTGGAAACACAAGAGAGAGAACAAGTAATGCGAGACAAGCACAGAGAGAAACGAAAGAGAAACTAAGGAAAGAACACGCACAGAGAGTAGTTGGGAGAGCGCACCCCAACCATTGACTGCAGTCTCTTATTTCTTATTTTTATTTGGCCTTTTTCCTACTTTTGGCCGCACCTTTTGCTATTCTTTTCGCTGCCTATCCTTTCCTCTTCGGAACCTTCAGAAACCTTCGTAACAACCTTCAGAACTCCAGAAAACATCTCACAACCTTCAGTAAAATCTCATAACCAGCAGACCCATCATAACCAGTGGGAGCAGGCACTCCAGGATTACTGGTTATCCCAGAAGTTGGTTATCCCCACAAACATGCAGTGTCTTAAGAATAACCACAGTCAGCAAAGAAGTTCTGGAATGCTCTGCCACGCATGGAATCGAAGTACGCCACTGCAAAATGGTGCTAAAACTTTAGCACTATTCAGAAGTGTCTGCAACAAATGCACACACGGGAGTGGGATCACGTATGCACATACAATGCATACAAATTGTACATATGTAGAGATATACATGTGGGTCGCAGCCAGTCTTGAGTCATGCATACAAGCCTCTGCGAATACATTTTGGACGCATATAGGCCTGCTGCGTTTGTGCAAATGTACACATGTATGGTGGGGGGACTGGGACTTGCTATCATGTTCCCATTCCCCATATGGTCATCGACTGCGCTCACATCAGATCACCTGAAAGGTGCTAAAGTTTTATAGGACATGGTCATTGTGACTCAACAACCATTTTCCACATGTAAAGGTAAAGGACACCTGGATGGTTAAGTCCAGTCAAAGGCAACTATGGGGTTGCGGCGCTCATCTCGCTTTCAGGCCGAGGGAGCCAGTGTTTGTCCACAGACAGCTTTCTGGGTCATGTGGCCAGCATGACTAAACTGCTTCTGGTGCAACGGAACACCATGACAGAAACCAAAGCGTGCGAAAATGCCGTTTACCTTCCTGCCGCAGCAGTACCTATTTATCTACTTGCACTGGCATGCTTTCAAACTGCTAGGTTGGCAGGAGCTGGGACCAAGCAACGGGAGCTCACTCCATCGTGGGGATTTGAACCGTTGACATTCCGATCGGCAAGCCCAAGAGGTGCAGTGGTTTAGACCACAACACCACCTGTCATGTGCATATAAAGGACTGCATGATGGCTCTGCAATGCATATTTCCTGATTAGGCTTATTCTCAAGACACTGTGCTCTTACAAAAGATTTTTACAATCGGCACACCGCTATATGCCCCAAAAACTGCCCATGTTGATCATTTGCACTGTTGCTTATTGAAAGAGGAGGCAGAAGCACAGAGCCCCGTGCTTATCTAGAGCCTCTTTTTCAATACTCCTCAGTAGCTATTTTCCTACCCTTCTCTATTTGGACTGACCCCATTGACCATGCTAGATGGAACTGGTGAGAGTTGCAGTCCAGAACAAATTGTTACAAAAGCTGGGTGCCTCCCCCCACTCTCTGTCAAGCGGTAGCAAGTTTCCAGGGGGGTCCCAGGTTTTCTTTGTTCCTTTGGAGAATTGAGACATGGCGGAGACTGTCGTAGAATAAGAACTATGGTTTATTCACCTATTTACACCTGCAGCCTGCATCGAGGGAGTCCCAACCACCCTTTAGCAGGCCAGTTCAATATGGATCCTAGTCTTTCCCCCCTCCCCTTCTTCTTCCCAGCACACCTTGCTAAAGACTCTCTTTTCCTGTTACTTTGAACCCATGCCCATCACCATGGCAACCTCTGTCTTCCCAGGCTCTCAGGTGGGCCATCAACCCCTTTGGTCTTGTTAATGCCTCTATCCCAGGTGAGGCCCTGGCTTGGAAAGAAAGCTTAGTTTTTACTTTTCCACTGGCCTTCAACCTTCCCTTCAATACTCCAAAATAATAAAAATCCTACCATTTATTAATTTCTAGGGTTTGGGGGGGGGTTATAATACCATGTCGGGGGAAGGCATAAGAGGCTAAGACAAGCTGAAGGATTTCTATACCAGGATAAAACGAACAAGCCCTAAGTGAATACATGTGTAACCCACTTTTCTAGTTTCTAATCTCTGACGATGACAAGGGTAAATGTTGTTCTGATTAGGTAGGAAAAAGCATCCGTTTAAGGTATTTCTAAAAAGCAAATTTCCTCTTTGCTGTGCTGTATTTTTGTATAGGTCTTCAAGTTTCAGCTATTGATTTGTCAGTCTTTACCATAACCACCACCAGGAAGCTTCTCCAAAAGCTAAGGGAAAGCTCCTATGATTGAAAGCCACCAACTTTGACATATAAAACATCCATGTCTGGAAAAAATATTTCTTGTGCCCTTATAATTGCTAATTCGGAAACTCAAGCAGAATGTGATACTCATCCAAAATATATAGTGATTTTATTCTGTGTAAATATTTTTCTTGTAATATTATGCAGAGTTACAGAGTAGACTGGGTTTTGTTTTTGTTTTAAAAGCAATTCTAGATTCTACTCCCATTCTTCCAGCATATGCTTTTAAGAATTATTTGCCCTACCTGTTTAAGGGTAGTCTGCACACTCAGAAAAAAGGCAATGGCATACCCTTCCTGGGACTGTAACATGTCAGAAACTTGACAGAGAACTTGCTTGTTTAAATACTTCCTCAAATGCACATATTTGCAACACACAAACCCATATATCGCAGACACACACATTTTCTTCTAACTTTAACCCAATCTTCTCCCTGGAGTGAGATTCTAATTCGGATATGGGAGCATTTAAATATGGGATACCTTGACAGCATTCTATCTAGACATCCTTGCCTAGATCCTTGCCTATCTAGATCATCAAGCCCTTGAGCAACCACTGGCCTAGAGAGTCAAGAAAGACCTGGGCCAATGATTTGATTCAGTATAATCAGTATAAGTTGTTTCATTGGACCATAAAGAAGGCTGATCGCCGAAGAATTGATGCTTTTGAATTATGGTGCTAGAGGAGACTCTTGAGAGTCCCATGGACTGCAAGAAGATCAAACTTATCCATCCTTAAAGAAATCAGCCCTGAGTGCTCACTGGAAGGACAGATCCTGAAGCTGAGGCTCCAATACTTTGGCCACCTCATGAGAAGAGAAGACTCCCTGGAAAAGACCCTGATGTTGGGAAAGATGGAGGGCACAAGGAGAAGGGGACGACAGAGGACGAGATGGTTGGACAGTGTTCTCGAAGCTACCAACATGAGTCTGACCAAACTGTGGGAGGCAGTGGAAGACAGGAGTGCCTGGCGTGCTCTGGTCCATGGGGTCACGAAGAGTCGGACATGACTGAATGACTGAAAAACAAAGTTGTTTCATATCTCTATCTGTCTAGCATCTATTTCTATCCTGTACTTCTAAAGCTTAAGCACTACCCAGGGTGGCTTACAACAAATTATCATATGTAAGAGTCATATAGAACAATTAAAAAACTTTTAAAATATAATCAAAATACATTAATGCTAAAGGCCCCATCAGTATTGGCATTCTGTCGGCTATTGTAGAAACACCTGTTTAGAAAAGCATTCCCCTGCTCTCCTGGCCTTCACAATTGCTATTTTTCACTGTTTTAATTGTTGTGCTGTTTTAATGGCCTTGTTTACTGCACATTTTAATTGTGGGTGCTTATTTTAAAGTTTGGTGAAAATTATTTATTGCGTATTTTAATTGTGTGTGTATTTTTTGCTATTGTTTTCATGTGTGTAAACTCCTTAGAAGCCACTGTGGTGAGGAAGTAGAAGATAATAACCATAACACCACCACCAACAAAAATACTTAGTATATTGTGTATGTTTGTGTTTTTATATTGCAAACTGCCCTGTGATCCTCAGAGGAAGGGTGGTGTAGACATTTAATAAATAAAAAGTACGTTACGAAAAGTGGGTGCCAACGACCTTACTTTTCATTTATTCTAATCAGAAACATTTGGTCATTGTGTGTGAATAAGAATTCCTGATTGCTTCCCACATTTCCTTTGCTCTTCTTATGAAAAGTAAATATGGGAGGAGGGTGTCAGTGTTGGTTTTTGTAGCTTTGGTTATGGATTTGGCAAAATTTCTAGGACAGAGAGGCAATGTTCCCTTTTAGCCATGACTTTTCATTTTAAACCATTAGGATTCTGAACACTCTTTTTCATTTCTTGTTACATGTGAGAACGACTGAGGGGAAACTCATTCTGAATTAATTATTCTGATATTCTGCTTTATTTTTTTCTGAGTTCTTGTTCCCTTCTTTGCTTATTTAGTTTTGATTTCTACCAGAGACCACAAAAGAGCAGAAATGGGTTCATACGGTGCCAAAGCATAGACTGTCTAAACAAGAACACTAGATTTCTTCCATATTGAAGCTAATTTTATATATTTAGTTTAAAAAATGATAGTTGGGTGAATAAAAGGGCTGGAAACAGGATAATTCTATGTACTATCAACTATTCCAATAGGAGCGAGGCAGGATGCAATTTGTTTTTCCAGATTTATCCACATTTTATTTACTGCTTCTATTTATCCATAGGTTTTAAACCCACCTTTTCAGGGCATCAGTACTCACAAGGCTGTTTGCAGGAGTTGCAGATACTTCCATATGACAATAACAGTTTTCCAAAAATCCAGATTATTAAAATGAAGTAGTAGCAGATAAATCATTACCTAAAACACAGCGCCAGAACAGTACACATAAGGAGGCTGTAATAAGAAAGTATGGGTGTTCACATGGTACATTCAACAAGTGCCCAATCCAAGTATGCAAATAGGTGAGCTGTACACTTGCACAGGTATTCACATGTGACGTTCAATAAGTGTACAGTGTGTGTATGGAATAATTGGGTTATACAAACAGATAAGTGCACACTTTGCACACCAACCATGAACAAGCCTCATAAAGCTCTCCTGCAGATTGGCAAAGAAGAACCTTATATATTTCTATGGGTATTGTAATAACTCCAAGTTGGTAATACTACCTGAGTTGCTGGACCAATAATTTGGCTCTGAACCTAATGCTGTTGATGAAGCAATGTTCTTCAACATCAACTTTGTTGGACTGGTCATGTTGTGCAGATGCCTGATTATCTTTATTTGTAACAAAGACATGTTGTAATACATTCCAGCCAAGCCTGATTATTGTCTTCCAAAGCAACTACTCTATTCCGAACTTAAAAATGGAAAGTGTAATGCTGGTGGTCAACAAAAGAGGTTCAAAGACTCTCTCAAGGCAAATATTAAAAAATGTAGTATAGACACCACAACTGGGAAACACTGGCCTGCGAGCACTCCAATTGGAGAACAGCCTTTACCAAAGGTGTCATGGGCTTTGAAGATGCTCAAACTCAGGACAAAAGGGAGAAACGTGCTAAGAGGAAGGCATGTTTGGCAAACCCTCACTGTGATCAACTCCTGCCTGGAAACCTGTGTTCCCCAGTGTGGAAAGACATGAGGATCCAGAATTGGCCTCTACAATCACTTACAGACTCACTGTTAAAACCGTGTTCATGGAAGACAATCTTACCTGGCTACGAGTGATCACCAAAGAAGAAGAAGAAAGATGATGAGGGGCCCACTGAACCAGAGACTGGAAAGCAGGAGCTCACTGAGTTGGTTCCCACTGCGACAAGAGCCATCGAATCAGAGCACCCAAGGAGCCTAGTGCCTCCTACAGGACCTCAGCAGTCCCACAACACAGGAAGTGCATCAGGTCAGAGTCGTTTAAGCAAAGTATTGCCCCTTTAAGAGACTCTAGTTCTCCAAAAGGGGGAAGAGCATGGAAGAGGTGGACTGGAGACAGAGGCTCACTGCCACTAGGAGCTCTCCTTGGTGCTGCAGCCTTGCCATGTTGACTCATCCTTGGAACCGGAACAGGACAGGGAGGGTATTCCAGGGCAGAGGCAGAGAAGATCCTCCTTAACCTAAGAGCAGATACTGGTGGAGTGGAGAAATGGATCAAGATGTGGATCTTAATGTTTGGGGAAGTTTTCACAGGTGCAGGTGATCCTTCAGATACCCTGGTCACAAACCATTTGGGACCTTAAAGGCTAATACCAGTCAGTATACCTGAGCCAGAATGCAGTGATTTGTAGTACAGTTTTCTTACTCCCAACCATCCAACCACAGCAGCAACTAAAAGCTTCCTTCCATCCTAAATTGGATTGCTGTTTGGGAGGAAACTGGGGGTGGATTTGGGGGTGCATGTCCTGGGTAGGCACCTTGTTCCTTTATTCTCAATGCACATCCACCTGCATAAGCCACTATTTTGCTTTGATTGATGGACCCTAGGGCTCCTGTAAAAATCAAAGTAAATTTCACAAGCCTGACATCTGCCCTGTTCTTGAATATGGTAGAACTCAAATTGTGGGACATCTTCGGGAGAAGAAAAGACTGAAGAGTAAACTGTCCACAAATCCAGAGAGGAATCCCTAAAATGATTTGATGGTACCTTGTACGCCTCCTTCCAGCAACTATTGCAGCCAAGCTGGTGTCAAACATATTGCTCTGCTTTCCTTTGGACTACATCAGCAAGGACGAGGGGTGGGGTCTTGTCTGGGCAGCCTAGGACCTCCAGACACACTGCCCAGGCTTGCACCCTGGAGAGATCACTTCAGTGATGCTAATGCAGCAAAAACAACACAGGAGGCAGCAGTTACGAGTTAGCGGATTCTGCAACCGCACCAGGCACTGTGATTCTCTAGGGACTTCTCCCCCCAGAGGCACACTCCATTTTCTCACGGGAGAGACAAATGCCAATGACAAAGTAGAAGGACTGATTGTTAAAATAGTCAGAGAGGTTACACTCCGCTGAATTATTTAGAACACGGTAGATGGTTAAGCTGCATTACTTCTATCTGAAATCTAAGTTAGTAAATAAATGCATTGACATGACAGAAAACTATGATACCTTTGATCTTTCTGGAAAAGTTCCAAATGCTTTAAACTCAGACCACACACTAAAAACATGGAGTTTTAATTCAGAAGATAATCTGCTTCCTTTATCCTGCAAAATCTATGCAGTCAATATATATAACATGCCAAAAATGTTCTACAAAGATTCTTTGCCCCTCTATCTGTTGACCACTCATTTTCTCTGCTGGGTCAGGAAATCCTTCTGTACAAGCAGCGCTGGAATGAATTCTTTGTTGCATTTTTTGAGTTTGTAATGTTTTCAGATTTTTAAAGAAATGAAATTCATCTTTGAAACCCCCTCCCCCCACGCTTAAATCTTGACTCCTGTAGATTTGCCTTAACATTTAAGGCAGCGACATTAAATTTAAACTTGGCAGGTTCACTGCTTCTACAGGCCTTACCTCAACAGCCCTAAAAATAAAGAAACCATCATTGGGAATGCTTTTTAGGAGGGCTGGGATAAGTATAAAGAATCCTGATCTACCCACAGATAGTACTCACCTAGAAGGAGGGGAAATCACACAAAGAGAGCCAGGGTTGAAGTGTTGGACCTTGGAGCTCAGGAATGAAATCCCCACTTGGCCATGATGCTCACTGGGTGACCTTGGCCCATTCACTGCCTCTCAGCCTAACCTACTTCACAGGGTTGCTGTGGGGATTAAAGGAGGAAGGGGGAAATCATGTATGCCACATAGAGCTCCTCAGAGGAAAAAGAGGAGGTATAAATGCAATCAATCTTTTAAATGGTTGCTCTAAGGCCACCCCATGCACAGTCCTAACAATATACACCCCAAGTTTCAAAAGCCAGAGAAGATGTTTGTTGCATGCAGTACCGTTTCCTTTCTGCTGCAGTTCGGCTTCTGACATCAGGTGTCACACTGTCTGCTGCGGCGGAAATTTTTACGCAATTAATTGTGCAATGATTACATTATTCCGCACCATTTGATTCCATTGCAAAGGAAATGCAGTGGTGTTGGGGAGGGGAAGAGCAATCAATTATGTTTCATTTGCAGGCTGAAAGCTGAAGCAGCAAATACAGATCCTGCAGACCATTGGACTGATTACCATTCCAAATGTGGGAAGAATGAGCAAGCCTCAATCCTTGTAAGGTGCTTTGGGTTGCCTTGGCAAGATAAAGCGACTAACTAATTCAATTTCAAATAAAATAAATAAATTTCACTCCCATTTCCGTCAGAGTTCTTCAACATCCCTAGGCCCCAAACAACACCTGTTTGCAGCCTCTGACATACTACCCGCAAGGGAGTGCAGCCATCTGCAGTGGGGGACAGGGAATGCCCCCCCTGCTTTGTGGACAGAAGATCCTAGGTTCATTCCCAGAGACAGTTGGATATGTCCCCTAACTGACTGCTGCCAGTCAGTGTGGACAGTACTGAACCAGATGGACCAAATGTTCCGACTTGCTATAAGGCAGCTTCCTCTATTTATTACAGGTGAAACTCAAAAAATTAGAATATCGTGGAAAGGTTCATTTCTTTCAGTAATTCAACTTAAAAGGTGAAACTAATATATGAGATAGACTCATGACATGCAAAGCGAGATATGTCAAGCCTTTATTTGTTATAAAAAACCCAAAGTGAAATTGTTAATTTGGGGTTCTTATCAGCTGTATGCCATAATCATGACAATTATAACAAACAAAGGCTTGGCATATCTCGCTTTGCATGTCATGAGTCTATCTCATATATTAAACTCCAGTAGCTAATGAAAACAATGGCTTACATAAATGGACTTTTCCACGATATTCTAATTTTTCGAGTTTCACCTGTATACTATGACAGGATGACAGTCGCAAACAGTAAAGAAAAATATTCTGTATTTTCCAGTCCCTTTTGTGAGTGACAGACCTCGACTGTGGGATGATTGATGCAAAAACTGGAGGGTGGAACAGTTTTTGTTATGTAGGATTATTCTTGTGTGGTAAACGGCTCCTATTTCCAGCTTTTAAAATGGGAAGGGGACCAAAACAAAAACAAAAACCCTCATCTTCTGGGGTTGCTAAATGAGGATCCTGCAAAACAACGAGGCCAGAGCAGCTGGAAAAAATTGGAAGAAGGCAAGACCTCGCCAAAACCCAGATGGTCTGTGAGCATTTTGCCTCTTCCGATAAGGAAAATAAATGACTGTGACAAAGACACCTCCTTTTTTGTGTCCAAATAAAAGAAAGATGGTATAAGAGGAACTCAAGCCAAAGAGGTTTTTGAAGTGGCTGAAGAACGCCCTTGAAAATTCATATCCTGTGGCTAATATTTAACTGTGAGTGAAGCATTACATGATATCAGCCTTTTCAGTGAAGTGCTTTTTCAGTGAAGTGGATCTGATTTTGAATCACTCGCTTTGGTTCACGTTCAACTTTAGACATTTGGAACTCACTAAGATGACAGCGGCAAATATTCCTTAGGGCTGAGGCTGCCCAGCTTCTGAACCATCAGGTCAAACACAGACCACCAGCTGTGTACAGTTGGTGGCCCATCAAGGGCTGTGGGGTTGTGGACGTTGCATCTGCCATTAAAAAAAAAAAATAAAAAATCAGGACAGGAGAAGGACATGGACTATGAAGCACATGGCAAGCTACAATGCATGGCTAGGATCTCCCTGCTCTGTATAGTATGGTACTCTATCCTGGTGCTGTAAAATTGAGAATGTCAGAGTATAAGGTTCATGCTGCTGGATGAGATCAAAATTCCATCTACTCCAGCACTGCAATTTTGGTTTCCAACAGGAGCCAGCCGGTAGCAAAGCACTTTAGGTTTCTCCTCCACATCTGGTGATGTGTTCCAAGATACATTGCCTCTGAGGGTGGAAGTTCCATTTAGCTAGCACGTCTAGCAGCTGTTAATCTGATCTATCCTCCTGTGTCATGCTTCCCTAATCCTTTATTTAAACCCACCCGAACCAAGCTAAAGTTGAAGATTCTTCTATACACATCTTTCAGTGTGCGGTGGAGACACAATCAAAACTACCAGTGCAATCGGCAGCTCTGTCCATGAACACAGGAACATAGAACTGTAGAGTGGGAAGGGACTGCAAGAGTCATCTCGTCCAACTCCCTGCAAAGCAGGAATCTTTTGCCTGAACCCATGGCCCTGAGATGAAGAGTCTCCTGCTCTACCAGCTGAGTTATGATGGCAAGGCAATACTGCATATCAGAAGGAGCCACACTCTGTAAAATAGGAGTGGGTGAAGATATCAGTTTCAGATTCTCTGCTCCAATATTTAGGCCTCTTCCAGATTTGCACTTGCCCTGCTGCCCCCCCCCCCCGCAAGGAAACCTGGTCTCTACTGCTGAACTGGAGCAAACATCCATCAGGTTTTCTCCAGATTGACGTTTGTTGTGATTTATTGTTAAAGAGCAGCTTCCCTGGGGAAAGTGATAGGTGCAAAGGCAAAACCACTCAGACCTGTGTCTAGAAAGTGTGGGACAAGCAGAAAACCGCTCGGATCTGTGCTTTGTAGGTGCTGTACAAGTGCAAGTTCAGAGAGCCAGTGTGGTGTAGTAGTTAAGAGCGGTAGACTCATAATCTGGTGAACTGGGTTCGCATCTCCTCTCCTCCACATGCAGCTGCTGGGTGACCTTGGGCTAGTCACACTTTTCTGAAGTCTCTCAGCCCCACTCACCTCACAGAGTGTTTGTTGTGGGGGAGGAAGGGAAAGGAGAATGTTAGCCGCTTTGAGACTCCTTCGGGTAGTGATAAAGTGGGACATCAAATCCAAACACCACTTCTTCTTCTTCTTCTTCAGATGAGCCCTCAGACCATCAGATTTTTGCACTGGCAAAATACCGATGTGGACCGGACAGAGCACAACTTCCACTACTATGTAAAGGTGGCTGATGAAAGCCTTGAGATGTGGTCCTTGGGGTGGGTGCGCTACAAATCTGTCCCCTGCCTTCCTCTATGCAGTGCTGGAGAGTTTGTTGCTCACAAGGCGGTTAGTGATGAAATCAACAGAAGCTCTGCCGTTACAGGTCATGGTCTTATTTAATCATTCATAAATCATTTGTGACCAGCTAGTGACTGTTTTTATGGGCCTATGGAGACCTCTGTTCCTTTTTCTATCACATGTCACTTGTTAACACAGTGCAAGCAGACTGTTATGAGCCAGAATGACTCAATTCTCCATTTCCTTGCTGTGGGCCCTTTAATTTCTCCTTGTCTTAATGTACATGAGGCAATCTTACACTATCACACTAAACCTGTGTTCGCCGCCAAGCACACACCCAAGAGTAGAACTGCATGGATTTTAGCTGTGTTTTACTTGTGCAACAATCGTTTACACATTTTCTGAATAATAAAATAATCATCTTGTTGGCAAGAAGACCTTCACAATGCACAGCTTGTTTTTTACACTGATACAGATTACTTAGGGCACATCACTTGTAGGAGAAGCCAAGATGGTTCCCATCATCCCTGGACCAGCTCTGTGGGAAGGGTTACTGGGTCATTATTTTACAATGATTCCACTCTGATATCCAAGATCAGTGCTACAGAACTGTAGCAGAATTAGGAATCCTGAACCGCAGCACTTCAGGCTGCAGATGGGAGATACCATTTTGGAAATGTTTGTGTCAGGAGTGCATGCAGGAGCCAGGCCCTGTGACCAGTAGGGCTTTGCAGGACTGGGGCTTTCCTAAGTTTGTTCTGAAGAGGCAAGGCGCAGCCGCACAGGTGGGGCCGATTGGTAACACATAACACCTGGTGGCAAGAGCCGGAAAGAAATATAAGGTCAGCATTTCCCTTTGGCTCTTTCCCACAGCAACACGCTTCCTGCTTTGCTGCATTTGGCTTCTTGACTCCTTTTTTCCTGATCCTCAGACCCTTGGCTTCTTGACTCCTGGTTCCTGACCCTTGGACCCTTGGCTTCCTGACTCCTGGCTTCTGGACTCCTGTTCCTGCTCCCACCCCGCCATCTTGCCCCTGGTCCAGATGTCCCCAACCGAGACTTCAACCGCCCGTGAACCGGACCGTGACAGTTTGCCCAAGTAAAACCAATAATGAAAAATAACTCCCTCCAAACAGAAAATGACCAGATCAGGGATGAAGGTTGCAAGATGGCCTTTTTCTTGCCGGGCTAGTTTTCTACCTGTGTGGAGTACAGATGTTTGATTAATGAACATTCAAAAATGGGGTCACCCACCTGCCAGCAAAAGCTGCACAATTCATTCTACCATCTCAGGATTCTCCCACCTCATTCTGCTATGGGATAGATCAGGGTTTGAACTATGCAAAGTTGTAGCAAAACAGTAAATTCGGCCTCATTCTGTGTTTTGTACGATTGCACAAATGTGTACGAACACGCTATAGTGATAACTGAGAATTCCTCATTGCGAAATCATCATCCCCTTCCACTCAGCGTTCATTGTTGATGCAAGTCATCCTAACAGCTATCTTTACTCAACAGATGTGGTCCCTGGTGGGTGCAAATGGACATTTCTGACTTTCCTCCGAAGTGCTAGGCAGGCCTCTCATTGCATTTCTTTCTTTATTTCTCCTTTTTGCAGGCTCATTAACAATAAAGAGACAAATTTGCTGGCTTTGGCAGAGGAACACACAGCAGGGGAGGTTCCCTCATTTGTATAAACTGCAGAAAAACGAGAAGCTGTCTTCTATAGCCAGCATCCGCAACAACAGCATCTTGGAAATAACATTTGTGATTGCTGCTGTAGTTTAACATTTAGTTATAACAACAGACAGCAAAGAAGCCAGCTGCAAACTGCCTTCCGCAGCGGTTATGGAAGCTGCAGGGAGAGAAGCTGCCTTAAGTAATCTACTGATCTTTCCTCCAGAGTCCAGCCAAAGTAGCCATTTGTCTCATAGCAGAGGGAGCTTCCCAATGCATCAACTTGCTCAGCCATGGCTTTCAAACTTTCTATCTTCAAGGAACCTTTCTACATCAATTCACCCGACAAAGAACAACTGCCTGCCTGCTATGGTGCCATAGTATTGATACAGAAGAAGATAATAGGGTGGCCACATTGGCAACGACAAGGAAGGGGAAATACATTGGGGCTTTTCAAATAGAGGGCTCCTCGAAACAGAGGGCTGCCTTCCATAATGTTGGACTTGTGGGTCACCCTAACTTAGGAAGTATAAGGAATGGGTGGGAGGAGTTAAAAGAAGCTGTTACGTATTGGTTTAATATGCATACATGAGTTTCACTGCTAGTTCTGTAACTACCTTTCCCACTCCAGGGTGATTCAAACGGGTGCGGTGACAGTTGCTATTGGTTAACTTGTTGGCACAATTTGGATCCTTACTCTGATTGGGTCCCGCCAAAATCTAAATGTATCCTTTCCCCAACTCCTGTTCCTGAGAGTATAAAAGGAGCTCGCCCTTTCCCTCCAGTCAGTCAAGTTCCTACTGCAATAAAGGAGATTGTTCTTGTTAGACTTGACTCCTAGCATATCCTTGCTAGCATGCTGAACCACTACCCAGAGCTGATTACACAAAGAGCTGAAATCATATAGACACTGCACCCACGACTTAACAGAAGCCATTGGTGCTACCTCCATTCCAGAATCAATGTAAAATTCTCAAGTCTTTTCTACTCTAGTAGGCTTGAATCCTAACTACATTCTATTGGCAGAAGTATCCTATAAGTAGAGTCCCACTGATAGGGTCCTCCCACTCGCAGAAAGGGGCATCCATTACCAACAATCTCCCCTTCCCCCAGTAGCTACTTTGCTCCTCAAAAAACTCTTCTGGGGGTTGGGGGACACTCCAGAGCAGCATGAGAGGCAGTGCAGGAGACTATGGGGGGAAGGGGAGATTATTATTTTTTTAAGGGATGCTGCTTTTCTCTGAGGTAGACCATTTCTTTGTCTAGCTCAGCATTGTCTGCACTGAAGCAGCTGCATGGAAGCAGCTCTAGGGTTTTAGGTCCCCCCCCCCCACAGACATAAAAAACCCTACCTGCAGGTGCAGGAAATTGAACTAAGGACCTTCTGCATGCAAAGCAGATGCTCTGCTGTTGAGCAGCAGATCCATACCCTTGCTGGGGAGTCCACTGGATCCTAATTTGCTCTGTGAACAGAAAGTGCCCTTCTTTTTTGCAAAAGGTTAGTGAGGAGCCAAGCCGCATTATTGATTGATTGATTGATTTTAACCATTTTATCTGTCAGGGCTCCTCACCCAAAAGGAACCTGGACAATGTAGATTGCTGAGAATGTTGAGAATTTTGTTCTGAGATCTCAGAAGCACACAGAACTACTGTTCCCAGGGAAGAGAAAATAATTGTTGAAACCATTTGTAATATTGTAAGGCGGATATAGGAAACCATTTGTAATATTGTAAGGCGGATATAGATTTGGAGAGTTGGAAGTAACCCTGAGGGTCATCTAGTCCAACCCCCTGTAATGCAGGAATCTCGCATGCGGTTCCCCCATCCAATTTGAATCCATAGCGGACCTTGCTTGGTTTTGCAAATGCACTATCAGTTTTACTGCTGCGCCAGTATGCCGCTATGCTGTCCAGAATGTGATCCAGAGAAATTTAAGCTGAAATTGATGAGGCAGCATCTCAGAATTAAATGATTTCCTCAGATTTGAACTTAACTCACCATACCAAACTTTCCTATTGGACAGTATCGATTCATTGCTGCTGCTGCAGCATGGATTACTTGTATTCAAGGGTTCCATAAGGCAAAATGCAACTTCTTGCTTCATTACGAATTGTTCCTTTCATCTGATTTGTACAATTTGGCTCAGAAGTTTGAACCAATTGTCAATCCATTGCAATGGCAAAGAGCCCGAGAGGAAAATCAACACTATTAAACTTGGTTTAAACAATATGTTAAAACAAAGTTAGAGGGGAATGCCAAAATCTGTAGGCACGCTGACAACTTTATATTTTGGAACTGACCACCATGTTAAAATAATGGATTGCTATAACAAAGACGAAAGACTCTGACTGGCGCAGCTATTTGCAAGTGTTACAAGGACTATTCTTTCTGAAATTAATCTTAATCAAGTGCTAGTTCATAGACTCATAATTTAGGAGTACCCACAATAATTGCAAGCAGCTGTTGCTAGCAAATCATTATTTCCGGACAGTCATTGGAAAGAGTTTCAACTCCTTGTCTAATCCAGACTGGGACGATTATATTCCTCCTTTAACATTCTTGCTGTCTTTTATAGAAGGAAGAGTTAAGATCACTTCTTGCATTAGCAAGAGCTGATAGGTCAGGATTGTGAGGTATTGAGTCAAGGGAGGTGCTGTAAGACACATGCAGGCATCTCACCAACGCCATTTAATGGTCCTCAAGTGGAGGCAGTAATGCGTCTCAATACCAGTTGCCAGAAACTGCAGGAGGTGAGAGTGCTCTTGTGCTCAGGTCCTGCTTGCAGTTTCTTATTGTGCTGGCCCCAAGGGTTTGTCCATGAAGCGAGGTCCAAGTCCAGTCCTGGGTCTAGGGGTCCAAAGGAGGTCAGTCCGGCGGGGAGCGAGGCAGGGAGCAGGTCGAGGTCCAAGGCAGGTTCAGGCACAAGGTTGCAGGTTGAGCACACGCTTGCAACTAAGTTGCTCACGCAACTTGGGCTGGGTCTGGCTGGCTTTTATCTGGCCCTATGCTTAGGGCGGCCCCGATCCTCCGGAGACTCGCCTCTCCTCCGGGCCTGGAGGCGAGCACTCCTCCTGTAAGCACTTAGCTCTCTTCGCCTCTCTGCCCTGAGCCTCTGCAGCTCAGGAGAGGCTGGTGGGTTACTGGACCCAGGGGCTGCCTCAGCTTCCTCTGAAGAGGCTGGGAGTGGAGCACCTGCAGGCAATGGGTCCTCCCTCCCATCAGGAGCCAGAGCAGACTCTGCTGATGCCTGCACCTGGGGATCCAGCACAGGTGGGGATCCTTCAGGCTCAAGCCCTGGCCCCGGCTCAGCTGGTTCTGGAGGCGGGGAATCCTGTGCAGGCTGGGATCCCTCAGGTTCAGCATCAGAGTCTGACTCCCAGGCCATCACACTTATGACTTTTGATAACAGGATATAGAACTAGATGTGTCTTTGGTCTGATCCAGCAGGCCCTTCTCATCGAAAGGGTGAGACGTAAGACCCTGAAGAACCATGTTGCTCATGGGTGATCCACCGAAGGCACCCCTGTTTCTTTGTAATGCCATTTATTCACAAAAGTCACCTGCTTGTAGAAAATAACATGCACCCCATATGTAGAAGAGCAGATACCAAAAACAACTGCCTAGAGTGCCTTCATTTTCAAGCACAGCATGTCAGCAGGGTTTTCTCTTCCCCATTCAAGGCTAGAGAGTAGAGTCATACCTCTGGTTGCGAACGGGATCCATTCCGGAGCCCCATTCACAACATGAGCAGTGCGCAACCTGAAGCGCCGCGTCTGTGCATGTGCGTGTCGCGATTCGGCACTTCTGCGCATGCACAAACCGCCAAACCTTGAAGTAACCCGTTCTGGTACTTCCGGGTTCGGTGCGTTCGTAACCCATGATGAACGCAACACACAGAGTTCATATCTAGAGGTATGACTGTAGTAGCATTCAACTAGGTTTTACCTCCAACATTTTCCAGCTGAAAATCAGGACATGTGCCTTTTGGTGCTGCGCTGCCACACAAGCCAGCTGGCTCGCGCAGAAGCACAGCACCAAGAGATGCCTCCCCTGCTGCAGCCCCTACCTGGCAGCTGCTCATTCCCTTCATTTCTTACTCGCTTCCTCTGCCAACACCGCATCTCATGGCAGCAGAGAGGGGCCAGCAAGAGCATCGGACATGTTCGCCACCTCCACTCCAGCAAGGAAATGCTTCCCACATGCTCAAAGGTTCTGCTTCATGAGAGTTCCACTGCTAAGCACAAGTGCTGGCTGATCCTCTTCCAGCCCTCAGTGTTGGACATGTCCCAGGAAAATAAGGGCACTTGATGGGTATGCAAACTAGACCCACTGAAATTATTAAGACTAATGGGGTTGTAATAAGATCATCAGAAGAGTCTGCTGGATCAGGCCAGCAGCCCATCTAGCCCAGCACCCTGTTCTCACAGTGGCCACCCAAATACCCACAAGCAGGTTCGTGTTCATTAGTGCAAATGGGTCTACTCTAGGTGGCATTGAACTCAAGTCTTAATGTCCTCGTGAAACATTTCCTGAACTTGACATGGATGAGGTAACTCTATGGCACGCTACGCATCGCATGAGAAGCCTTATGTGTGCCCTGGAGAGAAAAGGATGGGGCAAACATTTCAATGGAGAAATGTGATGTTTTTGCATGGGGTGGGTGGGGGTTAATCAGTATATTTGCTTGGAATGCAGCAGCGCCAAACCCTTTGAGGGAGGCTGCAACCTTGTGGTGTTATGTGGGAGAAGGAGTGCTCCCAGGGGGTGAGGTACCACAGCTTGTTTTCAGAAGAGATTCGCTTTATGTCGAGTTCCTGCACAGTGCTGGTGAAAACTTTTATTGGCAGGAACTGCTGGAGGAAGCAGGTGGAAAGAGGTAGGGGCCAAATGGGGATGTAGGAAACATCTGTGCCTCGCAAGGGGAGCAGGGAATCAGAGAGGTGCATGAGGGAGAAAATGAAAAACATGTTTCTCAGTAGCGTCTTGCTTATTTTTTAAAAAAGGTTGTCTTTATGTTTACTTGGGAACTCAGGAAGCTGCTTTGCAGCTCGTCCAATTATTTACTCATCTTCCATTTTTCTTTTGGGGCATGCATTATACAGATGGTTTTATGCTTATTAGAATCATAGAGTTGGAAAGGACCCCAAGGATCATCTAGTCCAACCCTCTGCAATACAGGAATCTCAACTAAAGCATCCATGGGAGATGGCCACCCAACCTCTGCTTGAAAACCTCCAAGGAAGGAGAGTCCGCCACCTTCTGAGGCAATCAACTCCAGCTCTTCTTGTCACAAAGGTCTTCCTGATGTTAAGTAGGAATTTCCTTTCTTGTAACTTGGTTTTCAGACCCTTGATCATCTTGGTCACTATCGTCTACACATCTTTCAGCTTGTCAACATCCTTCTTAAATTGTGGCACCCAGAACTGGATACAGTATTCCAGGTTTGGTCTGACCAAGGTAGAATGCAGCAGTACTATTATTCCCCTTGATCTGGACACTATACTTCTGTTGATGCAGCATAGGATAGCATTAGCTTTTTTGCTGCTGCATCACACGGTTGATTCATGTTAAGGTTGTGGTCTACTAAGACTCCTAGATCCTTTTGACAGTACTACTGGCAAGTCAGGTGTCCCCCACCTTATATTTGAGCAGCTGCCTCTTCCTGCCTAAGTGTAGAACCTGAACATTTGTCCTTATTGAAATTCATTTTGTTAGTATGGGCCCAGTTCTTCAATCTGTTAAAGACATTTTGAATCCCAGATCTGTCTTCTGCAACACTAGCTACCCTGTGGTAATGCCTGCCATTGGTTCTGGTTTCACCTGTCGTTGGCCTCCTGCTTTAGGCACCCCGGTCCCAATCCCAAAGCTTCTTCGGGGCTTCAGTTGGGTTGATTAACCTCAGATTTCCAAGTATTCTGCTTTGCTTCCCTGTGAGTAAGTCCCATCGACGTCAACACAGGTTTGGGCCCAGGTGAGTAAGTATGCTTAGGTACGCTTCCTATTAGGAAACTTAATAGTTTGAGCCTTGGAATCTTTGCTTGGTGTATTTCAGAGCTATTGTGTTGAGGGAGTTGGAAGATTAGCCCAGAGGACAATTTCCATTGTCTGGAGTTGAACCAAATGGAAGTCAAACTCACCATCCAAACACAATGGACTAGGTGTCAGGCGGCAGAGGATCCAACCCCCACAGCAGGTTGCCAGGAATGGATAAGACAAGGAAAAGTTCTTACCAATTGCTTTAATATTCACAGAGAGAGGTTTGGAAACGCAGCCTCTTGGAATAATGGCATTGCCTCGTGTGAGTTGCCACCCCCTTCCTCTCTTGCGCGTCACAGCTATGGATACTGAAAAATGCCCTCTGCCTTTGAACTCTTTGCTCTCCTACTTTCAATGCTCATCGGGTTCTGGGAGAGAGGGGAGTCTGGAATGCTTTCTAAAGACACTGTGCCCATCAGCTTTCACCCCTCAGGTGCTTCTTCTTCTTCCTCCTCCTTCTCTCTCATTATTTCCCAGCTTTCCCCCTCATCTGCCTCTGAGCTGTGATCTCCACAAACCCCTGTTCTCAACTGTCTTCTTCTTCTCTGGAAGCGTCAGGCTGGTGAGGCAGTCTCCACCATTCCTCCTCTGCCCAGTCCCTGACACTAGGTGACCCTCAGGGTCCCTTCCAACTTTACAGTTCTAATTCTGTGCCGTGGTTGGACACCAGCCTTCACTGAGTGTGCACCTAGGAATATACTGTAACAAACTACTGTGCTGTAGTCCACCACAGCAGCTCCTGAAATGCAGGTAGGTATCTTTTTGAACAAGCCCTTCCTGATCAAACGAAGAGGTTCCACAGCCATTTTCAAACAGCAGTTGCTTCTCAAGCCAGCCAGATGTTCAGAGAAGTTAAGTGATGCTCTGGCAAAGACCTCTGGCTAATCTCCATATTCACACATTTCTTTCAGTGGTCCACGGGATGCAGTTTTATATACACAACATTCAGCAAGACCAGAGGATGAAGCTTGATTCTGCAAGTCCTTTGTGGGCTGAACTTCTAATGACTTCTTACTGAATCTCTGCACTTGTGGGGTTTGTTGGACTTGATCCAAAGAGCGTCATCTGTGTTCCTACTTTAACTTTACACTTCCTGAGAAAAAAGGACTGGACAGAGCTACCTTCAAATTCGCAGAGGAATTCAGATTATGCTATTCCTTCTTTCCAGTAACAACAGATGCACAACAATGGGATTCACCATGGAGAACGGCAGGCATGATACTAGCAATTCCTGTTAAGGTTGATGGGACTCTCAAACTTTTGGTCAGGCCCTCAGCTAATTCAAATGTGGACAGATAATACCACTGAGGCCTACATTTGTCCACTCAGTCCCAATTCATAATTCCTTCTCTGCTTTACATGAAATGAAATTTATTATTACGGTCAGAGACCAGCTTGTGCAACACAAATGGAACTCCAATCCCAAAAGCAAAACAAACATTTTAAACAATATACAACAATGGATTTTAAGTTTTAAAATGCTTTACATACAAAATATCCCAGGTGCAATGCCTTGCATCGCCAGTTAAAAGCACCTCTGCCTGGACCCTGCAGGAAAAACCAGTGCCAGTCAGAGGGAACAACACTGGGGGAAACAGGCAAATAGCCAACCTGGTATATGGCCGCTTTCTATGTTAGAAACTACAAGAAGAAACAGTGAATGGGTCAGAAGAGTTTCTTTGCAAGATAATGACATTAGCTGGCCATTACATTTTACACTTCCCAAGAGGCTGCTGTGTTGCCATAGAGAGAGAAAATGGGTAGGCATTTCTCCTGCCAACAGCACACCTGGATGGATGCTGCATCATCCTAGGATGGAGAACAGTAAGCCAAAGGGGCTATGTGTGGGTTGGGTTGGGTTGATGTTGAAGCTGGAAACAGAGACATATCTGTTGCTCTGTGCTGGACCCAAAGCTGTGACTTGGGCCTTCTCTGGAAACCTAATGGAGAAGCAAGACCTGCTTCTGTGTTGGTGCTGTAAGTCCCTCCATCCTATGCTCCGGTTGTATGCATGTGCAAATGAAACCATATATCCTAATGACACCACAGTCTCCACTGACCTTCATTTCCAAGGAAACTGAACCCTGGGCAAGAGCTGGAACCCCCGGATGCTCTGGGCACATGGAGAATGGGATGTGCACAATAATAAGCTTAGCAGCCTTCCCATAGCTGGTGACCTCTTATTGTTGGGGGTGAGGGGAGAGACACCAGGTAAGGGAAGATTGATTGATATAGGGTGAATGACTTACCCTGTGCAATCTTCCCTACCCTTTCAGATCTTGCACTATTGTCTCCTCCTCAGGAGAAAGTTGTAGCTTTGTATGAATAAAGTCCCAGTTTCATTCTCCAGCATCTCCAAATAAGATGGGAGAAAGACTTGTGTCTGAAATGCCAGTCAATACTGACTCAGACTCAGTAGAAGGCAGCTTCCTGCGTTTCTAAGAAGTTTGGTCTCTTCCTTTTAAAACCCATTTCTGCAATGCTTTTGACTTTACTATTTCCAGTTTGTGTCAGTGCTTGGAAGACGGAATTAAGAACAGGCATATTACAGATGGTATTGCGCATTGTACCATTAGAAAACAAATTAGAATGTTTATATCCTGAGATACTACAATACAGTGAATTAATTTTGCCTTCCCCCAGCTGCTGGGGTGTGCTTTTACATTTCCGCTAAAACTAATGAGCATTACAACAAAGGTGATGAGATCAATGGAAGAGATCAACACCAAAAGAAACCTTTAAGAAGGAAACATTTTGGACTCCTAACTATCAAGGTCAAATGGAAGGGAGTTAGCATATGCCTGACTCTTTCCTGCTTTTGGAACAGCTGCTCATCTCAAAGACCCCTAACCATCAGGTTCAGTGTGTTCTGCCAAGCATTTTACAAAAGGGAATGGGGAAAGGAGAAATTCTGCTGAATTTCTCTTCCTGGCTCCCTTTGATGTCCACTGAAACATCTGTGTATCAAAACAAAAAGTCCTCTATTTATACCAAGCTTCTGTGTGGCAGCCCACTCCCTTGTTTTCCATTCATTTCATGTAAAAAGAGGCTTGCACTGCTAACATCACAAAATGTATGACCAGGGTCAGAGATTGACAGGCTTAGATATCTTCTTGGGCTCATACCTATGAATATGTCCATTGACTGAGAACGGGTGTTATCAACTTGACCAGAGCCTGCATGAACTGAAAATCATAGAACTGTAGAGTTGGAAGGAATGCTGAGGATCATCTCATCCAGCCAACCCTCCGCAATGCAGGAAACTCAATGCACTGTCTCCCATCCAATTTGAAACCATGCAGGACCCTGCTTAGCTTTGCAAATGTGCTAGCAGTTTTATTGCTGCACCACCAGCAACTAGAATGTGCTTTGGAACCAGTGGACTTTCTTAGTTTGAGCACCCAGCTTTCCCTGACCATACCTTTTGTTTCCAATCCCCAAGGCTTTTAATATAAGAAGAGCTGTGTTGTATCAGATCTAAAGTCTACCTAGTCTAGCCTCCTGTTTGCCCCTGTGGCCAAACAACAGCCTCTGGGAAACCCCAAAGCATGGAATGAAGAGAACAACCTTCTCCTTCAGTTCTCTAGCAAGTGGTATTGAGAGGTACCTCTGATCCTAGAGGTAGAATACAGAAGTCAATAGTGTCGGAACTGTGGAATGGAAAGCCAGCTGGACAGGCCCCAGCCAGAGTGTCTCCCTTCTCAGCCTTGCCGCTGCAGAGATCCATCAGTCATCCTCCTCCGATGTGCGTCTGCAACTCATGCTGCTGTGCATGAGCACACGTTACTCAGCAGAGTAAACACACAACAGATCTGGCTCAAGGCGTGGATACTAGACTACGTTTATTGTACATAAATCAGGACAATGAAAACATGGCTTCTCTCCTTGTCATTCTTCTCAGAGAGAGAGAACACAAAAGCAATACAGAGTGGATGTTCTGCTCATGAGACTCCAACACACACACACACACACACACACACACACACACACACTTCTGCTGTTTGCATGTATTTTCCATATAATAGATCTGAATATTAAACTGTTTAGTCACTAGGATGCAGTCTGAAGGAAAATTAACTTGGCTAATGTTTATATATATTGCATGGTACTTAGTTAAGTTTTACTCAAAGAGACCCACTGAAATTAATGAACATAACTAAGTTTAGACTTTTAATTTCACAAGGTCTCCTTTGAGCAAAACTTAGTTTAAAACAAGCTATGGTGAGGGGATGATGACTTTTGAACAACATGGTGAGGAAAAATGCATTAGCAAAGGACAGCTCTTCCAAAACTTTTCACATCTTGGCATAGAATTGTTGTTGGGTTTGTTTGGAGTAAAATTTTAAGCACACTTCATTCTTAGGCTCAAAATGATAGTTTCTTGATCATCTCCCGAAACAGTGAATAGGAACCAGCCTACCTTGCAACTATAAGATAGCCTGGTTTATATTGCCTTCCAGCTTCTCATTCTTCCCCCTTGTCCAGTCAGTCAGTTATGGGGTTGTACTCTTTGTGCAGTCCCTGTCAGCTATAGAGTAGGATACAGCAAGTAATCTTGGTGCAAAAGAACACAAGAAGAAACTGCTGGATCAGGCCAAAGGCCCATGTAGCCCAGCACCCTGTTCTCACAATGGCTAACCAGATGCCTGTGGGAAACCTGCAAGCAAGACACAATCACGAGTGCTCTTTCTCTCATCCTGCAGTTTCCAGAAACTGGTATTCAGAAGCTTTGGTGCAACTTACTTTCTCTCCCCCAAAGCTCACATATCAGCTCATATATCAGCAGCAGAGAAGAGGGGTTAATGCTGCACAGGATCTCCCCACTCCATAGAGTGCTGGATCCATCCAACATAATGACTTAAGGTGCAATTCACCTATAAAGTTAACAATGGGTGAATTAGTTTCTTCCAGTTTCTCTGTTCTTCCACCCTTAAGTACATTTCTCCAGACTTCTGCATCAGTATACTAATTTGGGGATTGGGGAAATCCACAAGGAACATTCTCCAGCATTTTAGTGAGATTTCTTCCGGACACACACACACACACACACACGTGCGCGCATTCATAAGAAGTTTTGCCTAATATGCATATTTTTATAAAGTACTTTCCCCATAATATAAAGCATTCTCATGTGTTAATTTTCATGAATAAAAGCATTTGTATGCGCACTTCACCCAAACATAACTTGGCTGGAGAACTGGACCACAAAATTTAGAGACATATGGCTGTGTTTTGGTCCGGCGTTTTTTCCAGAAAAGTCTGGATTTGGTATGCTCACCTTTAAATGCAAACTGAGTCATATTTCTCCCCCAGCGTTAACCCTGGCACACTGTTTGAGAATCAATGTCATATGCATGTGGTTCCAGCAGAAAGAAGAACGATCTCTTTCATATATCCCAACTATACCTTAAGTGGTCTGACACGGGTTTAGCCCTCCCGACTTCAGAGAACTCCTCCTGATGTATACCAGGCTGAGAATAGAGGCAGGCCTGCTGCCAAGAGAAACAGCGTTTCCAGTTGTAATTTCTGAAAGGTCCCCATTGTTCCTCCAGGCTTTCTTGCTCCCTGCTGCAATGTGCAACTTATTAGCTGTGTTTGTCAACAGAGCCGATTTCCAGAGAGACACGGGGAGGAGACGAGAAAGAAAAAGGCAGGGACGCTTCGTGCAAACAATCCATTTGGCACAGCCCGGCCATCGATGATGGGGTTCTTTTCTACAAAGAGCAGCCTCCGCCCTGATGAAGATGCCACCGGACAGGCCTGCCGATGTATCTGGCCAAAGCGAGGCTGCCCATTGTTACAAGCATGGAAGGTGCTTTGTGAGTTGGTTCATTGGTACTGCAGAGGAAGCGAGAGGCCTGAGGCTGCCTCTCTTTGAATGCTCTCATGTCTCTGAACCCCAGATAATTTTTTGCCTGTAATTAGGAGATGATTTGACAATTGTCTGAGCAGCACATTAGGAAAAGGCAGTGTTTGGGTGGGCTTTTCTCTCTCTTTATGTTTTAGATTGCAGCGCTAATTCTTTATACAAGAGCTTGCCAGAAAGGATGGGAGAGGTCAATTCTTCGCTTGGGTCTTCTTTGTGAACAGTCATGAAACTGCTGTAGAAAGGACGCAGCTTTTCTGGATGCTGCCAGACTGACTCAGTGCTGAATGACAAATCCAGAATGAATGTAAGCAAGACATTGGCAAGCTCAGATGTCCCTCCACATAGTCCAGATCTGGCAGAAGTCACTTTTGCAAACATAGTAGTTCAAATAATAACTTGGGCAGCGATCCTATATCCACTTAATGGGGAGTGAGCCCGGTAAGCTTACTTCTGAGTAGACATGTATAAGGCTGGTCTGCTGGGTTGCTTCCACACTACTAATCCTTTTGTCTGGAATTACTATCATTCAATTCACTTGAATCTATTTTATTATTTTATTTCATAAGATTGATACACACCTAATCAAAAAATATCTCAGTGTGGTTTACTAGGGTTAGCATATTTCAAAAAGTAAAAACCAGGACACCAAAGTGCTGCCTTTTGAAATCCCAGTAATGTCTGGGAAAATCTGGATGTATGGCAGTCCCAGGTTTGTTATTTGTTATTGGCCTTTATTGGAATAAGTTTAAACAATAAAATCATACAAAGTCAGCCAAATACATTAATAATCCAAACACATACAATGTATAAAAGACCAGATAGCCACCACTGAGTAAATCAGGCAACTTTAGATTTAGCTTTAAAAATCTCGGCTAAATACCCCAAAGCAATCTTGGTAGTTTTAGGGGTATCATCCCTCAACAAATATTAGATTGCAGACTCTTTGTAAATCAATATTTTAAGCTGCAAGGGAGTCACTAGGAGATCTCTGCGAAGGGTGCTGAGAAGAGAAAAATCCAAAATTATGTGATGTATTGTATGTGGTGTTTTCTTATTACAGGAGCAGAATCTCTTCTGGAAGGGGATTTTTTTTTTTGAAACTTTCCAAACGAAACAGATGAGGGGAGTGCATTTAGACCAGCTAGCATAAAAGCTCTGCAATGCAATGGAGTATCTAGATTATAAAAGTAACTAGTGGTTTAAACCCGTTAAAATAACGGTGCTAGAACATTTCTGACACAAAACCCAAAGTCCTGAAGTGCAGGGAGCAGGGCAAACCATGCGCTCCCTACACGGCATTAAGATTCCTGAGGGAGAAATGACGGCGTGTTTCCTTTTATTGTTCCTGTCCTAAACATACTTACTGCACGAAGGTAGAACAGGTTTCCTTCCGGATGTGTGGGGCTCCCAGCCCCTTTCGGAGTGTGGGGCGATGGGTGGGGAAGCGAGGGGGGTGAGGCGGAGGCGGCGGCATCATCTCCCGGGAGGCTTCGCCCCCCCCCCCGGTTCTCCTCCTCCTTCTGCCCAGCGGCGAGAGTGGCAGCGTGTCCTCCCTTCTCGGCCGCCCTTCAGCCTCTGGTGCGCCAGCGTTCCATTTCAACCGCCGCTTCAACTGCCGCCTTCTGCTCCAATCCCTGTGTCCGTGGGGCACATGCTCAGTAGCGCAAACCCAGAGACACACGGACTGGATGCAGAGACACTTGCGTTTTATATATATAGATAGATTAGGCATTACTCCATGGTGGAGCTGCAATCCTAAGTAAGCAGATGAACATACAAAAGGCTGGGAGGGGTAGAGATTTTGGATTTCATGGTCTAGCAGTCTCTGTTTGATGAGAGAGAAGATTTGTGACTAATCCGAAGAAGGGAATCTATTCCAATCCCTATTTCCTGAGTTTGAGAGTAATATCAGAAAACCATGTAAAATTACAGTCATACCTCTGGTTATGATAGCTGTGGGTTGCATTTGGCTCAGGTTATGAACGCGTCACACATGTTCAGATTCGGCGCTTCATGGTGCGTTCTGCAGAAGTGTGCATGCACACGAAAGCTCATACCAAGAACAAACTCAGTTGGTCTCTAAGGTGCTACTGGAAAGAATTTTTTTTTATTTTGTTTCGACTATGGCAGACTAACACGGCTACCTACCTGTAGCAGGATAAAAGGTCAGGGACTAATTCTGACCATAGAATTGGCACCTTGTTGGGAATGAACACTGCCATTAAAGGATAATTAAGCAATCTTATTCAATGAGCAATTAACAGGCTATTCCTCAGTAATTTGAGGCAATTGAGAGCAGACCCAGCAACAGAAACCTTTTAATTAACATTGGAAATGACCCTTTGCTGAATGGGACTTATTTCTGCATAAGCCTCATAGAAGGATCTATGTAGAAAACAATTTCTACATTAAACACTATATTAATTTACCTTTCAGTGGTTTGTGCAACAGCAGCTCTGAAAAAGCTTAAATGTGTAGCTAGGAGAAAGTATGACTAGCTACTGTATTCATGGAGAGTTATCGCTCTATGTTATATATTTATTCCATATCTTTTATCCTGTTTAACTTGGCAAAGAGATTAAGGGTGTATATCATCTGATACAAAGCCTTTAAAAGCTTCAAGATATGTGAGGTGATTTATCTTCTCCAAACATTGTGAAGTACTTGCTAATAGACAAAGAGGATTGGGCTGATAAGAAAATTATGTTTATTGCCCATGCCATAGTGAAGCTATCATTCAGCATTAACTCATTTTCTTTATTCACAGTTTTTAAAAATTTGAAATATAACATCGCAGTAAAAGAACTTGTATTCCAGAACCTTTGATTCATAATCAATTCAATCTTTCTTTTTCCACAGCCCATCTAACCCTTTCTCATAAAACTGGAATTAACTTGTTCAATGTGTATAGAACTCGCGTCCAGTCATCTGGATTATGGAAAACGTTTCCTGAGAGAAATCTTGATCTCTTTAACATTTGAATGGCTGCAGTGGGGAGAATGTTCTCTGAGGTAAATTTTAGTCCCCTTAGGGACTAAACAGGGAAGGTGATGTGAGAATATTCTGCGAGGTAGGAAAATATTATGTGAGGTAAATTACACTCCACTTGGGGTTTGTGTTGTTCAAAGCACTCCAAACCCTTATTCACAAGGAACTACAATTGGGCTACATCACATTGGGAAAAAGGATGGCCATTGTTTTGAGTTCACGGGGGGGATATATATATATATATATATATATATATATATATATATATATATATTCGTGTGTGTGGCAAATGGCGGGTTGTGTGCCTCTGAGGACACCTGCAGACCTGTGATAGGGAAGTTCATTTTGAAAGGAACTAGTTCTAGTTTAGGTTCATCCTGCCCAAACAGAAATAAGTCTGTCCTTTTACAAAATGAACTAGTTACTAGATGAAGTTCATTCACTTTCATTCGTAGAAAACCTGTCCTCAGCATTTTTTCCGGCATTCAGAAGGTTACAAGCTGCTGAAGTACGGGGGCCAAAATAAATCAGGGGCCACACAAAAGTAATAAGATGCCTGACAGACAGGAGGTCAGCTGTTGAAGCTGTCCCCATCATTATATTTCTGTACTGGAAGAAGTTTGCCCTGTTCTGTTTCTGCCTGCCAGGAAGTCAATGAATGGTGTAATAAAAGATGGTTAATTTGTAACGTAAAATTTGAAAATTCAATAAAAATCACACACACACACATGGATTAAGTGATGTGAACATATCACAATGAAAGTTGCATGGTTAAACTATGGAATTCCGGACCACGTGGTGTTGTACTTGAATGGCTTTAAAAGGAGTTTAGGCAATTTCATGGAGGATAAGCCTATCAATTGCTGATAGCCAAAATGGATATGTACTAACTCCAGTAAAGGTAAAGGACCTCTGCAAGGGCGTACCCAGGATCAAAACTAGGGGGGGGCAAGCCATGGTCGTTCAGGTTGTGACATTTCAGCACGGAAAGGCGAATGAAACCAAAATTTTAGGAAAATTATATATAATTATAGCAGTGCTTTATTACGGTAGTTATTACAATTATTTGCTTGATTATTATTTTTTTATTCTACAGGTAGTTACATGTCTTATACCGGGGTGGCCAACTGTGATCTACTTTCAGAATTAAGTTGTTGACCTTTTTTGGGGATGGGGAATGCCCCGTTTTTTAGGGGTTCGGTTCGTTTTTAGTTGTTGAGCTTTTTTTAGGGACTAGACCTTCTGAAATAATTGATTTAAAAACTAACTCAGCAAGACAGAAGACTGCCTGCTTTGTAAAGTGTGACAACCTTTGAGGTACAAAACACCCAGACAAGGAAAACCAACTCAGCTAACTAGTTTACAAGAATACTTGGCTAGTTTAGATGTATTCAAGTCTCCAGGGCCAGATGAACTACATCCAAGAGTATTAAAAGAACTGGCAGAGGTGATTTCAGAACCACTGGCAATAATCTTTGAGAATTCCTGGAGAACAGGCGAAGTCCCAGCAGACTGGAGGAGGGCAAATTTTGTCCCTATTTTCAAAAAGGGGGAGAGAGAAGACCCAAACAATTACCGCCCAGTCAGCCTGACATCAATACCAGGAAAGATTCTAGAGCAGATCATTAAGCAAACGGTCTGTGAGCACCTAGAAAGGAACGCTGTGATCACTAAAAGTCAGCATGGGTTTCTGAAAAATAAGTCATGTCAGACCAATCTGATCTCATTTTTTGACAGATGTGGATGTAGCCTATCTTGATTTCAGCAAGGCCTTTGACAAGGTGCCCCATGATATTCTTGTAAAGAAGCTGGTAAAATGCGGGCTAGACAATGCTACCATTCAGTGGATTTGTAACTGGCTGACTGACCGAACCCAAAGGGTACTCATTAACGGCTCCTCTTCATCCTGGAGAGAAGTGACTAGTGGGGTGCCACAGGGTTCTGTCTTGGGCCCAGTCTTATTCAACATCTTTATCAATGACTTGGATGATGGGCTTGAGGGCATCCTGATCAAGTTTGCAGATGACACCAAATTGGGAGGGGTGGCTAATACCCCAGAGGACAGGATCACACTTCAAAATGACCTTAACAGACTAGAGAACTGGGCCAAGGCAAACAAGATGAATTTTAACAGGGAAAAATGTAAAGTACTACACTTGGGCAAAAAAATAAATAAAAATAAATGAAAGGCACAAATACAGGATGGGTGACACCTAGCTTGAGAGCAGTACATGTGAAAAGGATCTAGGAGTCTTGGTAGACCATAAACTTGACATGAGTCAACAGTGTGATGCAGCAGCTAAAAAAGCCAATGCAATTCTGGGCTGCATCAATAGGAGTATAGCATCTAGATCAAGGGAAGTAATAGTACCACTGTATTCCGCTCTGGTCAGACCTCACCTGGAATACTGTGTCCAGTTCTGGGCACCACAGTTCAAGAAGGATACTGACAAGCTGGAACGTGTCCAGAGGAGGGCAACCAAAATGGTCAAAGGCCTGGAAACGATGCCTTATGAGGAACGGCTTAGGGAGCTGGGTATGTTTAGCCTGGAGAAGAGAAGGTTAAGGGGTGATATGATAGCCATGTTCAAATATATAAAAGGATGTCATATAGAGGAGGGAGAAAGGTTGTTTTCTGCTGCTCCAGAGAAGCGGACACGGAGCAATGGATTCAAACTACAAGAAAGAAGATTCCACCTAAACATTAGGAAGAACTTCCTGACAGTAAGAGCTGTTGGACAGTGGAATTTGCTGCCAAGGAGTGTGGTGGAGTCTCTTCTTTGGAGGTCTTTAAGCGGAGGCTTGACAGCCATCTGTCAGGAATGCTTTGATGGTGTTTCCTGCTTGGCAGGGGGTTGGACTGGATGGCCCTTGGGGTCTCTTCCAACTCTAGGATTCTATGATTCTAGGAGGGGGTGGGGTGGGGAGAGGGAGGTGGAGATCATGACGACTTTTCAAATGTATAGGAGAGTTTGCCTCGCTCAACAATCCCGGGGCAGTTGTGCGCGATACCTGACCCTCACAGTGTAAACAACCCCCTCCCAATCTCTTCCGTACGGATGAGGGGCGGGAGGACATCAGGGTCCACACAAAATAAAATAGGCGGAAAACACCAGAGCTGAGCAGAGGGTTGTAACAGGAAGAATTATCTGAAAGACGGGTGAGGTGGTGGTGGTGGGGGATACACAGCTGAAACCGGGATCTTCTGGAGGTGGGAAGTAGCTGCTGCGGAGCTTTAACAGCAGAGGGTGAAGCGGCTTCCAAGCAGGTTTACTCGGAAGTCAACCCCGCGGGTTTTCCTCCCAAGAAAAGCACAGGATAAAAGCACAGAAAAGCCAGGGGAGCCGCTTTGCAGCGAGTGGGGGAGACAGAGGAGCTTTGCCGGTGCTGTTGCTCACGAGCTGCTGGCTTGCCAGAGAGTCAGCCTGGAGGGAGGGGGACGGGGGAGCCACTTTGCTGGGAGGGAAGGAGCGCCACCGGGGGTGCTGATTGGCGCCCACCCACCCAGCTCTTTCAGATGCTTTGCCGCTCCCTCCTTCCTCCGCAACTGCCAGCAGCCATATATAGTTGGTGGGGCATGAAGCGTGTTTGCGTTTCCATGTCCTGCCAGGGACTCAAGGCTGCTTGGGGGGGGGCAGCTGGCTTCTAGGGGGGGGCATCTGCCCCCTCCTGCCCCCCCTTCGGTACGCCCATGGACCTCTGGACGGTTAAGTCCTGCCAAAGGCGACTATGGGGTTGCGGCGCTCATCTTGCTTTCAGGTCAAGGGAGTCAGTGTTTGTCCACAGACAGCTTTCCAGATCATGTGGCCAGCATGACTAAAGCGCTTCTGGCGCAACGGGACACCGTGACAGAAACCAGAGCGCAAGGAAACATTGTTTATTTCCCGCCACAGTGGTACCTATTTATCTACTTCCACTGGCGTGCTTTCGAACTGCTAGGTTGGCAGGAGCTGGGACAGAGCAATGGATAGAGCTCACCCCGTTGCGGGGATTCGAACCACCGACCTTACGATTGGCAAGCCCAAGAGGCTCAGTGGTTTAGACCACAGCGCCGCCTGCATCCCTAACTCCAGTACCTAACTTCAGTAGCAGAGGTGGTAGGCCTCTGAGAACCAGTTGCTGGCAACCACAATTATTTATTTGTTTATTAAATTTATATGTCACCCTTCATCCAAGGATCACAGGGCGGTTTCATTACGAATGGGGAGAGTGCTGTTGTGCTCAGGTCCTAATTGTGGGCTTCCCATAGGCATCTGGTTGGCCACTGTGAGAACAGGATGCTGGAGTGGTAGGGAGGCTTTCTGTCTCCTCCATCAAGTGTCTTATTATGCTCTAAAGTTAAAGGGACCCCTGACCATTAGGTCCAGTCTTGTCCAACTCTGGGGTTTCGGTGCTCATCTCGCTTTATTGGCCGAAGGAGCCGGTGTACAACTTCCAGGTCATGTGGCCAACATGACTAAGCCACTTCTGGCAAACCAGAGCAGCGCACGGAAACCGTTTACCTTCCCACTGGAGCGGTACCTATTTATCTACTTGCACTTTGACGTGCTTTCGAACTGCTAGGTGGGCAGGAGCTGGGACCGAGCAACGGGAGCTCACCCATTGCGGGGATTCAAACCACCGACCTTCTGATCGGCAAGCCCTAGGCTCTGTGGTTTAACCCACTGCGCCACCCGTGTCCCTCTATTATGCTCTAGCTTTCTGTAATTACCAAAACACAGAGAAATGCTACAGTGTGTGGGGGGGTGTTCACATCTGCTTTTGCTATAAAAATGCAAGTGGCACTTCATGAAAAACAGACCTTAAGGACCCGTCCCAGAAATAAATTTTAATTTTTCCAACATCACCCAGCAACAAGATGGCGGCTTTTTGACTCTTTGAGAACGATGGGATGCATCGTCTTAAAATAAAAATGAAATAAACATTGTCCTTCCTCTTCTGCTACCACCCAGAATTCAAATCTTACAGCTGCTTCTCACCAAAGAAAACTGACCTGGCAACACTCAAACAAAACGACTATACACAACAGGCAACTGAAAGGAGGATATTGATAGAGCTGTTATCGCCATAGTGAAGTGTTTAAGAGGAAATGAATGCAATGGAACAGCTGTTCCGCTTTCCTCTTCTACTTGGGGCTGAGTGCCCATAACTTATTCACAAGCTAAAACCGGTTGCCTTTCTCTGCCTTGAGTGCCAGTAAGAATGGAAAGTGTGATTTCACTGGCCTGACTCTCATTTACTGGGCTTTCCTGAGTTGTGCTCTCCCAAACCCAAGCCAGCTCATGTCTCCAGCCATGGCTGGAGGCTTTGGGGGAGCATCTAGAAACCGAATAGGGGAGGAAGATCTGTGGCAGTCTTCATCCTTTCAGACCTCCATCTTATCCTTATGTTTGTGTAAACAGAACGACCACAAAGACAATCCTGTCTCCTATGACCTTTATTTAAGGAAACCAAACCCAAGGTATGGGACTCCTGAAATCTCATGCCACTCAAAGATTGGGACATGTGTAACAATAACAAAAATATAAGGTTTATGAAATATCCATTGAATATTTTGTAGCTCTGCAAAATTCAAACTTATTATTAATGGGCCCCAATGAGTTTCAGATTAATGTTCTTTGGCAGGGCTTATATCAGGTGGCACTTTTGCTATAGCTACCCCTGCTGGATGGGAGGGCTGTCTGTCATGAAATAGGGCTTGTACTATCTCACTTTTCATATATCTATGTGGAAAAAGCACATAAAAATGTAATTACTTTGGGAAGGCTAGTTTTATTAGGTTTGCCTTTTTTAAAAAAGGCACATCTGGAAACCCTGAGTCCTTAGGAGTTCATTTCTATCCTATCCTTAACTTTCCTTTAGTAAGATTTAAGGATATCCCTCAAGAAACCATTCCTTCTTCTATTGAGGGCTTATTTTTGGCAAGAGTTTCCTTCCAGATATATGTATTTAGGTACATGTGGGAAACTATGTATAGTCATAAAGCAGCTATATCCCTTCAATCCTTAAACGGGGTTAACATGGGACATAAGTGGTCTGCTGGACTGGTGCCAGTTCAGTTCCCATCAACTTCAAAGCGAACATTTCCATTAGTTTAAGTAGGATTTGGATAAGACTTTGAGGGCACACAACCCTCATGGTTGCCTCCATCTCAGGGTTAAATGTGGTGCTTAAACAGTAGTCATTCTGCAAAGGGCTGAGTACAACTATTCGCAACAAGAGGCATGGGCTCATCTTCATTCAAACCAGATGACCTATTCAGTACAATGCCCGCTGCAGAAATCCCATTCTTCCATCACCTCCTTGATTTTACTGTAGTCCCTGTGAAACGCCGATACTTAAAGCAATGAGCAAGTTGGAAGGTCATTTTGGCTTCCTGGTTGCAGGTTTGTTTGGTCCGATCTCCTTTTCCCCCTACCCCACCCCACTCCACCTTTCAGTGTAATTGCTCTCATATTTTGTCTACTTCCAGAAGGCTCCATCTATTTTAATCATGTTGATTATATAATGAGTATCATGTGGAATTCAATTCCAGACAGATGTGAGGTCATGTTTGAATTAATGGAGTGGTTTTAATGGAAGAGAGGTTCCACTTTTGCTACCTGAGAAGCAAAATAAAGGTTTATGAACAGCTGTTGAGGACCCTGAGATCCCTACTGGCTTGGGTCTTGGTTGATAGATGCTATCTACCAGAATGAATGAAGTGGATGACTGAATGAAGGCTCCACCCCTTTGCCTGTAGAAGCTGGGGAAGGAAAGGCCATCCCACTGGCTACGTGTCCAGCCCCACCCATGGAACAGAGATTCCCTAGCAATGAAGGAAGGGCCTTGACCAGCCAGGAGGGGAGGTTGGACAGATGGAGCCAGTTTGTTGAGACACCTTCGCAGCTGTCATCCAGTCTCAGATGTACTCCAATAAGCAATGAAATAGCATTGACTTGTTATCTCACTCCAAATTGCTGTGGAGAAATCTGCCAATCAATATACGTGGATGAGATTGGAGGCATGGAGACATTTCCAAAGATATCTTTGCTCACTGAGTTTTGTGGAGGGCAAAACTGTGTGCCTGTGAGTGACATGAATGAACTTCCATGCTATTCCACGATAAAGTTGGATCTGCAAATTTAGAGCTTGGTAGCTTACAGAGTTAAGAATCTTCTACAATGCATGGAGCCAGATAGACCACCACTGGCCAAACACCTGCAGGGTTACGTGTCACATAAATTATTTCCATAAAACTCATCCATAAAACACATCCTTGTGTGTGTCCAGGCACACACAAAAAAGTAATACCATGCATGTAGTTGGACATGGTGATTAATTATCTGAAGAAGTATCATTGGGACTTTGTAAACAGTAGAATTAAAATGAGTTCCCCCCAAGGGGCACATTAATCCAGCACACCCAACAACATTCAAGGGATCAAGCATTCAGATGGAAGTCTGTGCATGCAGAGATTACCAAACACACAATACAAATATGCAGGAACTTAAGTCCTTGTCGTTGAAAAGCTACATCAAGTTCTTATGTGCAGTGAAACTTTCTAGAACTTTGAACTCGAGCCTGAATGTTCAAACTGTAACTTACAAACTCACAAGCTTCTTAATGGAAGTATGATAGAGTTCTGTAGTGGCGTTCATAGATGGTGGCATTGATTAACCAATGAATTTGGCAACATAATTGACTGATGCTTCAAAGGGTCAACCAACATCATCATCATTTATATAGCACAAAGTGCTTTAAAAGGAATAGGTACATTAGGTCTCTACCTCAAGAAGCTTAAAGAGAAAAGATGAAATTTAGGTGTGTGTAGCCAGGTGAAGACGATGCTTTATTTCAACTACATGTTTAGGGACTAGCTGGATTGAATATGGGGACCTTTGGCCCTCCAGATGTTAGAGAACTACAACTCCAGTCATCCCTGTCTGTTGACCATGCTTGCTGATGTTGATGGAGCCAAAGGTTCCCCACACCTGAGGTGGATGAGCTCTTGCCTTCTCAGAAAAAGTGAGTTTGGAGGATGGGTTGGCCGGCTAGCTTCTTCACCAGTTGGGTCTGAGCCAATGAGATGCCCAATATAACCAACATCTCATTCAAATAATACAACATATATGAAAAAGTATATTGTGTTGTGTGAAGTTCGTGAAGTTTGATTGGCGGTTTTCAAACTATGTTCATAGGGACTCTGCAACTCCTCAGATGTTCCTCAATGCCATCCGTAACAGTGGACAAGTTTTATTACAAAACAGCCTGTCCACCACAACCTTTCTCCTGCTGCAATGCAAAGCATCCCCCCGCCCCCCGCTGTAGAATTTCTTTTCGTTGCAGGGATTCTGGAAAGTGCTCTGGGGAATACTCTCAGGTTTGCAAAAGGGCATAGTAACTATGGAGGGGTGAATCCATCAATTTCAGTTTCTCTCGGTTTCTCATTTTTTTTGCTCTGAAATTCAGTTCTACACATTTCCACAGCAGTATGTGGTGTGTACACACACACACACACACACACACACACACAGGTGTGTTTGTGTGTATACCATCATGAAAATTCAGCAGCATTTTAGAGTGAATTTCTCCTAATATATTTTTCTGTGCAGTTTTGCCAAACATAAACATATTTGCAAAGCAATTTCCTCTAACAAAATGCTTTTTCCACTAACACCTGCATTTTTATGCACACTCTACAACAGAACACACTACTTGCCTGGAGAACTGCAGAATTCGAAAATGTGGTAATTTCATTGGGTGGCTGCATTTATGTTCAATATTGTTTCAGAAGGTAGTTTTACAAACATCAACAAATTTCTCCCCGATCCCTAATAGTGGCATGAGCAAAAACTGTCCCCAGAATTCTCTACATTCAGCACACATGCAGAAAGGTTGCTATGAAAAGGAGACTTAACTTTGGAGTCCACAATTATAGATCAGTAGGATGTCTTTGCATTCACATTGGCACCCTTTACACCATTCGTTTGACCATAATCCCACCAGGAGGGGCAATGCAAGAATCACACCAGTCATACATCAAGTGTGATTATGCACACCTGTGCTATACGGCAGGGGTGCACACCGAGGAGCCAGGATTGATCCATGTAGCTTAGATACATTGCCTTGTATTCTCTTTAGCGATTAAAAATAAATAGTTCTCTTCCCTCCCCCCCCTCCTTTCTGAAATCCTTGTAGATATTGAAAACTGTTGGCTTGTTCCCTCCAGCCTTAACATTTCCATAGTATGTAAGTTCATCGTGCATCACAAAAATACCACACAGTGTTGTTGTTGTTTGTTGTTCAGTTGTTCAGTCGTGTCCGACTCTTCATGACCCCGTGGACCCGAGCACGCCAGGCACGCCTATCTTTCACTGCCTCCCGCAGTTTGGCCAAACTCATGCCAGTCACTTCGAGAACACTGTCCAACCATCTCATCCCCTTCTCCTTGTGCCCTCCATCTTTCCCAACATCAGGGTCTTTTCTAGGGAGTCTTCTCTTCTCATGAGGTGGCCAAAGTACTGGAGCCTCAACTTCAGGATCTGTCCTTCCAGTGAGCACTCAGGGCTGATTTCTTTAAGGATGGATAAGTTTGATCTTCTTGCAGTCCATGGGACTCTCAAGAGTCTCCTCCAGCACCATAATTCAAAAGCATCAATTCTTCGGCGGTCAGTCTTCTTTATGTAGTGGGCTATCACACAGTAGCCCACTACAATTTTGAAAAGGTAGAGCTTTCTGCAAAAGAGATAATAGGCAAGTACCACACTTGGCCAAACTGAGGGAGGTAGTGGAGGATGGGGTGCCTGGCATGCTCTGGTCCATGGGGTCACGAAGAGTCAGACACGACTGAACAACTGAACAACAACAACAACCACACCATGTGGTGGGAAATGACCAAATAGGTGTGTTGATTTACTGTGAGGTCTCAGGAGCCTGACTGAGGGAGCTGCTTGTTTTGGAAGCACATGTGGCCAAATGATAAAGTTTCATAGGGAAATGGAGACACCTTGAGGCCAAACTGTGCCCTGTCATCTCTTGATCAAAATGATCGGAGAATATACTGTGGTTTGGTTTGGTTTTTAATGTAGATTTTAGTCTGTTTGTTTTATTTTTCTCTCTCTTAAAAAAAGCTTGTCACGCTGGTGGCTTTTCAATGTTGCGATTTTATGTTGAGATCTAAGGGGATAGGGTGCTATAAAAAATCAACTGATGATGATGATGATGAAAGACTGTTAATGTTTTCTGTTAATGAAGGTAAAGGTGAAGGGACCCCTGACCATTAGGTCCAGTCGCGGATGACTCTGGGGTTGCGCGCTCATCTCGCTTTACTGGCCGAGGGAGCCGGCGTACAGCTTCCGGGTCATGTGGCCAGCATGACTAAGCCACTTCTGGCAAACCAGAGCAGCGCACGGAAATGCCGTTTACCTTCCCACCGGAGCGGTACCTATTTATCTACTTGCACTTTGATGCTTTTGAACTGCTAGGTTGGCAGGAGCAGGGACCAAGCAACGGGAGCTCACCCCTTGGCGGGGATTCGAAGCGCAACCTTCTGATCGGCAAGCCCAAGAGGCTCAGTGGTTTAGACCACAGCGCCACCCACGTCCCTGTTAATGAAGGTAGCAGGGAACATTTCACCAGTTTGGGGAGCGGTGAGGCAAATATTTAATAATTTTTTTCAGGGCAAGGGAGGAAAGGCTGTGTTTTTGTGGCAACGTCATCATTCCAACTTCCCCCTTGCCTGTCTGGAGGTGGGCAGGGGAAGAATTTTCTAGGTAGCTGGGCCTCATTATTCTTGCCTTCACAAATTTGTCAGGACATGACCATTGGCCATGTACCACACAGCAATGAACTTCATTTCAGAATGACCTCAGCAACAAGCTGGTGTCTTTGCCTTGATGCAAGACAGAATCATCCCATGAGCTATGAAGCAACAGCCCCCTCTGTTTCCATCTGGCAGCGCCAACTACCAGTAATAAAGGGCAGTTCAATATAGCCTTGCTCATAATCTCACACCTCAGATGGTTTATTGCTCTGCAAAGACGGTTCACTGAGGTTTGCACAGCCCCTAAATCATTTCAATACTATCAACACTCTTAACAACACCCCGTTGCACGTTCCGCAAAGGGCAATTTTGTGTGATCGGTTTTCTTTTGGGTCCTGTTCCAGAACGTTACTGGCCGAATGGGGTGTATCCCGCTCAGACACAAAGGGCCCATTATAAAACTGGATGCAGTGTAAAAGATGTACTCACCATTTTCAACTTCGCAACGCCCATAAAAGAGCCCTTGGGTGCCTTGAGGAACTCTAAACAAAACAATAACAATGAAAATAAAATAAGACAACATGGTCTTCAAACAAGTTGCTGGAATGACGGCATATCACACCCCACTGCAATCTGAAGTTTATTAGACTTGAGACAATGTAAAATGCAAGTGTGGGGGACCAAGACAGTAAAGGACAAGCACACAATCCTTCCCATTAACAGTTTGAGCCACATAGATCTTCTTTACTATAGAGAAGTTAAACTTTCAGGGGGGGGGAGTATGTAACAACATACCTTCTCCCACCTGGCCTAGGAGGGTGAGGCCCGGACTGACTCCAGCTACAAAAGCTGAGGCAGAAGAAGAAGAAGAAGAAGAGGAGGAGGAGGAGGAGGAGTTTGGATTTGATATCCCGCTTTATCACTACCCGAAGGAGTCTCAAAGCGGCTAACATTCTCCTTTCCCTTCCTCCCCCACAACAAACACTCTGTGAGGTGAGTGGGGCTGAGAGACTTCAGAGAAAGTGTGACTAGCCCAAGGTCACCCAGCAGCTGTATGTGGAGGAGCAGAGACGCGAATTTAATATGAAACCTTGGAGCATCTACACATACTTCATTGTCTCAGAACAAAGGTACCGGTAAACAGCAGGAAGAAGAAAAAGCCAACATGTTCACCTCCTTGACTGCTAGAGAACAATAAAATTAATGTTGAGTTGCCAGTGATTGATGATACCTGGGCTGCTGGAAAACGGCATTCAGCAGCCTGTCGAGATCAACAAGCTATCGATTATCACTTCATGTGAGGTAAAATGATACAGAGCCCAATTGTGTGCCCAAAATGACTGGCATATGAAAGCACAGAACAGTTGAAGACGCTGTGATTATCCAACTCATTTCCAAAAAGCACTTTGTGCTTCAATTTAATTCAGCTCTCTGCAAAGTGTGTATTAATGGGCCTTCATGACACGGGGGGGGGGGGCGGTTTCAAAGGCTTGTCAAAGCCTTGGGGGGGGGACAGCTTTCAAATGGGCCCTTTTCACAAGAGACTGGCAAAGAAGGTAGGTAGTCAGGAGAAATTTCCTCCCAGGTTGGCTCAGTCAGTGGAGCATGAGACAGGAGGTTGTGCTAAATGACCTTCAGGATCCCTTCCAACTCTGCAATTCTTTGATTCTATGATCTGATCGTGCTGTTGGTTTTTCTGAATTCTTTGTAATGGGTATCATTCATTTGTGGTCCCTGCAACAAGACTGGGGAATAGCCTGCCCTTAAATGCCCACCTGGTTCAGAAAGCAGGATTAGAGATATTGTTCACCCTTTCAACTCATTGTTAAAATTAACTGGGATTTTCAGCTTCTTTGCTTTGTCTTTTTTGTGGAGGGGAGGGGGCAGTAGAAACCAAACAGGAGATCAAGATCTGTTGAAGTGTTAATGCTGTGAGCCCTTCATCTTATGCTCAGCTTGTATATTTGTGTAAACAAAAACTATGTATCAGAGAGACAACGCTGCCTCCAGTGACTTTCATTCGAAGGAAATGAAACCCGTAGCTGTCAACTTTTCCCTTTTCTTGCGAGGAATCCTATTCGGAATAAGGGAATTTTTCCTTTAAAAAAAGGGAAAAGTTGACAGCTATGAAAACCTGAGGAATGTGCTGGGAGTCCCAAGATCTCTCACCACTCAGAGATTGGGGTTCACAACTACAGCGGTGGAACTTTCAACTGCGCCCTGTGCAACGCCAAAATTTGGTCGTCGTCCCGACTGTTCGCCTTCCTTTCAACATAATAGTTGCAGTGCCCCCTGTGGCGCTCCTAAGGCTCCACGCCCAATGTGACTGAAGCAGTCGTGCTCCCCTAAATGATCCTCTGACAATTATATATTCATTTATATAGGGTTTCCAGGTCCACTTGAAAACATTAAGGGATGCTGCCTGTGTGAACTTGCTCAGAGCTCCCCAAGGGAGGGCCGGAAAATTCCTTAGCTGCACTAACTGAAAAGAACTCAGGCACAGGCAGCCGACAGCTTTTGTAAGGTGTTTAACCGCCCATCCAAGGAGTGTTGCCACAGTTGTAACTCAAATCCCAACTTCTGAAGTGTACAAGAATCAAGGGGGTCGTAACACACACACACACACACACACACACACACACACACATATATGGCCGCACAATTTTTTTTTATTGGAAAAAAAGAAACAATTCAAGTTTGCTGTGAGAGCTGCCTGCAATGAAGGCCCCCCACCCATCCACATTTTTTTTTGCTTCAAAGATTTATAATGTATATTAGACATTGCATTCAGCCATAAAATCAAGGGAACTCTACAACTTTGACAAGCTTCCCCTGCACTAGTAAAATTAAAATGTGCACGCCTTGAATGTTGTCATAGAAACATGTGGGAAATATTAAAATAAGTGAATGTGATGAACGGGGATAATTTATATTTCTTCCCCTGCTTACCTCACACATTGCTAATATAAATCATCTAGTTCATGAGTGCAGTACAGGGATTTGTCTGTCTCCAGTTTTGAGATGTTTGATCGGTCGGAATAATAGGGTTTCGGCTGCAATTAATCCAGAACTACGACGCAGACATTGGTTGACCTTCAATGAGATCAGTCCAAACTAAATTCTTTGTTGGTGGTTTACATGTAAACAAGTAAAACAGTTCCAAACAAAAGCAGCCCTTCTGTGGGGCTGCCACAAAGAAACCTGTCTCCTGCGTCACTATTCCCAGTCGTTTAGGGTGACAGAACTACAAAGAAAGCCCCAATGTGCACTGATGCCGATCTTAACACCCAAGAGGGTCTGTTGTGATGGAACAGAGAGACAGCACTAGATGTCATTGTCATGCTGATGACACCTAAGTTGAGATCTCCCGATGGCAGCTCCTAGTCATGACATTTAGTTGTCATATAGCACAGGAAGCTGTTTAGTAAGGCCAATTCTGGGGTGATTTCTAATACTTGCTTGGTTATTTTACATATTTCTCGCAGCCCAACAAGACAATGACAAAAATCCACCAACAGCATACAAATCAATATGGCTAACCTGATCCAAAACACCCACCCACTCACACATGAAAACAAAGACCACCACAGCCAACCACAAATGAACAACCACACCCTAGGCCAACCCCAACCTCTCTCACCACCAAAGGAACACAAGCGAACAACAGAGAACTTGCACAAAAACGCTGAAACCAAACCCTACATTTTGTTGTTGTTGTTCAGTCGTTCAGTCATGTCCGACTCTTCGTGACCCCATGGACCAGAGCACGCCAGGCACCCCTTCCTCCACTGCCTCCCGCAGTTTGGTCAGACTCATGTTAGTAGCTTCGAGAACACTGTCCAACCATCTCATCCTCTGTCGTCCCCTTCTCCTTGTGCCCTCCATCTTTCCCAACATCAGGGTCTTTTCCAGGGAGTCTTCTCTTCTCATGAGGTGGCCAAAGTACTGGAGCCTCAACTTCAGAATCTACATACCCTACATACATTAAGTAGAACAGAAACATAGTCACCCCACCCCACCCATCTTTCCCCCCCCCCCCACCTCTTTCCCCCTTTTTCTTCCTAATGTCTCAACAAATGAAACTGATTTGTAAAAATGTTACTTGGAAAAAATACGAGAGAGAGACATTGCACATACTTTTGTGAATCAAGAAAATCTTTAATAAAAAACAAAAATAGCATGGGAAACAAGATAGAACCCTGTGGGACATGGGCCTCATGGTGTGAAACAGTGCCCCTGATACCTACTTTCAGGAAATGGCCTTGGAGGAACGGGTACAGGGCCTCCAACTCATATTTTCTTAAGCTGCTTGAGAAGGGTTCCATGGTCAAAACCACTGACAAGTCAAACAGAATGAGCCATGGGTGACTGCAACCCTACTCTCATGTTCAACTACCTATGTTAGTTCTCCAAAGGTTGTTGTGTTGTTGTTTTTTTAAGTAAAACAGATGTTTCATTTCAACACTTAACTTTTTCTAAAGTGGTATTTTTGCTATTGTCAGCTTTGGTGACTGATAATATATTAAACATATTAAAGCATTTCCTCAGCAGCCCGTCTTGTACTATTTGCTAAGGCCTTCTGGCATCCTAATTCTAAAGGGATCATAACTTACCAGCAATCATTACAGAAATAAAATGGCTTGTTGAAAAGAAAGGCACAATTAAGTTGAAAGCTATTTGGCTGTGCCATGTTTATATACGTTTGATTAAGATGCAAGCCATTAAGCCGTATTTCTTCCTGGGCATTACTGCCTCTGCACTATAATTTAAGCTCCAGCTCTCAGTGGTCTTAAATTATTGTTCACTTCGGAAGAGAAGGAATGAACTTCCAGTTTTTCAGTCTTGCAATTAGGAAAGGAAAAGTGGAATGCAAGGAAGGAGACATGTTTAATTATTGTAAGGCAAACCAGACGTGATGCAAAAGGACCAGCACTCTTAACAAACTACAGTTCCCAGGATTCTTTGGGGAAAAGCCATGACCGTTAGAGCGGTTTAACGGTGCTTTCATGGATGGTGTGGATGTGACCCTGGTGCAGTTTAGTTCCACTAGCTGTGGCTCTGTGTTTGTACATGCTAGAGCAGGCACCCCCAAACTCGGCCTTCCAGATGTTTTGGGACTACAATTCCCATCATCCCTGACCACTGGTCCTCTTAGCTAGGGATGATGGGAGTTGTAGTCCCAAAACAGCTGGAGGGCCGAGTTTGCGGGTGCCTGTGCTAGAGTAAGTGGAAAGGCTGTATGAGCTGCTCTGCCTTGCTACAAGAAAAGTGTGTTTAGCTGTGTTCCTAACAAAATAAAAAGTTTTTTTTTTAATGAATCTACCTGTCTCCCATCACCTCCTGGCAAATAGAAGGGGAAGAAATGGAGGCAGTGAGAGATTTCACTTTCTTGGGTTCCATGATCACTGCAGATGGTGACAGCAGTCACGAAATTAGAAGACGCCTGCTTCTTGGGAGAAAAGCAATGACAAACCTAGACAGCATCTTAAAAAGCAAAGACATCACCTTGCCGACAAAGGTCCGTATAGTTAAAGCTATGGTTTTCCCAGTAGTAATGTACGGAAGTGAGAGCTGGACCATAAAGAAGGCTGATCGCTGAAGAATTGATGCTTTTGAATTATGGTGCTGGAGGAGACTCTTGAGAGTCCCATGGACTGCAAGAAGATCAAACCTATCCATTCTGAAGGAAATCAGCCCTGAGTGCTCACTGGAAGGACAGATCCTGAAGTTGAGGCTCCAGTACTTTGGCCACCTCATGAGAAGAGAAGACTCCCTGGAAAAGACCCTGATGTTGGGAAAGATGGAGGGCACAAGGAGAAGGGGACGACAGAGGATGAGATGGTTGGACAGTGTTCTCGAAGCTACTAACATGAGTTTGGCCAAACTGCGGGAGGCAGTGAAGGATAGGCGTGCCTGGCGTGCTCTGGTCCATGGGGTCACGAAGAGTCGGACACGACTGAACGACTGAACAACAACAACAACCTGTCTCCACTAAGTGCTGACCTGAAGACAGAATTTATCAGGGCACAGAAGAAGCTTGAATTCTACCCCTGGAATCCACAGACAACAAGAAAATATTATAACACTTGGACCCTGTATACATTTCCCACCTGTGTGAGTAATGCGGCCAAACGTGTGGAATTGAGGATGTCTTCCTTGGAGACACTTCTGTGGAAACGTGTTCTTATCTATTGGTTAACACTCTGGCACAGTTTACCTAATTATTATCTAGCCCAATGCCTATGGCGAGACGAGTTCACTAGCCCTTGGGCTGGTAAGATCCACGCCAAACTATCGCTTATTGGAATCTCGCCTCTAGAAATTCTGAATTACGATCTCACTACAGCAAAAAAATTATTACCCAAAGATTGGACGACATAGAGATGCAACGTAATTTTATGCTTGGTGGGGGGACATGCTCACCGCGACACCTGGGCATTGTTCCCTCATTGCAAGTGCCAGCTTATTTAACATCTCTATTGCTAGCCACCGATTTGTTTTTATTAAAGTACGTTTTAATGGATGACAGAGAGTTTATGAGACAGCAAGAGTTTAAAAGTGTGCAGGGGCCCAAATGCATTTTGAGAAAAGCAAATGGCTGCTTGCTCTCAGGAAAACGATGGGGAAATATACTGGGAAGTGTGGGGTGAATAAATGATTAATGCGAAGACAGATAAACACAACATGAGCAAACCAGGGCGAATACTCATTTTTGTGTCATCTCCCCGCAAACAAGTCGTAACAAATGCTCGTTGTAAGCCCAAACATGGTCTCACCCTGAGTAAGCTTTGTAAAAGCAGATTAAATGACTGCTTAATAAACAGGTTATCCAGAGGAGCCCTTCATTCACTAGATGGCAGCATTTACTTCTCGTTCCTAAAAAAAACCAGCACATTATGTATACACTTGGCTGGTGGGTGAAGTAAACCTTGGCGGCAAGAGTTGCAGGTTATATGTTGTTTGTACAAAAAGAGGTGCTAAATAACTAACAGTAATGGCAAAGCTATCTACACCGTTTTGATATGTTGACCAAGATTTTCCAAGGCCCAGATTTTTAAAGTTCTGTCACCCCTTTTCAGCTAAAAACATTTCAATTGAATTCTTTTCAACTGCAGTATTCCAGTAACATTAGGATCCAGAGAGGCACGAGTTTGTGCTGCTTTCACAATTCACAATAACTTGAGTGTAGAATCGTAAAAAATGAATAGGAGTCACACTCCAGAATGCGTGCAGTGGTGCCATACATACATATAACCAAGGATAGGGTTGCCATATTTTTTAAAAAAGTGAAAATCCTGACACACAAGTTGATGAGCTTTTGAACTATTTTTAAGGAAATTCGCCAAAATTCACACTTCCGACATGGGTTGCCGTACATCTGGATTTCCCAGGACATTTCAGCGTTTTCTGCAAAGACACTGTTTTTGACTGCCGAATCCCGGCTATGTCCGTGAAATTCCAGACGTATGGCAACTCTACCCAAGGACGTGCTCTACAGGGAACTGGCTTCAGGCAACATGCCAACTCTGCATTACAAAAAGACGCCTGCAAACATGACGTGAAGGCTGGCAACATCATCCCCATCACGTGGGAATCCACAGTGCCTGGAGACAGACAGTCAGATTGTGTATTCATAGCAGTGACCAGAGGAGGATAACTGCTGGGAGGAGCGCAGAGGGAATAAACGCCATGGTGCATCTGCAACAGCACAACCAGACACCTTCATCTTCCCCAGCTGCAACAAAACATGTCTCTCCTGTATCGGCCTGTACAGCCACAGCAGGCACTGTAACTCTCCTGCCGTTTGACTTCAATCCCAAAGGCACACTCCTCCATTATCTTCTGAGACAGACAGATGCCAACCACGTACCAGACTGCATTTCCTTTTCAGACATCACCCTAATCACTTTGGACTAAAAACATAATAAGAGCCCTCCTGGAACAGACCAATGGCCTATGTTGTCCACCATCCTGTGGCCAACAGTGGCCAACCAGATGAACGTGGGAAACCCTCAGGCAGGGCCCGATCACAAGAACGCTCCCCCTCCTGCACTTTCCAGCCACTGCTGTTCAGGGAGAAAAGAGGGGGAGGAGCAAATTTAGGCACCAATTCTTAAATAACAGTTCTGATATTGACAAGTTAGTATAGACACAGTGCCTGGGGTAGGAGGTACTCGATGGAGCTGCTTTTTCAGCAGAGCTGATGATGACGACGATGATGATGAAGAAGAAGAAGAAGAGGAGGAGGAGGAGTTTGGATTTGATATCCCGCTTTATCACTACCCGAAGGAGTCTCAAAGCAGCTAACATTCTCCTTTCCCTTCCTCCCCCACAACAAACACTCTGTGAGGTGAGTGGGGCTGAGAGACTTCAGAGAAGTGTGACTAGCCCAAGGTCACCCAGCAGCTGCATGTGGAGGAGCGGAGACGCGAACCCAGTTCACCAGATTATGAGTCTACCGCTCTTAACCACTACACCACAGTGTAGTGGCTCACAGTGACCTCTGCTTCCCATCTCTCGCACTGACAGCCTGATGGGATGGTTGCTGCCGGACCGACAGCTGTTGGAGGCCTGATAGATGCAGGTAGAGGGCCAAAAACTGTGTTGCTGCTTCCTTCTTGGAGCAAGTGCATTCTGTAAACCCCCCCCCCAACAAGCAGTTTGGAAGGAGGACCCAAGTTTTCCACGCTCAGGGTTCTTCTGCAGTGTTAAACTGATCGTATTGACTCTCTTCTCCAAGCCACATCCACCCCAGGAGATGTGCAGAGTGAGTACCGTATTTTTCTGTGTATAAGACAAGGGTTTTTTATTAATATAAACAACTGCTAAAAATTGGGGGTCATCTTATACATGGATAGTGCAGAGGTAGGACGGGCGATTGGTGGCTGCCACGAGCAGGAGATTGTCAGTGGCATTTGGACGGGTGATTGGTGGCTGCGGCAAGGTCTGCTGGCGATTGGCTGCTGAGCGGGCAGACGATTGGTGGCTTCGTCGACCCATGCGATTGGCAGCGGCGGTCAGGCGGGTGAGCGATTGTCATCAACCCCCCCCAAAAAAAAGCTCAACAAGTCTGGGCAATCCCCCCCCAAAAGCTCTCCCCCCATTTCCTCAATTTGGAGTCCGAAAAAAATAGGGGTTGTCTTAGACACGGGGGCGTGTTATACACGGAGAAATACAGTACTTATTCCTCTCCGCAACTGCAGCACTTGCCCTCCAGCATTACCCAAATTGGGAAGAGCTGGCAAAAGGGTTTAGGGCAGCCACCATCACTAATAAGTTAATTTGTTTTTCAATTAGATCCCATTGGGATTTGCCTCCTTTGGCAGAGGCATGGGGCTATCCTGTGATCCCCTCTCCAAAAACCTTGTCCACCTCCCAGAAACAAATAGGATTATCTCATGCTATGGCACTGATTTCTGAGACAAACTTCTACCTGCTGGGATGTTAAATTACCTGTTAAGTACATTTAAGATCCTTTATTTTTTTGGGGGGGGGAATCTCTATTCCTAGTGACGAAACTCAAGAGATCGTCTAATTAATGCTTAACTTACACTGCAATAGTTTTGAAGCTTTCAGAACACGGGGGGGGGAGGACATCCCCCCCAGTGGATTTGCCACAAAACTTGCAGAAATTGAAGGTATGTTCCCCAAATGTCAGTAATATCCATCAAAACATGGATACTTTCCAAAGATGATTTTTTTCCTGAAACTTATGCATCTTCCCCCCTCAGAATCCTAAACATTTATCCAAAACAAGAAAGCAAAGTTTGTTTGTTTCTTTCTCTCTTTCTTTCTTTCTTTCTTTCTTTCTTTCTTTCTCTCTTTCTCTCTATCCTTCTCTCTTTCAAAACGCAAATATAATCCAACACTAGCTAAGCTGGTCAAGCAAGCTAAGAGAAATTGCCTCGATAAAACACATACTAATATTTGCTCTTACAGGTAGGTAGCTGTGTTGGTCTGCCATAGTCAAAACAAAATTTAAAAAAATAAAAAAAATCCTTCCAGTAGCACCTTAGAGACCAACTAAGTTTGTTCTTGGTATGAGCTTTCGTGTGCATGCACACTTCTTCAGATACACTGAAACAGAAGTCACCAGACCCTTACATATAGTGAGAGAGTGAGGAGGGGTATTTGCTCTCTCCTTCAATTCACAACACTTGTTAGCTACTTTTCTTCTTTAGATTGATGGGGGATCCATCTTCTTTGGCGATCACTCGTAGCCGAATAAGATTGTCTTCCATAGACACGGTTTTAACAATGAGTTTGTAAGTGACTGAGGAGGCCAATTCTGGACCCACATGTCCTTCCACAGTGGGGACATTGGTTCCCGGGTGGGAGTTGATCACGGTGTGGATTTGCCAAGCGTGCCTTCCTCTTAGCACGTTTCTCCCTTGCATCCTGAGTTTGAGTGTCTTCAAAGCCCATGACACCTTTGGTAAAGGCTGTTCTCCAACTGGAGCGCTCGCAGGCCAGTGTTTCCCAGTTGTCAGTGTTTATACTACATTTTTTAAGATTTGCCTTGAGACAGTCTTTAAACCTCTTTTGTTGACCACCAGCATTACGCTTTCCATTTTTAAGTTCGGAATAGAGTAGTTGCTTTGGAAGACGATCATCAGGCTTGGCCGGAATGTATTACAACATGTCTTTGTTACAAATAAAGAGCTGCATTGATCTGGAGATGATGGCTTCACACATAAAGAACGTATGCAATTTTCCCAGGGATATTACCGTGTAAAGACTGCTATCACATTGGGAGATATTGTCCGCAAAGCAGATTATTTCAATGCCTTTCTGTTTGTACTTTTAAAATAGCAATTGCTGACTTTCCCCTTCTTATGCATTCTGATATTGGGCATATTTAAATTAAGTCACACTGGCTGCAATGAAAAAAATCCTTCCAGTAGCACCTTAGAGACCAACTTAGTTGGTCTCTAAGGTGCTACTGGAAGGAATTTTTTTTATTTTTTATTTTGTTTTGACTATGGCAGACCAACACGGCTGACCTACCTGTAACTGGGTTCAATGAAACATATTCAGTGGGGTATTAAAAATATCTGATCGATGAAAATGGAAGAAGGCTTCCAAATATGACCATTTTTTATCTCCTTCTAAAAAAGATTTTGTTGTCTTTGTCCATGGAGTTTTCTTGGCAGGGATACTGGAGTGGCTTGCCAGTTCCTTCTCCAGGTGGATCACATTTAGTCTAAACTCTCCGCTATGACCTGTCCATCTTGGGTGGCCCTGCCTGGCATAGCTCATAGCTTCCCCAAGTTATTCAAGCCCCTTCGTCACGACAAAGCAGTGATCCATGAAGGAGAGGCTCCAGTACTTTGGCCATCTCATGAGAAGAGAAGACTCCCTGGAAAAGACCCTGATGTTGGGAAAGATGGAGGGCACAAGGAGAAGGGGATGACAGAGGACAAGATGGTTGGACAGTGTTCTCGAAGCGACTGGCATGAGTTTGGCCAAACTGCGGGAGGCAGTGGAGGATAGGGGTGCCTGGCGTGCTCTGGTCCATGGGGTCACGAAGAGTCGGACACGACTGAACGACTGAACAACAACAACAACAAAGATTATATAATGTTGTTGTTGTTGTTCAGTCGTTCAGTCGTGTCCGACTCTTTGTGACCCCATGGACCAGAGCACGCCAGGCACGCCTATCCTTCACTGCCTCTCGCAACCCATAAATACAATATGCACTTCAGGACACCTGATCAAAGATTTCCCACTTTTTGTTTGTTTAGGCCTAAAATCATACTTCCTGTTGTAATACCCCAGGTAGTTAGTTACCTGTTATTGCGCTAAAGGTTGTCTCTTAAGTTGATAAGGACTACTTTGGAGTAAGCAATTTGTGGGCTGCCAGCCGCAGTTCTTGTTCTTCACCCTCCTACACGCCTTGACATTCTTTACTTGAGCCAAGTATTATTTCAAGAGCTGTTAAATAGTTTCTGCCTTTTAGAAATATGAGAAAAATTCTCAACAGGCTTCCTCCAGAATGCACATGAGGGTCAAAGAACAGAAGAACCAAGAAGGAAATTATTGACATGAGAAGCATTTCTACAAGTCACACAGAATGAAGCATCAAGAGTCTGAGGTCTCCCTCTTCAGATGAACGATTGCTTTTTCTTTTTCTTTAGTGCTTTTCTCAAAAGAGAGAGAAATAGAGAGAGATGATCATCCCTTCATGTAGAAAATTAGCACATCAGTGACAAAAGTTGAGTGCTTGAGAGCCAGTGTGGTGTAGTGGTTAAGAGCGGTAGACTCGTAATCTGGTGAACCGGGTTCGCATCTCCACTCCTCCACATGCAGCTGCTGGGTGACCTTGGGCTAGTCACACTTCTCTGAAGTCTCTCAGCCCCACTCACCTCACAGAGTGTTTGTTGTGGGGGAGGAAGGGAAAGGAGAATGTTAGCCGCTTTGAGACTCCTTCGGGTAGTGATAAAGCGGGATATCAAATCCAAACTCCTCCTTCTTCTTCTTCTTCTTCTTCTTCTTCTTCTTCTTCTTCTTCTTCTTCTTCCTGAGTAGGTTAGTTTTACCTACATGCAGGTGCCACCGTGGAGGATGCTGTCTTGTCGCCAGTGTTGAAATATTTCAAGATTCACCTGTAAACCCAGTCGGCAGGAAGAGGATTACATTGTCCTTCCCCTCTGACAACAAAACATCACAAGATGTAGTGATAAACACCAACCTGGATAGCTTTAAAGGGGGATTAGCCACTGATAAGGCTATCCGTCACTATTCAGTAGGCCTCTGAATAAAAATTGCTCACAACTGCAAATGGAAAGAGCGCTGTAGCACTAAGGCCCTGTTTGAGGTCTTCTCATGGGCATCTGGTTAGCCACTGTGAGAACAGACTGCTGCACTAGATGTTGGTCCTTGGACTGATCCAGCAGGACTCCTCTTATGCTATTTCTTAATTGGGGCTGTCTTTACCCCAGGGTGCAAGGGATGCGATGCACCTGGGCGCTGAATTCTGGGGGGCGCCAAATGTATTGGGGGGCACCAGAAAAATCTAAATTGGTAACACCTGTGACTCTTGGTTGAATACCTATATATAGTTATCCTTACATGGTATGTTTGTTCTACCCTCTATACTGCTGTTGTTCTGTGTTTGCGCATTCACTTCAAGTGGTATGTATAACAGTATTTATTTTGCGGGTTGATAACATACATTTGGGTTAAGAAACTTGTTAAGTTGTGGGTGGACACAGCAAGACGACACAGTGATTTCCAAACAGCTCTTGTTTATTCTCAGGCTGGAACAGAAGTGAGCTGAAGGGCTCAGCAACCTGCTTATATAGAACTCAGCTACAAAGCAACAGTAACAACTTTCTGTAGTTACCCAATCCCTGAACGTCAGTTTACAATCCTTCATTTGCATATGCGGACCTGAGTGAAAACTGCAGCAGAATGAACTATATACACACACCCCTAGTGGCCTAGGGTGAGAACTTCAATACATAACAAAACTGATTTTGTACTTCTTTATAACATACAGCGTATTTGTTGCTGATGAAGCCTAATTATGGCGAAACAAGGTCTGTAATCCGGGTAACCTTGTCCTCCTTTGTTTGACGTTTTCTTCCTGGCAACTTCACCTGTATCTTTTGGAGTGGCGAAACTACAGAGTCATCGCCAGCCTCTACAACCTGCGTCATGCTCCACAATATCTATCACACCCCTCTGTGGCAACGTTCATGTTGCAGACTGGCAAGACTATAATTATTACATCTATGCTTGACTTTTGTCTGCCTTGGGACCTTGATCTGTATTATGTGGATCTCATGATACATATGGACACATGTTGATGTCATATATTTACAGTTGAATAGTTGTACCCATCTATTATTATGTTTGAGTTCTATATTATATCTGTTTATATGTACAATTGATGAAAATTGAGATTGCTTTAGCAGCCGGTTACGATCTTTGTGTGTTTGGTGAAAAGCAATGGAGCAAAAGTCCCCCCTCCACCGTCACTCCGTTGCATCAAATATCCCGAGTCAGGAAACAAAAGCAGTTATTTCCGCTGCATCGTTGTTACAGGTGAGCTATTTTCCTCCCCCCCAAAAAGGTCAACAACTTTGGCTCCCCCCCCCTCCTGGAGACGCGTATGCTAAAGATGGCCCTGGTCTTAATTTTTTTCTGAAATTGGGTCTCCCACTGTTTTTCGACTACAGTTCCCATCATCCCTGACCACAGGTCCTGCTAAGCTAGGGATGCTGGGAGTTGTAGTCCACAAACAGCTGGAGACCTGAGTTTGGGAAACACTGTGACTCAAACCAACCCTGGTTGTCAGGGCAAGCGCCAGGGAATTTAGTCAAAGGGTATTGCAAAATTTCTGATGCCCCTCACTGAATGGCTATGTCAACCCTTGATGGTCAACCCTTTCAGGTGTGGATTTAGGTATGGCTTGCTGTAGCCATGGAAGATACTAACACGATCACCACTCACCTGGTCACACTGCACCCTGACTTTGCACTAAAGACTTAACCAGCTTGGAAGACAACAGATCATTAGCCATGTTATCTCTACCACCAGCACAGATATATATTTTTTTCTCTTTTCGTGTGCAGATATTTTGCCAAGTAATTACAGAGCACAGCTGGAACCCACTAAGCCACTCAATAGCGCATCTAAAATTGCATAACAGTTTTCTATTCAGTGCAAATTGGAATGGGGTGGGGAAAGGAGGTCAAGGAATTTTTTTTGTATGATCCCTGCCTTTCACTCTCTCTTCAGCAGAATTGATTTTGAAACTAGGCTTCTCTGCTGAAGGTTTTTCGACTTTGCCAGGAGGCAGCCCTTTGTTAGTTGCTCTTCCTTATCACAATAGTGTCTGCACTGTGTCCTTATGAATCGGGGGAACCTGATGAGGGAGAAGAGAGATACTGTATGTGAATCCAGCGCTTCTCATCAACACAGCCCATGTTGGGTGTGCAGCCATAAAGGAAACAGGGCTCTTAAAAAGCACATTTATTGTCAGGAAGAATTGTAACACTGCATGAGAGGAGATCAGTTTCGTTATTCGCTACGGAAAAAGCGAGGGATCAGAATAATGCGTTGGAACATTCTGAGTCTACAGTCTTCAATGCTCTTAATGTTTTAAAAAATAGTTTATTGTTATTATTATTTATTAAATGTACATATTGCCCTATACCCGCAGGTCTCAGGGTGGTTCACAACATAAAATCGCAATATAAAAACACAAAATACGTAATAAAAATGCGAACAAGAGCAACCCAATAATCCCTCATCCCCAACACATTTCAAAAGAAAATAAAAAATAATTAAATTAAAAATTAAAAAAATCCTTCCAGTAGCACCTTTATAGTTTATATTTATTATTTATTATTTTGTTTTGACTGTGGCAGACCAACACGACTACCTACCTGTAACATTTCAACAGGGCATTGGATGTCAATCAGCCAAAGGCCTGGCGCCTAAAGGTGTTTAACGCTCCCTGGGGAGAGCATTCCACAAATGGGGAGTCACTGCAGAAAAGGCCCATTCTCGTGTTTCCACCCTCTGGGTCTCTTGTGGAAGAGGCACATGAAGAAGGACATCAGAAGTCAGGGTAGATTCATATGGAGAGAAGTGGTCCTCCTTAAGTGCCATGAAAATAAATGCAAGCGCATTTCAGAGTGCTGATTTTTTAATCCAATCGGCTTCAGACCCAAATATATAGAAGAAGAAGAAGAAGGAGGAGGAGGAGGAGGAGGAGGAGTTTGGATTTGATATCCCGCTTTATCACTACCCAAGGAGTCTCAAACTTTGGGGGTTGGACTGGATGGCCCTTGTGGTCTCTTCCAACCCTATGATTTATCACTACCCGAAGGAGTCTCAAAGCGGCTAACATTCTCCTTTCCCTTCCTCCCCCACAACAAACACTCTGTGAGGTGAGTGGGGCTGAGAGACTTCAGAGAAGTGTGACTAGCCCAAGGTCACCCAGCAGCTGCATGTGGAGGAGTGGGGAAGCGAACCCGGTTCACCAGATTACGAGTCTACTGCTCAACCACTACACCACACTGGCTCTGAAGAATGGTAGCTGAGTTTGGGACTTTTCAGGTTACAGGAAAGGCAAGCAAGTGGCAACATGACAGAAGTTTACGAAATTACATAAGGAGAAAGTAGGGAGAGAAAAGTTTTGCTCCCTCTCCCATGAAAGTAGAACTTGCGAGCATCCAATGAAGCTGAAAGTTCAAAGATTCGGGAGAGAAAAAAGAAAATACTGCTGCACGCGGTGCCTAGTTAAAAATACGGAACTTGTGCCCACAGGAGGCAATGATGGTCCCCCAACTTGGATGGCTTTAGAAGAGGATTAGACAAGTTTATGGAATGTAAGATTATCTTTGGCCACTTCTTCTTCTTCTTCTTCCTCTTCTTCTTCTTTGGTGATCACTTGTAGTCAAGTAAGATTGTCTTCCATAAACACGATTTTAACAGTGAGACCTTTAGTGACTATGGAGGCCAATTCTGGATCCAAACGTCCTTCCACAATGGGGACATAGGTTTCCAGGCACAAGTTGATCACAGTGAGGGTTTGCCAAGTGCACTGGCATAGGAAGGGCGGGGCGTAGGGGGCGGGGTGCCCTGGGCAGCAGGATCCCAATAGGGTTCCATCTCGGCGCACCCTGCCCCCAGAACACATGCCACACCCCCAGAACATGCGCCCCGCCCCACCTGCTTCCCGCCCCCAGTGCCAGAGCATGAAGCTCCGCCACTGGCCAAGCATACCTTCCTCTTAGCACGTTTATCCCTTTTGTCCCTAGTTCGAGCGTCTTCAAAGCCCATAACACCTTTGGTAAAGGCTATTCTCCAATTGGAGCGCTCACAGGCCAGTTGTGATGGCTCTGCTCTGTCTCCACTGTCGGAGGCAGCGATGCTTCTGAATACCATCATGACTTTAATTTCATGACACATAGGCCATGTTTGGACAAAATATTAAACCATGGTTCAGTGCTGCAGCGTAGTGGAGTGTTGGGGGGCGTTGCTGCAGTTTTGCGTGGAAATGGTCTTCAGAAAGGTAGCTTGTGTATGGGTAACGTGTTGTGCTTTTTTTGGTGACAGCTAATGGTTTGACACGGGTGGCGCTGTGGTGTAAACCACTGAGCCTTGGGCTTGCTGATCGGAAGGTCGGCGGTTCGAATCCCCGCGACGGGGTGAACTCCTGTTGCTCGGTCCCAGCTCCTGCCCACCTAGCAGTTCGAAAGTATGTCAAAGTGCAAGTAGATAAATAGGTACCACTCCGGCGGGGAGGTAAATGGTGTTTCCTTGCGCTGCTCTTGTTTTGCCAGAAGCAGCTCATTCATGCTGGCCACATGATCCAGAAAAACTGTCTGCGGACAAACGCTGGCTCCCTCAGCCAGTAAAGCGAGATGAGCGCCGCAACCCCAGACTCGTTCACGACTGGACTTAACTGTCAGGTGGTCCTTTACCTTTACTGGTTTGATATTTGCGGCTCAGACACAACCTCTGTTTTGTACTCAGCTCCCTAGTAAGCAACCTGTCCCCTGTGACTAGCAAAGCTCCCCCAGCAGCCCACAACACTGTCTCAGATTTGCAAATGCAGCCATGGGTTCCAAACGATAGGTGACCCCGGGTATACTCAGTGGGAAGGATTTTTAGCTGACCCTCATTCTGTTCAATCCAGCGAATAGTGCAAAGGAAAGCTTTAAAATATATATATGGAAATTTGTGTTTATGTACAGAGACAGTGGTACAATTCAACAGCCCAGTCCCGAAACTGAATCCCATCCAGAAAAGCACTTAAGCAATCTGTTGAACTGAAATGAAGTGCAGTTGGTGTTTTTGTTGGACGGAGCCTAAGCAGGTGAGAGAGAGGGAGGCCTTTTTAGACATTCTTTTATTTTGAAATATGAAGGTGACATACCCCTAGATCCTTTCCACAGGGAAATTTGGAACATGCTGAATTTTCTACAAGATCCAGCCATCCCAAAATGATGATACTGGCAAGGTCTTATCACCATTATTGAGGAGACAACAATATTTTTAAGGGCACAAAAAAGAATTAGCAATCTCTTCCCTGATCTTATGGTAGTGAACGGAGACTGCCACAAAATAGATCGCTTGGTGGATCTATTTGCTGTTGCTTGGTGTAACTAAACAGGACCCTACGACTGGGGGAGGTCCCTAGTCTCCTTTCCCACGCAGGACTGTATTTTTAAGAGACATCTGAAGGCAGCCCTGTTTAGGGACGTTTTTAATATCTAACGCTGTATTGTTTTAACATTTGTTTGGGAGCCGGACAGAGTGGCTGGGGAAGCTCAGCCAGATGGGTGGGGTACAAATAATAAATTATAATTATTATAGTATTTCCATAGCTGAACTTCTTGCTCGTGAAAATGGGTCAAGAAAAGGAAAACCGTAATTCCAGCCAGGAAATATATGTAGATCTGAAAACCTTCAAGCACAAAAGGAGCATTTATACTTTTACGACTGCTGTAGATTGTGGGTGTTCCCTCTGCTCTTTATCCATCATTTAATTATCACCTTTTAACCTTTTTTTTTGAGATTGCAGATTGGATGGCATTAACTTGACTCCTCTCCTGCTAATTAGGAAGGGAAGGGAAGAGGGAGAATCTTGTTCCAGGGTATAATTCTTTGAAACGCTCATTTAGAAAGACTTCCAAGTCCTGTTTTAACTTAGTGTTTGTCAACAATCCAACAATATCAAATGATCAAGCAAAATTCGGAGGGCAAGAGGAGGAGGAGGAGGCGGTGGCGACGCTTAGGTCTCCAGCGGAGAATAAGAGATTTTATAGTAAAAGATATCAAGCCACTGATCAAAGGGCTCCTTCAGACGTTGAAACAGAAGTAAACCCCAAGAGTATGCTGAACTTTATGATATAGTTTCAAGAGATCTTTGAGCCTGGGGTGCCAGTGGGGAGCCTTGGAGGGAATTGTGCTTAATCTTTTTCAAAAAGCTGTTTCAAAAGGCTGTTTTCCCATCAGCTGGGAGAGAGGATAATCTCCAGATTGCAAGAAACAAACTGCATGTAATTCAAGACACCCTCTTTGTTATTATTGTGCATATTTTATTTGGTAGCACTAGTGCTAGAAACGGGACGCGGGTGGCGCTGTGGTCTAAACCACTGAGCCTTGGGCTTGCTGATCAGAAGGTCGCCGGTTCAAATCCCCGTGACGGGGTGAGCTCTGGTTGCTCGGTCCCTGCTCCTGCCAACCTAGCAGTTCGAAAGCACGTCAAAGTGCAAGTAGATAAATAGGTACCGCTCTGGCGGGAAGGTAAACGGCGTTTCCGTGCGCTGCTCTGGTTTGCCAGAAGCGGCTTAGTCATGCTGGCCACATGACCCGGAAGCTGTACGCCAGCTCCCTCGGCCAGTAAAGCAAGATGAGCGCCGCAACCCCAGAGTCGTCCGCGACTGGACCTAACGGTCAGGGGTCCCTTTACCTTTACCTAGTGCTGGAAACATATATCAGACTGTGGGTCTGAGAAATGGGGCTGTGAACTGCTATTTCAAGATGAGCATAGCAGCCAACTCCTAACAGGCAGAGGTCCCTTCATTCTCTCTCCCGCCCCCCAATAAAATAGTTGAGGCATTCAATAGATGGGCATTCAAATGGTCTGTGTCTTGTGATTGATTATGCAGAGTGTGGCTTACCTGAGGCTCCCAATATTTTATTCAAGTTTGCACCCCTGACAATGAGCAAATATTCTGACAACCAAAGGAAGAGATTGGAGCTGGTCCGTTTTAATAAATGATTATTATTATTATTATTATTATTATTATTATTATTATTAAGGAAGAGATTGGCTGCAAGGTTGGGGTCAACAGCACCCATGAGGTCTTCTGTCAGATGGTGGGGGGGTGGTGGTGCTACGGAGAAGGCATTTATTTGGTGAGACTTCCCATGATAGGAAGCAAAACTTTCCTGCAGGAGCAGCTAGGCTGGAAGCCAGACACAAACACAATCCATGCAATCAAATCTGCAAGCACCTAATTGCCGCTTGGAAGAATGTGTCTTTACTGCACTCTGCCAAGGCTGAGAAGGCTTCAATTTACCTAAACTAAATGCCACCATTTCCTTACATAAAGGTAAAGGTAAAGGGACCCCTGACCATTAGGTCCAGTCACGGACAACTCTGGGGTTGCGCTCATCTCACTTTATTGGCCGAGGGAGCCGCATACAGCTTCCGGGTCATGTGGCCAGCATGACTAAGCCGCTTCTGGCGAACCAGAGCAGCGCACGGAAACACCGTTTACCTTCCCGCCGGAGCGGTACCTATTTATCTACTTGCACTTTGACGTGCTTTCGAACTGCTAGGTTGGCAGGAGCAGGGACCGAACAATGGGAGCTCACCCCGTCATGGGGATTCAAACCGCTGACCTTCTGATCGGCAAGCCCGTGGCTCTGTGGTTTAGACCACAGTGCCACCCGCGTCTCTATTTCCTTACATAGTGGTACATAATGATCACAAACATACCCTCCAACATTCCTCAGATGAAAATAGGAACATTTCTCCCCCCCCCCCGCAACTGACCCTCCTCAACTCCCCATTTTTTAGCTTCGCTCTGCCCCTGTAGTGTTGAATTGGAGGCTTCCTGTTCTTTTTTACCCAGAGTCTATTTATTAAGTCTGTCAGATATCTTGATAGACAGCATCAAAGCCTCAGAAATGCAAAGCAATATATGCTTGTGATGACAGATGCATAGCCAGCTTTGAAGTTTGATTCTGTTATGTCACGTGCTTGCTATATCTTTATTTGGGGGGGGGTCTATAATTAGCTCTAGTTACTGCTTTATTGCTGATTTTGTAGGGATATTTTTAGAGTATCTCAGTTTCAAACAAATGATCTTTTTTTAAAAAAAAAGATGTTTTGTATGTTGATGTCTGGATTTTGAAAAACTGTGCCATTTAAAACAAAAGCAAAAGAAAGTTACAAACATTAAGGCACTATACAAGTGCAAAGGGCTATTAAACGAAATGGTAACCTAACCTTTGCAGAAGATACGGAACATTTTTGTAAACATAATGGGTGCGGGGAATCTGGACAACGATCAGTCTTTGTGTTTTGGATTTCACATGTACACCATAGAGGGGAGGAAATATTCATTGTGCATCTTTATACATTCCGAGTTCCAACCACTCCCATGGATGAAAGTAGATGCAATTAAAATTCTCCTAAAAGCCATGATTAGTTGCATCACCTATAACTCCCTAATTATAGGGACTGAATATAGCAATCAAGAATGTCCAATCACTTGAAACTGGTTATAATTAATTTTCTAGCATTGCTGGGTGCATAGTGCTTCTAAGCTTGAACTTCCAGTTTTAGAGTAAATGATCTCAAGACGATTCATGCTGTGTCAAACGAAGAGAGGGATGGCCACAGGTATTTATTGCTCATAGGTGAGGCTTTGCAGATGTGAGGTTGTTGCCTGCAGGGAGCAATAGGCTGGATGAGGGCCAAATGAATAAGATGGAGGTGGACTGGCAGTTTTTTGAGTCTGGGAGCTGGGTAGATGGACTGTTCTAGATGAGGCTGCGCTCTTTTTGAAGGAACAGGTGTATAGCTTAGGGGCTTGATCCATCTTTCTCACTGTAGGCTCAGGAAGGCATAAGTGCTTATTAGCAGCTACGCCCAGTGGTTACAGCCACTCATGAAGAGAAATAGTCCATGCTCTAGTAACATCCTGGCTAGATGATTGTTGTTGTTTAGTCATTTAGTGGTGTCTGACTCTCCATGACCCCATGGACCAGGGCACACCAGGCACACCAGTCTTCCACTGCCTCCCACAGTTTGGTCAAACTCATGTTAGTAGCGGCTAGATGATTACAATGTGCTTTTTCTGGCGCAACCCTTGAAGACTGTTCAGAATTTTCAACTAATGAAAACTGACTGGCTCCCACTCTCTCGGAATCATATGACACTGATTCATGAGAATCTACACGGGTTCCCAATACACTACTATTAGCTTGTCATTTATATGTCACCCATTTGACTGGGTTGCCCCAGCCACTCTCGGCAGCTTCCAACAAATTAAAACATCAAACATTAAAAATGTGCCTATGCAGGGCTGCCTTCAGATGTCTTCTAAAGGTTGTATAGTTGTATAGAAACATAGAATTGTAGTGTTGGAAGAGACCCCAAGGGTCATCTAGTCAAACCAGCTGCAATGCAGGAATCACAGCTTGAGAACCTGTGGCTGCCATCTTCCAAGCTAGTCAGTTGCACTGGCAAACAGCACTTACTGTCAGGAAGTTCTTCATAATATAGTTGGAATCCCATTTATCGTAATTTGAATTGACAAAAGTAGGGCCAGTGAAGGTTGTGGTTGGGGAGAGGATATGACACAGGGAAACTCCCAAGGGCCAGATAGAGAGCCATGGAGGGCCGCAATTGGCCCATGTGTCCTAGGTTCTCCTCTACCCCTTTTCCAAAGCTACCGGTATATAGGAGCTGTTGTGTAGCATTGGGGGTGGGGCAGAGTTTATCCAGGCACAACTGCTTAGCGGGTTTTGTTTTTCAAAAATGAAGCAATCAAGTGGTGTAAAAAGTTCATGAAATAATTAATATCAATAAAATAAATGACTGCTGCCACTGTCCGTTTCCCTCTCTTTGCTGGGAAGACCCTTCCCCACCATCATCACTGCTGCCTGGCCCTGACAGGAAACGTGGGTTTGAAAGTGCAAGACTTGCTTTGCCCCGGGGGGCTGGCAACCCACGCAACACCACTGTATAGGAGCTCCAACATTCCTCCTTTACAAATGAACCCCCGCTTGTTACATGGTACAAACATAATCATGAATACCGTTTGAAGAAGAGATTTGCCTCAAAGGAGAAATAAATAATACGCTGGCAGGCACTCTGTGTGCTTTTGCCAAGAGACAGACAAAACGAACTCTTGTTGTTCCTATATTGCAAAGCAGAGGCAGATATGGCATAACAAATGCCGAGAAATGTCAGAAGGCGGGCACACCGTCTTTTGGCAGGTGGCATCAGGACGTGTAGAGACAGGAGAGGGGGGAAACAGGGGCATGCAGCTGTTCATTTTCAAAAGGCAAAGAGTGGTCTGCGCCGCATGTCAAAACCAGAAGGTCGGCCAGCGAGACGTCTGTCACTTCTCGGAGGAGGCATTTCGCAAAATGTGGCACCCAGAGCTGCCAAATGTCATAGGACATGCAGCTGGGGGCTGGTAGGTAAGAATGTGCGCTTTGAAAAGTCTTCATGGAGCAATTGTGGCGCTTAGGGAAGTGCCCCCCACCTGCAGTGCTCAAGTCACTATTTTACCACCACTATTTGCTTTGAAATTTCGGTTTAATGAACTGGCAAAGAGAGAAAGAAAGAGTGGGTGGCCTTCTAATAGTGGATGAGCAGACTTGCATGATTTTGCTTTCTCCGGAGGTACCTGTCAGAGGGTTCCTCCGGAAGGCCAGTGTTTCGCAGGAAGTATTAGAGTTGGGAAATTTGGGTTTCTTCAATCAAAGCGGATTAAAGTACTCTGTTGCCCCAATGTACCATAACCACTTTTAAAAAGAAACTCAACTTTTGCAGGTAGAGGATATTCATTGAACGGTGTGGAATGAGCAAATGATTAACAGGAAGTTGTGTAAACAGCCTGCAAGCAAATCAGAACGAATCTGGCTCAGATGCTCGCTGTCATATAACCGTCCCACAAACAAATCCAACGAATGCTAGATGAGAGGCTTGAGACAATCGAATCTCGGTGTAAGTTTTGTGCAAGCAAATCAGGACGACTGTTCAATATGTAGATTGTCTGGAGAAGCTGAGAATCTCCTGGTTTAGTCATGCACAACCCTGGCATGACACCATGAGGGTCTGCATCTCCACTTGGAGTTTGGCTGGCCACAGCTCATGAGAACGGTTTGTGGGGCTACCAGTGTTAGCCAGGGTGTGTGAGCCAAGGGTTGCATCCCAACATTCCCCACATTGTTTTGGGGGATACCACTGGTTGATTCACTCCTCCAGCTGCTTCCCTTGGCCACTTCATTCTAGATATGAGGAGTATTTCCCTTAGCCACTCCCTTCAGCCAAATACCAAGCTACAGAATGAGGGAAATGGGTCACACACAGAGAAAAATGGGCTTGGAAAATGTGGCCTGGGTCTCCATTTTGCTTACAGGCCACCATCTTGTATTGACCAAACCTAGTGTAAGAAGAAATGTGGTAAACGCACTAAGACATTCTGTGTTCGTAAGATCCAGTATTAAGCAACTCCAAGCAATACTTTTAGTTTGGCTGCTCCCTATTCTGTGGAATTCAATTTCCTGTTGAAACATAACAGGTGCCCATCCTCTGTCCTTCCTGAGAGCAGCTGAAGACATTTTTGTTCTGGCAATTTTTCCCAGCAGGATGAATACCATGGCTGTGTCTCCTCCTATTTCCCCCCAGTTAATTTGCTGCTATTTTCTGTGCTGATTTTAACTGCTTTTTAAAATGCTTTTCACTATACAGTGGTACCTCAGGTTACATACGCTTCAGTTTACAGACTCTGCTAACCCAGAAATAGTACCTCGGGTTAAGAACTTTACCTTCAGGATGAGAACAGAAATCGTGCGGTGCAGCAGCAGGGAGGCCCCATTAGCTAAAGTGGTACCCAGGTTAAGAACAGTTTCAGGTTAAGAACGGACCTCCAGAACGAATTAAGTTCTTAACCCAGAAATAGTACCTCGGGTTAAGAACTTTACCTCAGGACGAGAACAGAAATCGTGCAGGGGTGGTGCAGCAGCAGGGAAGGCCCCATTAGCTAAAGTGGTACCTTAGGTTAAGAACAGTTTCAGGTTAAGAACGGACCTCCAGAACGAATTAAGTTCTTAACCCAGAAATAGTAACCTCAGGTTAAGAACTTTACCTCAGGATGACAACAGAAATCGTGCAGTGGTGGTGCAGCGGCAGCGGGAGGCCCCATTAGCTAAAGTGGTACCTTAGGTTAAGAACAGTTTCAGGTTAAGAACGGACCTCCAGAACGAATTAAGTTCTTAACCCAGAAATAGTACCTCGGGTTAAGAACTTTACCTCAGGATGAGTACAGAAATTGTGTGGCAGCAGCGGGAAGCCCCATTAGCTAAAGTGGTACCTTAGGTTAAGAACAGTTTCAGGTTAAGAATGGACCTCCAGAACGAATTAAGTACACTGTGTTGTGTACATCGCCTGAAGACATTATATTAGTGGAAGGTGATATATTACTACTACTACTACTACCAACACTACTAATAACAATCATAGAATTTTTTCAAGAGCTGTGTTTCCAGTAGTACCTTGGAAGTCAAATAGCCTAGTTCTCAAACATTTTGGCTACCGAACGATCGAAACCTAGAAGGGACTGTTCCGTGTTTTTTTTTATGTTCTTTTGGAAGCCGAATGTCCGATGGGGCTACCAATTGGCTGCAATCAGAAGCCGTCCTTTGGTTTTTCGAACATTTTGGATGTCGAACGGATTTCTGGAACGGTTTCCGTTTGACTTTCAAGGTACAACTGTGTAACTAAAAGATGCAGTTGGGGAACCCTATGTTTGAATGATCTCACTGCTGTTAGAAAACCAGGGTATGAGTGAATGCAGATCTATCCTAGACTTCTGCCTTTCATATGAAATGAGTTTTAACTGGGAGGAAGATTCCAGTAATTTGCCATCTACACCAAGAAGCACCAAGAAGCAGTGTAGTTCATAGAGGACAACAGAGCCAGTGTGGTGTAGTGGTTAAGAGCGGTGGACTTGTAATCTGGTGAACCGGGTTCGCTTCCCCGCTCCTCCACATGCAGCTGCTGGGTGACCTTGGGCTAGTCACACTTCTCTGAAGTCTCTCAGCCCCACTCACCTCACAGAGTGTTTGTTGTGGGGGAGGAAGGGAAAGGAGAATGTTAGCCGCTTTGAGACTCCTTCGGGTAGTGATAAAGTGGGATATCAAATTCAAACTCCTCCTCCTCCTCCTCTTCTTCTACCACAGCAATTTAAAAGGGAAAATGAAGGAACCTGGTGACCATAAATTTTGGCTTGGCTAGCAAGGCCACATGTTTTGTATTCTGTTTTACTTGAGGTGCTTTGAACTGTGCAATGGCACTGTTCACTATTCAGTTTTACGTCACCAACTTTTTCCTCTCTTGAGAGCCAGTGTGGTGCAGTGGTTAAGAGCAGTAGACTCATAATCTGGTGAACCGGGTTCGCGTCTCCACTCCTCCACATGCAGCTGCTGGGTGACCTTGGGCTAGTCACACTTCTCTGAAGTCTCTCAGCCCCACTCACCTCACAGAGTGTTTGTTGTGGGGGAGGAAGGGAAAGGAGAATGTTAGCCGCTTTGAGACTCCTTCGGGTAGTGATAAAGTGGGATATCAAATCCAAACTCCTCCTCCTCCTCCTCCTCCTCTTCTACTACAGCAGAATTTTAAAAGGGAAAAAGCCCTGATTAGTCTCCCAATCTAGTTGTTTGCTGCCCTCTTGATATTACTTTGGGATGTGTGAAAGCCATGGCAAGATTCTTTCACCTCATGAGTTGATTTTGTGCGTCAGTGTGAATGTAACCCCTACACAGAGATGGCTTATAATACATATTGGGAAAGACTTGAGATGTAGCAGGCTCCAAAAGCTGGCAGATAAATCGGGGTGGAATCCTACTGTAAGTCTAGTGGGAGAGGTTCGGATACAAACATGAGTGTTATTTATGGATAGCTATGGCAACAAAGGGCTGCAGCGGGAAGGACACGTACAAAACTGCGATCGGTTGCTGAAACATTATGCCATAATAAGTGGTAAAAGTGAGCGGAGACAGTTTAGTACTCTTGGGTGATGGGAGCAAAGGGTCTGCTCCAGCTGTGGGGAAACTTCAGCCCTCAAGATGTTTCTGAACTACAATTCTCATCATCCCTGGCCGTTGGCAATGCTTTCTGAGGCTAATGGGAACTGTGAGAAAAAGAGGCACAGCAGGAGAATAAACATGAGGCTTGTGGGCCTGCTGAATCGGATGAGGTGAAAACAGTCTATGATTTTATCCCTTGGGCCTAATGAGGAACAGTCCCAATGCTGAGAGAAATCCTTAAGCAGACTCCAGCAGCCAGGGGTACCCAGAAACCCCTGGGTTTAGAAAGGGAACCTTAGAAAACAGAAGTGTCAGCATTACAACCAGGTGTAAACAGGAAGAGGCGATTCTTCAGGTAGGTATTGCGACTCCATGCTGCGTAGGGTCTTAAAAGGCATCCTGCAGTTTAAAAATAAACGAACGTTGTTTGTGTGGGTTCTCTGTTGTTCGCTTGTGCTTCTTTGGCGGTGAGAGAGGTCCAAACCCTACATATATTAAGGAAAATAGAAACATCGCCACCCCACCTCACCCATCCCACCCACCTCTTTCCCCCTTCTCTAATGACTCAACAACCAAAACCGATTTGTAAAAATGTTACATGGGGGAAAAAATACGAGAGAGACATTGCACACACTTTTGTAAATCCAGAAAATCTTTAATAAATAAATAATAGAAAACAAACAAATAAATAAACGAACAAAAAACTTATGATCGTCATGATGCCAGTATGATCAAGGGGGCGGAGAAGCGCAGGAGCAGTTGACTCAGTTCTGCTCCAGAGCGATTTTCAGCGTTGGAATGAGAGACCCTTTTATGAGTTTGGGAGCCTTTTCTTTTCCAATTAGAGCGCACAGCTGCTCAAAAGAAAGTGATGCCTGTCTGATGGGTAGCAGACACAATGCAGGCACTCACGGCCTCAATGGGGGCCATTGTTCAGGGGGAAATCTTGCCATTCAAAATGCCCAGATGCTAATGGAACTATTTTCTCCTTCATCTTTCATGGTCACTCTCTTTGTTTATCTAGCAGGGCTCTTTGAATCCAAGCGGAGGCTTTTGTGCACTTTGTAGATGAAGCAGCTTCCAGCTTTGGCCTCGGGAATGTCATCCGGCTATGCTTTTGACAAGGGCTGTAGCTCCACAGTACTTTGAGCATTTGCTTCGCATGCCAAAGGCCCCAGGTTCAATCCCCGGCATCTCCAGGTAGGCCTAATAGGGCATTGTGCCTGAAACCCGGGAGAGGCTGAACCCCTTGCAGCCAGCAGTGGTTTGAGACATGGCATAGAAGGAGCCCTGTGGGGGAAGGAAATGCTCACAGGGTGACAAGAGGATGGTGAGGGGATGGACAGGAACTCGAGCAGCAGGACCCATCACCAGAGCATCTTCATGAACATGGCAGGCTCTGAGGTGTACAGAGCATTGGGAGGTACACTCTAGGAGGCTGGAAAAGGCAAGGGCCCCCAGCCCAGCTTGGAACAGGTGAGGGTCACCTGCCTCATAAAGCCCAAATGTGGCAAATCAGAGCAGAGATGCTGTGTCTGCTCAGATGCCCATGTTGGTGAAGAAGAGAAGGAGGAGTTTGGATTTGATATCCCGCTTTATCATTACCCAAAGGTGTCTCAAAGCGGCTAACATTCTCCTTTCCCTTCCTACCCCACAACAAACACTCTGTGAGGTGAGTGGGGCTGAGAGACTTCAGAGAAGTGTGACTAGCCCAAGGTCACCCAGCAGCTGCATGTGGAGAGCGGAGACGCGAACCCGGTTCACCAGATTACGAGTCTACCACTCTTAACCACTACACCACGCTGTCTCTCAGTGCCTTGGTGGACCTTGGCCTGGATGCCCCTGGACCTCTATGGGACTGAGCTTTGTGTTGGACTCTGGAATGTATCCTAACTGCTGGACTTCAGACTTGGCCCACTTGGATTGACCTTTGACCTTGCTTGCATGGCTTGACCTATGGTCTTTAAACTTTGGGCTTGACATACTGACTAGCCGCCAGGTAGGCCAAGGGTTCAGCACACTTTGCTTCTAGCTGCTCTCGTTCTTATAGGTTTGCATACCTTCACGACACCAAGGAACTCTCAATTAAATTCTGTTTTAGTGTCATCGAACCTTCCTTGGGTGATTTGGTCAACCAAGGGTCTCTAGAATTTGTTGAGAGCTTCCTTCTAGGTGAAATTCAGGCTCGCTGTTCTGCTCTTGCGAAGTCAAGCAGGCAAGCTTAGAGTAAGCGGTACGTTGTTTTCTGGACAAGCCTTCCCTTTGACAGGTGGACAAAGGAAGCGGTGACATGTGGGATTGTTTCTTGTCCTCTCTCTTACTATGCTAAGAATTCCAATTTGCTCAACAGCTGCTGTCACAACCACCACCCAACCTTTGATCTGGTCGTTTTAAGCAATGTGCCTCTTAAAGCAGCAGCAGATGCAGCTAATTAAATATATAAACATGCAACAAACCAAAGCCCCTCCTGGAAACAAAAACGCTTGCCACCTTGGTGCCTTGGGAAGCAATCAACGCTTGAAAGAGACTAGCAGAGCGGGGAAGGGATGGAATGTCATTGTAACTAAGGATATGTCAACACTTTAGTTATAGCCATTTATTTTTAGGATCGCTTGTTTGGCTTTCAATAACAAAATTTGCTGAAGGCTGAAGTTTATGTTACAATACTTTGGGATGGATCTTAACTCTCACCAAAACAGTAGGAATAGCCTTTGCTTTACTTCTTCACTACAGCTGAACTAGAATCCAGGGCAGCTGTCTGACCAGCTCCACCTGGTACGCAGGCTGAGACCCGACCTGCCGGCAGACTGTCTTTCCAGAGTGGCACATGCTCTGGTCATCTTGACTACTGCAATGTGCTCTATGTGGGGCTTCCTTTGAAGGTGACTCGGAAACGACAACTAATCCAGAAAGCGACAGCTAGACTGGTGACTAGGAGCAGATGCTGGGACCATATAACACTGGTCCTGAAAGATCTACATTGGCTGAGCACATATCTGAGCACAATTCAAAGCCTCAAACCTCTTCGGCCCTGCATACCTGAAGGAGCATCCTCATCCCCATTTTTCAGCCCGGACACTGAGGTCCAGTTCCGAGGACCTTCTGGCGGTTCCCTCATTGCAAGACAAAGTTACAGGGAACCAGACAGAGGGCCTCCTTGGTAGTAGCGCCCCCCCCCCCCAACCACATGTCAAGGAGATAAAGAACTGTATGACTTTTAGAAGACATCTGAAGGGAAATTTTTCTAGAGGGAAGTTTTTAATATTTGATGTTTTTATAAAATATTATTTGATATTTTGATTTTATATTTTGCTGGAAGCAATAGTAGTAGTAGAGGCGCTGTGGGTTAAACCACAGAGCCTAGGGCTTGCTGATAAGAAGGTTGGCGGTTTGTATCCCCGCGATGGGGTGAGCTCCCATTGCTTGGTTCCTGCTCCTGCCCACCTAACAGTTCGAAAGCAAGTCAAAGTGCAAGTAGATAAATAGGTACCGCTCCAGCAGGAAGGTAAACGGCGTTTCCATGTGCTGCTCTGGTTTTGCCAGAAGCGGCTTAGTCATGCTGGCCACATGACCCGGAAGTTGTATGCCGGCTCCCTCAGCCAGTAAAGCAAGATGAGCACCGCAACCCCAGAGTTGTCCACGACTGGACCTAACAGTCAGAGTTCCCTTTACCTTTAATATTTATAATTATTAATAATAGCCCAGTCTCAATTTTCTAACAGTACAAGTTCTGCTTATGTGCACACTCACACATGCAAAGAGGGCAGGCTCCCCATTTGAGGAGGCTAGGCAACATGCCCTCTGGTGAGCCCTTCCTCTGCTGTTGGGCCCTGGTGGACTTGCCTAGTAGCAACGGTGCACACTAGCAAGCAGTAGTGCCATTTGGATGGAGGCTGCTGCATTCATTCCTCACAATCCCCCGAAGCAAAACTGCTGTGGGAAATTGTGCTGCTCGAAGCATCAGGACGGATTCTTTATTCTTTTAAAGAGCGTTCCAGAGCTGGGTTCTGGGGCTGCAGCAGCTGCCCAGGTTGGATCTGCACATCTATTCTGCAGACCTAGACTAGAGGAATGCTCAGACAGCTTCTGGACGCCCCAAAACGCAAGATCTACTTTAGGGAAAAAGAAAGGGGAAAACTCGGGGCTCTGATGGCCAAGCATGTGACTACCTGCAAGAAGAGGTAGCATCACTCCCCTAAGAGTGCAGGGCCCTCTGCCAGCCAGTAGCCAGTTTTCAGGCAGCGCTCAGTATGTGATATGCATAAGGGTAATTGCTTGAACACTTCCACTGTGAGACAGTGGAATCTGCTAAGCTGTGGGTAGAGCCTGGCAAACTCTGAAGTTTACTGGGTTTTCGGGAGCCAGTGCCAGACACCCGAGGCAGTTAAGAATAATGACAATGGTGGGGAAAAGAATCCAGAAGTAACAGTTGGGTAGGTACTAATTATTCCATTAGTTAAGGCCAACAAAAACAATAATGTGCAAACTCTTGTTCCCTGGAACTATATTATTATTATTAATATAAAACAACAAGAGATCTTTGCTGGATCAGGCCAAGGCAGGAGCGTACCTAGGGCAGGGTTTCCTAAACTTGGGTCTCTAGCTGTTTTGGACTACAACAACTCCCATCATCTCTAGCTAGCTGGATCCCATTGGTCAGGGATGATAGGGATTGTACAGTATTCCCAAAAAGCTGGAGACCCAGGTTTGGGAAACCCCAACCTAGGGGTTGGTCAGGTTAGCCCCAGCCAAGGGTGCAGGCCCAATGGCGGGGGGGGGGGGTCGCACAAATCACACCTCTCCACTGTGTCTCGGAGTGGCAATGAGCCTGCCTACCTGCCTGCTCCCTGGGCTACCCCTCCACTGCTCTGGGAGGCCAGGTGAGTAAAGTTTTTTGTCCATGGTCTCTCCCGGCTTTGGAGGCGCTGATAAGGCTCTTTGCCAAGGGCAAAGGACGAAAGACCATCTAGTCCAGAACCCTGTTGTTCGAGCAGCCAACTTACATGGCTATGGGTAGCCCAGAAGCTGGACCCGAGTGCAACAACGTTCTCCCCACTTGCAGTTCCCAGGAACTGGAATTCAGGACTATGCTGCCTTGGTCATGGAGACAGAGCAATCGCTTGTGGCAACTGATAGTTTTTATCCTCCGTGAATTCGCCTATATAAGAACATTAACGGGGTGACATCCTACCCTGTCTTCAAGGAGCTCAGAACAGTGTGTGTATGTGTAAAAGAGAGAGAGGCAGTCTGTTTCCCACAACCTCACGAAGTGTGAAGCAAGCTGAGGCCTCGATCCTATCCCCACTTACCTGGGAGTAAGCCCCGTCAAACTAAATAGCATTTACTTCCGAGCAGCCACGACCAGGAGTGCCCTTAAACCGAGGCACGATTAACAACGCCAAGGTCACGCAACGTTCTTCTGCCTTCCTCCATTCGAGCTGCACCCAGCTCCGTCTAATAATAAGAAAACCTGTTTTTTGTTGTTGTTTTTATTAAAAAGCAGCCCCACATTTCCTATGGCACGGTGAGCTTATTATTTACTTATGTTTGTTCTGTTAAACACACACAGAGACACACACACTCTCTCTCTCCGCCTAGGTCTCAAAGCGGCTCACCGCACTAAAATACGCAAAACTTAAAACCTCAAGAATCTCGAAACAAAAACAAGCTTTGCCCTTCCAGGAAATGCTTGATCTCTCCCTCTCTCCGGGCCGGCGGCGCGGGAGCCCTTCTGCTTTAACCAACTCCGAAGTCTCGAGCTGCGCGCCCGTCTCCAAACTCGAGCTGCCTCCTGCGCGCCCTTGGGCCGGAGTTTCCTCCTTCCGCCCGCCCCGTCCGTCCTTTCTCCTCACCCCGCCTGGTTCTCCCCACTGCTCCTCCCCTCGGCTCGCCACGCTGCAAGGCTGGGAGAGCTCCGGGACTCCCCCTGGTTCCTCCCTCTCCTCCTCCTTCCTCGTCCTCGACGCCTCTCTCTCTCTTTCGCTCGGGCGCCGAGGAGAAGTCTTGCGCGCTCCTCCGCGCGCCCTCTTTCGCTTCCCTTGCCCGTCCGCCTGTCTGTGCGCGCCCTCGATCACATGGTGCTTCGAGAAATGCTCCAAAGATGGCGGTAGCGGCGGCCGGAGGGGGAGGCGGCGTCAGCCGGGTGCAGCGCAGTGGTGCGCTGGAAGTTTTGGTGCGCGACCGGTGGCACCGGGTGCTGGTGAGCCTGAGCGACGAGGCGCTGGTGTTGAGCGCCGACGAGGGTGGCGCTCCCACCGCCGCCGCGTACAACGGCATCGGGGCGTCGGGCAGCAACGGCAATGGGACTTTCTGCAGCGGGGCAGCGCTGGGTCCGGCGTCGGGGGGCGCCTCGGCTGCCTGCAGCCTTTCCGGCGGGGGTTCTCCGGAGTCGCCGTCGGGGGGCGGCGGCGGCATGAGCCCCAAATCGGGTTTGATGAGCGGGGTGCGCACGGCTTTCACGGACCTGCCCGAGCAAGTCCCCGAAGCCATCTCCAACAAGAAGCGGTGCGTCAAGGTGCTCAAGCAGGAGATGGGCGGGCTGGGCATCAGCATCAAGGGGGGCAAGGAGAACAAGATGCCCATCCTGATCAGCAAGATCTTCAAAGGGCTGGCCGCCGACCAGACCCAGGCGCTCTACGTCGGGGATGCCATCCTGGCTGTCAACGGCACGGACCTGCGCGACGCCACCCACGACGAAGCTGTGCAAGCGCTCAAGAGGGCGGGCAAGGAGGTGGCGCTGGAAGGTAAGGGGTTAACAGGGCCAAGTCCTGCAAAGTTTCCTAAGAAAGAGACCGGGGTGGGGGTGGGGGAGAGAGAGAAATAGTCAGCTGGTGGAGCGCACAGACCTGCCCGTGAAACGCTTCGCGCGTGTGTTATGTGTGTGATAGAAAGCGCCTTGTTTTTGGTTTAAATCTGGGCTGTGCTCCAGAGGCGCTCTGCACATGCAGAGAGGCGCTTTTGCCATTATGTCATGCGCTTTTAATCGCTTTGAGTGAAAGGCACCCGGGATGGACTGGGGGCAACGTCGGGTCCACCTGCTGGGGGTGCGTGGGAATGTGCGCGCGCGCGCTGACGCCGCTCTGACTCCGCAAAGCATTTGGCCCGCTTGCAGAAGCACCCACAGTATAGTGTTTGCCTGTGGTGTTTGGCGGTAGCCAGGGTGGGTGCCTTCCACTCGCGACTTGCCGTGGACAGGGATGATGGGAGTTGTAGTCCAGCAACATCTGGCTGTTCCCCACTTTGACTAACGTTGCTGTACTCACCCCCGTGGTGCAGCCTGTTGCCTACAACGTACACAAGTTTGGCAGGGCTTGCTCACGAGTAAATGCGTGGTGGATCATCCCCTAAGGACACGTGTGCTGAAGAAAGGCGTCAGGTTTAAATTCTTTGTTAAGCTGAATGTTTATCTTTTAAAGATATATAGCAATAATAAAAATAAATGAGAAAAACGAAGGGCGTTGGATTTTGCTGTGCTTGGAGCCCTTTGGGAACTGGCAAGGTGGGTTTTGAAGCTACTCCTGCAGGACTAGCACTTCCTAACCAGAGGTGGTTGAGCATCTCTTATCATTCTCTCTTGCTGGTATTGAGCCTCTGCCCTGAAAACACATTATGGTGTTAAGTTCCTAGGATATAGTTAGTTATTACTGTGCAGGTGATGAGAGCCATGTGTTCTTTGCCTGGTTGTATTGGCGTTAAAGCAAAACACACAATTAGGGGCTAATCCCCTAATTGGAGCCTGCAGTCCTAAGCACACACTTACTTGGGGGGAATGAACCTGACAGAACAGGATGAGATTTACTACCAAGTAAACACACATAAGATTGTGCTACAAACTGAGATTGGAAAGGACCTCCCTGTTTCTCTCTGAGTGGTTTCTGCATGTGTGGAGCCTTCTTTGGAGCAGAAAGAACAGGCAGCAGGGAAAGTGTTAAGTTTTGTGTGTCCCCCCCCCCCAGCGTTGTCTTCCCTGCAACTCCCCCCTCCCTGCAACCTCTGCTCCCAATTGCTCACTCCAGATTCTGGCTTTGGATTGTAGAAAGGAGAGAGAGAGGAAAATTAGGGGAAAGTTGCCTGTTTTATGTGCAGTGTTGCCTTGCATAGTATGGTGGTTAGATTGCTGGACTAGGATGCCTGGAGGCCAGGTTCTAAATCCCCACCCTCAGCCATGCGACCTTGGGCCAAATAACCTTCTCTCAGCTCAGCCTACCTAACAGGATTGTTGTGTGAGGATAAAGTTGAGGAGGGAAGACAAGATGATGGGAACTGTAGTCCAAAACATCTGGAGGGCCGAAGGTCGGGGATGCCTGGTCTAGAGGTAGAATATGCCTGGACAAAAGTCAAGGGTGGACAGGAATTTTCAAGCCTTCGTATGTGAATATTGAAACGACTCAATGTGTGTGAAAAGCATGAGGATTTGTATCATCAGAATAGGGGAAAAACAGCTGAGCAAAGATACCTTCAGTGTTAAGTTTGACAGCCTCTCACAGCCATTTGCAAGCACATCTAGAAAAAAACAGGATTAGGGGCTTCACCAAAGGTAAAGAGAGGTGGGTCTGTTTGTTTGTTTGTTTACTTAAAAAGAAAAAGTTCAGATTCAGGATGACAATTGGGCGATGCTTTCGGAAGATCCCTCTGCTCCCCCCCACCCCAAGCCTGTGTTATATATACCTTGTAAGTTAATAAGGGGTTAACTTCTAGAACTTTGCCATCTTATCTGTTGAAACAGAGAACAGTGGGTCAGATCAGGTCTTTCTGGCAAGGTGTGTAGTAGATAAAGCAAGCTTGGCTGGATACTTTTTGTTTCCTCATATCCGAGGAGCACTGTTCATTTAAACTACTCTGAAGTTCAGCTCTTTTTGCAAGTGTCTTGTCTGTCCGCCCCCACAACTGAAAATGTGAATGCAGATGTTAGAACTGCATTGGCTAAGAAGGTGCTATATGCTGCATGCAAAATGGTTTGCTTTTTTTTTACCCTGCTGTCAACAAACCCTCGAGACCTCCTACTTTTTTTTTTTTTTTTTTAAAAAAAAGGCCGTCTTACGGCCCAGTGATATTTAATCGCGAGGTGAGGCTTCCTCCCAAATAAGAGCATGCAAGATTTAGTGACGCTTGTGAGAAGTCGTTCAGGTCACAAACGTGAGCTCTTTGCTTGCATGGGAAGAAAATAAAAAGGTTAACTGCTGCATTGGGGCACCCATCCCTCTCCAGGCTCACAGAGATTAAGGGTTGTGCAACTCTAGATTCAAAGCTTGATCAGAGATGAGTGACAAAGTTGTCCTGCACACTCTGTTTGAGCAGGAACAGTCTGTGTGATAACCAAAGGTTAACAGTGTTCTCCTGCAAGGGCACTGCCCTATAGACCAAAGTTGAGTAAATCACAACTTTGGGTGTGCAAAATCTCCGCCTAGTACCCTTCAGCAGTTTTGGGCTAGAACTCACATCGGGCTTAGCTAATGTGGCTGATTCATGGATGGTGGGTGCTGTAGTCCACCATGTTAGAAAAGACTGGGGGTAAAAGAACAGAGAATTGTCAGCCCTCAAGAGAGATGATGGGAATCTTTGTCTTAATTGCCCCTCCTTCCCTAACTTTGAAAACTATGGATCGCATTTTTAAAAGGTTTCCGAAATGGGACTTTGGAAGCAGGATCACACCTAAAAGTTGCTGCTGCTCTCATCTCTGTGTTTGTCAAAAGTAAGCTGCGAGTGCAGACCCCCCACCCCTCCCCAGGAGCCAAACAGCAAAAAGATGCAGGAACAAAACATCCATTTTGTGTTTTTTAGAGAGAGGAAATTCCCCCTCTCTAAAATGAACACGAGTTCATTGTCCCAGAGATTCCCGACCTCCAGTTCATTGGCATTTGTGAAGAAGGTCGACAGGCAAAACTCCACTCGAAATCTCCTGTCTTCTTTTGAAAAGGTTGCCTCAAATATATGGCGGCACTTGAAAAATGATTGGAACAGAATGATGGAGTAACAGTGCTTTGGGAAGTTATAAAGCTCGTAAAACTTTCTCTGTAGTTGGGTCAGCTGAGCACGGGGTTGGAGTTTGCAAGCTTTTGTGTTTCATAGAACTCCTCATGAGGCAGAGTCATATGTCCTAAGAGACTACACAGGCATCTGCGCCCTCCCCCTTCCTGTCTAGAGATTTAGTCCTCTGTTGAAACTTTAGTGATGCTATGAAAGCCAGGTTGACCAGAACAAAATCAACACACACCTGTTGCATTAAACAGAAGCTTGGTATGCAGAAGGAAGCACATGAAACGTTATTCATCAGTCACGATCATCTACGAGTGTCAGCAGATCAAGACGTAAAATGCATTGGAGCAGGAAGCAGTAAAAGGTTGACCGCCCCAATAGAACCTAACTAGCTGACCGGGTGAACCACAGTTACTGGTACTGTTAATAAGGAAGAAGAAAAACTATGGATTCATGTGTTCAATGACAAGCGGCTTTTATGGAAACTTGGGAAGTTGGAAAGTTGTAGGTAGCGATTTGCATATACAGTCATACCTTGGATCCCAAACGCCTTGGTAGTCATCTGTTTTGGCTCCCGAACACCACAAACCCGGAAGCGACTGTTCCGGTTTGCGAACATTCTTTGGAACCCCGAACGTCCGATGGGGCTTCCGATTGGTTGCAGGAGCTTCCTGCAGCCGATCGGACGCCGTGCCTTGGTTTCCGAACATTTTGGAAGTCAAGCAGACTTCCAGAACGGATTCCGAGGTACCGCTGTATGTGAACGAATGTGGAATTGACAGAACCATTGTCAGTGGAAGGTCAACAGGTGAGAGCAGATCCTTTACTTGCAAATAAGCCCGGAAGAGTTAAATGGGACATGCTCTCTAGCAGGTGTGTTTAGGATGGCACCTGGAGGCTAAAATACCACCCCTGGTTTGTTTGTTTTTTTCCAGTAAGCCCATTTGAACTCAGTGGGACTTACTTCTGAGTAAGCACGCCTAGAATTGAAATGCAGCTTACTCTGGATTTAGGCCTTCGTTGAGCTGATTTGCAGTGAATCATTTGAAAGGCTATCATTGGCTATGTTCTGCCTCAGCTGTCAGAGCCATTAGGTAATTAATGGGATTTCGGTTTAGAGATGGTGTTTAAAGTCTATTCAGGAGCTAGTGCCATGGTAGGGCCTCTTAAAGGAAAGTTGTAGAAGTTTGTTTCACTTGTGGCACCCACCTTGCTTTCTCGTTGTTGGAGCTCTCTGTTTCCTTCGCAAACTAGAAACTCTCAGGGGTCTGGATCTGGCCCTGGGTTGCTGATTCCTACTTGGATGTCCGGCCGGCAGTGGACACGTTTGCTAAACAGATGCCCAGGCGGGCAAAGCGAGGTTTGCATTGCGCTGTGCGGTGTTTCGTTTTCAGGGAACAATTCCTGGCAGGTTACAGATCGTGCGACATCTGCTTTTCCTTGGCTAAGCCTATCATCTGGTTGGCATGACCCAGAGCCCTGGTACTGCTATAACTGGCGAGGTTCAGAATTGCAAATCAGGCTTGCTGAAGTCATGAGATTGGCTTGGAGAGAACCCTCAAACATTTGAGGGTTGTTGTGGGTTCCCCCCCCCTTTTTAAAAAAATCCTTCCTGATCCCCGATCCTCCTGAGAACATAATTGGCATCGTGTTGTCTCATTTGAAACTCTCATTTTTTTTTTTTTAAGGATTAAGAGCTTCAGCATTCTTTTAATACAAGGCCATGTGTGTGTCTCCTATATGCACAATCCCAGGGTGCTTGCTTACATTCCACTAAAGTCTTGGAGATTTAGGCACTTACCGGTAACTTTCTCCAGATGAACTGTTCCACCCTGCTTACGTTATGCACATGGCCAGTTAGCCCTTTCTCATCTCGACAAATCGATTCATGCACCATTTTTTTTTTTTGGCGCACCACACATTTTCTGAGTGCCTGCCACAGGAGAGGGTGCGAAGGATTAATTAAAATCTGTTGCTGCAGACAGCTGATTGCAGACTGAAGGGATTGGCGATGTATTTAGGTGCGGAAGAATTCTTGGTTTCAGTTCATATCAGCCCCAGGACAAACTTAACATGAAGAGTGAGCATTTTAGCCCAGACTTTGGCAGCCAAGGCTGACGAACTCTGCATGTTGTGAGAACGGAAAGCAGGAGCCCTGCCCTGCAATCTTGTAGAAATGGGCCCAGTTGACTCTTTTTGTTTATTCATTTCATCCTGGCCTTATAGTAGGCTTCATTTGACTGCCTCCTTCACCCTTCTGGTAAGCCGGGCAGTTCTTGGAAATATCTGCTGTGGCAGGCAGGGAGCACAGAAGGGTGGCCATGTTCTGCCACAACCTCGTGGGGAGGAATGGGTATGTGGGCATAGCTTCGGAGAGAATTTGGCCTTTGCCGTTTAGTTGATGATTGATGTGAGCAAACACTGCTTTTCTGAAGTACTTTTCCACAGTTGCAGCAACTCACACTCCAGCCTGGACATGCTGTACCTTGGAGGCAGCTTGACTTCCTTGAGGAGCAAAATATGAAGGTATCATGAGAGCAGAGTCCCTCTCTCCTAGTGCTGTGCAGCAAACTTTTAAGAGGCCAGAAGGTAACCAGGTCAAACCAGAGTAAGGATACTTTCTTGAGAGGGGAGGCGAACCAGGGACCATCCAGATGTTGTTGCCAACTTTCCAAACAGTGCAAGTTAAGTCTGCACACAAAATTTGTGATAACAGCTGGGAAGGGTGGCATAGGGACCTGAGAAAAAACCATCTGCTTTTTCAATTTCATAAAAGTTTCCTTTGCTTGCCGTGAGATTTACAAGCCTAAACTATTCCAGTGCCTGCAGAAGTAGGGCAGGAATTGGAGTGTGTTTTTTGAAAATTGGCAGGGTATTGTGTCCCCAGGAAAAGAAAAGAAAAGTTTCCCTGAAATTTAGCTTTCATTTAAAAACAAGCAAGTAAGTCTCTGTTCCTTTTTACTTGGGAGATATAAGGAGAAAACAGGCAGGGAGTATTCTACCCGGTATCTCATTAAGGAGAAGTCTGGCTCTTGCCTTTCAGCCTTCTTCATGACTCCAGAATAACTGAGAAGCTCTAGGTGAGATATCTTGCCTCTCCTCAGCTCTCCCCAGCCCCTGACAACATGGGAGTTGTAGTCCAGATGTTGTGGAGGGTACCACACCTAAATAATTCAATGCACTTAGAGAATTCGATTCACCTGCCTGCATTCAGGTTCTGGCAGGAAGAACATTGGACTATCCAGCTCAGTATTGTCTACACTGACTGGCAGCGCCTCTCCATGATTTCAGGCAGGGAGTCTCTTCCAGCCCTTCCTGGAGATTGAACCTATGGCCTTCTGCATGCCAAGCAGTGTTAGAAATTAGCCAGGCGCCAGGTGCGTTTTGCTACTGATGTGGGTCCAATGGTGACCACATGGAGATCTCTGTGTGTCAGGTTGGCGACTGACATCTCCATCTGGCTGGCCTCTCCAGCTGTCTTAAGAGCATATTGCTGCATTTATATCCCACCTTTTTCTCCAAGCAGTACATGGTTCACCCCCCTCCTCAGTTAATCCCTACAACGACCCTGCGAGGTAGGTTAAGAGGCTGTGACTGACTCCAGGGGTCACCCAGTGAGCTTCATGAACGAGTGGGGATTTGAACCCTCATCTCCCAGGTCCTAGTATGACACTCTAACCCAGGGGTCAGCAAACTTTTTCAGCAGGGGGCCGGTCCACTGTCCCTCAGACCTTGTGGGGGGCCGGACTATATTTTGAAAAAAAAAATGATGAACGAATTCCTATGCCCCACAAATAACCCGGAGATGCATTTTAAATAAAAGCACACATTCTACTCATGTAAAAACATGCTGATTCCCGGATTTAGAAGGCAATTGGGCCACATCCGGCCCCTGGGCCTTATTTTGCCTACCCAATGCTCTAACCACTACACCACACTGGCTTCCTACAGTACTTCTGCTATGAGGCATCTATACGAATTAAGTAGGTAAATAAATAAAAGGAAATCAAAATGTCAGAGAAGGATCTGAGATATTTTTCTTGAAGCTTGAATTTGTCTTATTCTGGATTGTTTTAGTTGACGTTTTAATGTGTTGTAAACTGCTTTGAGGTTTTTTCTTTAAAATATGAAGAGCTATACAAATGAAATTAATAATAATAATAATAATAATAGTAATAATAATAATAAGAATAAGAAGTGCCATTGCAAGAAAAAAAGGTACCTAGACATTCCAACGTGACGACTGCAGCTCGGGTTTAAGGTGCCATTTGGCAATTAACTTATATATCTGAGTTTCTAACGCTGATGTCAAGCTGATCCTCTGCTACTGAGCCACAGCCATTCCCTGAATTCTGCAGTGATTCAGTTTCTGCCTATAGGTCTGGGCTAAGCCTCTGGTGCCACGAGTGCTGTGTACCTTCCAGCCACTACCACAAAGCATTTGCAGGCTACAAGGCTTGAGAGGGAAGGGTGCGTTGGATGTGTGTGTGTGTGTTGTCCTCTGCAAAAAAAAGTATTGTGCAAATTAGGAAGTTCCTTCGAAGCAATTTTTGATGAGATCTGGCTTCCTCTGCAGCACCGAGCAATCTTTTTTGCTGGGGTTGTTTTGAAACCTTCTTTCGTAACTGCAATCAGAAGTTACATCCACTGGTTTCCCCCCCTAAAAGCACGGGCAAAGAGAGGGAGATGCCTCAGACGACCTCACACTGAGAACAATCTAGCTCCCATTTCAGTAGATGGCAATTTGGATCCTGTGTCCTTTATCTTCCTTTCTCCCTAAAAGTGGCCTCCCAGGGGGTGGGTGCATATTAAAAACACTCAGCACGGTAGGTAGGAAACTTGTACATGGATATGGACAGAAGTCAAACCTCCAGAAAGTCTTCTCTGATTAAGAAGAAACAAATTGGCAGGACAAAAGGATGCTTCCAACCGCTGTGCCAAAGGTATTGCTTGTTTCCTTGCACTGTTACAGTGAAAGGTACAAGATTTGGTGCAAGGTGCTCTTTCAACACCCGGTCTCCCCGCAAAGTTGTCAGAATAGCCTATCAATCTCCAGGGAGTGCGAGTTGGGGAACCTTCGAGTGTTGTGCCGTAAAAGCAACCGAGAGTTTGCTTGAGCCTTAAAGACGAACACAGAATTGCAGTTACAGGTAGGTTGCCGTGTTGGTCTGCCATAGTCAAAAGCAAAATAAAAATAAAAATCCTTCCAGTAGCACCTTAGAGACCAACTAAGTTTGTTCTTGGTATGAGCTTTCGTGTGCATGCACACTTCTTCAGATACACTGAAACAGAAGTCACCAGACCCTTATATATAGTGAGAGAGTGGGGAGGGGTATTACTCAGAAGGGTGGTGGGAATGGGTGATTGGCTGATAGGTGTGGAAAACCTGTTGACGACTGTTAACGACTGCAATTGGTCTTACAGGAAAAAGCAAGGGGTGAGATGGCTAAAGATAGCTTTGTCATGTATAATGAGATAAGAATCCAATGTCTTTGTTCAGACCAGGTCTCTCCATGGTTTTAAGTTTGGTAATGAGTTGCAATTCAGCAACTTCTCTTTCCAGTCTATTTCTGAAATTCCTTTGTACTAAGATAGCTACCGTATTTTCCGGCGTATAAGACGACTGACCGCATTAGACGACCCCCAACATTTCCAGTTAAAATATAGAGTTTGAGATATACTCAACCGCAGATTCTCCACCCGGTGTATAAGACGACCCCAACTTTTGAGAAGATTTTCCTGGATTAAAATGTAGTTTTATACGCCAGAATGTACAGTACTTTGAGATCTTGTATAGAATGTCCTGGGAGACTGAAGTGTTCTCCTACTGGTTTCTCTGTCTTGTGATTCCTGATATCAGATTTATGTCCATTTATCCTTTGGCGTAGGGTTTGGCCTGTTTGTCCAATATAGAGAGCTGAAGGGCACTGTTGGCATTTGATGGCATACACAATGTTAGAAGATGAGCAATTAAATAGTCCTGAGATGGTATGTTTGATGTTGTTAGGGGCCAGTAATGGTGTTGTCCGGGTGTATGTGGCAGCAAAGTTAGCACCTGGGTTTACTGCAGGCTATGGTACCAGTGTCCATGTTAAGTCCTGTTGTTCTATTATTGTGGGTGAGGAGTTGTTTAAGATTGGGTGGCTTGAGAAAGAATTACAGAATCGTAGAGTTTGGAAGGGCCCCTGAGCGTCATCTAGTCCAACCCAACATGTTTATTGTGGCAGTGTTTTATGTGATCTAGAAGAGATCCCCGTTTGTCAAACGAAGGCTTGAGCTCACTGGCGGGGAACCTCTGGCCCTTCAGGTGTTGTTGAACTACAAGACTCACAATCAAAACAGCCAGTAGGCAGGTATGTTGGGAACTGTAGTTCAGCAACACAGGGATGGCGGCAGGTTTTTCCACTCCTTCTCTAGCTCACAAAATAGTATGCCAGAATAAGGTTGCTGGCCAGCTTTGCAGCAGAAGCAAGGGTTTCGTGGCTCTGATGAGGCCGCCTCCTCTGGAATTGGTCACTTTGCTTGGCAGGGAAGTAGCCAATGACCAGTGAGATCACAGTTGACATGGGTGCGGTGATCTGAAAGCATCAATAAGATCTGATAGCCCAGACAAGCCATAAGCTAGGGTGGGGGGCCATTTGCATCTTGTAGGTCGCATTCCGTTCTGGACAACATTCTGACGGCCACATTCCAGGGTGGGTGGAAACAGAAGCAAAAAAACAGGCGGATCCATGGATGCAGGTGTTAACTTTGTACAGTAGGTTAGTTTCTGCACACCCTCTTCATCCTCTGCCCAAACACATAAGGGACACAGTTCAGCCTTGCAAAAACCAGTGAGGCAACAGCAGTGACGGGGACGGTCCAGGGCAGGGTTTCCCAGACTTGGGTCTCCAGCTGCCTCCCATCATCCCTAGCTAGCAGGAGCAGTAGCCAGGGATGATGGGAATTGTAGCCCCCAAACAGCCGGAGAACCAAGTTTGGGAAACCCTGCTGTAGCCTAGGGGAGTTCTACGGCCTGCAATTGGCCTCTAGGGCCTGAGGTTTATTGCGTAGTGGGAATGCCCTGGGATAAGTTTCTGGGTGGCGGAGCAGAGAAACAAATCCAGAAGGAGGCTTGCAGATTACATTGTAGCACAAAAACAGTAGAGAGCTCTCTGAAACAATGTGAAATGTATTTTTTGGGGGGTGGGGGGAGGTACTAGGCACGAGGGTGTGAAATGCACCCAGTTTTTTCAAAAGCCAAGCCATGGACCTCCTACTTTTGAAAGTGTAAGGGATTTGAAGGGTCTTGGAGAGGAAAGCCTGTTTTGGGCAGGGTGGGGAACCCGAATACAAAGTGCTGGTGAAAGGATTCGGATGCTGGCAATGTTGATGGCCGCAAAGAATTGCAAAGTGGGCAGGGAAAAGTCAAGGAGGCACACGGAGAGGAATGGAATGTCGATCGCTGCTCAGAACGGACGTTTGGCCGGCTTAGGGCTGCGCAGCGAGACTCTTGTACAGCAAAGAATGCATAGCTGTAGTGTTTGCACAACTGAAGTATTTCCTTATAAGTCTGTTGCATACACACAAGGGGATAGAAGCACGTCCTCCGTTATTCCCTAGCGTTTGCTGTTAGCTGGATAACGTGCTCTGGGCTTTATGATCCCTACATTCCTGTACAATAAATACTTAGCAGAAACCCTCTGGTGGGTTTTTTTGTCTTTGCTCCATTTCAGGCATTTGAGAAAAAAAGCGGATGTGTGGGGTTGCCTCCAGACTGTCACTGTTTCGGCTGGGGGAGTTTAGGTTTATGCACTGAAGCGGACTAAAGCACTCTCTTGCAACAAACCCAACTTTAGAAAATGACTTTTTTGTGGTTAGGAAAGTGACAGGGAAACGCACCCAAAAGTGTAACACGAGCGAGTGACAGGTGGATGTATAACTTCTACCACAGGGGCCGGTAAGGTTTACCTCGCCTGAGCCGGTTCACTCCAGCGGAGATCCCTCCATGGGCCGGATTGCGCATGGACGTGATCTTGCACGCCTGCAATTTCTGGCATTAGCGCAGATGCAATTTCTGGCGTCTGTGTAGATGTGATTTCTGGTGCCGTGGAAGCGAGTCCCTGTGCTGCGCTGTGCCAGTTTAGCGCAGCATCCAGGGACTCGCCGAGTGGGCGGCTTGTGGGCTGGTTAAATGACCCCCGTGGGCCGCTTGTGGCCCATGGGCCTTAGGTTGCCGACCCCTGTTCTACCAGGTTGTCTTGATTCGGTAACAGAGTGGATGAGAGCCAATAAACTGAAGCTCAATCTAGGTAACACTGAGGCATTGTTAGTGGGTGGTTTCCACCTAGACTGGATAGCTGGGAGGTGGCCTGCTCTTGGTGGAGTTACATTCCCTCTGAAGAGCACATATGCCGCTTGAGGGTACTTCTTCTGGATCCTTAGTTGTCGCTTGAGGCTCAGGTGGGCCTCAGTGGCACAGAGTGGTGTCCCTCAGCTTTGGCTGGTGGCCCAACTGCACCCATATCTGGACAGGGACAGCCTACCTTCTGTTTTCTACGCTCTGATAACCTCTAGGTCCGATTACTGCCACGTGTTATATGTGGGGCTGCCTCTGAAGATGGTTCCGAGACTTCAGCTAGCGCAGACTTCAGCGACCAGGTTGCTCAGATGGTTTGACCATATTACATGTATCCTGGCCCGACTGCACTGGTCACCAGTTAATTTCTGGACCCAATTCAAAGTGCTGGACCCCTGCGATCGTCATCTGAGACCCGTCTTCGTGTGCCTCCTCCGCAAGAGGTCCAGACTGTGGCCTTTTCTGCAGTGGCTCCCCATGAGTGGAATGCTCTCCCAAGGAAGTCTCGCCGGGCGCCTTCATTATACGTCTTTTAACTGCCAGGGAAAAATGTTCCTCTTCTCTCAGTACTTGGGCTCATTGAACAAATTATGGCCTTTTAAACGGTGTGTGGAGCTTATTGTTTTTGTTTGTCACTATGTATTTTTGTGTTTTTATATTGTAAACTGCCCTGTGATCCTCAGATGAAGAGCGTTATAGAAATTTAATAAAGAATAATAATAATCATCATCATCAGGATGAATGGTTACCCAGGAGCAGAGCTGGTGACAGTATTCAGGCTAGGATGACGGAGCGGTCCCTGCTACTTATACAGTGGAAACTTGGTTCTCGAACTTAATCTGTTCCGGAAGTCCATTCAACTCCCAAAACCGTTCGAAAACCAAGGCACAGCTTCTGATTGGCTGCAGGAGCTTCCTGCACTCAAGAAGCGGAAGCCGCGTTAGATGTTCAGCTTCCGGAAAACGTTTGAAAACCAGAACACTTACTTCCGGGTTTTCGGCGTTCGGGGGCCGATTTGTTCGTCAACTAAGCCGTTCGAGAACCAAGGTTCCACTGTACCATAATGGTGATGCAGAGGTAGATTCACTGAGGGACAGGGGCAGTGAATAGGGGGACCCCCCCACCAACTGGAAAAAAACACCCTACTTTAAGGCAGCTCTGCTATGAGATGCAGAAGGTGGGAAGAAAATGAGAATCGTGTGGGGCTGCTGGAACACTCGAAATGCCTACTCTGAGAAATCTACTTTCCCCGGAGTTGTAGAAGGGCCATGTAAAGATTTATATTCTTTTTATTGAAGAATATTATCTTAAGACCTCATTATCTTGTACGCGGCATAGAATCCATCCCTAGGAGTGTTTTAATAAACCTAATAAACTTCTCCAAAAATAAAAGATGATATGTACAGAGAATGTATTTCTGCCTGTGGCTTTTTCTGAGCACAGAGCGCCTGAATTTTTAACATGTGTTCCTTAACCGCATATAGTAACTCTGAGGCAACATGAGTGCCAAGCTTACATTCCATAATTCCGCTGAATTCTAATCCTTTTCCAAGGAGATCCATTATGCATGCAGGAAGCCTCCCCCCGCCCTCCCCGATCCTTCCTTCCCTCATGTTACATTACCAAGCGAGTTGCAAAAGGTGGAAGGGATAGGATAAATCTGTTGGCTTTTTTGTGATAAATCTGTTGGTATTTTTTGTATACTAAAGATATTCCGTGATCAGCAAAAACATCTGGAAGATACTGGATCGGAGATCTATCTCTCCAGTTTCAAGTCGTCTTCAGCTATTTGTAGTAAAGGTAAAGGTAAAGGGATCCCTGACTGTTAGGTCCAGTCACAGACGACTCTGGGGTTGCGGCGCTCATCTCGTGTTACTGGCCGAGGGAGCCGGCATACAGCTTCCGGGTCATGTGGCCAGCATGACTAAGCCACTTCTGGTGAACCAGAGCAGTGCACGGAAACACCATTTACCTTCCCGCCAGAGCGGTACCTATTTATCTACTTGCACTTTGACGTGCTTTTGAACTGCCAGGCTGGCAGGAGCAGGGACCATTAGGTCCAGTCATGGAGATTCGAAGCGCCGACCTTCTGATTGGCAAGCACTAGGCTCTGTGTTTTAACCCACAGCGTTTTTTTACTCACTCCTCCTCTTGGTTTACTAGAATGTGTCTCTCAGGCCAAAAAAAGGGCACAAACCCCAAATTTGAGAAATTTAACCCTATAGGGATCGCCAAGCTTTTCCACCCCAAGGGCCACATTCCCTTATGATAAACCTTCTGTGGGGGGGGGGGTGTCACACACCATAGGTGGGTGGAGCTAAGGTCAAAAGTAGGTGGAGCTACTGTGGCTAATTTGCTCAGTGCCTTTGTCCAGCAGGCTAATGCAGTCTCTGCATCCCAGTCAGATACGCAGGGTACAAATAATAAAATTATTAAACGCAATTATCCCCATGCCTCTCTCCGTCCAGAAAAGCACAAAACGTTCTCATGGAGAGCCAGTGTGGTGTAGTGGTTAAGAACGTTAGACTCGTAATCTGGTGAACCGGGTTCGCATCTCCTCTCCTCCACATGCAGCTGCTGGGTGACCTTGGGCTAGTCACACTTCTCTGAAGTCTCTCAGCCCCACTCACCTCACAGAGTGTTTGTTGTGGGGGAGGAAGGGAAAGGAGAATGTTAGCCGCTTTGAGACTCCTTCGGGTAGTGATAAAGCAGGATATCAAATCCAAGCTCGTATTCTCTTCTTCATGGGACTTTTGCAAATGGTCTTCTGTAGGGGTGGCTGGAGCATGGGTGTGTGTGTGTGTGTGTGTGTGTTTGTGCTGGACTTTCTGCATTGCATTAGCTTCTAATCATTTCACACTAGATTTCAGACCCCCCTTGTATGAGCTGGAAAAAACTTAAGGGCACTTCGACAGTGTTTGAAATCAGCCAGGTGCGTTTTGCACCCGGCTTTCGACCACTGGCGACCAAATGAAGATGCCTGGGTGCCAGGATGGAGCTTCACATCTCCAGAATCTGGAGTTGCATGCCTGGGGGTCCTTGGATCTGGAATATTTTCCAACACTAATACCCTATTCTGTAGAATTCTATCAGTTATATTTTATCTGCACAATCAGAATGTATTTCTGGAACCAAAATGCTTTTTCTGTGCATCAGGAGCAGGAGCTGTCGCCATTAAGAAAAAGAGGTCGGAATAGGCCAATATCTATGAGGACTGTCCCTGGATCAAGTGACTTTCCTTCTTTAAGGTCTCAAAGCTCTTAACCTAGCTCAAGGTTGTCATCTTAACTGGCCAGATGTTTAACTGAGAATCAATCACAATCGGTCCATTGTTTTAAAAACAAGACTTGATCAACTAGACATTCCGTTTGGGCGACTGAAATCCTTGGTTTAAGGAGTCATTTGGCCCCTAGCTTATATATCTATATAAGGCCCAATGAAATCAGTACAAATGGAGTCCTTAGTTTAATTCTAGTATGCAACCCTGAGCACACTTGGACCTATTTAAGTGAATGAGGCTTGCTCCTCAGTAGGTATTTTTCAGGTTAGACAGCAAGTCCCATTGTATATAAGTGTGCACCTTGGAATCCATGCAATGTTGGAAGGGTTGTTATTTTTTTTTTGACTGAGTCTAACAAGCTGTAAACTTACCACATGAAAGTGCCTTACGGACACTCTGTGGTTTGTGGGCTGTATGCTGCCCGCCCCTGTAATTGAGACGTTTGCTTAGAAGGGCGGTAGAACGCAGTTGACCAACAAGTACGGTAACCCAGATTCATCAAGTTTCCAAAAGCGCTTGCAAACTCTCTACTCTCTCTCCCTCTATGCATTTTTGTTTTGCTGTGTGTTCATGGAATAAACAGTAGTTCCTGGGGGGGCGGGTAACAGAATGGAAAACAGTCCATTCTTAAAGGAACAGGGAAAATTCTAGCCCAAACTGGCTTGGCTTGCTTTTCAGACAAGGAAGGAAGGAAACTTGGCAAATAAAAGTCCTGTACGAAATAGGAGTTTCCTTGTAGATTCATCTGCATTGTCATAAAAAATTAATTGGAAGGGAGATGGCTCGCCATCCGCATCAACCACATGTAGCAAAACGGCAAGTTCTGCCCTCGAGCATTTTGGGAGTTGCTTCTGCAAGGTTTTTTATTTTATTTTTTAACTGTAAGAATCTGAGCTGTTGACTGTGGTTCACCACAAAGAGTGCCAGGACACTTGCTGAGCATTTTATATCTGTATTTTATTTTGTAGAGGGACCTCTGGTCACAGGGGTTGCAGCGGAAAGGTCCGGCTGAAGCCCTGGAGGCTTGGCAGACTCATTGTAAGGGTATGCTGCCCAGTGAAATGTGCTTCTGTTCACAATACCAGCCATTCGTGACCTTTTGCATTTCGTCCTCCACCATTTCCTATCTCTTTTCCCTTGCCCCAACCTGCCAATCAGCTTTCTGTAGCTGTCCAGCATGCTCAGTCCTCACTGGGCACTTTTTGGGGGTTCCCTCCCGCTCTTAGCTCCCCACCCCCTTAAATATTTTCTCCTGCTTCTGCAAACCCTGCGGTGTGCACCAAAAATGGGCAAAAGGTCATTTTCTCCTTCCTTGTGCCTTAATCACCACTGAAATGAGTCATTAACTTATTAAGATTTGCAGGTCAACCTATCTGCAAGCGCTCTTGGCAGCCTGCAATCTTTTATCAGGTAATGATACGGTTTTACTAGGTTATTAATCCTATATGCGGAGGGCTGAGCATGTTAGGGAGCTGTGGAATGCTTAAACAGTGACTGGATACGGGACGGAGGGGGAAATGGGGGGGGGGAGCAATGCAATGGCGTAGCATGGAATTCTGCATGGTTGGTTGCCATGCTGTAACATTTTGTTGCAGTTCTTGCTTACCATGAATAATAGCTTGCTAAAAAATAGGTAGGTGAAATACAGTAATGCTTGCAGTTGAAACACACTCTTTCTCGTCCCTACAAGGCAGTGTTAGTGACCATCACTCCCGTTCAGGGTCTCTTTGTGAACTTGATATTCCTTTCTTCCCCCTTTCTCCTTCCAATAGGGCAGCATGTTTATTTTTATTCCCACCCCCAGCATATTTCTATCCTCAGATCCTTCCAAAAACTGCAGAATATGAAACTAGTTCAAGCATCTGGCCCAGAAAATGCAATTTTGGAGTCTGTTAAGCATTTTTCTCCTGCAGCGTGGTGTTTTCGGATGCAACCGTCAACTCTTGTTTCTCACTTCTCTCATGTTTGTCCATCTTTGGCATCAGTTGAAACTGAATAATGATTTGAACACACACAGTCAAGGAATGAGTGTGAGTTTAGAAATAATCTACACTGCATGCAAACCTTCCTTCTTTTTTAATTCTATGAGGCCCAGCGTAAAACTGCAGAATAGTTCCCTACCAGTTACCTGATCTCTGATTTCAAAAATTGATGTGTTGTTTGTTTTTGTTTTTTGGTATGGCTTTCTGTGTGCCCTTTGTAAACCTCCTGATGTATATTTTTTAAATAGCAGTATACAGTACAATTGCGTCTTACACAAGGGTTGTGTTCTGAGGATGGTACATGCATGCAAAAACATGTATAGTCGTACATCGGAAGTTAAACAGAATCCGTTCTGGAAGTCCATTCGACTTCTGAAATGTTCAGAAACCAAGGCGCAGCTTCCGATTGGTTTCCGATTGTGCAGGCGCGCAGAAAACAAAACGACGGATGTTCAGCTTCCCAAAAAAGTTTAAAAAACTGGAACACTCACTTCTGGTTTTTGATCATTCAGGAGCAGGAATGTTCGACTCCCAAGGCGTTCGGTAGCCAAGGTACAACTGTATACTCAAACCATCCAGTAAAGGAGCTCTTCAAGACCCAAGCGATTCCTGTTGCCTTACCAATTCCAGCCCTGACATCACTCATTGGCTAAAAACACAGAAAGGCAGGAGCAGCTAGGCTGGCCCATTCCACAAAATTCTGTGGAAGGGTACCTGCAGTCCATCAGCTTAATTCATCTTTAAGCTCATAGCGGGGTACCTGCACATTTTGTTGCATAACTTTCTTCCTAGGAGAGCTGGAGACTTACTTGAAAAAGAAAAAGTTAGCTCAGAGTCTTTGGCTCCTGCTGGGAATACCAGCAAAGGCCTTCACGGGTGCCATGGTGCCTGCAGGCGCCCAGCTGGCGCCTCCCCCCCCCATGTAGTGGATTGGTTTTGGGTTTTTTTTTGCAGTCCGTAACTGCTTGGAAACTCAGTAGTAAATGTGCTCTGGGATGGGGTGGGAGGAGGGAGGGAGACTTTGTTCCTTTTCAGAAACTCTTAACAAAAGGCACCTCTTAGGGTTCTAAAGTGCCTGATCCTGCCAGTACAATGCGGTTTAATTGTCCAAATCTCTTGCCTCTGGAGCTAAGCCCAGATTTGGGGTCATTATGTCCATTCTTCACCCCAGTAGCTTTGCAGAGGTAGAAGCCTTGTGGGGGGTGGGGAAGAGAAGCATTAGGCTTTCAAGGCCTCTGGTTTTTCAATCCAAGCACATTCTCTGGCGACACAATCTTGGTATGCCATGAAACCAGGTTGTTGGGACTTTGCAAGAGAAGGAAACTTTTGGAGTGCTTATGAGTAAGATCAGGGGTCGGCAACCTAATCCCTGCCGCCAACCCGCTGCCCGCTCTTACCGGCGCGGCAACCGACTTCCAGGTTAATGGTGCCTGTGCACACTCTCACAGGTGCTCCTCCGACCCGGAAGAGCGCATGTGCGCACATGCTCTGGCCCATCCTCCAATGGACAGAGTGTGAACCGCCCATCGTTCGGTAAGCTTGCCGACCCCTGAGTAAGACTCTCGGTTCTTTGGCAGCATGGGTATGTAAACTCACCATTGGCAGCAATAGCCAAGCAAGTGCTCCTCCTGTGACTTTTGCAGCCTGTCTTCAGAGAGTGCATTGCAGGCCACCTGTCCTCTTCTTCTGAGGACGCCTCTCTAGTGTTTGAGTCAGCTGAGATCCGAACAATGATCCCCCCCCCCGGAATGTTCATCAAGATCCAGCTCTTCATCATTTATTGGAGATGCAAAAGGATTTTGTTGTGGTTGCAATAGCAACGATAGCTATATCATAAAAACGGTATGCAAGATTTGGTATGTCAAGATCATTGTTACCCACGGTTTCTTTGCTTCCTGTGCCAAGTTTGAGGGGGGAAATCCCCACTCCCCACAAATCATTGGATCCATAAATAGGAACATTTTGGAGAAGAAAGTTAAGTTTCGGAATGATCCTCCTCTTTATGGCGTGAAGAAGAGGGAGCCATAAGAGCTGCCATCTTCCAGGCATGAGATGTTTGGTTTGTCTAAAGCTTTAGATCTTCTGGGTGTGGAATAACACCCAATAGATTTGGGGTGTATAGCCTTTGGAGACCAGCCCTAAGCATAAGCCATGCATATTGTTTGTTGGCTTCTTTGATTAATACCCCACCCTACCTCCTAAAGGACTTCATGGCAGCAAACACACCAGTGGTCTTAACACCCAAACAACGTCAAAAGCTTGTGGTTTATTTCTAACACATAAGTGTCCAGCTTTATCATAAGATTGTGCAGGGCCTTTAATTGGTAAGGTTTTTGTTCTCAGTAGGGTGACCCAGAGCAACTTGCTTGAATCTGAATTACCCTGGTTTTGTTGTCTGGGTTATGGAACACTGTGTTACACATAGGCATTGTGTTCCTTTAACAAAGCTGCCTTTGCTTCTTCCAATGCCCCCCCTTCTTTTTTGGAACAGGGGCCTTTCCAGTTAATGAATGTTGGCTAAACCAGTTACATCTTTAGTAGCTGACTTGCGCTGAGTTATTAGCACGGTCCTATATGTTGTATGGATTAAAAAAGCAAATCGAAAAACCTGTGCCAAGGCAAAACAGATTCAGTGTGACTGAGTATAATTCCTGCAAGGTAGACCAGCTGGCATGCTTGATCCTTTCCCAGCATGGAATCCATTGTAGGGCATTGAACAAAGTGCTTGCCTTGCTCCAGGAAGGAGGTACCTTGGTTCAAATCCTGATCAGCTCCAGAGCCTCACTGGATCACATGGAAACTAGTCACAACCCTGGTTTCTGTACTAAACACAGTTAAAACAAACCAGGGTTTCCTAAGTTTGTGCACCTTGGGGAAACTATGGTTAGTTCAAAAGCAGGTGCCTTCAGCCTCCTATGTGAAGAAAGAGAGGGCATGTCAGCCTGAGGTTTGTGTAGGCCTAACCTAGAAATGCCTGAGTAAATCTCTTGAACTAGGCTGCAGTCTTTGAAATATGAATGTATGGAAATTGGGAGGGGTTCATATGCCATTGTAAAAAAACCTGCCTCCCCACTGGTGGGCTTCTCCCAGACTGTAAATGTTGTCAGAAACTGGGGGAAACTTCCAACATGTTTATCAGCTTGTGTTTTCTGCGTCTTTCTGTCCTTGTGGAATTTCTGGAATCTTCCTCATAGTTGCCGTAGATCTTAAAGGAGCCTGCTTATCACATGGGAAGTCGGCGAGAATGAATAAGCATAAGCCAGTTGTAATAAACTGTGGAATGTTTTTCATTGCTGGGGCCAAAAGCTGTCTGATATAGTGCAGCATTTCCTGCCGATGGCATGGCGTAGCTTTAACCCCAAACGAAGGAAGGAACCGGTGCAGGGTAGGTTGAGGTGGTAAAATCCATTGGCCGAGAAGCAGCTCATTCGCTCGCGGTAGCTGGAGAGAAATTGGTGGGAAGTTAGCAAGGGTTTGCTAGCTTTTGTTGTTGTTGTTGTTCAGTCATTCAGTCGTGTCCGACTCTTTGTGACCCCTGGACCCTTCGTGACCCCATGGACCAGAGCACGCCAGGCACGCCTATCCTTCACTGCCTCTCGCAGTTTGGCCAAACTCATGTTAGTAGCTTCGAGAACACTGTCCAACCATCTCATCCTCTGTCGTCCCCTTCTCCTTGTGCCCTCCATCTTTCCCAACATCAGGGTCTTTTCCAGGGAGTCTTCTCTTCTCATGAGGTGGCCAAAGTACTGGAGCCTCAACTTCAGGATCTGTCCTTCTAGTGAGCACTCAGGGCTGATTTCCTTCAGAATGGATAGGTTTGATCTTCTTGCAGTCCATGGGACTCTCAAGAGTCTCCTCCAGCACCATAATTCAAAAGCATCAATTCTTCGGCAATCAGCCTTCTTTGTGGTCGGCAAGGTGATGTCTTTGCTTTTTAAGATGCTGTCTAGGTTTGTCATTGCTTTTCTCCCAAGAAGCAGGCGTCTTCTAATTTCGTGACTGCTGTCACCATCTGCAGTGATCATGGAACCCAAGAAAGTGAAATCTCTCACTGCCTCCATTTCTTCCCCTTCTATTTGCCAGGAGGTGATGGGACCAGTGGCCATGATCTTAGTTTTTTAAAGAAATGGAAATTAGAAGACATGAAATTAGAAGACGTCTGCTTCTTGGGAGAAAAGAACTGCTGGAGAGCAAAAAAATAAAAAATAAAAAATGAGGGAACTTTTTCTTTTCTGTGGTGGCTCCCCCTTTGTGGAATTCTCTGCCCAGGGATGCTCACCTGACACCTGATATCTTTAGGTGCCAGGTGAAAATGTTTCTTTTCAGCCAGGCATTTTGCTGATTAACATTCTACGGCTTTTTTAATGCATTTGTGGGACGGGGGTTATTGGTTTGTTTTCTTTTATTGTGTATTATGCATTCTCATTTTGTATTTTTCTGATGTGAACCAGCCTGGGATCTTTGGATGAAGGGCAGTGTAGTAATAATAATAATAATAATAATAATATATTTCAGTTAATCTGCACTGCAGAAGCTGCAGGCACACTTCCCTAAGTGTGTTAGCCATTTGTAGTGTATTAATTGCCTGAAATGAGAAACCGTTCTCCTAGAGGCAACTAGGCAAGTAAGTGGCTAAATCAGATTGCATAAACTAGATTGGAGTGTGTGTGTGTGCCCTCAGGATAATAGAATTGGAAGGCACACCGAGGGTCATCTAGTCCAACCCCCTGCAATGCAGGAATCATGCTACAACTTCCAGCATCTGAGACCTTGGGCCTTGCAGCCACCTTGCTGGCAACCCCTACTGGGATTAAGGCCCAGTTATTGTAAGATGTTTGCCTGTGTTGTGCCAGTGAGGATGGCAGCTGCCATGACTGAAACCTTGCCTGTCAAAGTCCACTGTGGTTTGGCTCTGTCCTCGGTGTCTGTTATTGGCTCTGCTCTCTGAGCCACCCTTTTCGTATTGGGCCACCGTTACGTTTTCCTACAGGTGGACCCCTCAGGATTTCAGTAAAGAAAGTAAAACGAAATATCGCAGGTCTGAAATCTGCTCGCGTCCACATTTAGATTATGTACCGCAAAATCATCTGCGATGTTCAGAGAGAGCCCTTTGCAAACAAGCTGATGCAGAATTGCTTCCCTGAAGGCAGAAAGTTTTTTTTAAAGCGCCGTTCTCCAGAATTCTCAGGCTCTTTCGGTCAGGAAGTGACGGCAGCACATAGCCTCATTGTTGGAGCCAGGTGCACGATTGAATTCCAGGTAAATTGAAAGCTAATCCAATCTCGAGGCCTTTTTCATAAGAAAGGCATCTGGGTGCATGTCAGGAGGGTGGCAATTTGTGATGTACAGTATATGCCGTTTCTGCTAAAAGTGACATAGCCCAATATGTTCTCGTAGAATCATTGAGTTGGAAGAGACCACAAGGGTCATTGAGTCCAACTCTTTGCAATGCGGGAATCTTTTGCCCAGTGTGGGGCTTGATGTGTAGGTGGGTTCCCACAAGGCAAGACACAGTGATAACAGCAAGAATCTTTATTGAACTACCTAACTGGGAAACAGAGGCGAAGCAACTACTTATATACATTTCTGAAAACCTGGGCCACTCCCACTCCCAACGTGATTAGCTATCTAAACCAGTGTTTTTCAACCTTTTTTGGGCAAAGGCACACTTGTTTCATGAAAAAAATCACGAGGCACACCACCATTAGAAAATGTTAAAAAATTAACTCTGTGCCTATATTGACTATATATAAAGTCAATTTTTCAATTTTTCCCACGGCACACCAGGCAACATCTCGCGGCACACTAGTGTGCCACGGAACAGTGGTTGAAAAACACTGATCTAAACTTCCAAGCTGCGAATAATCACAACTCAGAGTTCAAAGGCCAGGGGCAGAGGCCAAAATCGTGAAATGTTTTGTGATTGGACAACATGTATCGAATCGGAACACAGGAGCTCAGATTCCTTAGTCCAGACTCAGGCAAACACAGACCACTGAATACATAACAGGGCTTGAACCCATGACCCAGAGATTAAGACTCTCATGCCTGGGTTTTGTTGTGAGATTCCTGCATTGGCCTGGTTTGTATGCCATGTGAAGCCAAACCATGGCTTAGCATGAGTGCACACGAGGAGATCAAGGCCATGAGGTAGCTGAAGCCTCTCTTTTCTGCCTACTTAATATAATAATAATAATAATAATAATAATAATAATAATAATAATAAATCATTTTCAACTAACTGTACATTAAAATGCAAGAAAATAGCATTTCATTTAAAGGCAGGTTATGTTCTCGCATGTTTTTCTCTGTCCTTCAACTGGGACCAGTGATGTTCCTTCATGTATCTTTAGCCGGCCATATTCCCTTTTTCTTTCTCCTGGTATTATTTTGCTGGTTGTAGATAGGAACCTTTGGATACGCAGCAAACAATTTCATCCAAGCTAAGCTTAACCAAGTAGCAGCAAAATGTTCCAAAAAACGATGTAATTGTGCATTTTATATTTGACTTCCTTTAGCAATGTTTTCTTTTGAGATGTTTCCAAGATTGTTTTGTTAACTTCCTGTCATTTATGTTGTTTGGGATATACATTTTATATTTGATTTTCACCAGTAATATTTTGTTGTGGATTGTTTTATTTGATGCTTTAATGTGGTTTGTAAACCACTTTGAGATCCCCCCCTTTTAAATATAAAGTGGTATAGAAATGAAATTGTTATTAATAATAATAAAGTATATTAAACTGCCAAAATATATACAGGGAAGCTTTTTAATGTCCCATGTTAACAATAACAACAACAACAACAGCAATGACGACAGTGGTGCAGGGCGGCACGTTTGTGTCAGAAAAGAAGCTCATTGCATGTAGAAAGCTAACATTTTAGAAGATTCCAGCCTAGCCTTGTCCCTGATGCACATTTACCTATTGCAGATGCAGGGGGATTCTGAGTGTTCAAACATGTTGTACCTCTTCTTTGGCAATCACTTGTAGCCAAGTAAGATTGTCTTCCATAAACACGGTTTTAACAATGAGTTTGTAAGTGACTGCGGAGGCCAATTCTGGATCCACACGCCCTTCCACAGAGGGGACATAGGTTCCCGGGCGGGAGTTGATCATGGTGTGGATTTGCCCAGCGTGCCTTCCTCTTAGCACGTTTCTCCCTTTCATCCTGAGTTCAAGTGTCTCCAAAGCCCATGACACCTTTGGTGAAAGCTGTTCTCCCATCGGAGTGCTCGCAGTCCAGTGTTTCCCAATTGTTGGTGTTTATACTACATTTTTTCAGATTTGCCTTGAGAGAGTCTTGAAAACTCTTTTGTTGACCCACTGGCATTATGCTTTCCATTTTAAAGTTCGGAATAGAGTAGTCGCTTTGGAAGACGATCATCAGGCATCTGCACAACATGACCAGTCCAATGAAGTTGATGTTGAAGAATCATTGCTTCGACACTGGTGATCTTTGCTTCTTCCAGTACACTGGCATTAGTTCGCCTTGAACTCTGAAGTGGTATAATCCTGAAGGGCTTTTTCACTTTGCAGTGGTAACTCGGGTTATATACACTTCAGGTTACATACGCTTCAGGTTACATACTCCGCTAACCCAGAAATAACGCTTCAGGTTAAGAACTTTGCTTCAGGATAAGAACAGAAATTGTGCTCTGGCGGCGCAGTGGCAGCGGGAGGTCCCATTAGCTAAAGTGGTGCTTCAGGTTAAGAACAGTTTCAGGTTAAGAACAGACCTCTGGAACGTATTAAGAACGTAACCAGATGTATCACTGTATTTCCACTGGCTTTCAGTCTACTGAAGGAGGGGCAGTTGCTCACCCTTCCGGTTCCAGGAGAGCTTGATTTGTGGCAAGCCAGTCCGTGAAACAGCTCCTGCCCTGCTCGCTGCTTAGAATGCTGGCTGATCGGGACATTTTTTTTCTTTCGCCGCCCCTGCCAAGAATTCCAAAGAGCCAGAAGAGGATGCCCACCCATGCTTTAGCAAGAATGTGCAAACTTTGCCGTAGTTGCTCCAGGACACATATTTGCAGCGAACCATCCAACCGTGCAAAGTGGGTATAATGAATTTAGTTACAGCAATTGGGGAACCTTTTCAGTCCAGCAGGCCAATGATCTTTAGGATTGGCAAGAAATACACGAGACTCCCTCCACGGAAAGTTAGCCTAAACCAGTGTTTTTCAACCTTTTTTGGGCAAAGGCACACTTGTTTCATGAAAAAAATCACGAGGCACACCACCATTAGAAAATGTTAAAAAATTTAACTCTGTGCCTATATTGACTATATATAAAGTAATTTTCCCACGGCACACCAGGCAACATCTCGCGGCACACTAGTGTGCCGCGGAACAGTGGTTGAAAAACACTGGCCTAAACCATAGTTCAGTGTTGCATGCAGACAGAGCTAGCAAATACACTTGCAAATCAGCTCTGCAACTCTAAAAACGTTGTTGCATCTGCTTCTACTCCTTGACATCCTGTGAGCGTAACATTTCAGTTTCAGGGAAAGTCATAGAAAGTAATCAAAGCACAAGTTTTAAGATGGCGACGTTATAATCGGTCATTGGTAGAATTTCTGATTCAGTGGTATATTTCAAAACCCTTAATTTCTGAGTAAAGGAAAAACAAACAAACCAGTTTTCGCAACTCTCTTTCGTTCACATATATATTATGACAGAAAAAGCAGATAAAAGGGAGAAAATGTTGCCAACTAGAGAGACTTCAAAGGTGGTGCCTACATTAAGTTAATTGGTTTCCTGTTTAAATATCTGCAACTCATCCGGTGTTATCTTATAGATTTGGTAAAGAATCCATTAAGAAACAGAAGGGAGCCTGGAGCAAGGAGAAGCAATTCAGCTTTGCAAACCTTTTTTTTAAAAAAAGGATTAAAATTACACGGGCTTTTAATATATCACTCGTGCTCAAATGTAAGCCTAAACTGTCCTTTTCATTGTATGTTCTGCCAGTCTAGAAGTTGATCTGGGTTAAAACATCCTAAGATAAAAGCAATTTTTAAAGAGCTGGCACAAGAATGAATCAAGGCAAGCCTTTGGATAGATGGGTTCAAAGATGTGTTTGCTGGAAAACTAAACCCCAAAGGGAGTGAAATGCTTAGTATAAAGTATTTTCTTCTTCTTCTTCTTTTCATTTGATCTGGCTTGATTGATCAGACTTTGATATAACTCGAGGATTCTTGTTGGCTACTTTTGAGATAATAGTTCCATTGTTTTTGCCAAAACTTTGTTTTTTGCCCCACACTTAGTTTGCTGGGAGGTATCCCCTAATGATCCATTTTACATTCCTAATCTTTTCATTTGTTGCCACCATAAGGATAATTCTGCGGCCTCCTTATCCATACTTCTCTGTCGGCTTCAGAAAAGACACAAGTATCTTAGCGAGAGGCTGTATCAAGGTGTTCCCCAAACCAGCTGGGACAAACGAAATTAAATTTAAAGACTATTTATTCCAACTCCAGCATTTTAAAACAACTGGATACTTGGATGATAGGGTTTTGTTTGGTTTGAAGTTATCAGTTATTTTAAATATTCATATGGTGCCTTTCAGAGGAAAAACTCTCTGAAGGTGTAGCCTTATTGCAGACCTTTCCGTTAACCTTGGGTTCTTTGTTGCACCCGGGGGGGTGAGGGAGGAAGGAGTCAAAAAAGACACTGAGGATTTGAAATAGAGAAAGAGTTTTTATTCCTGTCATTTAGAATGGCAGGAAGGCACCCGCGTGATAATTCACAGCGAACTGCCCCGAGCATCAGTTGCATACAGTTTATATAATCTTCAAACCCCTCTTTCCCCCTCCCCAGGAATCTGTGCACGTCACAGCCTTAGTATCATCCTTGAAAATTCCTGTTCTTACAATCTTCTAGGCCAAAAGGTCACTTAGCGTTGAGTTCGTTCCTGGTGCCTGCCTGTCTCCTTGAGTGGGCCCCTCTTGATCTATTCCTTTCCTGGCTTAATATGCCAGTAAGGAATGCACTACTAATCAAGGTTCATATCTATCAGAAAAGGTTTCATCTAAACAGGTTACAGAAAAGCTTTTACTTAAAGGGTTTCAGCCTTGAGTTCATTATTGGGTGAAAATTCCTGTCTCACACTCTTATCTCAAAGTGGGGGTTAAGCAGCCCCTGGCTGCCCCTGGTACCTCCCGCCTTTTCCTCCAACCGGCAGGACCATCCATCAAAGAATTATCCTGTCTCTGGCTATCTGGCAACTCTCACATCCCTCGGCCAGGAATTCCTGCGCCATCCAGGGAAGGGGCGCTCCAGGTAAGGGGCGCTTTTCATTGATTAATGATATGCCAGAGAGGTATGCACTAAGAGCAAGTAGCACAAAGACAGAGCTTACAGTAAAAGCTAAATATTATGCCAATAACATAGAAATATTAAAAAGGCCATGCAAATAGTATCAAATAAAAGCCAGGCAAATAGTATCAAATAAAAGGGGCTACAGACAAAAGCCAAAGTTTTACAAACTCAGGTAAAGTCTAAATACCATTTATAGAGAGGCTAGGAATGCTACACATCAGTAGAAGCTACATGTCAAATAAAAGAACTTAAAAAGCATTAGAGAGAGAGAAAGAATCTCAGTTTAAAAGGACTTAACAAGAAGGAGAAGGAAGATCAGTTAAAAAGGACTTAAGAGATTTGCATAGAGGAAGGAAACTCAGTTAAAAGGACTTAGTTGCACAGAGAACAAAAGAAAAGGGGAACTTACATCAGGCTTTCCAGGAGGCTTTCAATATATAATCACAGAATAGAATCATAGGGTTGGAAGAGACCACAAGGGCCATCCAGTCCAACCCCTTGCCAAGCAGGAAACACCATCAAAGCATGCCTAACAAATGGCTATCAAGTCTCTGCTTAAAGACCTCCAAAGAAGGAGTCTCTCCTTGGTAGCAAATTAAAAGACTGTCTTTCAGAAGAAGAAGCTACCTGTATTCAGGGAGGAAGGGTCTCTTTCTTTTCCAAAAAAAGGAAGATTTTCAGCCCAGAAATCCAGTTCAAAATTAAAAGCTCTCTCTCTCTCTGTTCAGAGACTGTCCTTCAGAGAAAAAAACTGACTTTCAGTTCAGGGAAAGTTGAAAGCTCCAGTTATTCAGTGGGGCCTCCCCGTTCAACTCAGAGCCAGGTAAGAAATAGATAAGGGAGAGGAGAGAGAAGAGGAGAAAGGGGGAGGAAGCCCCCTCCCTTAGCTGCCCGCTTCTGGATTAACAGTATGTCAGTAAAGAATGCATTAGCAGACAAGCTCTTAGCTAAAAACTTTTTTTTTCAACTTATACAGAGAGAGAGAAAGCTAACCAAGAAAGCTTGGTTACAAACAGACTTATAAACTTATAAACTAGAGAATTAAAACTCTCCCTCTTCATTCCCTCCTCTTCTTTTGGACAGCCTTACGGCTCGTCCTTGGGAAATGACCGATATTCTCTAGCAAGGGCAATAGGCTGTAGAATCCGTGACACAACTTTGTGAATCATTATATGCACACATTGCATTAAGCAGGGAATACAGAAGCGTAAAAGCAATAAAACAGCAAGGGGACTTTCTTATATAATGAAAATACCCCTGAATCATCCTAGATTGGTTAACCTATCTGTAACTGGTCAACACAAATTAAGGCAATACAATCGTCCGGTCCTCCCATTCAGTGTTCTTTTCTTCCCTTTCTTCTATAGGCGTGCGCAGGGCCAATGGCTCCCGGTGCATTGGCAGCAGGCCTTTGTTGCCTTTGGAGACCGTGCTCTGACCCACTCCCGGTGGGGTCAGAGACAGGGTTTCTCTGGATCTTCAGCTTCTAGGGATATTCTGGCACGCTGCAGCAGATTCACTTTCTGCATGAGCAGGGAGACACCTCAGCCACTTAGATTTCAGAGCTGCTGCATAGGGATAAACTGGCTTAGCAAAACTACACGGCGTGCATTAGAGGGCTTTCCTGTTAAAAGAATAGAAGACACGTGACAGAGATAATATCTGTGCTTGGAGGGTACGATCAATAATGGTCACACCTCAGTCCTCCTACCTGTTTGAGGTAAGCTAGAATACCCTAAACAAATAAGGATGGCCTCCCATACACTCACAAGGTAAAGCTGACCATGTCAGATCACTATCTCCTCGAAATACAATGTTCTTCCGCAATGATTATCCCATAGCTCCACCCCTTGATCTTACATGGTCTACTCTTTGGCCCAGGGAAATAATTTGGTTCATTTTCCCAATCCGTGCAAACACTCTAAACTTAGAATACACACAAATATAAACAAATACACAATACCACATATTTAGCCATTTCCCATCTATATTGATATTCAAGATAATATGTCTTCTATCTGTTAATACCTTCAGCACTTCCACTTGAATATCACATTCCAATCTTCATAGATGTGCAGTAGGGTAGATCTTGCCCTTAATATCTGTTTCTCCTGTCTAATCCTATTGATTAGATAATATTTTATTATAACCTTTATATCTTGAATCAACACACCAGCTTCCTGCAATATTTATCATTTCAAGATGACCACCTAAAAATGCCAGTTTATTATCCAGAACTTTTAAACCCATAGCATTAATAACTCCAACTCCTGCAAATCAGATTGATATATAAACATATAAGTTATATATTCTTATCCATACGTTAACCCTTCAGTCATCCCACAGGGGATTGATTCCATTCCATAATACCAAATTTTATAATAGTTGATACTCACCTTTATTAAACAAATATCCATACATTGAAAGGTGACATTCTATTATTATTATTATTATTATTATTATTATTATTATTCAGCCCAGTTTAGCATAAAACTCTGCTGATGTCAAGGAACAGAAAGATACAATCTCTCCCAGATAAGATCCATTTCCTATCCCAATTATATTATCGGTTCCAACAGCAATATCAGAGATTAACTTTCCCTCCTCTTCTGTTTGCCTGCATCCAAACAGACTGGAGAGTCCGTGTCAGCTAAGACACAATGCCTCCATCACCTGTGGATGACAGGTGTATTCAATTACTCAGAAATCTGCTTTACACCTGAATCATGCCCAGCTGGATCTTGGTACAATCCGCCTGTATGAGCAATGAGAATCTGCAAATCCCGCCCAGGGACATTATTACCCACTCTTCAATAAAAAAACAAAACATGGGAGAGAGACTGCACTTTGTGACGTATGCATGTCTCCCGAAACCACCAGCCCATTGTTGACCCTCAGGAGAACTTAGGGTAGGATCTGCAAACAGGGCAGTAGGGAACAAGTCTGACAGACTTGGGTTGCCAGACAGAACTTGGCCTATTTATTTCGCTTCAGAGCCATTGGTAGGTCGCTCTCATCATCTCACGCTGCGTGGTGGCCAGCTTAGCAAGGTTGCCAACTCCACACACAAAAAAATGTTTCATTTGGACAATGGAGTTAAAACCTCGATGTGCTCATTCAAAAGGTGACAATTTTCAGGGTTCTTTTAGGTAACAACGAATTATGGACAGGGCAATAAGGAGAGCCCCTGTCTATTTAAAACAGTCTTTGAAGGGTTTGCTATATCTTACCACCTCTGAAATATCAGAGCCATCTCCAGGCTCCTCTCATCGTCCCATGCTTCCACAGCGCAGCTTGGCAGGCCGCCAACTCCTTGCCGGGCCACCAGCCCCGCTCCATAGTGCTTTGTTCGGGCGATGGAGTCACCCCTGAGATGTGCTCTGCAACCTGGGCACGGCGGGTGGTGAAACACACTTCAAATCTGTAGGAGATAAATATTGCCTTCAATGTGTACAGACATTCTCTTTGCCATCATTCATTTTTTTTCTTCCAATCATTTCAAATTTCTGTCCCCTTTTCTCCTGAGGTTCAAAATTTCCCAAATCCTCACAGTGTCAGGGCTCCTGTTGCAATTACTGCTTGCCACGAGCCCTTCCTATTCTGCTTTTAACATTCCTTTTTTTTTCTTTATTCCACATACTATATCTTCAAAAAAACTTCCTAGAAAAACTTAAGACCTGGGATATAAAATAAAACTTTTCCTCTAATCAACCTTTAGTGAAGATCATCAGCCTGCTTAGAAGACATATCACCTCCCCTCAAGCCGGTGGGAGAGCCAATTCCCTTCCATGGTTTGCTGCTGTGAAGAGAAAAATTTTTGCTCTTTAAAAATGAGGCTTTTTGCTCTTTTAAAAATGAGGCTTTTCTGTTTCCCCCACTCCCCTTCCTTTTCGCTCCTGCTAGCAAGCTTTCGTTAGAGATTGTGGCGATCTCCCTGCCACATTCCTTTAGTGAGCACGTTACTCCTTTATAACTTAACAAATGTCAATTAAGAAACAAACAAGGACTGTATTAGCTTCAAAAACAAACAAACAAACAAGCAGCCCTCCTTTCAATGCAAAACACACTCACATTCACCTAAACCTTGCAGAGAACTAGACTTTACAGCCCGTTCCATTGAATATACAAGCCTTGGCATACAAACAGTTTATAAAACACACTCACCAAACCCTAGGTTCAAACAGACTCCTCGAAAGGAAGCAGGAGGACATAAAAACAAAACATATACAAAGGGACTGCCACTGTGCAGACACATGTCAATTTCAAATCCACCTGAGAAAGCTGCCGTTGTGCAGCCACATATCAAATTCCTACAAGAAAAGCCAAGGGACAAGACAAAGGTCAACTTACAAGGATAAAAAAAGAAAAAGATTGGGGAAAGCCAACCCCCCTTCATACACAGAGATAGAGCTTTGCAAGAGGGTTGATTTTAATGAAAATAAATCTTCTCTCCTCTATCCCAGCTCTTCACTGAGACCCGAAGTTCTGTCTTCGACACAAAACACAGTTGTGTTAAGGCAAAGAGAGAAAGGAAAAACAAACAAACAAACCCACACACACACAGAGCCTGCAGCAACTTAGCCCCCTTTTGGCTAATTCCTGCTGGCACACACACAGTACCAGTGATCACTAATTATTGGAGGGGTTGTGAGACCCCCCTTCTTGTTCTTCCCTCTTGCTTAGATTGTTATGTAAGAGGGGCTATTTTACATAATAAAAACTAGAAATGAGAAAAACAACACAACAGGTAAACAGGTGCAACTTGCTTCCAAAGTCAAAGAAACACACAACCAGAAGGTGTAAGTTGTCATGGAGGTTTCAAAGACCATGCTCCCACAACAACGTGCACACAGATAGCCTGGCAGCCCATAGCTCTTCCCCCTTCCAAGGCAGGGTCTGGGAATTTGATGGGGATGCAGGGAACAAGCAGGTATACTGCTTGCTTTGGGGACACACAGTTCTATTCACACACTCTCTAAGGAGGTGGCAGCCCTCCCTTTTCACTTACTTAATGCCAAACGCTTGGGGCTGCCCTCTGCACCCCCTGTTCTGAATGAAATGCAAGCCTCAAACAGAAAAGAAACCTTCATAATTTTTGCAAAAAGCAATAAGGAGACATAATCATTCACAGAGATCTGGAAGAAATAGGGTGTAAGGTGGGTGCCACCTGCACCCCCACTCACTCACACACACATTGAAAGGGGAGGAGGAGGAGAGGTCAGGCAGTCCCTGTCTGCTAGACAACTGGAGTAAAAAATTTCCCTTCTCTCCAAGGATAACACTTGGAAAGAAAGCATGGAAATAATCTCTCCTGTCCCAGTTTTTCACTGGAACCAACACACACAGGCAACAGAAGTTCACCCAGATAGGCTAATCTCCTAGAAACCCGCACAGACCCACACATACAAAAATTTTACTTCACAAGGCATACTGGATTAGCAGCCAAAAACAGCCTCTTGTGGCATCACTGCAGACACAGATGGACTCATACAAAATCACACAGCACGGCATCTTTGAGACACAGACAGGCACATACACACACACAAGAGGAAATTCACAATATCATAACATTATTACAAATCATAAATTTTTACACAGCAACAAAAATTCCAATTGACCTGGGACACTCCCCCCACCTAACCAAATTTCTCTCACGCCCACATTCACATTAAAGACCAACATTTCGCCTTGCCAGTGACTCTGAGTCCTAGCGTCTCATTCACTCAAACCATTCACTGGAGTGTCCCCATACACCCATTCACTTGAACAAAGTAAACCTCCCCTCTATTCCCTTCTTCCCAAAAACCAGCGGCATTTGCTGCACACTGCTGGCCCTGGCGGCACGCCATGTGCTCACTGCCAGGTTAAAGGCGGCACTCACTGCTCACTGCCTTTGTGGGGTTGATCAAGCCCCGTACCTCCCAACCTCTGGAGCTTACCTTTTCCCTCCAGATTTCCCCCCTGTGCGGCCGCTCTCTTTCTCTCATCTCTTGCAGCGTCTCCACTCAAGAACGGAGTGGCTGGCTCCTCCTACAAACTGGTAGGTGCGCGCAGGAGCGCCAAGCCGAACTGAGTTGTTCGCCTTGCAGAGATGCCTCAGACCTAGTCCCTCAACCCCGGGGAACGCCAAATCCCGGAAAAGAGCCCCCAGGAAAATGTAGCCTTATTGCAGACCTTTCCGTTAACCTTGGGTTCTTTGTTGCACCCGGGGGGGTGAGGGAGGAAGGAGTCAAAAAAGACACTGAGGATTTGAAATAGAGAAAGAGTTTTTATTCCTGTCATTTAGAATGGCAGGAAGGCACCCGCGTGATAATTCACAGCGAACTGCCCCGAGCATCAGTTGCATACAGTTTATATAATCTTCAAACCCCTCTTTCCCCCTCCCCAGGAATCTGTGCACGTCACAGCCTTAGTATCATCCTTGAAAATTCCTGTTCTTACAATCTTCTAGGCCAAAAGGTCACTTAGCGTTGAGTTCGTTCCTGGTGCCTGCCTGTCTCCTTAAGTGGGCCCCTCTTGATCTATTCCTTTCCTGGCTTAATATGCCAGTAAGGAATGCACTACTAATCAAGGTTCATATCTATCAGAAAAGGTTTCATCTAAACAGGTTACAGAAAAGCTTTTACTTAAAGGGTTTCAGCCTTGAGTTCATTATTGGGTGAAAATTCCTGTCTCACACTCTTATCTCAAAGTGGGGGTTAAGCAGCCCCTGGCTGCCCCTGGTACCTCCCGCCTTTTCCTCCAACCGGCAGGACCATCCATCAAAGAATTATCCTGTCTCTGGCTATCTGGCAACTCTCACATCCCTCGGCCAGGAATTCCTGCGCCATCCAGGGAAGGGGCGCTCCAGGTAATCATTGATTAATGATATGCCAGAGAGGTATGCACTAAGAGCAAGTAGCACAAAGACAGAGCTTACAGTAAAAGCTAAATATTATGCCAATAACATAGAAATATTAAAAAGGCCATGCAAATAGTATCAAATAAAAGCCAGGCAAATAGTATCAAATAAAAGGGGCTACAGACAAAAGCCAAAGTTTTACAAACTCAGGTAAAGTCTAAATACCATTTATAGAGAGGCTAGGAATGCTACACATCAGTAGAAGCTACATGTCAAATAAAAGAACTTAAAAAGCATTAGAGAGAGAGAAAGAATCTCAGTTTAAAAGGACTTAACAAGAAGGAGAAGGAAGATCAGTTAAAAAGGACTTAAGAGATTTGCATAGAGGAAGGAAACTCAGTTAAAAGGACTTAGTTGCACAGAGAACAAAAGAAAAGGGGAACTTACATCAGGCTTTCCAGGAGGCTTTCAATATATAATCACAGAATAGAATCATAGGGTTGGAAGAGACCACAAGGGCCATCCAGTCCAACCCCTTGCCAAGCAGGAAACACCATCAAAGCATGCCTAACAAATGGCTATCAAGTCTCTGCTTAAAGACCTCCAAAGAAGGAGTCTCTCCTTGGTAGCAAATTAAAAGACTGTCTTTCAGAAGAAGAATCTACCTGTATTCAGGGAGGAGGGTCTCTTTCTTTTCCAGAAAAGGAAGATTTTCAGCCCAGAAAGTCCAGTTCAAAATTAAAAGCTCTCTCTCTCTCTGTTCAGAGACTGTCCTTCAGAGAAAAAAACTGACTTTCAGTTCAGGGAAAGTTGAAAGCTCCAGTTATTCAGTGGGGCCTCCCCGTTCAACTCAGAGCCAGGTAAGAAATAGATAAGGGAGAGGAGAGAGAAGAGGAGAAAGGGGGAGGAAGCCCCCTCCCTTAGCTGCCCGCTTCTGGATTAACAGTATGTCAGTAAAGAATGCATTAGCAGACAAGCTCTTAGCTAAAAACTTTTTTTTTTCAACTTATACAGAGAGAGAGAAAGCTAACCAAGAAAGCTTGGTTACAAACAGACTTATAAACTTATAAACTAGAGAATTAAAACTCTCCCTCTTCAAAGGTAGCTTCCAGCAATATGTCACAATTTATAGTACACAATAAAAATGAAATGAATAAATAATCATTGGCCATATTAGTTGGGGCTGATGGGAGTTGGTGTCCACTTAAAAGGGCCGACTGTTCCTCATCTGATTGCTGGAGGTGGAGCACATTTGCTTAAAATTTAATTTAGTTAGCAACAACTGGTTTAGGGGATAACTTGTGCTGTGGCCATCTTGTGGTCATCTTCCTTTTTTCCCATTTGATCTTGGCTGTGAAGCACTAGATTCTCCAAGCTGGCTGGGAAGGGCAAAGGGGTCCAGTAGCTGTGCCAGCCAGCCTGGGCCCCTGGCATTTGGAGGAGCCAGTTTATGGGGGGCTGCTTCAGTCCTCCTTGTTCCCATCCATGGCTTGCTTGGGCTGCCCACTCACTGTCTTTCGTTACACCGTAGTTCACAGTGCCACCTGTCTGTGGCCAAGTGAACTTCAGCGTGACAACATTCTTACATGCTTGTTATACATTGTGATTAGGTAGATAGATATAGATGTATATCACGAAATGTATACAGCTGGTTGTATCTTGTGAAAAGCCCTGATATCTTGTGTTGAAGGGCGGTATATGAATCTTAATGATGATGATGATAAAATAAAAATAAGGTGGCTTTGTGCTTTTTGCCCCTAAATAATTTTTATACAATTGTGGTATTGAGTATTTTTAAAAAATATACCGTAGCTCATTTTAATACATATTAGGTAAAGGTAAAGGGACCCCTGACCATTAGGTCCAGTCGTGGACAACTCTGGGGTTGCGGTGCTCATCTCGCTCTACAGGCCGAGGGAGCCGGTGTACAGCTTCCTTGTCATGTGGCCACATGACTAAGCCGCTCCTGGTGAACCAGAGAAGCGCATGGAAAACACCGTTTACCTTTCCACCGGAGCGGTACCTTTTTATCTACTTGCACTTTGACATGCTTTCAAACTGCTAGGTGGGCAGGAGCTGGGACCAAGCAACGGGAGCTCACCCCGTTGCGGGGATTCAAACCGCCGACCTTCTGATCGGCAAGCCCTAGGCTCTGTGATTTAACCCACAGTGCCACCCGCGTCCCTTTCATACATATTAAAAATTGTTAAAATACCGAGTTTTCCAGCTGTATGCACTGTGTATGTTACAGCTAGATCCTGTAGCATTTGTTAATACAGTTTTATTACATTGGGTGTTGTCATTTTTAGGGTGTGTTGCTTTGTATATTTTTTAGAGCATATCATTTTACACAATAGGTAGCCTTTTCTGGATCACAAGTGTCATAGCATGTCTGATTTCCTGCTGGTGTCTGATCTTCCTCCCAGTCGCTTCTATGGCTCACTAGACTCTTCTGTCAAATGACATTGTGTGCAAGTTGACATACTTGTTTTTGTACTTACAGAAGAAAGAAACAGCACCCATTTTATATATGTATAAAAGCTAGGATGATCAGCCCAGTAGGTTGGAGGTTTTTAAGGGATTATCTGACCCTTTAATGGATTGTCTTGATTTCTAAGCACTTAATTGTTAATTAATTGATTAAATAAATATATTTGCATATTGTAAATGAGGCACATTGGCCATGGGGAGCACCTCCTGAGCTTTGCAACTCAGCTTATGTACAATTCCTCTACCTTAATAATAATAATAATAAACAACCAAGGAAAAAGTCATCGTTCAAATGAATATATTACAAGAAGGATTTGTTTAAGCTGACGAAAGGGTATATTAAATAAATAGAGATAGTAAAGGGCTTAGAGGAAGAGCCACCATTAATCACAACCGGGATGAGACTTCTCAAACAACTTTACGAGCAGGTAGAGACTTTCCAAATTGAAGCTACGATCACACGTTGCCGATAGAGCCAACTGTATATTGTGACATATTGCTGGAAGCTACCTTCGGATACTTTGTCCCTAAAAGGCACCTTATGAATATTTTTAAATAAATGATAACTTTTTATCATCCAGGTGTTTCTTTGGCCTGCGATCTTATCAATTAATTTACCCCACTTTTTAAGGCAAACCATCGCAAAGCATTTTGCAGACACTTAATGAATACAAATGGCCACTATCTTTCCCCGACTGTTTCCCCCCTTTTTTCTTTTGGTTCGTTAAACTTCCGAGAGGTGGCTCAGATATCTCTGGCAGCGCACCTCTACAGCCGCCGTTACATTTCTCTTTGTAACTCCTCCTGGAATGCCACCAGTAGCTGTTGCTCTCATTGATTTTGTGTGTCATTAGCTGGCTGCTGGATTGCAATAAAACTGATGGATCGACTGTAGCTCTGCCGGGTCAGAGGAACCAATGCACCGTGCGGCTTGGCGGAGCCAGAGAGGACAGGATAACCCCAAAGACCTTCTAACCTGAAGTTCTGCGCGAAGCAACAAAGCACAGAGCTCGGCGCTTCTCAGTTCTTGTTTGAGATGTTCTCGACACCATGGGGAAACAAGAGAACCGCCACTAGTAGGGAGATATTGGAAGGAGATATGCAGGCAGCCAACTTACCAGGTGGAACTGCAGCACTACTTTCATGGATCTGCTTTTTAAGACAGTTTTTAATCTTCAACCGGTGCAAAATTTGGCTGCCAGAATATGGGGAGGAGCAAGATGAGTGGCACTTGGGAACTAGCGTTTCCCTTTTTGCAGCCATGCTGTTTGCAATGGGTGTTGTTGTTGTTGTTGTTGTTGTTGTTGTTGTTTTTAAATCATTTCCCCTGAATTCAGTGCCAGATTTATGTATAAGCTAAACAAACTATAGCTTAGGGCAGGGGTCAGCAACATGCGGCCCATGGGCTGGATGCGGCCCACGAAGACTGTTTTACCGGCCCACAAGCCGTCCCCGAACCGAGCCGCCCGCTCGGCGAGTCCCCCCCCCGTTCTGTGCTAAACCAGTGCGGCGCGGGGACTCGCCAAGTGGCGCCAGAAATCGCGTCTGCGCATGCCCAGACGCCGAAAATTGCTTCTGCGCAGGTGTGATTTTCAGTGTCTGGGCATGCACAGAAGCAATTTCCAGTGCCGCGAACATGTGCAGATGCAATTTCCGGTGTCACGCTGATGATTTCTGTGGGGGTGATCCAGCCCATGGCCGCTAAGCCTTGCCGACCCTTGGCTTAGGGCCCCCCTCTCTTGGGGGGCCCCCAGAAAATTAAAAGGGGAAAAAAACTGGATGTACATTTCCAAAATATAAGATAAAAAAAAACAAATAAGATAAAGCCTACATGCAGCAACAGTGTTTTGTGTTGTGTATGCTCCTATGATGTAAGTAATGCTAGCATATATTCAACACAAAAAACAGCAGCAATTTGTTGTTGGCAAAGGACAGCTGGACATATAAAGGGCCCCATTACCTTCAGTAGCTTAGGGCCTCATCAAACCTAAATCCGGCCCTCCCTGAATTGCCCCAAATTTCTTGCATTCCAGGATCTTCAGAGAGATTCAGGATTTGTCTGAATCTTCTACACATGACCATGACAGGGCTATAGGTAATTTAGTTCCCCTTTTCAGTGCAAGCCCTGTGTCCTTTAAAGTTCATTTTTTTTAAAAAAAGTGGCATTATTAGACTAGAGAGAGAGAGATAGAGAATCCGAGAACAGCAAAGTTTCCGTTCCCTGAACTAGCTGTATGTTTGCAGTGCAATGCCAGCACTAAATGACCCGGTGGGAATAAGGAGGCATTGTAATCTTGTTGATGATGCACCTTGTTCAATAGTAAATAACACAGCTTCCTGGGTTGCCCTTTTTACAAAGGGAAACCAAGTTTTTCTTCCATAAACTGCAAGTGAAACACCAGCAGTTGGTATCGCTGGGGATATTCCAACCCCTTCACCCATGCAAACAAACACCCACCCACACCCTAATCCCTGGAGAAGATTCAGGGGGATACATGGGGAAGGGAGAGCCTGGGAACGTTACATTGCACAGCTAAAAGTCATTGTACTAACGCAGCTTTTTAGCTGAATACTGCCCCATACATTTGGAGATCGCTGGGGAGAGGGATTGATTGTAGCTCTGTGAGGGGTCTCTGGACAACTCTTCACACCCTTAACAAACTACAGTTCCCAGGGTTCCTTGAAGGAAGCCGTTCCTGTTGAAGTGGTCTAATAGTGCTTTAGATGTATGTTGCAGACGGTTGCCTGAGTTGCAGTATTCCTTTTGGAGCAAATACTTCCTGACTGCGCGGCAAAGTCAATCTGATGGTGGGGCAGGCGGTGGGAAGGAGTTATTTCTGTGACTCCAAATATGATGGTGAGTTAGTGTGAGAGAAGCTTATCCACCAGATCTCCCCAAGGGGATCTTTAATTGGCTAAATGCCAGCATTCTGCCCATAGAATCATAGTAGAGTTGGAAAGGAATCTTGCGAGAAGATCAAACTTATCCATCCTTAAAGAAATCAACCCTGAGTGCTCACTGGAAGGGCAGATCCTGAAGTTGAGGCTCCAGTACTTTGGCCACCTCATGAGAAGAGAAGACTCCCTGGAAAAGACCCTGATGTTGGGAAAGATGGAGGGCACAAGGAGAAGGGGACGACAGAGGATGAGATGGTTGGACAGTGTTCTCGAAGCGACTAGCATGAGTTTGGCCAAACTGCGGGAGGCAGTGAAAGATAGGCGTGCCTGGCGTGCTCTGGTCCATGGGGTCACGAAGAGTCGGACACGACCGAACGACTGAACAACAACAAACATGAGGGTCTTCTAGTCCAACCCCCTGCATGGCAGGAATCTGCCCAACGTGGGGCTCGACCACTTAACTCTGAGATTATGGGTCACATTTTCTATTGGTGAACTATCCCAGTGGGTCATGGCAATCGCTTAATGCACCAGAGGGTGTGTTCATTGGGAAACCACTCAAGGATTACAATAGCAACGTACCGTATTTTTCGCTCCATAAGACGCACATTTTCCTCCTAAAAAGTAAGGGGAAATGTCTGTGCATCTTATGGAGCGAATGCATGGTCCCTGGAGCCGAATTGCCTAGGGGCCAAAAGCAGATCGTGCTCTTTTTTTTACAAAGAGAGAAGGGGGTGTTGAAAGGAAGCCGCTGAACAGCTGTTCAGCAAGTGATCGGGAGAGAGATAAGGCTCCCTTTCCAGCCCCGCCCCCTTGCCCAGGCCTCCATTGTTGAATGCAGAGGGAGGCTGTTTGTTTCCCCAGCGACATGTGACTGGCTGATTAGATTATCTGTCTGGAAACTGTAGAAATGGCTGTAGGACTAGAAGCTGCAGAACTGTGAGTTGGACCCCATAAAAACGGGGCTTTTCCTCTTTGCAAAAAAGCTGCACCACTTTCAGCTGATCCTCAAAAAAGCAGGGCTTTTCCCTTTGCAAAAAAAGCTGCACCACTTTCAGCTGATCCTCAAAAAAGGGGGCTTTCCCCCTTTCCTCCTCTATAAACTAGGTGCGTCTTATGTTCAGGTGCGTCTTATGGAGCGGAAAAATATGGTAGGTTTCAGCCACGAGCTTAGACTGCTTACCTCCTCCTTTTTTAAAGAGCCTTTTGTGTTTCTTTCAGCCTTTGCCGCCATATTTTCCACTGGTGGCAAACAAAGGCTTACATTGTGTCTTCAATAGACAGCCAGGCTTGCAACAGCAGCACATTTAACAATTTGTGCGATTGCTATGAAGCATTTAAAAAGGATACACTGTAAAAGTGATGGTTCTGTTTATTTTCTGAAGGCAGGCTCCTCTCTGAGATGGCTGCTTCCATTCCTTCTTTGGGTGGCCAACCTCCAGGAAGTTCACAAAAAAAACAGCCTGGCTAAGATGACCACCCCAGCTTAAATTTTTGTCCCCAGCACCCCATGGCATAGCTGTCAACCCTCCCTGCTGTTTCCCAATGCTATAATAAGGGAATTTCCTGCAAAAAAAGGGAAAGGTTGACAGCTGTGCCCCATCGACTGCAACCGTGGTTTAAGGAGCCATTTGCTTGCTAGCTTATAGACCTAAGTTCCTAACATTCCCTGCTTCTGTCAAGTGATTTGCTGGCTTTCTGCCATCTGGACATTGACCCAGACCTAAACCTGCTTAGCTTCAGCAAAGTGTTAGACTATATTGCTTGATGAGTTGCTGTCCTGGTTTAAGTTGCCCCAAAGAGCCTCATTTTTGCAAGTGGCTTGGTACATTTTATGTTCTTTGTGGATTTTTGTTTGCCTGAAACTTCTGATGTAATTATTTCCACTTTTACTGCAAGCAGATCCTTTTTTATTTTAGGTAGGTAAAAAAAACTTGAGCCGTGCTGTGTCAACAATAAAAAACTTGCTGATCTTCATTAGAATTAGGAAACGTTGAACAGAAGTGGATGGATTTCACAAAAGGATGTTTCACTGTAAAGTTTGCTTCCACTTAGCACAGTGTTTTCTCCATAAGTGACTTAACCTAGAAACTATAGGAGAGACCCAGTCCAGTTCAAATGAAATGTTCAGGAGAGTAATCTTCATTCTGGGCAATTGAGCAATTGAAGAAGTTGCTAAAATGCCATGCAGTTGCTCTCACAACAGGCTGAAAATTTTGGGGGCAGCTTTGCGGACAGGCTTGGCGAAACAGGGCCTGCTGCCATCTCCAGAACACCAGTAGCAAAAACAGATATTTTCTGGAGTTGCCATCAAGAGATGAAGTGCTTAAGCCCTGGAAAACCGTACTGATATTTTCTGAAGGCAGAGCGAGAGTATGCTTATAAATATTATTAGGGTAATGCCCTAAAAACTTTTAACATGGTTAGTATTCATATAGTGTTTTTTTCTAGATACTTGAAGTGCCTCAAATATCTTGTAAACTGACCATCAACCCTGTAAAGATAAAGGGTAAAGGGACCCCTGACCATTAGGTCCAGTCACAGACGACTCTGGGGTTGCGGCGCTCATCTCGCTTTACTGGCCGAGGGAGCCGGCGTACAGCTTCCGGGTCATGTGGCCAGCATGACAAAGCCGCTTTGGCAAACCAGAGCAGCGCACGGAAACGCCGTTTACCTTCCCGCTGGAGCGGTACCTATTTATCTACTTGCACATGCTTTTCGAACTGCTAGGTGGGCAGGAGCAGGGACCGAGCAACGGGAGCTCACCCTGTCGCAGGGATTCGAACCGCCGACCTTCTGATTGGCAAGCCCTAGGCTCTGTGGTTTAACCCACAGCGCCACCCACGTCCCACTATCAACCCTATAAGGTAGACCAGTGCTGAGGAAGAGTGTCTTTTAAGGTACTCAGTTCTTGGCTGAACTGAGATTTGTACAAAGTGTGCCCGCCTTACTGCTCATTCTCATCACTGCTCTACTGCAAAGACTCCCTGTTCCGGAAACTTCTGTAAGCATCTATAATTACTTCCATCTTACTGCTTTCTAGATTCTCAAAGTGCTGCATCAGCTTTTAAGAATGTGCAATTAGTTGGCGCATATATATATATATATTTAAAAATGTCTTTCAAGTTGAAATCAAACACATTCTGGTCCAGTGGAATCTGCTGAGCCTTTCATGTCCACTTTGTCCACTGTTCCTCTCCATGTATAGCACTTGTTTTATTTTATGTTAGCAGATATTTTCCATGAGTCATCACTCCAAGTGGAAATTGATTATGCTGGGCCTGGTATTAAAGAGCAACATTAATATGTCAACAAAATTCTTAAGCAGGGGCTGTGCCAGAAGTGCTGAATCCAGCTAACACTGTCCCTCGGAGTTTGAGAAAGGGGGAGGTAATTTTGATTCTTCTAGAAGGCTGCCATTATTATTATTATTATTATTCAGCTCCCACGCAGACATGATTTTATCGGTTTTCTTTAACCATGGTTAAGTACTACAGCTGCATCGAGGAAACCATGGTTAAGGCAATTTCCTTCCCTACCTACATGCAAGTTATGAAGCAGATTCCGCTGGTATCTCTCTCTTTACATCCTTCCAGGGGAAGTTTGGCCGACTCAACCATGGTTCTACCATATGCTTGGGATGCTAACCAGACTGAAGGTGGCAAGCCATGCTTACCATTAACCATGGTTCAGCATTATGTCTCAGCCTAACCTTAACAGAATGGCTGTGCGTAGCAGTACTTTGGAGGAAAAATTGTGGTGGAAGCCACTGTCTTTTGTTCCCTGTGTTTTTAACATTCAGCAAAGGAATTTGAGATGTGTACAGTGTTTGCCTACCAGGGTAGAAAGGTTTTCACTAGCTGGTGGGAAACAGCAGGAGAGGGGCACACTGAACCACATGGCGCAAGGTGATGCACAAACTGGCTGCTTCTACAGAGAACATAGATGGGATGCAGGGAAGGTCTTCTGCATCAGATATTTAGGTAGCAAGCATGCTGGAGAAGTCTCACTGACTCTGTTGCTCAGACGTTCCATTGCATGACTCATTTCCACAGTTCTGACAACATCCTCAAACGTCACAGGTTGCTACAGATGGAAAAGTTCGGTTTTGTTTGCTTTTTAAAGAGAAACAACCCAACTGGCACTCTTTGAACTAATACGCAAACCGAAGCACGGCTTAGGGTTCAAAATGTGCACACCTCTGAATTTTGCAATGCCCTCCTCCACCCAAACAGCGTGTTCAAAAATGCATTACGCTGAGGGAAATTGTTTGCAAAGATGTGCACATTTGTCAAAATTGCATACAAAAATGTGGTTTTGCAGAGAGTTGCACTTAAATACTGAACAATTTCCATGATTCTTTTTTTTTTTAAACCCTTTGTGATGTGCTGCAGAAACAAATCGTAGAGTTGAAAGAGACCCTGTTCTGGAAGTTGCTGGTGCCAATTAGTCATGTAGGTGCATAAGAATTTAAGAAGTGTCGCAGGATCTGGATCTAATCCAGCCCATATAATCTCACAGGAGGCTGCAAATTATGAGAGCAGGCACTGTCAAAAATCCCGATGCAGGAGAAACTGTAAAGCCAGCCAATGCCTCTACCGAGCTCCGTCCTTATTTCAGACATACGGTAGTGATATATCGGAATATCACAAGGTTGAAAGCCAGAGATTGCCCAGCCCTTTTCTGTGGGAAACCTGCAAGCAGCAGGACATGAGTGCAATTGTGGAAGTGCGTGCATGAGATTAACAGTGACGAAGCCTGCATTGTTTGAAACAAGAGCAACATATCGGTGTCTTTCGGATGATTCTAGGGGATTTACTAGTCCGTAATTGCCAGGCTGAGGTGATTGGTAATAAAGGATCTGGAAGTAAGCATTAGTCTCCCACAGCTTTTTGCTGGGGCTTATCGCTGTGTCTCCCATAATTCTTTTTGTCCTTTAGTTTTGATGAAGCACAGAGTACCCAGAGCTGGCTGTAAACAAGGCCACCAGGTCGCTGATACATTCTGTTATTACAGCTCTCATCCAATGCTGTAAGGACACACCATGCTTAAAAGTGGGGGCAAGGGAGAGGCAATCTGTTCCAACCCAAATTCTGTCCCCCCCCCCCAAAAAAGCTGGCGTTTGCGAGTCCGGTATAAGTTTTGCACATGAACCGAAATTTCTGTGGATTATGTTATAACAGGGAACAGAGGAGGGGAAAGAAGAAGAAGAAGAATTGCAGTGGTGGCAGCCAAATACTGCTGAATATTTCTTGCCACCTGTGCCTGGTCTGCACACACAACAGAATGAAGTGAGAGAATGCTGGCAGTGTGGGGTAGTGGTTAGAGCAGGGATTTGAGCACTCCAGATGTTGTTGGAGTCCAAATTCAATGCGCTCCAGCTGGACAGGACCAGTGGTACCAGGAATTATGGGAGTTACAGTCCAACCAACTGCTGGGGGGGTGGTTTACCAAGTCCTGGGTTTAGAGGCCTGGATCAGGACTGGGAAGACGCAGATGCAATCTCCTACTCAGCCATGAAGCTCACTGTGGGACCTTGACCGAGCAGGCCCTTATCTGTCTCAGCCCATTCTACTGACCTATCATGGTTGCTGTGAGAATAGAATAAGGAATAGTATGACGTAATGGTTAGAGTGTTGGGCTATGACCTGGGTGACCAGGGTTCAAATCCTCGCTCAGCCATGAAGCTCACTGGGTGACCTTGGAGTCAGTAACTGGCCTCTCAGCCTAACGTACCTCCGAAGAAGAATGGCTGACAGAATATGCACAACTTGCAGGCTTAACATATAGAATAAGAGAACAAGAAGAACATACGTTGAAAGAAGATTGGAAAACGTTTATTGAATATATGGGGGGGGGAAATGGTGTATACTTGAAAACGTTGGCAGCATTAAGATAAAATCAACAGTGTAAATGAGTTTTGATGGATGTAATAATGGAATACTGAATGTTAGTTTATGTAAAATATGCAGGGATTTATAATATGCAGAATGAACCATTGAAAGAGAAGAAGGTAAGTCATTGATGTTTTAAGGTTAAATTAATACTCTAAATTGTAAAACTGTGTGTGTGTGTGTGTGTGTGTGTGAGAGAGAGAGAGAGAGAGAGAGAGAGAGAGAGAAATGGGGAGGAGAACTATGTACCCCACCTTGAGATCTTTGCAAGGTGGTATATAAATGGGGAAAAAATGGGGGGAAAATCATGAAATAGTCTATCCAGCTCCATATTGTCTACACTGACTGGAAGCAGCTCTCTGTGACTTGAGGCAAGGGTTTCTCTCTGGTGTACTTGGAGATCTTGACGATTGAACCTTCGAACTTGCAAAGCAGACGCTCTTACCGCTGAGAAAATGGCCCTTCCCCTGTAACTCAGTCGGTAAAGCACGGGACTCTTAATCTCAGGGTCATAGGTTTGAACCCCATGTTGGGCGAAAAATTCATGCATTGCAGGGGGTTGGACTAGATGACCTTTGTCCCTTCCTGGTCAACAAGTCTATGAAATATATTAAATCTCTCTATATCCAAAAGAGAGCAGTCGGCGCAATAGCTCCTGCATTATGCAACACTTTCCCAGGGGGGATGAGGCAGGTGCTGACATACGGATTTCGGTGTGCGGTGAAGACCGTCTTCTTTTAGCTCTAGCATATTAGGAATGTTAATTTTGATCTGGTCCTGTGTTCTTTTAGAGATCTCTATGATGGTTGGCAACTCATAAATCGTGAACAGAAATAACACAGACCAGACTTCAGTTTCCCTTTGGGATGTGTTGGAGGAGGTGTGTTGCTGGTCTTGACTTTACAGAACAGATGGCAAAACTGGGTTTGTAGTTTGTTTGTTTTCCCCATCCAGAAACAAACAAAACAAAACAAACGGCTTCTGCTCAGAACTTGGCATTGCCAATAAAGTGTTCCAGTAAAAGGGGCTTGTGTGCCTAATTCAATTGGAAATTACAGTCAAAAATCATTAGCTCAGAATGCTCCCTGTCAATGGAATGCCAACGCCACCGTCGGAATAAAAATTCATGCCCAATAATAATAAGGGCTGTGCATAGACTCATTGCTAAAGCAAAATTAAAATTCTGCAGCAAGGAGAAGCTGGATTCTGTCACCAGCATAAAGTATGCAACTTGAGCTGATTTGCCCATTTCTGCACTTGTTTTTGCACAATATATTCTGCTTCTGCAAGGCAGGGAAAACTGCAATGAACTATGCAGGTCACTGACGTGCTGCCATGTGAAATTTTTGTTTTGTTCTGAGAGACACATAGGCTGCGTTCAGATGTAATGGTCAGGATCTCTGGGTTATTTGTGGGGCCTGGCTGGTGTTTTTACATAAGTAGAATGTGTGCTTTTACCTTAAAATGCATCTTTGGGATATTTGGGGGGCCTGCCTGGTGTTTTTACATGAGTGGAATGTGTGCTTTTATTTAAAATGCATCCCTGGGTTATTTGTGTGGCATAGGAATTCATTCTCTCCCTCCCCCAATATATTCTGGCCCCCCACAAGGTCTGAGGGACAGTGGACCGGCCCCATGCTGAAAAAGTTTGCTGACCCCTGATACTCCAACCCCTGGCAATGCAGGAATCTTTCGGCCCAACGTGGGGTTCGAACCCATGGCCCTGAGATTAAGAATCCCACACACTACCGAGTGAGGTGTCAGACCCCACAGCGAAGCCCCCACCATCATAACTAAAAGACCTGCAATTGTTCATGCAAGTCAGAGGCAGCCCAAAGTGCCTCGTATCACGGATGTCTCAACTCAGCACTGTCCCCGATAAACTCTGACCGCAGGCCAAGCCTTAAAACCAAACAGAGTTCCTAGTTTGAGTGAAACGCCAAGTTGCAGTTAGCTGAAAAATGGAAGTAGCTGCTTCCTGTTTCCTCATCTTGACTGTTCTGGAAGAAGAGACAGGAGCAAGTCCATGCACATAATGCTCAGGGGCGCCGCAGGGGGGGCGGAGGGGGGGGCCCGGGCAGCGCCCCTGCTGGGGGTGACACATCGGGGGCGGCCCCGCCCACTGGGCTTTTTTTTACTTTTTTTTAAAAAAATTCTTTTTAGGCTATTTTCGGCACTGCCGGGGTGGAGCCGCAGGGGCCGCCAGCGAGTCGGGGTGTCACCCCCCTCGCTGGCCGCTCCTGCGGCTCTGCCCCGGCAGCGCCGAAAATAGCCCCCGCCCTCCAGCGGCTTTTCGCGGGCTGCAGAGGCTCCAAAAGCCCGCGCCCGGCACCCCCCGGGGGCGGGGCGTCGCCGTGTGTGCGTGCGTCATGACGCACACGCCGCGATGCCCCGCCCCCGGGGATGCCGGGCGGGAGCTTGGGGAGCCTTTTTGGGCTGCAAAGAGTCCCGAAGCCGCTGCTGTAGCACCCCCTTTGTGCTACAGCAGCGGCTTCGGGACTCTTTGCAGCCCAAAAAGGCTCCAAAAGCCCCCGCCCGGCATTCCCCGGGGGCGGGGCGCCGCGTGTGCGTGCGTCATGACGTCATGACGCACGCACACGCGCGACGCCCCGCCCCCAGGGGTGCCTCTTGGCTTCCCGCCCCGGGCAGCCAAGGGGCTAGGAACGCCCCTGATAATGCTAAACATGCGATTTAGGGTTTAACATCCAAACCAGGTCACATTCGCGCATGTCTTAGCCAAAGGGGCTAGAAATTTGGTTTTACTTTCTTTTGTAAAAAGTTTAGATTCTCAGTGGGAATTTGTGTGTGTGTCAGATGGCAGAATATGGGTATTTATTTCAAGGAATAAAGGGTCATAGGAGAGAGGGAAATGAAGAGAGTGACCCTATAACCTTTGGCATTTGGCAGATCATGGATTCCAGTCCCCCCTCAGGCCAAACTGCCTCTGTGCCATTCTCTAAATGAATTTGCAACGGGTAAAAATCTCTAGAAAGGAAAGCCACGGTGAATTTTGTCTCCCTGCCTGGACTCTTCTTCTTCTTCTTTTAAACGACTCTGGAGAGATTCCGACTTCGTTTTTAATATAACGTTGCTTCCTTTGAAGGGAAGGACGAACGCAGCAATGAGGTACAGCCTGCGAGGGGGGAAACCTGAGATAAGACGGTTTGCTTTTATGATTTGGATAGTGTCGTAAAGGCAACATTTTATGGAATAATCAAAGAGCCTCTTTCCTTCCTGTGCAGAGCGTGGCCGTAACAAGCCGTCCTGACCAGTTCAGCTAACATTGCAGCTGTGTTTTTGTTCCGAAACAGGACCTGAGCAGAGCAAGTGATAAAATATGAGCTTAAATACCAGGGATGTTTCCCACTCTTTCTCACGGACATCAAGACCTGGCCTTGCAGCTAGGGAGTGGATAGTATGTCTGGTAGAACGGAATCTCCTCTTTGGCCTCAGATTTCCCTTTGGAAGATTGAAGCGGTGTTCGTTTTAGTGTGGAACGGTTAAGAATTGGGATGGGGTGCAGTGTTGTGACTTGCAATGGGTCGATAGATCCATGGGTGCCAGCTTTGATGGATCTGCTCTGCCTCCGCAGTCAAGAGGCAGCGATGCTTCTGAAAATCGGTTGCTGGAAACGGCAGGAAGGCAGAGTGCTCTTGGAGAAGATGGGCCATTGGGCAGATCCAGCAGGCCACTTCTCATCCAGCTGGGATAGCTCAGTCAGTAGAGCATGAGACTCTGAATCTCAAGGTTGTGGGTTCGAGTCCCATGTTGGGCAAAAGATCCCTGGGGGGCTGGACACTGATGACTTTTGTGGCCCCTTCCAGCTCTACAGTTTTATGATTTTGTGTTCCTAAATCTAGCCTTGCCTTGGTAGCCAGCCAGAATTTGGTTTTGCCATGAGCCTCCTCTCTCCACTCTTCTGAGGGTCTTCTGAAATTACTCTGAACTTGATTCCCTGCACAACTAGTGTTGAGGTTACTCTGCCTTCTTCAACAGCTGTGGAAAGAGGGCAGGAGATGCGTCCCGTCCCCCCAGCGCTAAACATCTCAGCCGCTCGAAACAATAAAGCAAGAAGTCCTCAGGCTCCCCAAGTGTCTGCCTCTCAGGCTCAACAACAGCCCCTCTCGTTGCCACGTGCTTCTGAAGTAAGCTTGGCATGGTGAAATAACGGGAGCCGTAGAACCATAGAATGCTAGAGTTGGAAGGGATCCTGAGGGTCCTCTAGTCTAACCCCCTTGCAATGCAGGAATCTTTCACCCAAGATGGGGCTCGAACCCACAACCCTGAGGGTGATGGGTGTGCTGATTTTCTATGTGCAAGGAGGTTTTTTCTCAGAAGGGAACCTGACATTCAAGCATTCAAGCCCTGTAGTGTGCAACACAGTTTAGGAAAGACCTTTATTAGTGTTTGGTTCTCCTGTTTACTGATCTTGGCTTTCTGTATTCTTTGCTGGGAAAATGCACTAAGGTTTCTCACATGGAACGCAAGAAGCAGAACTATCGGTTTAACCTTACCATAATAGCAAGATAAGAACGCCAATTTGGGAAGGACAGGTGTTAAAAGGACTGCGCCGGCAACGGTTATCTGATAAGAGGCAGTGACTCAGGAAGCTGGATTGTGTGGAAATTGCAGTATCGTTTTTTAGAACTCAGTGGAAGCATATAAAAGGATTCCCAGCAGGCGAGTGTCAACATCCTTGGGCAGAGTAACACGTCCTGGCAGAATCAGGGAAATTTTAAAATGTGAAATAGAATCGTTTAAATCAGGCGTGCAGAGTTTGTCTTGCTGAATAAATGGAGTACTTTTCTTTTTTGCCTGCAAGCTGTTAGGATCTTAGGAAATGGCCTTGCACAGAATCAGACCATTGGCCCATCTACTTCAGCATTGCTGACACTGACTGGCAGTATCTCTGCATGGTTTCAGGCAGGGGACATTCCCAGCCCTATCCAGTGATACTGCGACTTGAACTTGGGACTTGAACTTTGCCTGCAAAGCAGATGATTTTCCCAATTGTCTGGAAGCCAGGATGCATTTCTAGTTCTCCTGAACACCAAACTCGGCAGCTGAAGTTTTAGGTGCTGTTCATACAACCGCCTTCCCCTCATGATTTGAACAGTGGTTAGAGAAATGTTCTGCTGTCTTTGCTGCAAGCTGCTTGGCACCTGCGAGTCATCCCTTGATCACTATCGCTGAAGTGGGATTTAAGTGCGCAGGTTGCGTGTGCAAACGCGATCACATAGCTGAGTATAAAATTTTTATTGATTTCGGCGTGATTCACCCCTGCCTCACTTTGTCTGGATTACAGTCCGTGTTAGAAACTTGGATATACAAAGTAGCCGCACCTTAAAGCTAGGTTGCAGTCACCACAACAGAATCATAGATAAATCATAGAGTTGGAAGGGACCCTGGGGGGTCATGGGTTCATCTAGTCCAGCCCCCTGCAACTTGTCCCATCCGGGGATCGAACTTGCAGCCTTGGCATTATCAGTGTCTGTGCCATTTCCCCCATGGGATGATATTATTATTATTATTATTATTATTATTATTATTATTATTACTACTACTACTACTACTACTACTACCACCACCACTACTACTACTACTACTATTTCTTCTATACCGCTTTTATATTTTAAAGAAAAAATCTCAAAGCAGTTTGCAACACATTAAAACATCATATCAGACACTTGGAGAAGGGTCTGGAATGTTTTCCTTGAAGCTAGAATTTGTTTTATTCTGGATTTGATGTTTTAATGTGTTGTAAACCACTTTGAGTCCCGTCCCCCCCCCCGGAAATATAAAGCGGTATAGAAATGGAATGAAGAATAATTATAGCAATAACAAAATCTCGCCAGGGCAGGGTGGGGATGGCTCCTAGAGATTATGCAGTGGCGACTGTGATTTAAGTGGCCGTTTGTCATTTAGTTTATATATCTGAGTTTCTGACACTGGGAACTCCCAGGGAACGTGTGTGTGTGTGTGTGTGTGTGTGTGTGTGTTTGCATGCAGGTGAGAGAGATCTGAGAAGCTGCAGATGAGAGACATTATAAATGTTAAATTGTTTATCTCGCTGTGACATTTGCGGAAAAGCTAAGACTTCGTTGTTGTCCTTTAAAAACTAGGAGACAAATTGACAGTGGCAAGGACCCTAAAGGCCAGCTTGCTGATGGCAACCAGCACTGTGTTTGTTTTATTCTGTTGTCCTTTCCTAGATGACAAGGCTTCGGAGAGGATTGGGGCTGATATAAGGCATTATACAGCCAGGTGTATAATGGAACCATAGAGTTGGAAGGGACCACAGGGATCATCTAGTCCAACCCCCTGCAATGCAGGAATCTTTTGCCCAACGTGAGGCTTGAACCCATGACTCTTGAGTTTAAAAGTCTCTTGCTCTACCAACTAAGCTATCTCATTCCTTAATAGTCGATGAGAGCAGTGCAATCTATTTCTCTCTCTCTCTCTCTCTCTCTCTCTCTCATGTCTCTTCTTTCTCTCTCTCTTTCTTTCTTTCTTTCTTTCTTTCTTTCTTTCTTTCTTTGTCTTTCTCTGGTTCATGCTCAGATGGTGAATGGACAGAGTTGGTGCTCCGAGTTCATAGGATTCGAAGGGACTCCAAGGGACATATAGTCCAACCCCCCAAAAGCACTAATAGGTGCTGGACACCAGAGAGAGAGAGAGAGAGAGAGAGAGAGAGAGAGAGAGAGAGATTAAAGTAAGCAACAACACATACTTCTCCCTGCAGGTTCACCATCTTTTAAAAAATGAGACGAAAGGTCAGGGAAGTTGAAGAATAAGGACAAACTCCAGATAGCTTCCCAGCTAAATTTTTAAACTCCTTGTTAATGTACTTTTGGGTGGACTCAAGGCTTTTGGAATCTGCCTTGTTTTGGGGTGGTTTTTTACACTATACAGGAGAGAGAGAGAGAGAGCGAGCAAGGTAGTATCTTGTGTTGTTAATGCTCAGAGTAGACCCCTTGAAATTAATGGACCTGTGTATCTACTCTGAGGAGGACAAACACTGAATACAACCCAAAATGTCTCCCCCGCCTTCGCCATCAGGTCCCCAGGCAGGTTGCAGAAACAGAATAGACAATTATAAAAAAGACGGATTCAACAATTGCAATTATAAAACAAGTAAAACCGTTCCAAATGGAGCAGAACAGCATAAAATCATCAACAGAGGTGGGTCACACAGAAACAGAAATACCTTAAATCTCAAAAGCCACGGGTAAGTGGCATGTTTTCAGCATGGGGCAGAAGCTATACAATGAAGATGCAGGTGCATCTATTTGGGGGACCACAATCTAGAGCAAGGTTTCCCCAAAAAAGGATCTCCAGCTGTTTTTGGACTACAATTCCCATCACCCTATACCACTTGCCTTGCTAGCTAGGGATGATGGGAGTTGTAGTCCAAACACAGCTGGAGACTCATTTTGGGAAGCCCTGATCTAGAGGTTGCCACAAAGATAGCACTCTTCCAGGCTGCCTCTCCCAAACTTCTGAGGGAACCTGGTTCAAAAGATGTACAAGTCAAAGAACTATGAGTCCAGGAATTTGCTTTGAGCACCAGAACTGAATTGGAGCACACAGAGAATGCACGACTTTTAGCTCCACTCCAGCTAAAGACATGGGAATCAGAAATCTCTTCAAATCAGACAGAGATCTACCAATAGATCTTTCCTGCCCATTTGCTTTAATAGGTTAAATTAACTTGCAGTTTAATTAACTTGCAGCAATGACAAACCTAGACAGCATCTTAAAAAGCAGAGACATCACCTTGCCGACAAAGGTCCGTATAGTTAAAGCTATGGTTTTCCCAGTAGTAATGTATGGAAGTGAGAGCTGGACCATAAAGAAGACTGATCGCCGAAGAATTGATGCTTTTGAATTATGGTGCTGGAGGAGACTCTTGAGAGTCCCATGGACTGCAAAAAGATCAAACTTATCCATCCTTAAAGAAATCAGCCCTGAGTGCTCACTGGAAGGGCAGATCCTGAAGTTGAGGCTCCAGTACTTTGGCCACCTCATGAGAAGAGAAGACTCCCTGGAAAAGACCCTGATGTTGGGAAAGATGGAGGGCACAAGGAGAAGGGGACGACAGAGGATGAGATGGTTGGACAGTGTTCTCGAAGTGACTGGCATGAGTTTGGCCAAACTGCGGGAGGCAGTGGAGGATAGGGGTGCCTGGCGTGCTCTGGTCCATGGGGTCACGAAGAGTCGGACACGACTGAACGACTGAACAACAACACAACTTGCAGTTCTCTGATTACTGGCATTATTCTGGCGGTTTTTAAAGAGTGGGCCTCTGTTCCTAGTCCTCAGTATGTTCAGGCAAAAGATTCCGAACGAATAATGACAACTTGCCAGCTCATGCCGTACGGATGTAACGATAGGGGTTATCTGCAAGTTATGTAAGTATTCCTAACGCCAAGGCTAATTGAGATAAATGATGATTTGTTAGAAGGTAAGACAAATACTATCTCGTTGCCAAGAACATGTGACATACAGGCGCCTCTGTTCTCCAATTTGCTCACTCACATAATCCCGATAAATGGTCTTACGACAAAGCGAAAACTGGTGGAGGGACAAAGGGTTATCCTATGATAGCAGTGCCCAAAGAATCAGGAACAACTTCAGTAAAACACCCAGGTTACATAATGTGTTTCCAGACAATTGGGGGGGAAATTGCCTAGACATATTAAGCAACTTTTCCCCCCAAGGGGAAAAGTCATTGCAGTCCAAAATGCAGCAGTTGGAAAGATCCTGTTGAGTAAGCATGCAGATGCCCAGAAATGGTACACCAATAGGAAATTTGTCATAATCCAAGTTTGAACAAGGAAACTGGCCTCCAATCAGAGGTTGCCAGCCTATTTGGCTTGTGTGCACATGTGGATTTTAGAGCGAGTGCTGTGGGCGCCACCTCCTCTGATCACTCCCCCCCCCATCTCCCCAGATGAGGTCACCCAAGAAAACACACATGCACACATACCGCTTTTCCAAGGGATCTGGGTGAAAGTTAGTTCCGGTAGAATAAATCTGAGCCTTGGAAAAGCACATGGAGCCGAAAGAGGAAGTGGGAAAGGGTTTCACTCATCCAACTTCCTCCTTCAGCTCTCTGCACTTTTTACCGAGACCTTGGGGTCATTGTTACCGGTAATAGCTTAATGAAAATTCCAGGAAAAGATTTGATAGTAAAACTGCCAATATCATAATGCCATTGTACAAATCTATGGCACAACCGCGTTTGGAGTGCCATGTAAAGTTCTGGTTGCCTCGCCTCGAAAAGGATACTGTAGAGTTGGGAAAAGTTCAGGAAATGGCGACCAAAATCACAGTAATTTTTGGCCGTTTAGAATTCCCAGGCAACTCTGGGTACCTTCTGCCAGCCTGCTGTTTATTTTGAAAAGTGACTCTTCAGATCGCTGTTCATTTGTACAGCTCTCAACGTATCGTAACCCAATTTTGCACGGTGGTTTCCGAAGACCAAGGAGCAGGTTTTGGTCTGTGTTTGTATACAGCTGAATGCCATTTTATATTAAGATGGCGGATGGATAGATCAGTTGGTAGAGCACAAGATTCCTGCCTTGCAGGAATCTGGACTAGATGACTCTTATGGGCCCCTTACAACTCTACAATTTTGTGATTCTGTGGAGCCTTTCAAAACTACACTGATTTTAATCATTGGTTTAGTTGGTTTAGAAACTGCGCGAATCATTTGCTTTCTTAGGATTCCTGAGCTATGCTGGGCATAAAACTGCTAGTACATTTAAGCATGGGAAAATGAAGTCAACGTTCAGTGGGATGAAAATTGGGCCAAATACATTATCAGTCTATATACAAATATTTGTCAATGAGCTTTCATTGTTATGACCCTACCAAAGTGATAGTTTCTTTGTGGAGATGGGGTATGGTGAAAGGCGTTCATCTCAATATGTAGTGGAAGTGTCCTGTAGCTTTCATTATTTTGCAACATTATAAACCCAAGTTCCTGGTTGTGTAAACTTACTGAACTACTTTCATCCTTCAGTGCTACGATAGTGATTCATGGTCCCTAGCCCCTCTTATTCTTATCCAGTGTGGTGTAGTGGTTAAGAGGGGTAGACTCGTAATCTGGTGAACCAGGTTCGCATCTCCGCTCCTCCACATGCAGCTGCTGGGTGACCTTGGGCTAGTCACACTTCTCTGAAGTCTCTCAGCCCCACTCACCTCACAGAGTGTTTGTTGTGGGGGAGGAAGGGAAAGGAGAATGTTAGCTGCTTTGAGACTCCTTCGGGTAGTGATAAAGCGGGATATCAAATCCAAACTCCTCCTCCTCCTCCTCCTCCTCCTCTTCTTCTTCTTCTCTCCTATCTTACCTGAATTGATTTTTTAAAAACTATTTTGGCTATGCTGACAGGGGCTGATGGGAGTTAGCGTCTAGTAACATCTGGAAAGCAGAGGTTGCCAACGAACTTGGGAATGAAATATTCAAAGGTAGAGGGTCCAGACCAGGCTTCCTCAAACTCGGCCCTCCAGATGTTTTTGGCCTACAACTCCCATGATCCCTAGCTAGCAGGACCAGTGGTCAGGGATGATGGGAATTGTAGTCTCAAAACATCTGGAGGGCCGAGTTTGAGGAAGCCTGGTCCAGCAGCTCCTGCCCACCTAGCAGTTCGAAAGCACGTCAAAGTGCAAGTAGATAAATAGGTACCGCTCCGGCGGGAAGGTAAACAGCGTTTCCGTGCGCTGCTCTGGTTCGCCAGAAGCGGCTTTGTCATGCTGGCCACATGACCCGGAAGCTGTACGCCGGCTCCCTCGGCCAGTAATGCGAGATGAGTGCTGCAACCCCAGAGTCGGACACGACTGGACCTAATGGTCAGGGGTCCCTTTATCTTTTACCCACGAACAGAAAACTGCTTTTAAAATCATTTTGCGAGAAGAAGTTTGTCTTGTTTCGCAACTGCTGGCGTTCTCTGCCATGCTGCTCTGCAAATATTTGAGATTCACTCGAACGTACTGAAAGCGCTATGCCTGAACTCCTGGTATGTGGCATTTCTGAGACGTAAAGGGCAAGTCCCCTGTGAATTATCAAGTTGCTCATCTGACTTGGTAAAACAGAAATAGGTTTTATGTAGTGAGGGAAAGGAGAGCACTGGAGGTCTCTCTGCTACCCAGTATTGGGGCCTTTTGGGGGCAGCTTTGGAATGGTGGCTGCATGTTTTGCCCTCCGTGAGCTGTTCTTGCTTCTTTCTCAGGCTTCTGTGAATTTCTGCCATGTACCAGGGAGGCCACTGGAGGAGATCCGTACATGCATAGGCTTTAAAACTGGGGTTGGGGGTTAACAACATGTGCTTTCCCACCCAGTGATATGTGACAGGTTTACAGAGCCTCCATGTTCAGGGGTAGTCTACCTGATGCCAGGTCCTAAGCTACTGAACAGGGTTGGCTCACCTGTTTTGGCCCAATGGTTGCACTGAGGGTGTACGTACCAATGGTGGGTGCCGACTGTTGCGGGAAGCATGATGCTTGACGAAACTTGCTCCGATCCAGTCGGTTTTGATGGGATTCTGGCATTCTGCAGGCTCAAGGCGATCCTCCATTCCAAGTTTTTTGCTTGAGGAGGTTGTGGCCACCATCATTCATGGAGAACAGCCTTTACCAAAGGTGTCATGGGCTTTGAAGACACTCAAACTCAGGACGAAAGGGAGAAACGTGCTAAGAGGAAGGCACACTTGGCAAACCTTCACCATGATCAACTCCTGCAGAAACCTATGTCCCCACTGTGGAAGGACATGTGGATCCAGAATTGGCCTCCACGGTCACTTATGGACTCACTGTTAAGACCATGTTCATTGAAGACAATCTTACTTGGCCATGAGTGATCGCAGAAGAAGAAGAAGAAGAAGAAGAAGAAGAAGAAGGAGGAGGAGGAGGATCTCAATAGGTGACTGCTGCCAAACGATGACTTCTTTTAAGCTGTGCTGGTGGCTCTTAGTCAGATCTTTGATTGATAATATTCTGGTTACGTAGATAGCTCCACCTGGAGAAACTAGGGATTGATCCTGACCTCCTACATGCAGAGCAGTTGCTCCACCCCTCAGCTACAGGCCCTCCCCAGACAACGAACAGTAGCCCCTTTTGTTGCCGCCGCCGCTTTTTGTTAACCTGCATGAGTCATAAGACGCTCCAGAAGCTTCTTAGTATGATATATTTGATGAAATTTGCCGTGTTGGCTTCCCTTCGTTAGACGCATGCTTTTCTTCTTTGCTTCCGCCCCCCCCCAAATGTCATCTGCGAATAGTAACAAAGGATTAATTGTGGAAATGTTTTGGGGGCTTGGCAGGATTGCGCACAAATGAAGTGCTCTTTTGAAACACTGTGCTGCCTTGCCTTGCAAAGCAAGCAACAAACGCCGAGCCCTCGGCATGTGCCAGAGGATTAATTTGTCCAACTGCCGCTTCCTCGTTTCCTGTCATTTTCGGCGTGGTGGGTGAAAGTACCGGCAGTGGGGGTGAGGAAGGAACTGAGCATTGGAATTTTAATTGCTTGACCGCAATTTATTTTTGTAAATTTTTTTGTAATTTGCCATACACAAAGAGACCGTGGATTATTAATTAGTATGTGATGATTAGAGCCTCTGCCTGAAAGAGGTTGCGGGGTCAGCGATGTTAGTTTTTAGATGGCGCTTTTAGCCTGCATGTGTCTGTAAGCGTCAGATCAGGTTAGAACCGAGAAACTGAGGAAGTGTTTGGAACCCAGATATGTCAGCTAATCACCAAAGGGTACCTTAAACCTATGTTGCAGAATGTCTGGGTGCCTTTTTTATTTTTGCTATGAAATTTATTTTTATTATTTGTTTCATTTCTATTCCACTTTTTATTTTTTTTAAAAAAACCTCAAAGCAGTTTACAACTTATTAAAACATCAAATAAAACATTCCAGAATAAAACAAATCCAAGCTTCAACATTAGGAAGAACTTCCTGACAGTGAGAGCTGTTCGGCAGTGGAATTTGCTACCAAGGAGTGTGGTGGAGTCTCCTTCTTTGGAGGTCTTTAAGCAGAGGCTTGACAGCCATCTGTCAGGAATGCTTTGATGGTGTTTCCTGCTTGGCAGGGGGTTGGACTGGATGGCCCTTGTGGTCTCATCCAACTCTATGATTCTATGATTCAAGAAAAAAATATTTCAGGTCCTTCTCTAAATGACCTTTTGCTTTTGGCATGTTTTTGCAGAAGTGCTTCAGGAAGCCAGGGTGGTGTAGTGGTTAGAGTGTCGGGCTAGAAGCTGGGAGATCAGGGTTCAAATCCCCCAGTCAGTCATGAAGCTCACTGGTCATAGCCTCTTAGCCTACTTCACAAGGTCATTGTAGGGATTCACTGAGGAATGGGGGTGAACTATAGACTCCTTGGAGAAAAAAGGTGGAATACAAACGCAGTAAATAACCTCTTCTGCTTACTTGCTTAAGAAAGCTGGAGGAGCCAGCCAAGGGGTAGGCAACCTAAGGCCCATGGGACAGATGCGGCCCAGTCACCTTCTTAATCCAGCCCACGGACGGTCCGGGAATCAGCGTGTATTTACATGAGTAGAATGTGTGCTTTTATTTAAAATGCATCTCTGGGTTATTTGTGGGGCATAGGAATTTGTTCATTTCCCCCCCCCCAAAAAAATATAGTCCAGCCCACCACATGGTCTGAGGGACGGTGGACCAGGCCCACGGCTGAAAAAGGTTTCTGACGCCTGAGCCAGCCACATGGAGATGCCCAGCCTGGCATTCAGAGATCTCCATGTGGTTGCAACTGGAGCCACACAAGTCGCAAAACGCGCCAGGCTAATTTATAACACTGGTTAGGTCTAACCAACGTGGTGCCCTCCAGATGTTTCCGAAGTACACCTCTTGCACAACTCCAGGCTGGCTGGGGGGATTTGTAGTCCAAAACAAACCCCACAATGGGGTACCAGGACTGGCGAAGGCTGTGCTAAATCGCAGCCTATTACAAATGATGACCCAGTATCCATACAGAGACAAAACAAAGACTGAGGCGGAGTGGGCATTTCCTAATACAGTGGCACCTCTGGTTATGGACGTAATTCATTCTGGAGGTCCATTCTTAACCTGAGGTACCACTTTAGCTAATGGGGCCTCTCACTGTCGCCACTGTGCGGCTGCGTGATTTCTGTTCTCATCCTGAGGTAAAGTTCTTAACCCGAGGTACTACTTCCGGGTTAGCGGAGTCTGTAACCCGAAGTGTTTGTAACCTGAGGTGTTTGTAACCTGCGGTACCACTGTATGGTTGGCTGTGGAAACACTTGGTCCAAGAGACAAGAGCGGATCCTGCCTGCTTGATAAACTTTACTGAACTTCTTTGAAAGCCACAATGCATCCTGTCCTGACAGGACAAGAGGCCAGCTAATATGAAACTGGAAATGTGGCCATCAATACCTCTCTGCATGTGGGATTTGTAATACAGAATTTGGCCTTTTAAAGCAGGAAGTGCAGGGAGGGAGAGCGACCGGGGCTTCTCATAACCAACCTCCCAGCCTTGCACCTTCAGATGGGCTGTAAAAATGCAAAGTTCACACAACGTTATTTGCTGCTCTTGCATGCTTTTGACCCAATTGGAATTTGGAGGCACCAGACTAACTCTGGTGTATCACGCTTCTTGTGTAAGACCAAAACATCCTTTTACCAGGTGTGCAACCATAGCTTCCAACACACTGAAGGCAAAAAATTATCTTCTGGGACGCCATCATCCTGTTTTTTTCTCACAAGAGAAAGCGCCATTTTGGACGCTGTGTTGTTGTTGTTCAGTCGTTCAGTCGTGTCCGACTCTTTGTGACCCCATGGACCAGAGCACGCCAGGCACTCCTGTCTTCCACTGCCTCCCGCAGTTTGGCCAAACTCATGCTAGTCGCTTCGAGAACACTGTCCAACCATCTCATCCTCTGTCGTCCCCTTCTCCTTGTGCCCTCCATCTTTCCCAACATCAGGGTCTTTTCCAGGGAGTCTTCTCTTCTCATGTGTGTCTAACAATTTTTTTTTTTTTTAATAAGAATTTATTGGCCTTTTTCATAATACAACATAAACCCCTCCCACACCAACATATATAACACAAATACAAACAAAGCCAGGATTTTTCTTCTTACTTATATCCATAAAAAAAAAAATTCTTGTTTCAAATCTTGACACATGACTTCCCCTGCCTATACACCTTCGGATTTAAATCAATCTTCTTTTTTATAACACCTTTTCTCTAAAAATTCACTTTAGTTAAAAATAAAACAATCATCTTTATCTTCTTAGTTTATCATAAATCTTAAAAAATATTCTTAAAAAATCTAAACTTATTTCTTCTTTCCTTTATCATGCTGCTATTAACATAAATCTCAATATCTCACTATTTGTTCACTATAAACTTATAATTAACAACCTTCACACTCCGATTTCAGATACCATAACAGATCATTTAAATTAACGATTAATACTTCACCCCACACCCCCTCTGTCCATTGTCTTTCTCTGTCTTTCGCCGGAACCATTCCTCGAATTGTCTTCTTTTCCCAAATGTCCACAGATCCAGGCAACAGTCACAACACACCTTGCATCAAGCTTCAGGGTACACCTCACGTCCTTCCTGGGCTCCTCCGTTTCTTTGTACGATTCTTCTACTTCTTGTAAAAATCTTAATTCCATGTCCCTTGCCCCCGAGCTCCCACCTCGGGGTCTGGATATTATAAATTTTCCGGTTCCAGGGCTGCCACCCCCAGAAACCGGTTCCTTTTCCCGGAGTCGCCCAGCCATTTCATAGCAACCTTCAAGCACCCCTTCCAGCTCTTTGCCAAGGTTTGCTTCCATTGAGTAAAATTTTTGAAAAGCCTCCTCTGTGGGAAATTTATTCTTTTTATTTATAATCCCACTCAAGACTTGCAATTTGCGATTAAGCAGTTCCAGCTTCAAGACATCCAACAATTCTTCATCGTTTAGACCAGAGTTCAAAACAAGTTCCAACACAAAGTTCAGCATTTTGAAAGGGAGGGTGGGTATCAAATTTCAGTTCCTGTCTCTTCCTTCTTTTGTTTCAATTGTTTCCCACGTCAGTCCAAATTTTCCATCGCCATTTTTTCTGAAGCCAGAATGTGAAGACCAAAACTTTAGATGGAGATATTTTCTCCCCACTTTATCCCCAAAGGGAAAACTCAGCAGTCTCAGATTTCAAATTGCGAGCTCTTTGTATCCATTATTGTAGCAGCAGTCACTTAAACTGGTTACTATCTTTCACTCCGAAGGGAGGGAGGCAGGCTCCCTTTCCTCTTCCCCCCGGATCGTTCCAAAAATAGAAAAGTCAGGCAAATACTCACAACCACCGGGTTCTTTCAGATGACTAAATACAGGTAGAACTTAGACGCTCATCACAGGCTTTGTCGCCGCATTTACATCCCGGTTGGGGCATGTCCCCTATAGCCCGGCTCCGTCGTCCCTTCACCCCCACTCCCCCTTTACAGGGGGGCGAGGGAAGGGTTCGGAGCCACAACGGGCACAGCCGGGGAGCCCAGGGTGCGGGACGCTCTTCCCGCACCCCAACCGGAGCCCCGCTTTGCGGTAGCGGGGCTCCTAACCCCCGGGATGGACTGGGCGCTTCGCAGCCGAAGCAGCCCACGACCACCCGCAATGGCGTCGCCGCCGGAAGCCGTGATCTCACACAATTTCACACCGTGACCCCGTCCCCCTGAAAAAGCATTTTATCAGGCACAGCTCCCTGATAAACACGTGTTTTGGGGCACTGTGCGAGATCACAGCTCCCCCCCACCACCAGTGGGGTGAAATTGTAGCATGAAATCACATGAGATCACGGCGCCCAAAATGGCTGCCTTCCTCTCATGAGAAAAAAATTGGAGCCCCCCCCCCCGCAGGACACTTTTGGGCTATGGTGTAACACAAAGCATTTAAAACCATAGGTAGATATAGAAGCATCAAGTTCAGAGAGGCAGTTGGAGTACAATGAATAAAAATAGCTTTATAGAAAATCAGGTTGCTTGGACTTCAACCGATAAAAGAAACAGGAATGTATTTCTGAAAAATTCTCCACCCTTCAGGAAGATGTTAGGATCATTCCCCGCTGGCTACTGCCAGGTCTTAATAGTCTGAAAAGGCTTGAAGGTATTTATAGTAATGCTAGGAATATGTGCTGGAGCTATCAGACAGTAAACACAGATATGGCCCATATTTTCTGGTTTTGCCCCTCAAATAAGAAAATTTGTATAAGACATAATAAGCAAAATTGAAATTATAACAGTTTATCAATTATTATTAGACCCCTTGATTGTATTGTCCAGTTTTGTAAAGCACTCAGTGTGATCTGAAGGCATCACAATGTGAGTGCATCTCTTAACTGCGCCTCAAATGTTGATTACTGCAAATTGGAAGATAGTAAGAACTCCCAACGGTTGATGACTGGCTTGTGCACTTATGAGAAATTGTGTAGATGTTTAAATTGACAAATATAGTAAGGATGAAGGAAAGAAGGCAGCAGAATAATATTTTTATAGACAAATAAGAGTATATTTGTGGTGTAGTGGAGTAACAGAACTCCAGAAAATGTACAACCCCCTATGCACTATTGGGTTTGTGGTAACACAATTCAATTGATTTTATGTTAAAAAGTGGCTATTCAAATTTGCACTCCTCCGAATTTTGTGTTGTGGTTTTCCTGCCAAAAAAGTATATAAACTAAGCGCACACAAAAATCCACATATTAGTGATTAGTAGCATACAAAAATGTCTCATATTCAAGGGGATGGCTTGCAAAAAAATGCCTATTATTGAGCAAAATGCCACGGAAAAATCTGTGCCAGTTTTCATGCAGGCTTTGCTTTTTTAAAAAAATTGCAAATTAATGTTCAACTGGGACATGCTGAATTTAAGAATTGAGAAATGAGAAACAGATTGAACCTGGGATTTTTGGACTGCTCTTCTACTGAACCACAGCCCTTCCCATAAGATACAAGCAACATAATAAAAATGAAAGTTTTTCAGAAAAAGTGAGAGGGACAAACCTTTCTCTGATATGACGACACTGCTTAGATGCTTGCTCCCTTTTCATGATTGTTTTCTTGGATATTGCTTTCCGTCGGTTTGGGATTTCATACCTCCTTTTCTCCTCTTTGGAGTGACGGCCAGCTCCCCCTGGACCCCAGGCACTTGGAGCCGGAAGAAGAAGAGTTTGGATTTGATATCCCGCTTTATCACTACTCTAAGGAGTCCCAAAGTGGCTAACATTCTCCTTTCCCCTTCCTCCCCCACAACAAACACTGAGTGGGGCTCAGAGACTTCAAAGAAGTGTGACCAGCCCAAGGCCACCCAGCAGCTGCGTGTGGAGGAGTGGGGAATCAAACCCGGTTCACCAGATTATGAGTCCACCGCTCTTAACCATTACACCACACTGGCTCCCTCCTGTCCGAGTTTTGACAACACTCCAGCACCGAAAAAAAGACCCATAAATCCCTCAACAAATGGAACTAGGGCATTTTGCTGCCTTCCTCATCCTGGTGCCCCCGAATGTTTCATCAGTCCCAGCCACCTCGGTCATGGAAGTCCAAAATATCTGAAGTCCAAAACCAGCTTGAGGGAGGTGGAGGTATCCATAAACCACATTCAGATAGCATCATATCATGGTACATGAATGCTTTGGGACAGGGCTGGGGAACCTTGTTCATATCAGAGGCCATGTTTCCTTCTGGCCAGTCTTCTGAGGGCCACTGGAAGCGGGTGGAGATGGAGGCAAAAGTGAGCAGAGCAACGAATGTGAAGTTTACCTTCATGCACAAGACTAGTTTCTGCCCACCCTTCTTCCTTCCTTCCTTCCTTCCTTCCTTCATCCAGACAAGCGAAAGAAATGACCAGACTCCAAAGGCACATTCCAGACAGGCAAAAAACACATTAAGGGTGTTAAACAGGACCAGTGAGGGTTGTGGTCTGGGAAGAGTTTTGAGGGCTAGACAGAGGGCTAGGATTCAGCCTTGTAGGCCTGAAGGTTTCCCAGCCCTGCTCCGAGGGAATACAATTGCTCTGAGGGCATGGACAGAGGATAGCTTTTGGCTTGCGTGTTTAATTCAAAGGGCTTGTTTTTTCACACTGGGGAAAGCGCCTTTGCAGCCTTTTTGCAAGGCGTCCTTGAAAGGGCTCGGGAGCTGGTCGGGACGCCACTATCGAATTGTACGGAAAGCAGCGACTTGGCAGGGCGAAGTGGAAGAATGTTTTACTCTTGTTGACAATGTCCTGGGAACTGCATTCACATCTGAATGTTCCAGCCTGTTGCTTAGTTTTCAGTCTGAGTTGCTCTCTCTGACTTTGGTCACACATCCCATCATCGCCTCTCCTTTCCTCTTCTGCATTTTAAAGAGCTTTGCTCAGGTTGCTCCACGAAGCATTTGCAGTTATATGGTGGCCATTCTTAAAACCGGTCAAAGCATGTCCGGCTTTGATTGACTTGTAGGAAGAGCGATTCTTGCCTCTTTAAAACTGTTGCTAAGTCGACACAATGTAAAAACAATTAGCAAACTGAGTTTTGTGTGTGTGTGTGTGTGTGTGTGTGTATGTAATGTTTGTGTGTTAACTCTGGAAGTGTATCCTCAATTCTGACCAAACTATGCCTCATAGAGTAAAATATACATAGGCTACAAACAAATAAACAAACAAAGCCTCTTTTGTACCGGTATATTTAGATCTAGGAGGCATAGTTCAGTCAGATTCAAGTACAGTCATACCTTGGTTGCAGAACGTCTTGGTACTCGTATGTTTTGGTTCCCGAACAATCAAAACTCAGAATGAGTGTTCTGGTTTTTGAACTTTTTTTGGAAACTGAACATCTGACGGGGCTTCCACAGCTTCCGATTGGCTGCAGGAGCTTCCGGCAGCCAATCAGAAGCTGTGCTTTGGTTTCCAAATGTTTTGGAAGTTGAACAGACTTTCGGAATGGATTCCGTTCGACTTCCAAGGTACGACTGTAGATCTCAGCACAGGCCTTAAATGGTTTGTGGATCAGTCTGGGATGCTCATTTGCTTCCAGCTGTGACCAAAGTTTGGACCAATTTTATCCAGAGGAACATGCTTTGATTATTGCAGACAAAGCTGACCATTCTTATCGCAAGCTCATCTTCAGGAGAAGGGGCTTTCTACAGTTTTTATTCACACCCCCAGCTGTTTTACATTTGGTTACCCTCAGAAGCCATGCTTTGGTTTCTGAACATTTTGGAAGCCGGACAGACTTCTGGAATGGATTCTGTTCGACTTCCAAGGTACGACTGTATACACTTCCAGAGTTAATGCTAAATACATTATTTCAGGTAAATGAGCCACCATAGCTGGTAGAGAGGGCTGTGACAATTTGTGTCTTGGGCTTTTTAGACTCTTCTGTGGTGCTGTGGGTTAAACCACAGAGCCTAGGGCTTGCCGATCAGAAGGTCGATGGTTCAAATCCCCACGACGGGGTGAGCTCCCGTTGCTCGGTCCCTGCTCTGGCCAACCTAGCAGTTCAAAAGCATATCAAAGTGCAAGTAGATAAATTGGTACCACTCCGGCGGGAAGGTAAACGGTGTTTCCATGCACTGCTCTGGTTTGCCAGAAGCGGCTTAGTCATGCTGGCCACATGACCTGGAAGCTGTATGCCGGCTCCCTCGGCCAGTAAAGCGAGATGAGCGCCACAACCCCAGAGTCGTCCACGACTGGACTTAATGGTCAGGGGTCCCTTTACCTTTACCCATGTACTATCTGAAACCAAAGGGACACATGGGTTGCCAGATGTGAAAAGTATTGGTTATTTTCAGCTCTCCTACCCCACTCTACGTCATTGTGCTCTCCTTGTAAAGTGTGCCTTAATGTTTGTCTCGACTGGGATGTATTTGACCCTGAATGTTGGGTGAGGAAGTATCTTGAGGGGCTAAGCAGAGGAGGGTCACCCAGGCCAATGGAGGCAGCAGGGCACCACATGAGTTACTCATGGTCTAGTGCTTCAGTGAAGGAGTGTTTGGCTCTCGGAACATTTTTTTTCCGTTAATCACCTTTCATTCTTCTTCTTTGCTTCTTTGCTGCAGTGAAGTACATGAGGGAAGCCACCCCCTACGTCAAGAAAGGGTCTCCGGTTTCCGAAATTGGCTGGGAGACCCCCCCACCCGAGTCCCCCCGGCTGGGGAACGCGTCCACTGACCCCCTGTCGCAGCTGTCCCTCTCCATCCACAGAGACAAGAAGACGATCCCGCTCAAAATGTGCTACGTGACGCGAAACATGGCCGTGTCGGACCCAGAAAACAGGTAATGGGGGTTGCCGGGGAAGTTGCCGGGGCAGGGGGAAGGTGTTCAACCTTTTTTGGGGGGGGGGGAGAGATAATATGCACTTACGCAAAAGCGACAGATTGAAAGAAACATCAACCTCTTCAACCGGGGGCTGAGCCACACTCCCGTTTGTTCCGTGATTTATTCCAGTTGTCTTGATTTCTAGTCACAGGTCCGAGAGGATTTAGTTCCATCCCGCTGCTTTCTTTGGGAAAGCCCGCAATGTACTGCTGAATCGGAACGAAGGCCAATGTGCAAGAAACCCGGTTGACTTTTTTTTTTTTTAAAGAAGAAGTGAGTGGGACAGGGAGGTAGGTGGGGTGGGTGACTGTGTTTCTTTTTTACTTGATATGAATAGGGTTTGGTGTCAGCATTGTTTATGTAGGTTCTCTGTTGTTTGCTTGTGCTCGTCCGGTTGACATTTGTTCTGATTCAGTGGTAAGCAGTGGGTTTTCCGGGGGGGAAGAAGAACCTGTTGGACCCACGACTAGAATTCATGGGATAAACAGAAGTGCGGATGATCCCTATACAAAATAATAATAAAATTTTACACACACACACACACACACACACACACACAAATAATTACATTTATTATTATTATTATTATTATTATTATTATTATTATTATTATTATTAACTAATACTACTACAGCTAATAATAAAAGTAAAAATCGGTGTGTGTATCCAGAATTCATACAAACTCAGGTACATAGAAATCAACCTTATGGAATGTATGTGTGGCTCTACAAATACTCCATTTTGAAAATTAATATTCCTATTTTTTTTTAATTAGCTCATTTATTGATACCTATTCATAGATATACAAAAAATGCATGCCCTTTGCAAAGTATATTTTTTATAATATACTAAGAAAGACAACTGCTTAGTCTAAAGTTCAAACAAAGAAACAAAGTACAATAAATCATAGAATCGTAGAGTTGGAAGGGACCCCAGCGGTCATCTAGCCAACCACCTGCAATGCAGGAATCTCAGCCAAAGCATCCATGACTGATGACACCTCTGGTTGGCTGCTATGAGAACAAGATGCTGGACTAGATGGGCAAATTGACCTGATTCAGACAGCTGTTCTTATTCCCTTTTGGAAGTCTATACACCAGATCTTTGTTCTAGGCCTTAAAGTATAAGAATTCACACAGTTCTAGTGTGCTAACGAGTGGGTGTGATTTCTGCTGGCTGAAGTGAATCAGATGAACTCATTTTACCAGATTATCTTAATTGGGTTGTCATCCTGTAACAACCCCACTGTTCAAGAATCTCTTGGTGTTCTGCAAAGACTTTACCATGCAACAGGTTTGGCAAGCTTTTCTTTTCTTTCTTTTTTTGGATTGAGAAAGAGCTGGGCAACTTTCTTATGACTCAGAGGTCGGCAACCTCCAGCCCATGAGCCAGATGTGGCCCACAAAGATCGTTTTACTGGCCCATGAGCCGCCCGCAAACCGAGCTGCCTGCTTGGCAAGTCCCTGCACACAGCGCCAGAAATGGCATCTGTGCACGTGCAGATACCGGAAACCGCATCTGCGCATCTCCAGACACCGAAAATCGCTTCTGCGCAGGCGCAATTTTCGGTGTCTGGGCATGCGCAGAAGCGATTTCCAGCGCCACGGACATGCACAGACGCGATTTCCGGCATCGTGCTGCGCACGTCCGGCCCACGGACCATCTCCGTGGGAATGATCCTGCCCATGGCCGGTAAACCTTGCCAACCCCTGTATGTTACTCACTTGAGGATGCTTCCAACATCCCTTTTTTCTTACACAGATAATATTTCCAAGTTGGGGGGTGGGGAATGCATGCCACAGCTACATCATCATGCAACCACGTTTGTTTCACTATGTACACATAAGAGGATCTCTGCTGGTTCAGAAAAAAAAAGTCCACACAGAGCAGCCTTCAGCTCTCACAGTGATCATGAGAAACCCACAAAGGAGGAGGAGAGGAAGAAGAAGGAGAAGAAGGAGAAGAAGAAGAAGAGGAGGAGGAGGGAGGAGGAGGAGGAGGAAGATGAGGAGTTTGGATTTGATATCCCGCTTTATCACTACCCGAAGGAGTCTCAAAGCGGCTAACATTCTCCTTTCCCTTCCTCCCCCACAACAAACACTCTGTGAGGTGAGTGGGGCTGAGAGACTTCAGAGAAGTGTGACTAGCCCAAGGTCACCCAGCAGCTGCATGTGGAGGAGTGGAGACACAAACCCGGTTCCCCAGATTACGAATCTACCACTCTTAACCACTACACCACACAAGCATATCTGGTACATGTACAGGGAAGATAGTTTACCCAGCCCTGCCTTCTCCCCAGAAGCACCACACCCAAAGCCTAATAATGGTACCCACGATGCTCCTATAAGTCACCTGACTGGGTCATGCGCGAGGCTCCTCCAGACCAGCTGATATGCTGTTGAAATTGCTTGATGCCACTGTGGATCGTTGGCCAGCTGATTGCTTGGTATCGCTACCTTCGTTACCGCATTACGAGAGAATTCTGGAAAGAAAGAACGTTAACGTTTTAGACAAATTCCTCTTCTACGCAGTGAAACTAGCCGTTTGTGCGGTGCATTGCGCTTCCGGCAACGAAGCCTGCATTCAGCAAACTGGCTGAGCCGGGAAGATGCCACGGCATGATTACGAACATTCCAACTGCGTGTGGAAGGACGCTGCCAACGTTAAGTTTGGGAGGAGAGGATTGCATTGTGTTGTATGGAAGTGGTGGCGGGGGATGAGACAGGAGCAGGTGGTTAAAGGAAATAGCGGATGGGGAGAAAGAACGTGATGGGGTAAAAAGCAAGGATCTGAAGCAGGGGTAGGCAACCTAAGGCCCATGGGCCACAAGCGTCCCATGGGGGTCATTTAACCGGCCCACAAGCTGCCCCTGAACCAAGCCGCCCACTTGGCGAGTCCCTGCACGCTGTGCTAAACTGGCACAGTGCGGGGACTTGCTTCTGTGGTGCCAGAAACTGTGTATGTGCATGCTCAGATGCCAAAAATCGCGTCTGCGCAGATGCAGATCCTGGAAATCGCGGCTGGCCCACTGAGGGATCTCTGCTGGAGTGAACTGGCCCCGGTGAGGTAAACCTTGCCAACCCCTGATTCTGAAGCAACAATGTGTGGTGGAGAAATGGAAGATGGATTAGGAGCTAAAACTGAAGGTGGTTTGCAAGAGAATCTCATCTAGAGCTTTGAGACAGGAATAGGGTGCCTCTAGATAGGAAACGGGCAAGGAGAGAAGGCCCTAGGGCAGGCATAGGCAAACTCAGCCCTCCAGATGTTTTGGGACTACAACTCCCACCATCTCTAGCTAGCAGGACCAGTGGTCAAGGGATGATGGGAGTTGTAGTCCCAAAACACCTGGAGGGCCGAGTTTGCCTGTGCCTGCCCTAGGTTTACAAGATGTAGAGTCTTGACCCTGATAAGGTGGAGGGCCTAAAATCCTCATCTTATTTTGAATTGCCTCGGCTTGGGAACCTTCTGCTCACAAGGGAAGTGTGAAAGGCAGAACGGCACACAGGACTTCCATGGCACTAAAAATAGGGTGAGCTTGTTGGTACCTATTTTAAACATATGTGGAACCAGCTGTACCCCAGCACACGGCGGCTCAACGCCATTGTCTCTCTCGCAGTTGCTAACCAAACAGAAATAAAAGAAACCAATGAAGTCAGGGGAAGGGGTGGGGGTGGGGGAGTAAAAGGAGAATATTCACTCCCCCCATTTCACATCAATGAGCTTTTTGTTCCTACCCAGTACAGAGGCTTTTAAAGAAATTGGCTGCAAGTTCGTTGGCTTTAAACACTTCTCCGTCTGAAGGGGGCTTGAAAGCTGATGTTTTTCCAGTTTAGGGAGAGGGCTAGGAGCATGGAAAGCAGCTGTTCTCCTGACTTTGACAGCGGAACAGCTGGATCTCTCAAATCCTTGCGGATATCCTTGGTTCAGCTGCGGCCACGTCCATACCCTAAATTTAAAACACTGTGATACCACTTTAAACAGCTATCTCCCACCCCCATAAAAAAAAATCCTGGGAACTATAGTTTGCAGGAAGAAATGGAGGCAGTGAGAGATTTTACTTTCTTGGGCTCCATGATCACTGCAGATGGTGACAGCAGTCATGAAATTAAAAGACGCCTGCTTCTTGGGAGAAAAGCAATGACAAACCTAGACAGCATCTTAAAAAGCAGAGACATCACCTTGCCGACAAAGGTCTGTATAGTTAAAGCTATGGTTTTCCCAGTAGTGATGTATGGAAGTGAGAGCTGGACCATAAAGAAGGCTGATCGCCGAAGAATTGATGCTTTTGAATTATGGTGCTGGAGGAGACTCTTGAGAGTCCCATGGACTGCAAGAAGATCAAACCTATCCATTCTGAAGGAAATCAGCCCTGAGTGCTCACTGGAAGGACAGATCCTGAAGCTGAGGCTCCAAGTACTTTGGCCACCTCATGAGAAGAGAAGACTCCCTGGAAAAGACCCTGATGTTGGGAAAGATGGAGGGCACAAGGAGAAGGGGACAACAGAGGACGAGATGGTTGGACAGTGTTCTCGAAGGTACCAACATGAGTTTGACCAAACTACAGGAGGCAGTGGAAGACAGGAGTTCCTGGCATGCTCTGGGCCATGGGGTCACGAAGAGTCGGACACAACTAAACGACTAAAGAACAACAGAAAGGATGCTGAGGATTGTCAATGGTCCTTTACTCCCCTCACTGAGCTACAGTTCTCTGAGTGGTTTAATAACCAGCCTCTCTTTTGAGAATTGTCCTTACCTGGCCCTTTGCTCCATCCGCTGTGGTGGCAAAAGACTAATTGGATGGCAATAAGTTGAGGATGGCTCCCTCTTCCTCCAATCCATCATTGATGCTATTGCCATGAATGGAGCCAGGCGCAGACTCTCGGGGCTTCAAAACTGACCATGACTCTCAGACCCTGGGGAAAGAGAGCTTCACTCTCGCTCAGGTGTGAGACAATGCTCTGTTTTAGATACAGCTCGCACCGTCACGAATAACCTTTGCTATCTGCGGGAAGCAAGGAGTTTTATGTCTCCCACACGTTAAAAGAGGGTTTATCAGTTCTTGTGGCGTTTATTTCCTGTGGAAACTCTGAGCTCTCAGTTGACGTTCTCCAGCCAACATCAGACAAGGTGCGAAACCTTGCTGTGTCCTGTATTCCCTGCCCTTCTCCAAATGAGTCGGGAGAAGGTATTGTGAAAACACTTTGAGAGACCCCCGCAGCTTCTGAAGCTGCTCCAGCCCAAATCAAAACATAACTGCAGCTTATGCGATGTCAACGAGTCTAGTTAAAATATTGGCAACTCCATTGTCGGTGGAGATTGATGGATGAAATCATTTTCTGTTCCAGGGCCACATTTTGGTTAGGATCTCTCCCTAACCCATTACTTCTCTGCTTTCTTTCTTTCCTTGAGGGCATGAGGAATCATCGCAGCAAGACCCCCGCCTGCACTCTGATACCACTTTAAACACCCCTTGCTCCCCCCCCCCAAAAAATCCTGGGAACTGTAGTTTGCTAAGGGTCCTGAGAGTTGCTGGGAGACCTCTGTTCCTGTCACAGAACTATAATTCCCAAAATTCCCTGGGGGGGGGAGAGAAGAGGGATTGACAGTTAAGCCATTCTGGGAATTGTAGCTCTGCTACATTGGGGGTGGGTTTTCTCCTGGCAGCTCTCAGAAACTTTAACAAAGTACAGTTCCCAGGAGTCTTTGGGGGAAGCCACAAAAGTGTCATGATACTGCTTTAAATGTGAAGTGTAGATGGGGCCTAAAATATAGGATGTTGAATTGCGTAGCATTTTATCACCACAGACACACGCATACAGTCCAGACAATTCCTGTAAGACAAAAGTTGGCATCCTGTGGCCTTTTGTGGGGGGGGGTCTCCCCTGCAGCCCCCCCCCCATGCCGTCTGATCCAGCAGAGGTCTTCTTATGTTCATAAGGAACCTGTCCATTTTCAGGCTTCAGTGCCTTACAGGGTTGTTGTTGTTTTTAAGACCCTATATGTGCCTCCCCTTGCAGAATGTGGCTTGTTTCCTTTATTCATTTATCAGATATTACCTTTTTGGACATTTTGCCTTAGAGAAAGGAAGGTAGAATAATAGGAAATATATTCAAGTTTCTGCTTCCGATGTTCTGCTCAGGGAGCGTATAGAAGAGGGACCCACCCAGGGAAATCTCAAATATTGGAATCAAAACAAATGGTTTGTACAAGCGATGCAAATCTGCTGCTTAATCTGCATAATGTTCTTGGCACGGAGTTTGGGTTTTCGTCTTGCGTCAGTGTCCCTGAGCATACCTCGCTGCTCTGATGAGAAGTGCTCTGCTATTTCAGAACGCAGCCCATGACATGTTCATGCTCTCTAGCAAAGTAACTTGGCCATCCATGCCCATAAAAGCAAAATCAGCCGTCTGACAGAGCCTATACACTTCAGCTATGTGCATAATGATACGTCTGGAAATCGTCTTTGATACAACTTTGAAGTACAGCTTGCATCCATATACGGAAGTAGAGAAGTTTTTAAAAAACCTGAAGTCGAACGTGGAGCAGCCATAGTACGAAATGACGTTTTAAAACCTAATTTTTTTGTGTGTGTGAAGAAGAGGAGTTTGGATTTGATATCCCGCTTTATCACTACCCGAAGGAGTCTCAAAGCGGCTAACATTCTCCTTTCCCTTCCTCCCCCACAACAAACACTCTGTGAGGTGAGTGGGGCTGAGAGACTTCAGAGAAGTGTGACTAGCCCAAGGTCACCCAGCAGCTGCATGTGGAGGAGCGGAGACGCGAACCCGGTTCCACCAGATTACGAGTCTACCGCTCTTAACCACTACACCACACTGGTGTGTGTGTGTGTGTGTGTGTGTGTGTGTTTTGGAGCAATCGTGTGCAAGGTGTAAATTAAGCCAGCGAAAAGTTAACCCCGGATCAAAAACCCATTCTGCAGTGGGTCTGTTGCTACTGCTCTGCCCGAACCCTAACAAGAGGGAAAACAAGCATTGACAATAGTGTCCCTTGTCAAGTTGCCAGATGAAGCTGAATTGACTTAGGATTCAGCCTAAGCTTCCCCCCTCTCTGATCCTGACCCCCTTTTTTGGTGCTTACATTGGCTGAGCCGGGATGAGCAAGTTATGTTGGCTTTTCTTTGGCTGAGTCAGGGTTAGGGACTTGAGATTTCTGAGCCTGGCGGAACAAGAATCAGCCGGCGCAGCCTGAGATCCTCTGCATCCTCAGCTGGTCATCCCAGCAGATTTTGCCATGGGATCGCCCCCTTTGTGTGTGCAAGTGTTGGGGGTGAGGCTGTGGGAGCTGCAGTGAGCGTGGCTGGAGATGTGTCTCCTTTTAAAGGTAAAGAGACCCCTGGACGGTGAAATCCAGTCAAAGGTGACTATGGGGTTGTGACGCTCATCTCGCTTTCAGGCCGAGGGAGCTGGCGTTTGTCCATAGACAGCTTTCCGGGTCATGTGGCCAGCATGACTAAACCTCTTCTGGCGCAATGGGACACCGTGACGGAAACCAGAGCGCACGGAAACGCCATTTACCTTCCCGCCACAGCGGTACCTATTTATCTACTTGCACTGGTGTGCTTTCGAACTGCTAGGTTGGCAGGAGCTGGGACAGAGCAATGGGAGCTCACCTTGTCAGAGATTCAAACTGCCGACCTTCTGATCGGCAAGAGGCTCAGTGGTTTAGACCACAGCGCCATACAAGGCACTCGCACTGACCAGAGTTGGGTGTTTGTTTGATGCAGCCAGGAGAACAGAAACTAAATGCACCATGTTATAACAATGGGCATTTTAAAAAACAAACAAACAATAATAGGAAAGCTGGAATGGTTCTGCTGTGGCTAGGGAGGCTACAATGGTAATTTGTAGTTGCGTATGTTAAATCCTGTTTGCCATTATGTTGCAGGTTCAACAACAACAGTTTAAATTTATATACTGCAGTATGCCTGCAGGTCTCAGGGCGGTACAACCACATAAAATTGCCATCTGCAAACACAAAATACATAATGAAAACAAAAACAAGAAAAACCCAGTAATCCCCCCCTCTCCCCCCCCAACAAATTTTTAAAAGGGTGCTGAATTATCAATCAGCCAAAGGCCTGGTTAAAGAGGAACATTTTTGCCTGGCACCTAAAGGTGTATCATGAAGGTGCCAGCCAAACCTCCCTAGGGAGAGCAACAAGGGCCCTGTTAGGCTCTTCGCCTGTTTATGGGAGGGCTAAATGCATTTCGGAGACGGGAAGTATTTTGGAAGTGAAAGGAGGAATGCTGGGAAATGGCCACTGGCAACTCGGACTTGCCTGAAAGAGAGGTTTGTTTTTGCAAAGTTAGCCAAACAGTCCCTGAGAAACCGTGATACCATTCATGTGCGTGGCCGAGTGTGTATCATGGCAGCCACCTCGCATTTAAATGTGCCATTCCTTTGGGCTGGTGTGGGTTTTATCGAAAGCCATTCTGTGCACTGTGTTTGCATAACTGCGGTGGCGTGTGAGGATAAGCACAGCTGTGGCACTGCCTGAAATATTTCTAGGCCAGGGAGAGTGGAAAAGGGAACTTCTATCGCCAAATAGCAGATAAACATAATGTTGCCTTTCAGAAGGCAGATTGCCAAGGAGCGTAACGCGTTTTAAGCCATTTTCAAATCGGAGCTGTCCCGTCCGTTTGGCAGGCACTTCTTGCTTGCAGAACGTTTGCGCGGCACCTCGGCCACCGTGCCTAGCATGTCGATGTATTTATGCAGACAAGTTGGGTAGGGAAATCTTCTGTATGTGGAAGGGCCACAGCTCACTGGGAGAGCATCCGGTTTGCATGCAGAAGGTGCCGTGTTCAATCCCAGGCACCAAGAGACGCTGCCAGAAGTCCTGGACATCAGCTACTAGTCAACATTGGTGTTTGTTGTTGATGCACAGGTAGCTCAGTTGGTTAGAGCATGGTGCTGGTAATGCCAAGGTTGCAGGTTCGATCCCCGTATGGGACAGCTGCATATTCCTGCATTGCAGGGGATTGGACCAGATGCTCCTCGGGGTCCCTTCCAGCTCTACAATTCTGTGATTCTATGGTTCCTCTCACTTGTCAAAAGTTCAGCTGTAAATGCCTTGCGGGCAGTGACCTGCTCATTTGCATGTGTCATTGTGTAAAGCACCACGTACATTAAGTCTAGCGTATTCTTTGCTATTTGGACACACTGCCCCAATAACAACAATTTCCTCGAGTGCTCAGGGTGCTTCTTGCACTTTGAGGAGAGTTCCTATGTTTTCCTCTTATGTAGAATCATAGAGTTGGAAGAGACCACAAGGGCCATCCAGTCCAACCCCCTGCCAAGCAGGAAACACCATCAAAGCATTCCTGACAGATGGCTGTCAAGCCTCTGCTTAAAGACCTCCAAAGAAGGAGACTCCACCACACTCCTTGGCAGCAAATTCCACTGCCGAACAGCTCTTACTGTCAGGAAGTTCTTCCTAATGTTTAGGTGGAATCTTCTTTCTTGTAGTTTGAATCCATTGCTCCGTGTCCGCTTCTCTGGAGCAGCAGAAAACAACCTTTCACCCTCCTCTATATGACATCCTTTTATATATTTGAACATGGCTATCATATCACCCCTTAACCTTCTCTTCTCCAGGCTAAACATACCCAGCTCCCTAAGCCGTTCCTCATAAGGCATCGTTTCCAGGCCTTTGACCATTTTGGTTGCCCTCCTCTGGACACGTTCCAGCTTGTCAGTATCCTTCTTGAACTGTGGTGCCCACAGTGACTGAGCTGCAGTGATTGCTGGCCTGGTGGGCTCTCTGCTCTTGAGCACAAGGTTTGGAAGCTGAAAACTTCTGTTTCTACTTTTGAAGAAAGCACATCCAGTTCTGTTCAAGTTCTAGTTCATTCGAGCCAACCACAAGCAGCCTGTGATGATTCGTGGCTTGTTTGTTTCCTCTTCACTTTGCTAACTAGAACTTGAACTCAGCCACCCACACCCTGCGGTATTTTCATTTTCTTTTCTTTTCGCTTTTTAATTTGTATACAGCCTACCTATATACACATGGCGGTTCGCAGCAACAAAATATGCGATAAAGAATGCACGCCTTCTAATAATCCGATGCGATACGAAAAATCATAATGAAACATAGCTTTAAAATGGAACGACTCATATCAAATAAAGTAATATTCAGTAGTCTATTAGAATACAGTGGAACCTCTACTCACGTACAGAACCCGTTGCGGAGGTCCGTTCATGAGTCGATCCGGGTTGCTGGTAGAAGCGCCATTCTGCACGTGCGCATTTGGCGGCAGCGCCATTCTGCACATGTGCAGATGGTGGAAGCCGCTTCTGTGCTTGCACAAATTGTGGCAAACCCGATATTTACTTCCAGGTTTGCCGCAGTAGCGAGTCAAATTGTTTGTGAGTAGGGGCAGTGGTAAGTCGAGGTTCTATTGTATAATAGTGCAATTTGCATAAAAACGTGACCTGCAGTGAGAGAGAGAGAGAGAGAGAGAGAGAGAGACAGACAGACGACAGACAGACGGACGGATATTTAATGCTTGTTACAGGTAGGTAGCCGTGTTAGTCTGTCATAGTCAAAACAAAATAAAAAATAAAAAAATTCCTTCCAGTAGCACCTTAGAGACCAACTAAGTTTGTTCTTGGTATGAGCTTTTGTGTGCATGCACACTTCTTCAGATACCAGATATCTGAAGAAGTGTGCATGCACACGAAAGCTCATGCCAAGAACAAACTTAGTTGGTCTCTAAGGTTCTACTGGAAGGATTTTTTGTTTTGTTTTGTTTTGTTTAATGCTTGTATTCTAGCAAGGTTCATAGGACTGGGCTGCTTTGCAATAGCCAACCTAAACATTTTGAAACTAAACCTCCAGCCATTATCCTGATTCTGTTATTTTCCCTCCTGCAGGCTTGTAGAAGTTCATTCGCCAGATGCCAGGCACACCCTGGTTCTGAGGAGTAAGGATTCCGCCACGGCGCAGGCCTGGTTCCACTCCATCCACTCCTGCATCAGCGATCTCATTCCTAAGGCCATCTCGGAGGTCAAAGATCAGCTGGGCAAAGCAGGAATTGCTGGAGCTCGAGAGATCAGGCACCTTGGCTGGCTCGCAGAAAAGGTAACAAGTTCCTCATTTTGTCCACAGGCCTTCCCCCTTGGGCTTGCCGATCAGAAGCTCGGTGGTTCGAATCCCCGCAACGGAGTGAGCTCCCGTTGCTCTGTGCCAGCTCCTGTCAACCTAGCAGTTCGAAAGCATGCCAGTGCGAGTAGATAAACAGATACCCCTGCAGCGGGAAGGTAATTGGTGTTTCTGTGTGCTCTGGCTTCCATCACAGTGTTCCGTTTCGCCAGAAGCGGTTCAGTCATGCCGGCCACATGACCCGGAAAGCTGTCTGTGGACAAACGCCACACCCCATAGTCGCCATTGACTGGACTTAACCGTCCAGGGGCCCTTTACATTATGTCTTCTGAGCATTCTGATGGAGCAGCGAGAAGGGCACTCCAGGAGGCTGAGGGCAGGCAAGGGCCCCCAGCTCAGCTTCCCCAGCTGGAGTAGGCTCAGGATAGGTGAGGGTCACCGGCCTCATCAAGTTCAGATGTGGCAATCGGCATGCAAGGTATCAAAAGGAAGCAGAACGGAGGTGCTGTGTCTGCTCAGCTGGACCACGGCTTGGTTGTTCCAGGTGCTCTCCGAGATGGTACTTTTGGGGGCTGTGTACACCAGTGGGAACTTTCTGCCAGGTGTGCTGGGGGTTCGGGACAACGAATTTGTCAAATCCTCTTTTTGAAGCAGCCCAAGTGGGTGTGACCATCACTGCCACCTTTGGGAACAAGTTCCATTGAGGTACTTTTTATTCTCTGTCCTGAATCTTCCAACCTTCTGCTTCGTTGCATGCGCACAAGCTCTAGTGATACAGGAGAGGAAGAAGAGCTTTTCTGTTCCCACTCTTTCCATGCCCAAAGCTGTAAACCTTCCTTTTTTTTCTTTTTCTTTTTTGCATTGGGGAACAGCCATAGCTGTCAACTTTCCCTTTTTTTGCAATGGGAAACGGCGCTGGAGTAAGGGAATTTCCCGCAAAAAAAGGGAAAGTTGACAGCTATGTCCATGCCATGTTTAATTTTATAAGATTCCCTCATGTCACCTCTCGCTTGCCTTTTCTCTAAAAAGTCCTAGACGCTGCAGCTTTTCCTCACAGGGGTCTCGCTCTACTGCCCTGATCATTTTGATCGCCGCACAATTGACCCCGACCTTTGCTCCCATAGTTCTTCCAGATGTTTCTGGAGCATGGTGGGATTTCATCTAGGGCCTCCTATGGATAAGTTCAAATTTGAGCATCTTTTTCTAAGGGTTGGGAACTCTTTGTTCATGATAGGCTTTTTTCCAGCTCCCTGCATCACTGTTTTCTCCTCCACCTATGGACTCCTAGAAGCAAAACACTGAACTCATAGCAAACTTTGCCCAAGCTGGTTACCTCCAGCTGCTGCTTTGAACTTCAACTCCCAACAGCGCTAGCCTGGCTGTGTTGGCTGAGGCTGATGGGACTTTTAGTCCAAAACAACCGGTTGGGGCAAAGGCTGCTTTATTGGAGAGAATGGGGCTCCACTTGAGTAACATTTTGCAAATCCCAATTGGCGTTTGGCTGTCCGTCTATGAAATGCAATGTGCTGTTGCTACATTAATGTGCAGGACAGCAGGCATTCTATTCTGCCTTGACCAAGGGCTCGGTTGGAGGTGGTGGCAGTATATTTAGCAACGATCGCATGGGCACTTCAAGGTACCTCAGCTGTTCTCTCTGCCCTGGGCCCACAGACTCAGCGTTCTTGATTAAGACAGAAGCTTAGCAAGAGAAAGTTGGTCCCAGTGGATATTGAGCTCTTTGCCCATTTAGGGCTTTAAGAGGCATGGATCTTGGACAGTACCCAGAACTGAAAGCCGATGCCAACGTGTGATGCTTTCATAACACTTGGTAATGCTTGGGGCTGGGGTGCCCTTTGTGTGGTATGCATCTCGTGTTTGTCGTTCCAACTTGAAACAACCTGCGCCCTTCGCTTTTTCCTTGGAGGTCACTGCTTCTGATCTTGTGATGAAGTGCCGGGAGTTACTTACCACAAATAAACTGGGCCGTTGGTTTTGTTTGTTATTCTGGCAAGTGCTTCCCGGGACCCCTGAAACAAACCGGACAGCCCTTTGATTCATTGCAAAAACTATGATTTTATGCTTTAAAAAAAATCCAAAACACAGGATTCTTAGCTCTTGGGACTTCAGAGAAGAACCTGACAAATTTAGGCAGCTTTTGCTGTAAAGAGCAATCCAGCCACGCAGGATTGCTATGGTTTGTTCATTTAAAACCCACATTTAGTCGTTTCCCACGGAGTCTTTGGTTCAGTGTGGTTATCTACATGTGGCTGCCACTGGTAACTATAATATAGGGTGCTTCTAATGATTGAAAAAGCAGGTTGTATATAGCATACTGGGCCAATTTTCAAGATGTCTCAGTTTTCCAAGATTTCTGATTAGTTCTATGTTCATGGCTAAAATTCGGCTCTACATATGCATGATTCCCCATGCGGATGCATGTGCCGCGTAGAACAGCGACAGATCACTATTACCAAATGGTAATTGGATCAGTTTCATTTGCAGTTTTTGTTAAAAAAAAGAAAGAAAGGTATAAATGTTTCATGCACAATGTTTCAGTTGGCAGTGGTCCTTTGAAGTCACTGGTCTTAGCCAGCAGTAATTCACGTCACACTGCAAATGTCAGCTACTGAAAAGAAAACCCATCATCTTATTTACAAAGATGCTCTGAAGCATTGCAGCTTAGACCTTGCTTCAAGTCCCCTCCTCTCCAGGATCCCCCCCCCAAAAAAAAACAATCGGAGACTGTGTCACCAATCTTCCCTCCATCCTCTTCATGCCTCTTCTGGTTCTGGCAGACGAGGGGGGGAAGGGAGCTTAGTTGCAGCAGGAGAGGAAGACACCTGTATTTTTTCACCAGCCTGACCCACCTCTGCCTCGTGGCCTCCTTTCTCTCCTGCTTCTTCTTCTTCTGCACTTCCCTCTGCCACAGGCTCTCTCTGCTCACTGAGCCCTGTTACCTCTTCATTCCTCTTCGCTCCCTACACCTCCTCCTCCCAGGCTTCTCCCTCCATCGTTGTCCCACCACCAATCCCCAGGCTTGGAGCCTTCTTCCCTTCGCTGTTCCCCAGCTGGTCCGCCCGCTAGCCCCTCTGAGGGAACTCCAAGACCATTCCTCTGTCCTTTCCCGTTCACCTCCAACCTATATAACTCGCTGGACCAAATGAACGACGATATTTTCTTGCTCAACAATAAAGGTCTTTATTTCTTGAACATAACAGTGATGGTTCAGGTGTGTAAACTCTTTCTTGCAACATATACACATCTTCAACGATCCTAACCTAACCCTTAACACCCTCCTTCTTCATATCACGGCTGCTCCCTCCTTTTAAAGAGCTGCAGGAGCATAGGAACATCCCCTAACTTAAGTTTACACCTTACACTGAGTCAGACCACTGGTCTATCCATCTCAATGTTGCTTACACTGACTGGTAGCGATTCTAGGATTTTCAGCAGCGGTCTCTCCCCGCCCTACCTGAAGATGTCGGGGATTGAATTTGGGTCCTGCTGCATGCCAAGAAGATGCTCTTACCACAGACCTACGGGCCCTCCCCTAAATGGATTAAGTGTCCTTTCTGAGACCCATTAAGAGCTGCAGCCATTGGGTTAGGTGGACAAAAGCATCTGTCGTGGTGTAAGGCTTACTGCAATATAAAATATTCTCAACCAGAAGAGGTAAGAAGAAAGGAACTGGCCGCAGCAGAGCTTCCTTTTCTCCCTTCCCTGTCTCTCTTCTCAATTTTTAATGAGGCTCTGTATTAGTTGTCATTCCGCCCTTCCCCCAGTGATTAGTTCGAAAAGCGAAAGCTTGCAACATGTATAGGAGAGAACATTCTGCAAAGGTGCTGACCTTTCCTTTTGCAATAAACTCTCATTTGAGAACGAGTCCCAGGACTAAGCATGTGGTTGGATCAATCACGTTAGTTTGGGGGTGGGGGTTTGGCTTGGACAGTAATGCGCAGCTAATGAGTTGTATGCTGTGGACATTAACCTCAGACCTCAGGTGATTTAGATGCAGAGCACATTGCAAGATCACCTTAGGGCTTTTTAAAAAAGGAAGAAATACGCACCATGCTGGCATGTTAATTGAAGTGGGCCATTGGCACAGTGGCGCAGAACGCAGGTTTACTGCTTGTACAATGTAATCAACGGTGGGGAAACAAGTCCTTTTCTGTCCCTTGTTTTTTTTTTTCTAACTTTTTTTTTAATAAAAAAAAGATGGACTACATCATGGAGGAACTTAAAGGGTTGTGAAATAGGAAAGGACACCTGAATGTTAGGCAATGGCTGTGTTCAGAAGCAACAGCAAACCGTAGTTTAGTGCTTCAAGAACAAGCTTACAGGGGTCAGCAAACTTTTCCAGCAGGGGGCCACTGTCCCTGAGACCTTGTGGGGGGCCGGACTATATTTTGAAGGGGGGAAAAATGAACGAATTCCTATGCCCCACAAATAACCCAGAGATGCATTTTAAATAAAAGCACACATTCTACTCATGTAAAAACACGCTGATTCCCAGACTGTCCGCGGGCCGGATTTAGAAGGCGAATGGGCTGGATCTGGCCCCCGGGCCTTAGGTTGTGCTCCCAACTTTTGCATGGCCACAGAGCAGGTCTATTTTCCATATTTCCTTTTGTAGTATGGATCACAATCACAATGGCAACGTGTTAAAAAAACCAAGCCTTATGAGGAATGGTTGAAGGAGCCTGGAAAAGAGGTGGCTGAGAGGAGATAGGATAGCCATCCTCAGATATCTTCAGGGTTGTCACATGGAAGAGAGGGCAAGCTTGTTTTCCCTTGCTCCGGAGGCTAGGACCCGAACCAAAGGCTTCAAGTTGCAAGAAAGGAGATTCCGACTAAACATCAGGAAGAACTTTCTGACAGTGAGAGCTGTGGAATGGAGTGGAGAGGTGGTGGACTCCCATTCCTTGGAGGTTTTTAAGTAGAGGTTGCATGGCCATCTCTCATGGATGCTTTTGTTAATATTCCTGCATTGCAGGGAGTTGGATTAGATCATGTTTGGGGTCCCTTCCAGCTCTGTGATTCTGTGATTCAATGTCCTATGGATGCAGAAATGCTTATAGTGATTCACGCAGTGGGGATTCGAACCGCTGACCTTCTGATTGGCAAGCCCAAGAGGCTCAGTGGATTTACACCACAGTGCCACCCGCATCCTGTTGCTCTGTCCCAGCTCCTGCCAACCTAGCAGTTCAAAAGCACACCAGCGCAAGTAGATAAATGGGTATCGCTGCGGCGGGAAGGTAAACAGCGTTTCCCTGCGCTCTGGCTTCCATCATGGTGTCCCGTTGCACCAGAAGCGGTTTAGTCATGCTGGCCACATGGCCCGGAAAGCTGTCTGTGGAGAAACGCCGGCTCCATCAGCCTGAAAGCGAGATGAGCCCCACAAACCCATAGTCGCCTTTGACTGGACTTCACCGTCCATGGGTCCCTTCACCTTTTACCTATGATGGAGGACTCTTATGCATGCCTGTGCAGTGCAATGCAAACCTAATGCTAAACTGAGCAAAGGCCTGGGCCTGAAAAACTTGCGAAGAAGAAGAAGAAGAAGAGGAGTTTGGATTTGATATCCCGCTTTATCACTACCTGAAGGAGTCTCAAAGCGGCTAACATTCTCCTTTCCCTTCCCCCCACAACAAACACTCTGTGAGGTGAGTGGGGCTGAGAGACTTCAGAGAAGTGTGACTAGCCCAAGGTCAATGTGGAGGAGCGGAGACGCGAACCCAGTTCACCAGATTACGTGTCTACCACTCTTAACCACTGCACTACACTGGCTCTCAAAGCTAGAAAGTTGTAGGATCAGCTTTTTGCTGAAGTTTGTAAGATTTCTGATTTCCAACCACAGCGCAGCAAGCCCTGGGCTGGAGTCCCAGCACACAACAATGTTCTCCCTCTCTGCCATCTACCTCAATTTAAGGATTAGGAAAGGAAAACAAACACGGCACGCCAACCACACAAGCAAGGAGCAACGAGCCTGAGCTGAAACCATCTGACGGCAGCAGGATGTTGGGCACACGAAGGTTTGAATAAGCAGAGGGCCAGCCTGCCAAATGCCACTCTAGGCCACCTTGCCTGCTGCATTGCTCACACTGACCAATAAGGAACAAAGGAATGTTGCCTTCTCAAAAGCAGGGACCGCAGCTTAAAAGCCTGGAGCAACAAAGGAATATAATGGGAAGCTGTCTGGCTCAGCTCCCTGTTTTCTTAAGCTAACATTTGCACGGATACAGAAAGTGGGACACAGGACGGATGAACTTGGAAATCAAGTTGAGCAGGCTGCCTAGCCGCCGTCGGTGAGACGAGGAAAGCTTTTCCTGTGATCGGCTCAGCATAACTTCCAACGAAGGTATCCAGAGTCTTATCCCAAGCTCTTTCCCTGCCTGCCCTGCAACTTGAATATTTAACCAGATGTACTACAAGGGCTTGGAATCTGGGACCTTTGACATCGCTGAGTTGTGGTCTCTCCCCATGAAGCCTATAGAAGTTGGGAGAGAGGGAAGAAATAGCACAGAACCTCCAAGCAGAAGGCATAATGGGAACAGATGAAGGCAAAGGTGTTTAAAAAAACGGCCTGGGTATATTCTAGGAACAGCTAAGCAAGGAGCAGCAGGTGAAAGAAGCCTTTGAAGGAGCGCGCCAAGCGTTCCTGCCCTGCTAAAGAAAAAAGCTAGGGAACTTGGACACGGCGGCGGGGGAACGCAGAGGAAATAGTACTAGATAGAAATAAACCTCTCGGAGGTCAATTGTCAGCGCCGGCCTTAAACATTTCACACACAAAGCAAAGAGTCAAGGAGGTGCTCCCTCCTCTTAACCCCCTACCATAGCTCTGGATCGAATGATTTGTTTTCTAATGAGGTCACAAGACAGATTGGAAGAAGGAAGATGTTGCCCCCTTCCGGAATGTTCTGCGTGGAATAAGAGCAGCCACCCCAGTTGTGAGTGAGGCCAGAAATCGATGTGTTTGTCAGAAATCTCAGCCTTATTTGCACACGTATATTTGCATGGTTTTTAACCATGCACGAGCAGTTTTGCATCTACTTGCCCTGGAAGATACAAACTATGGCCTGTGGTTTAGCACTTCATCTAAACCCAGGGAACATGGTTCGACTCGCAAGAAACCACGATCTGTAGACAAAGTCAGGACTTGGAGACCATGGCTTGCTCGGATGTCATGTTTAGCCTTGTTTCCTCCCAGGTTGAACTTAAAGGAGTTAGACAACCCAGCAGTAAACCTCTAACCATGGTTTACCATGGTGTGCAAACTGGGCAGTTTTCAGAAGGGCAAAGCAAACCACAACCCCTGTTTCAAATGTGATACCAAGGCAGGGATTATGGTTTATTACCTCCCAGCGTGAGCAACAAGGAGTCAAAGCTGCTCTGTAGCCACGTTCATAGTACAGTGTTAGCTATGGTTTACTGCGGTGTACAAACCTGGCCATTTTCAGAAGGGGGACGTAGCACATACCAGGGGAAGGTGGAACATGAACTAAGGCTGAAGATTCATTGAGATTAAGTATAAACAGATATGTGCCTAGAGAGGCTATTGGTAGATTTCATATTTCAGTAAAGTATGTTTGGCTTTAAGCCCAATTCAGCCTCACTGACCTCAACAGGAAAAACTGGTCTTAGATTATTTAATTAACTTTATTTTTAATTATGGTTGCAAACATTTTTTTTAATTGGCTTGTATATTTTAGTTGTTTCTCTTCTATGGTTGTATATATGGTTGCGGTTCATGTATATTTTTTTAAAAAATATAAATATAAATACAGTCGTACCTTGGTTGTTGAATGCCCTGGAACTCGGACGTTTTGGCTCCTGAACATTGCAAACCCGGAAGTGAGTGTTCCAGTTTGCGAACTATTTTTGGAAGCCGAACAACCGATGGGGTTTGCGTAGCTTCTGATTGGCTGCAGGAGCTTCCTGCCGCCAATCGGAAGCCGCGATTTAGTTTCCAAACGTTTTGGAAGTCGAATGGACTTCCGGAACGGATCCGTTTCGACTTCCAAGGTACGACTGTAGATCTAAGCACAGGTCTGAAATGGTTTGTGGATCAGTCTGGCATTCCTCATTTGCTTCCAGCTGAGACCAAAGCTTGGACCCATTTCATTCAGAGGAACATGTTTTGATTTTCGCAGACAAATCTGGCCATTCTTACCACAAGCTTATCTTTGGGGGGAAGAGGCTTTCTACAGTTGCTCTTCACACCCCCAGCTGTTCTGCATTTGGTTACCCTCAGACTTTCCCAATAGCCTAAAGGAACATCCAGCCTGAGCTACTCCTTACATGGTTCAAAAGTGCTTTTCACAGCTGCCTGGATGTTTTACTAGGGATATCCAGCAGCTCTGGGATGTGGTTTGGGATCATATCCAGAGAAATGAGAAAGCCCCCCCACATATTTAAAATGGGAACCAATCCTGCCTGATAGTGGTTATGCACCTGTTAACTCAAACGATTCGTGACCAGCGAGTTGGCTCCGAAAGGAAAAAGAAAGATCTGACTCAGAGATTTCAGAGCAAGGAAAGGAAAGGGAGAACATCTGCCAATACCAGCAGTTTTATTTTTAAAGTATGTATATATGTATTTAACCTTACAGTTGTGTAGATGAGGACCACTCGGTTTAATGGGCTGATTAATCAAGGGGGGAAACTTTAGGAACAAGTTTTATTATCCCCATCGTTATTATAGGCAGAATGAAAAAGAAGTTGGGAGACTATGGCAGATGAGTTACACACAGAAGTTCCTAGTTCCAATCTTGCCCAGGTTAGGGAAAAGATTCCAGCATTGCATAGGGTTGGACTAGATGACCCTCATGGTCCTTTTCAACTCTACAATTCTGTGATCGGTCCCCGCAGGCTAGTGATGGCTACTAACCCCGATGGCTGTGTTCTGTGTCCACTTTTGGAGGCTGCAATGCTTTATGAATCCCAGTTGCTTGGTAGTGGGATAGTTCTGTTCTGCTTGTGAGCTTCCCATTGGCATCTTGGTTGGTCATTATGGGAACAGGAAGCCGAGCTCTGCTTGCATTCTGAAGCCAGTCATTGTAGACAGCATTGAACCAATGGTCTGACTCTGAACAAGGGCCGTTTCCTATGTTCCTAACGTGATCCTCGTGTCAGAGGAACATGGCTTTTCAGATCATCGAATACTGCAGCACTGTGTAGGAAAAAATACGGAAAACACCCAGAGAACTGGAGAGTCAAGTTAAAAGCATTAAACTTTAGAATCTCCATTGCAGATAGCATGTAATTTCCTAATAGGATTTCGGTTTAAAGATTGACAGCCTTAGCAATCTTCCATCGTTCAGTAATCTGGAGGAAATAATACTGCATTGCACTCCATCCGTTTGTGGTGTGCATATCTAATTTAAAACTCCACATAACTGTCAGGTAGGAGAAGATTAAAAATAAATAAAAAATATCCTCCTGCTGCTACCAAACATAGACTTGAGTTATAACGTCGAGAGTATCTCGCGTTTAGTTTGCAAGCAATGGTTTGCCTCAGATAATTGATTAAACCCGATAGGAACATAGATGCCAATTTTGGGGTTGTGATCTTGTCATCTCTCATAAGCCAAGCAGCAGAGAGATCCTCGCTCTGAGAGGTCTCCCCTAAAAACTCAGGAGAATAAATACAACAATAAAAAAATTGTTTATGTAGAAGATGCTGTGCTTCATTAAAAGGTAAAGGACCACTGACAGTTAAGTCCAGTCACGAACGACTCTGGGGATGCGGCGCTCATCTCATTTTACTGGCCAGAGATCCAAAGTTTGTCCCAGACAGTTTTTCCGGGTCATGTGGCCAGCATGACTAAGCCACTTCTGGTGAAACCAGAGCAGCGCACGGAAACACCGTTTACCTTCCCGCCGGAGGTACCTATTTATCTACTTGCACTTGACGTGCTTTCGAACTGCTAGGTTGGCAGGAGCTGGGATCGAGCAACGGGAACTCACCCCGTCGCGGGGATTTGAACTGCCGACCTTCCGATCGGCAAGCTCAAGAATTACAGCTGTGCAATGAGCTGCTGCCCTAGATGACGACAACAACAACAGGGCTGGTTCCCTGGTTCCCTGTAACTTCGCCTGGTTCCCTGTAACTTCGCTTCTCGCAGGGAGGGAACCAGCAGAAGACCCTCAGAGGAGGACAGTGTCTGGGGGACCGGGGTGGAGCGCTCCTTCAGGGCTGAGACAGTTTAGGGCTTTAAAGGTCAGCACCAACACTTTGAATTATGCTCGGAAACACACTGGGAGCCAATGTAGGTCTTTCAGGACTGGTGTTATATGGTCTCGGCGGCCACTCCCAGTCTAGCTGCCACATTCTGGATTAGCTGTAGTTTCCGAGTCACCTTCAAAGGTAACCCCACTTAAAGCACATTGCAGTAGGCCAAGCGGGAGATAACCAGAGCATTCACAGGCAGGCAGGGTCTCAGGAGGTGTACCAGATGGAGCTGGCAGATAGCCACCTTGGACGCAGAATTAACCTGGGCCTCCATGGGCAGCTTTGAGTCCGAAATAACCCCAAGCCTTCACCTAATGCAGACTTCTCTCCTACATATTCCACCCCATGCCTAATTTAATGTGAATCTTCACTTGTGCTTCCTTGCTGCCATTGGTTTCCTCAACTTGCTGCCGTTTCATCATCATCCCTCCCCCCACCCACCCCTGCTTGCTTTGGCTTCTTTCTCTTTTCTAGGGTGAACCTAGACAATCAGGGAAGCCTAAACAATCAGGGATCACGTAGTGTTTTTTATGAAGTCACGATGCTTTGTAGACAGTCTGGTCTGGCTACATGACAATGTCGCTGCGGTTAAGCAAAGCTGGTTTAAGAGTGCTCAGCTTGGTGATACGAACAAATTTGGACCACTACTTATTATCATTCATTCAATCAATCAATCAATCATTGCAATTGTGCGTTTATCTGCTGCTATCTTCCCTGAGCGTTCAGACTCCTAGCACCGAAATGGCCCCACAGCCCAGGCTGCATAATCTCCCCCCTTCCCCACCTTCAACTCGCACCTCTTGTTTTCGTTAGGTACTTCCAGCAGTTCCTATTGTGCCCTGCGGGGAATTTTGTATGCCTTGGCAAACGCCCAGATCTGATAGCGACACAAGCCTGCATTGTAGTGCGCATTGGGATCAGGAAGAGATTAGCAATGGAAATGTAGCCGTTTGCTTCTTTTCATTTCCCTCTTGAAATAATTCTCCCAGTATTGCCTCCTTCGTCTGTGGCTGGGGTCAGAGGTGTAGTGCGGCCCAATTTCCTGCCGCGTGGGACGTACCAACATCCTGTGCTTACGGCTGTCGGCTCTAATCAGCTCCACCGCTGGAAATCGCCTTGGTTTCAGTGAGTTCACAAATGCAGCTCGGAGGGAGACAGGACACTGTAGATGTCGTGCGATGCGTTTCTGCATTGCAGTTTATTTTGCTTCGGCCAATCAAATGTCATTATTTTTGTATTCGGAATCGCCTCCTGCACTTGAATCAAGATTATCTACTAAAATAAAAATGTGGACGTTGTCATTCACCAACCAGAAATAAAAATACATATCTTAACATTGTGTCAAAAGGGGGCCACTTCCACACTGTGCAGAATATCCAAAGGGATTAGTTGCCTGGTAGTGTCAGAAACTCTTTTGTTTTGGTATGGTATGGTTTTGTTAACATACAGGAATATGGAAAGTCTCTACCCCCAGCCTTTAAACAGAGATGCGTCCTCATAGCAGCTTTAATTCTGCTGCCCCTATTCTCTGAAATGGGAAAAGGTGAAATAAAGTTTAAAGCACTGGGTCAATTCTTCACCTGGTGTGCTCACCTGAGTAGATCCCTTCATGAAGATGTTTATTAGGCGCTTGTCCAGAATGTCAACTTCATTTTAAACCTAGGCTTTGTTTTCTCTTTTTATATTGTTTATTCGAAAACATTTTATTTTCCAATACGTTAAAAGAACCAATGCAAATTTGTTGAAAAGAAAACAACCCATTTTCTTTCAAACAGGAAAACAAAACAAACAAACAAATCGAAATTTCTCTTCTTTAAAAGTTTCTATTCGTAGTTGGTCTGTAAATCTAGTGAAACAGGGATTTTTATATCCTGAAAATCAACTACAGGTAGCCCCAGATCCAATGCATCCTTTGCTTAAATCTCACAGACCGAATACCTGGTGAAATTTTTAGCCTGCTGATACTGTGTAATTAGTTTAATAAAAAGGAATTATAATTGGAGTGGCCCTTTCCAATTAATGAAAAATAGAGAATGGCTTTCCAAAACAGGACTCCAATTTAATTATCGATTAGCTTCACAGTTTGAAAACATGCTTTTACACCATTTGGCAAAGTCTAGATTGCGTAAGTCCCTTGATTTAAGAACAAAATGTGTGTCCCGCTAGAAAACTGGAGTTTAGAAAGAAAAACATGGCAGCAGTAGCTAATTTTTGAATGATTTGCCTCCCCCCCCCGGGGGTGGGGGTGGAATACTTTCCTTAAAGGTGGGATACATATTGCTCTTAGAGCAGTCAGAGGACAGTCCTCTAATTTGAAGGTTTGCGAGAGGAGAGTCCTCTGCTTGAAGGTAACCTCTGTTTGGAGGGCTGTCTGGTCCAAGTCTGGTTTGAAGGTAAAGGAGCATAAGAAGAGAGCAGAGGCCTTGTAGCTGCCCATAGTAAACCTGTTGGGTTGCCGGAACTCAGTGGTAGAGAACATGCAGCAGATCCCTGGCATTTGCAGATCAGGCTGGGGTTCTTCCCTGTCTGAAATACTGGAGATCTTCTGCCAGTCAGGCTGGACAGCACTGGTAAGACTCAGTCTAATGTAGCTTTTCCCTGTTATACCTAGACCGCAGACTGCACATGCCGACAGATCTTCCCTATTTTTCTGAGATGCACTTGTATTAAAATTATAGCAGTTACTTCTGGATTTGCATCTATGCATACGATAATTTTACGCAAGTCAGTGCACTCTTCGGGGCTATGCATAAATGACCACTACTAGTTGTTGTTGTTCATTTGTGTCCGACTCTTCATGACCCCATGGACCAGAGCACGCCAGGCACCCCTATCCTCCACTGCCTCCGCAGTTTGGCCAAACTCATGCAGTCGCTTCGAGAACACTGTCCAACCATCTCATCCTCTGTCGTCCCCTTCTCCTTGTGCCCTCCATCTTTCCCAACATCAGGGTCTTTTCCAGGGAGTCTTCTCTTCTCATGAGGTGGCCAAAGTACTGGAGCCTCAACTTCAGGATCTGTCCTTCCAGTGAGCACTCAGGGCTGATTTCTTTAAGGATGGCTAAGTTTGATCTTTTTGCAGTCCATGGGACTCTCAAGAGTCTCCTCCAGCACCATAATTCACTACTAGAGAAGTGATTAAATCAGTGAACTCATTGCCTTCCTGGCAGAATGTGCTTCTCGTCCCGTCCCCCTCCAGAGTAGCTGGCAACTGCGATCTAGACTGGTGACTGGGAGCGGCTGCCAAGACCACATAACACTGGTCTTGAAAGACCTACATTGGCTCCCAGTACGTTTCCGAGCACAATTCAAAGTGTTGGTGCTGTCTTTAAAGCCCTAAACGGCCTCAGTCCAGTATACCTGATGGAGCGTCTCCACCCCCATCGTTCACTGGACACTGAAGTCCAGTGCTGAGTGCCTTCTGGCAGTTCCCTCGCTGCAAGAAGCCAAGTTACAGGGAACCAGGCAGAGGGCCTTCTCGGTAGTGGCACCCGCCCTGTGGAACGCCCTCCCACCAGATGTCAAAGAGAAAAACAACTACCAGACTTTTAGAAGACATCTGAAGGCAGCCCTGTTTAGGGAAGCTTTTAATGTTTAATAGATTATTGTATTTTAATATTCTGTTGGAAGCCGCCCAGAGTGGCTGGGGTATAATTATTATTATTATTATTATTATTATTATTATTATTATTATTATTTATTATTATTATTTCTTTGCCGCCATTTCACAGGTGTCATTTCTTCTTTTCTCCCCTCAGGTGCTGGGAGAGAACGAGAGGCATTGGAAAGCTGTGCTTGTTGTACTGACTGAGAAGGATCTCTTGATGTACGAGAGCATGCCACGGATCAAAGAGGCTTGGTTTGGTCCTCTTCATTCATACCCTCTGCTGGCCACCAGGTACCTTTGCTGATGTTTTGTCACTGCTTCCATAACTAGCGACTGTGCACTGAGCTTTGAGATGCTGAGTCATGTTCGCAGGCCGCTTGCTGTCATCATCATCATCATCATCATCAATTTATACCCTGCCCATCTGGCTGGGTTTCCCCAGCCACTCTGGGCAGCTTCCAACAAAATATTTAAAAATACAATAAAACATCAGACATTAAAAACTTCCCTTAACAGGGCTGCCTTCAGGTGTCTTCTAAAAGTCAGATATCTAGTGGTTGATAAGCTCTGGCATCACAGAGGGCAAGCCAGAGCTTCGTTTGGCATGCTTGATGTCACGCCTAGCTTTTATGTCCAACTTCTTAGAGGGACAAGTGGCGTTCAGCCACCCAAGATTGATTTATATATTTGAGTTTGTAACACTGCTTTGGACTACATTGGTGAGGCTGAGAGGGGGGGTTGGATGGGCAGCCCCCAACCTCCATACACACTGCGCAGGCTTGCACCCCGGGGAGGTCACTTATGGCACAGCAGTTTGACTTCACTCCTGTAGGCTCACTCCATTGTCTCTTGAGACAGACAGTAACTCCCAGGGCCAATGGTCAGAGATGATGGGAGTTGTAGTACAGCAACATCGGAAGGGCACTTTGTTGGTGACCCCTGGACAAGGCAGATGAGTTTTCATGAGGCAGCAATGTAAGGACATAAGAACAGCCTCCTGCATCAGGCCAGTGGTCCGTCTAGTGCAGCACCTGTTCTCACCATGGCCAACCAGATGCATTTGGGAAGCCCACAAGCAGAACATAAGCACAACAAACCTTCTGCCGCACCTGTGATTCCCAACAACAGGTATCTGGAGGCGCATTTCTGTAGAGGCAGAGTATAGCTTCCTTTCTTAGGAAGCATTTGGAATCCTGTTCTAAGGTTAATGAGAAACATTTGTCGAAGTGAAACCCTCTTCAAGTATTCTTAATTTGTCTTCTTCTTTGGCGATCACTTGTAGCCAACTAAGATTGTCTTCCATGAGCACAGTTTTAACAGTGAGTTTGTAAGTGACTGTGGATAAGCTCATTGCATGTAGAAAGCTAACACCTTAGAAGATTCCAGCCTAGCCTTGTCCCTGATGCACATTTACATAATGCAGATGCAGGGAGATTCTGAGTGTTCAAACATGTTTTAGCTCTTCTTTGGCGATCACTCGTAGCCGAGTAAGATTGTCTTCCATAAACACGGTTTTAACAATGAGTCCGTAAGTGACTGTGGAGGCCAATTCTGGATCCACATCCTTCCACAGTGGGGACATAGGTTTCCGGGCAGGAGTTGATCACGGTGAGGGTTTGCCAAGTCTGCCTTCCTCTTAGCACGTTTCTCCCTTTCATCCTGAGTTTGAGTGTCTTCAAAGCCCATGACATCTTTGGTAAAGGCTGTTCTCCAATTGGAGCCCTTGCAGGCCAGTGTTTCCCAGTTGTCGGTGTTTATACTACATTTTTTAGATTTGCCTTGAGAGAGTCTTTAAACCTCTTTTGTTGACCACCAGCATTACGCTTTCCATTTTTAAGTTCGGAATAGAGTAGTTGCTTTGGAAGACGATAATCAGGCATCCGCACAACATGACCAGTCCAACGAAGTTGATGTTGAAGAATCACTGGTGATCTTTGCTTCTTCCAGTACACTGGCATTAGTTCACCTGTCTTCCCAAGTGATGTGTAAATTTTTCAGAGACACCCTTGATGGAATTTTTCAAGGAGTTGGAGGTGGTGTTTAATTTGTATCTGGGAGGGTGGGTGGAGCAATGGCCTTCTGTGAACCATGAATGCATATATGGCGGCAAGCAGCAGGCTCCGCCTCCCTTTGTGCATGCGCTCAAATGCAGATTTGTGCATGCCTCTTGTATGCCCAGTGCTCCACATGGCCAGAAACCCTGGAAAGGCAGTGTTCCCAGTTGCATGGAGCAATGCATATCACCTGCATGACATTGTTGCAGGGCATGCATCTGCATACTTCTGCAGAGGCTGACCCTGTGTGTCCCTGGTCAATGCAGAGGATGTTGCCTTGTGTCAAAACGTTTTTTGTAGCTCATGATTCCACCATTGGAAAAGAAGGGGAAGCAGAATTCCCCCCAGTCACCGTCTCTCTGCACTTCATGATTTTATAAGCCTGTAAGATTTGCTTTCTTTGGCTGGTACTCCATGTGTGCCTTGCTTTTGGAGCCGGAATTTTGCTCTTTGATTCTGTAATGTCTTAGTATGTAAATAAGTTCTGCTTGGGAGCATTATAATTTATTATTGCTGCTCGATTTCTGGAATTAATACCGCTGCCACCAAAGAGGCAGATCAGCCCTGGATATTGCCAAGCCCTCCAGAAACATTGCTGGTGTTGTATCATCCTTGTTGTTTTGTTTTGTTTTGTTTTGTTTTGTTTTGTTTTACTCCCTCTTCATGCTTCTTTCTGCTGCCAGCTGTTTCCACCAGAGATGCAAGCTTGCAATAAGGAAGATGTTTATCCATTGGGATAGGAGATAACAGAGGAACAGCTGGTTACCCTAAAGTGTCAGGAAGTAAGAACAAGTAGATGGGTAAGGTGGGACAAAGGGAACATCACAAAGAGCTGGCTTATGGGCACACTCTAAAGCAGACTTCCTCAACCTGGTACCCTAGAAGTTTTCAGCTGCAACTCCTATCAACAGGCCAGCCCGTAAGTTAAAAATAATGACTTGTGCAAAGTCGCTAAAAAAAATTTCAGGCAGCTAGGGGTTACACTGGGATGCTTGCCACATTAGATGCGTGAAGCGCAAATGAATTAAAACGTGCAGAAAAATTCAAGTGGGAACTTCAGCCAGTTGCTGGTTAGAATAATAGAATTGTAGAAGAAGAAGAAGAAGAAGAAGAAGAAGAGTTTGGATTTGATATCCCGCTTTTCACTACCCGAAGGAGTCTCAAAGCGGCTAACATTCTCCTTTCCCTTCCTCCCCCACAACAAACACTCTGTGAGGTGAGTGGGGCTGAGAGACTTCAGAGAAGTGTGACTAGCCCAAGGTCACCCAGCAGCTGCATGTGGAGGAGTGGAGACGCGAACCCGGTTCCCCAGATAACGAGTCTACCGCTCTTAACCACTACACCACACTGGGACCCCCAAGGGTCATCTAGTCTAACCCCCTGCAATGCAAGGATCTCAGCTAAAGCATCCTGGACAGACCCAACCTCTGCATAAAACCTCCCAAGGAAGGAGAGCCCACAACCTCCTGAGGGAGACCGTTCCACTGTCAAACGGGCTCTTACTATCAGAAAGTTTCTCCGGATGTTTAGTCGGAATCTGCTTTCCTATAAATTGAAGCCATTGGTTTGGGTACTGCTCTCCAGAGCAGGAGAAAACAAGCTTGTGCCCTCTTCCATGTGACAGCCCTTGGGATATTTGAAGATGGCTATCATATCTCCTCTCAGTCTCCTCTTTTTCCAGGATAAACATACCCAGCTCCTTCAACTGTTCCTCATAAGGCTTCTTGGCCCACTTCTCGGTCCACGTTGCACCCCAAATGTTTGCGGGAGCCAGAGCCCAAACCACATTTGGCATAAAGCATGAAGAAGCTCTTTCCTAGCTTGATACTAGTTTGTTGATAAAGATCATTGCAAATGTTTTCCATTATTCTTAGGTTATATTCAATCTGGTGCAGAGTAATGTGTTCCACCAGTGCGAGGATTCCTACTTGCACAGTCAAACTCCCCTGCTGTCGCCGCCACACCCTAAATCTGTTTTGGGGATTTCCCCAACCCTCCAGAGCAGATTTGGGGCATGCATGGTCTGTGTGGAATTGCATTGCACAAGTAGCAATCCTTGCACTAGTGGAACATGTTAGTTGAACACCATCCCGTTTCAGCGTTCGAAACTCCCATTGTTCTAGGCGTGTTTTGCGACAGGGAACTTCATTAATGCGAGCAGTTTCTGCGTTCTGGGCGCGGTACTGCGCCTAAGATTTCAGATTAAAACTGCCACTGCTGGAACGAAAGGAGGACCCTTTTCCTGCCTCTCCACTTCCAGCCACTCTCTGAAGGCTGGAGAAGAGACCCTCAGGGGGTGGGCAGGGGAAGTGTGGCTTTGTTTTTTGCGGTCTTCAGATGAGGACTAGACCATGTGAAAAATGGAAGATTTTAGCTGCAGTTCATTCATTTTCAGCTTTGTATTCTTGTCGTAAAAAGCGCATCTAGATATTCCATTGCGGCACCCATAACCTAGGTTTAAGGAGCCATCTAGCTCCTAGCTTTCATATCTTAACACTATGCAGTTCACCAAATACATGGACCATTTCTTGGCTGAAGCTGTGAGGCTGTGAACACAATCCAGTTAAAACACTCTATTGTGGAGGGCACAAGGAGAAGGAGATGACAGAGGACGAGACGGTTGGACAGTGTTCTCGAAACGACTAGCATGAGTTTGGCCAAACTGCGGGAGGCAGTGAAAGATAGGTGTGCCTGGCGTGCTCTGGTCCATGGGGTCACGAAGAGTCGGACACGACTGAACAACAACATACTACCAAAGGTACTCTTTGTCTGAGTACTTGGTGGCTTAGGGTATGCTCTCGGGCGTCTAGCTTCGAGCCGGCCACACGCAGTGACAACTGCCAAGCTGTCGTTAGGCGAAACATTTCTCACATATCCGAGGACAGCAAATGGAGACAAATGTGGAGGCAGCGTTGGCCCCGGCTTGCAGAAGACTTAACCCGCCCAAATAGTGCAGGATTCCTGGACTGCGAGGAAACAGCACAAGACACGAATGTTCTCATGTTACAAGGCTGGCGAGTCTGCATGTTCCTGCTAGCAGTGGCGTGAGGGACTCTGCAGCCTCTCGGTGACCCCGAGCGAGTTAGTAAGGGCGTCCAGAACACCCAACCCCTTCTTTGTACCGGCAGGAGGGTTATCTTAGGACAGCCACTCAGGGAATGACAACTAAATTGCCACAAGTGTGCAGCTGTTTGTGTCAGAGGGAAATGAAAGTGCTTAGGAGCAAAGCAAGCTCCCTTGCTGGAGGTATTTTTAGCAGAGGTTGGGTGGCCATCGGTCATGGATGCTTTGGTTGTGATTCCTGTAGAAATTGGAGTTCTTGGTGATACCCAGAAGTCAAAAATAAAGAATCCAAGAACTCTGGCCAGGCGGGAGATCAGTTTTAAAGTCTTCAAACAGTTTTAGTATTGAAATAAATTCCAGGACAAGGCCCTGTTTCGCTTGGTGAGGCATACAAAGAATTGGTACACCTTGACCATGAAAATCTAGCTGACGAAGAATTAGCGAAACAGGGCCTTGTCCTGGAATTTATTTCAACTGGAATTTGTTTCAATACTATAATAATAAAACTGTTTGAAGACTTTAAAAATGATCTCCCGCCTGGCCAGAGTTCTTGGATTCTTTATTTTTGACTTTTGGTTGTGATTCCTGCCTTGCAGGAGGTTGGACTAGATGACCCTTGGTACCCCCTTCCATTTCTACAGTTCTGTGATTCTCTGAGTCAGACCATTGGTCCATCCAGCTCAGTACTGTCTGCGCTGACTCACAGGGGCTCTCCAGGTTTTGAGCAGCCCTACCCAGATAGCCCATGGACTGCAAAGAGATCAAACTTATCCATCCTTAAAGAAATCAACCCTGAGTGCTCACTGGAAGGACAGATCCTGAAGTTGAGGCTCCAGTACTTTGGCCACCTCATGAGAAGAGAAGACTCCCTGGAAAAGACCCTGATGTTGGGAAAGATGGAGGGCACAAGGAGAAGGGGACGACAGAGGACGAGATGGTTGGACAGTGTTCTCGAAGCTACTAACATGAGTTTGGCCAAACTGCAGGAGGCAGTGGAAGACAGGAGTGCCTGGCGTGCTCTGGTCCATGGGGTCAGACACGACTGAACAACAAAACCCAGATATTGAACCAAGGACCTTCTGCAGGTGCTTTGCCATTTAGTTCTGGCCCCAGAGCAAATTCCAGTTTCAGATTTAGGATTTTTGTTTGGGGAGGAAATTCTCTCTCTCTCCTCCCCCCCCCATGGTATTTGCATTTCTAAACACCAGCCTGTACCACAAATCTAGTTGGAAACTCCAGGCTGCAGGTAAGCTTTAAAAAGAATAGCAAGCAAGCTTCACCATCACGATGCGAATCCTCTGCAAGTTGCAGTACTTGAGGAACTGAGGAATCCTTGCCAATTTCAGCGGAGGCTGATCTGATCCCAGACTAGTGTATGAATTGAAACTTGGTTATCCCTTAGATCCATTAGCGGTTCCCAGTTGGTGGTCCGTGGACTGGCTGCTATATAAACAAGCAGATCAGTGATTCCTAACACTCTGGTTGTTTTGACAGCATTCTCAGCTTTAAAAAAAGGCACCAAAATGCATTTCAAATGTGTGTTGCGAGAGAGAACACTTTCAGGAATGCAGAGTCTTGAGTGACAATATTCGGATGCAGATTTGGTTGTGGGTTTAAAATGTGCTCAGGTTAATGCAGAAATGTGGGGGGGGGGAGACACACACAGAGATGACATGGGCAGGAAATGGACTTATTCTGTCCTTATCAAGCTTTAAGAATGAGCCATGGGTTATATACGTAAATTAAAAGAAGAAGAAGAAGAAGAAGTTTCTTCTTTATCCCCATATGGGACAGCTGCATATTCCTGCAACTCTACAAGTCTATGATTCACAACATGCTGGGGGGGGGGAGCTGTTTTTTCGGATTTTTAGCTCTCCTGTGCCCTCTGCTGGGAAGTGCTGGTCCTTGAATGCACACACCCAGGGTGCTATTGAGAAGGACCTTTTACCTGACAAAGCCTCTCTATTTGGCTAATCTTCAGGTGAACTCTCTCACCGAGAGCTGAAAGCTCTGGGCTCATACAGTTCCCTGCACTATATCAATTGTTCATCAACTTCCGAATGGCCCTGCTTGTTGAAGGGTTAAAAAAAAAAACCAAAAAAGCACTGCTTACATGAGTAATAAATGTTCTGGGTTTCTCTCATGCTACTAAACCCATGTGCAAAAATGCCTTGTGGCTTCTTTCCCCTTATCTTCTGAAAGCAACATCAACTGCTTTTAATTGAATTGGCTTACTTGGACCACATGAGTCCAAATGCTTCTTTGGCTCTCTTTTCTCCTGCTGATCCTTTCCTTCCCTTTCCCCCCCTTCTTCTTCTAACATCAGCACATGATGAAATATGTTGAAAATGAGCTGGATTCTAGGATTCTGTGTTATAAATAAAGCACTGCCATTTCGTTTTGTTTCCCTGTGACTTTCTTATCAACAAACAATTCCGTGTGCCGCGAGAACATTTTCATTCTGAAAATGTGGCTCAGAGAAATAAGTTTGAGAACCACTGCATTAAACTAGTGTTTTATGTGTACACACATGAAGCTGGTACCTGCTGCCCTGCTTCTGCTGCAGTGTTGATGAAGCAAGAGTATCTGTGGAGAACAGGATGATGCCAGACTTAGGAAAGCCTTTGGTCAGACTAATCAGGCTCACCTTACATACTTCTGCTCAAAGATCTCAAAGGGACAATTACTGCAATTACTTTCTGTAACGAGCTGGCCTCTCTCCGTTTCTGCAGAGCTGAAGCCCAATAGTGTCAGATTTGCAAATGAATTCTGACCCAGCGGCTTGATGGGAGAGGTTGTGGGCTCCCTTTCCTTGGAAGGTTTCAAGAAAAGGTCACACACAAAGGAACAGGAGATGTGAGACATGCATTGAGGATGGTCAGCCGGCTGGTTCCTCAGAGCAGTTTCCACCCGGACCCTATCAAATTTGAACCAAGATGTGGCAAAGGTTTGCTGCTCCCAGTTTCCCTTGAGCACAGACAGCCGCAACTGCTGTTAAGAGGTGCAAGAAAAGGAAAGAAATCACACTTTCATGGTAGACCTCCCTTTGGATTTTTGTTGTGACCTGGGTAGGCCTGTACACATATCCTCTGTAACAGTAGCGCTATGCCGTTTGAGGGAACCCTTCCCATATTGACTTACCTACCACAGAACCGCAGTTGAGCAACAGAAGTTTCTGGGCCATCTTTTGTCTGCAAAGGCGTATGGTTGTGTCTCTTACCCTGCAGAAACCCCCAGACTTTGTGACATGCAGTCACGGGTGGGAGGCTTCCTTACTAAATGGAGGCAATTAGTTAGAGACCTCAGTTGATAGAGATGAAACTTGTCTGTTCAAAGGGTGACATGGTGGAAACAGTTCCCGAGAGCCCTGTGGTCTGGAGTCACACTTTTAAGGTTACTTATTAAAATTACCTATGTGAGTTTGCAATGGCGCAGTCAGTCAGATTGCAGAACAGTTAGCAAACCCTTTTGATTAGTTAGCATCCGTGTTGGCAAAGTTACCTTTAGATTAAACCACACCTCAGAAGTTCAGACCGGCACCTTTCCTAACAGTCCTGCCGCTATCAACTTCCAAGCTCAACGGCGCTCCAGGAAATGCTTCTCGTCTAATCGTTTTGCCACCTTCCGGTAAGAGTCACGGCTTTTGCAAGGAAACCTTGAATAATATACTTTGATCCGATCTCATCTGCTTGATGCAACCTCTAGTTTAAGTGAAACTGAATTATAGCAGAAATTGCAACTGGGACCTTCTGCATACCAAGCAGGGAATTTACCGTTGTGATCCCTCCCTCTAACGCCAGCTTCTTGTTTCGTTCATTCTCCTTTAGGTTGGTACATTCAGGACCTGGGAAAGGCTCCCCCCAGGCCGGGATGGATTTGTCCTTCGCTACCCGTACGGGTACGCGGCAAGGAATCGAAAGTCATCTCTTCAGGACGGAGACCGGCAGGGACCTCTCGCTGTGGACACGGAGCATAGTTCAGGGTTGTCACAACGCTGCGGAACTCTCAATGGAAATCACTACCGGTGAGCCAAACCCATAGGGCCACAGTCGGCAACTAGCCTTTGAAATAGGGGTAGGGCACCCACGGCTCCCCAGCAGCCATGACCCCTAGGTGGGAGAAGAGGGCACCATATTGGTTACCTCTGGCCTGTTTGCTGTCCAAATGGCCAAGGGGTGCTGAAGGCCCCCTTTGTCAGCTATATCCAGGAGGAGTGAGCAAAACGAAGGGTTCTCTCACAGTGTATGCTGCTATGCGCACTAGGGAGGAGTGTGTTTTAAGAGCCCTTTGCTCCTGTCTTGGTTCATGCAGACCTGAATTATATAACCGAGGAGAACCTTCAAGTTCAGGAGTTCTTCTGCAAGCCACAGAAGCTGGGCTTATGGGGTGGGCTCCTAAATCATCAGTTGACATAAGGAAGACTAGTTCACAGACCAGGTCGTTCCTGGTTTGTGTCCCAGCTATTGTGAGCCAAAGCGCCCGTCGCAGAAATTTTGCCTGGCTAGCACCAATTTGCAGGTTCAGAGAGCCTATTAACCCCCCCATGCTTTTAATTATTACTATTAAATACAGCTGCAGTCAGTATTACTTCCTGCCTTCCAGGTATCTTCTTGGCTCCTGCTGATGCTCAGCCACGTATGCTGAAATATTAGTGCTACGCTGTTTTCCTGCCTGCAGTTATCGCAGCCTGTTTTCAGTTGTCATGGAGCCAATTAGTTCCCTATCCCCAAGCTTCTCTGCAAGCTAGAACCAAAATATTCAAAAGCCTTCAAATAGGATCATGACTTCCCACCCATTAACTATTACCAACTCATGTGTGTTTTTTCCCTTCAGCTTGCACCTACAAAAGCCAGGAATGCCGTTTGACCATTCATTACGAACACGGATTCTCCCTCGCAGCTGAACCCCAAGATGGTGCCTTTCCCAAAACCATTCTACAGTTTCCCTACGAGAAGCTAAAAATGTCCTCGGACGATGGGATTCGGATGCTTTACTTAGACTTTGGAGGAAAGGAAGGAGAAATTGTAAGATTTTTATTTTTTCCCGCGTTGCTGTGAATACAGGTTGTTGTCATTTGTAGCATCTCATCCTTCGATAAACGTTTTGTTACCGGGTGACAGTGATGGTGCAGCGCTGTGCTGCGAATTAGGCGCTTAAGAATTTGGAAAGTCATTGAAAAAGCAGGTGTCATGTCACAATTCCTAGTAATCGGGAGACAGCTCCTTGCAGGCCTGAAGGTAAATATGCAAGGCTATGTGTACGCTACAGGTTAGTTTCTGATCCTGGGCAACACAAATTTTGCAGCGAGACTATCTGCCGCTTGTGTAAAATATACAAAAACAAATGTGCACAGCTTTCGCTCGATTGAAGTATTTATAGGCCTGACGTATAGCAAAGTTATTTAATTCGCAGGTTTAATGTCCATTACCATTGCACAGCGGCCACGAACAACCTAGGAGAAACGATGGAGCTTGACTGTAAAGTTCCCATGATCTATTCCTGGAAAGTGAATGGGGATGGCTCAGCTAAGGCAATCCCATTTCTAAGCACACACTCATTTTCAACTACTCCCACAAAGGATAGGCTACGCCCTATTCCTTTACTTTGAAACCAGCTACTGGAGGTGCACCTAAGGTTAGCTTCTTCCCCAGCACCTTGCTCTAACTACCGAAAGATCAGCAAAAACAAGGATCAGCTGCGTAGTCAGGAGAGAGAAGGGCTACATTTGGCCTCTCCAGCAGAATTTGCAGAATTGCTTTTTTACAGCCCTATGGACTACATGTCTGATTTAGCCTGCTGCATAATCTACAACTACGTCACCATCAAAGTGATGCATGCTTTTTCATTCTAGTTTTGAGCTTACTGTAAGGATACTGAGAACTTCTTCTTTTTTTCATACGATCAAAAATAAAATTGTGGGTTGCATCGAAAGATCCCATTTCTGCTTACGGAACCATTCGTTTTGTTAGCAAGACACCTTTGGATGCAACCCAGATTTCCTTCTGTGTACATCCTTTATTGAGTCGACCCACAGCTCATACTTCTCTCTTCTCATTTCAGCAACTGGACCTTCACTCTTGTCCAAAGCCAATTGTGTTCATCATTCATTCATTCCTTTCGGCCAAGATTACAAGACTTGGGTTGGTAGCATAAGCACAGTCTGAAGGAAGAACGGAGGAGCTGCCTGCACAATCTAAATGGCAAGGGAAATATAGGCAACAGCAAAAGCTGCTAGGATTATATATATATATATATATTCTGCACAGAAGCAATGCCCACGTTTGGACCAGCTACCAAAACGGAGCACAGAAAGGAGCAAGAGTTTCCGAGATGCTCAAGAGCAGGACATTTGCTTCGACTAACAACACTGCAGGGGAAACAAAATCGATTGCTTGTAAATAAGATAAATAAATAAATGAATGAATGAATATTGAAGGAGTAAATAGCTTAATACAGCAGTGTGGCATTTCCAGTATACATAACTGTGCCTGTAGCAGTGCTAAGAGAGCAGTGATTTTCAAACTGGGCTCTGAGAAACTCTGGAATGCTTCGGTTAGAAAATCAGCAATGTGGGAACAGCTCCACTGAAGTCCACCATTTTCCCTGGCATCGCCCAGCCGCAGTGGAGCAACCGTCAACTTTAGGGTGCCCCCCTCTGCTCATGTGGCATGACAACTGCTCCCCACAGATGGGGCCGACAGTCTTTGTGGACTGATAAAGTGTGTCCCAAAACATCCCAGAAATCTGCAGCCCATTGTGGGTGAGGAGCATCGGTTGAACACAGATGTGGGCAGGGGTTCTGAGAGTATGAAGTTTGAAAACCTCTGATGAGTGAAAATAAGGGCTAGGCAGATAGGAGAGCACAGTAAGCATTTTATCCACAGAAGATCTGGTGGAAAGGTTGTCAAGATCTTGTGCACCCGTGGACTTTGTATCCGCTGAGCCATCCTTCCGTTTTCAGAAAACACCACTTTCCTGCCATGAATGCACCAGCAGAGTAGTTTGCTTGTCCAGACAAAGGTGGAAATGGTTTGGAAATCTAGTTCTCTGTGAACATTGCACAAAAGGGCACTATTCCCAGGTGGAGAGGTCACACTTAGGCAGCATTGCCAAGCCAGTCAGTCATGACCAGAGCAGGGGGGGAACCTCAGAAGTGTCCTTAAGTACTGTAGCTTAAGGGTTACAATGGCCACATGTAACATTTGGCGGTAGAAGCCGCTGTGCCCGCTCAGTTAATAAATCCAAACAAACTTTCGTAAAACGGAGTTGCTCAGTTAACAGTAATAACTTGTGGTGAGAGAAACAGTATACGTGAAATTATGTGATTCATTTCAAATCGTTCTAATCTAAAGACACTGAAGGCAGCGAAGATCCTTTTGGAAGAATTTTAAGATGGGGAGGCTCATTCTGAATTGAGCTTTGGCTAAAGGTCCTTCAGTGGTGATGCTTTCCGCTGACAGGCGAGCCATTCCATGTGCCAAGGCACAAAGGAAGGTTTCTTGAATACCTTCCTTCCCAGCAACGCTTTATTATGCATTTTCACTCCCATTTGCTGGCTTCTTGATCCAAGTAAAGGATCTGAACAGCTGTAGTGTAAGAACAGCAGCAGCACTCGGGAGCAGCCAGTCACCACCATGGCAAAGTACCATTTTATTGGTCTGGAACAGACCCAGGGAAGCGGGTGGACTTAATTCAGTCATGACTAACTTGCCCATTGATGTCAATGGGTCTCCTCTGAGTATGACTTGGTTGGATACGACCCCCAAAGAATATTGCTTGAATGCAGTCTTCCAAACGCAACAACACTAAAAACCCTATCTTGTACACACACAAAAAGGCAGAAAATGCGATCGGGAGACCCTGAGCTGTTGGCTTTCAGTATAACAATTATCCTTATTATTCAAGCTTCCCGGAACATTGCTAATTTTTTCGATGTTGATTCCCTCTGACAGACAAAAGGGAGCTCAGTTGTGTTTCATTTTAATTGTGTTCCCTGGAAGTGGGACACGACAACTAAATCTCTTTTTAGAGTTATTTTTGTACATGGGGGGAAAAACATTGTTTTATATACAGAAGATACTAAACGGGTTCCGTATTACGGTGCAGATCTTAACCATGGCTAACGGATCAAATGTTGCTTAGCACATCATGCACTTAACTTCATCCAGAACTGAGCATTAAGCCAGAGTTTCCTAACCAGGGTTTGAAGCTAATAATAAAACCCTGGTTGCAGAGTATATGCTTGGCATTAATAACAGCTATGCCTGGTACTGGTGTAATTGTTAATGATGGTAAACGCAGGCATGGTGCAGGCAGAGGAGGGAAAGTACTGAAGCCCTTGAGAAGGGAGGGATATGATAATAGTGATCTTCCAATGTAGTATAATAGGTCTGTCAATGTAGCGTTTCCCTGATCTAGGGCCCAATATCCAGTGCGCACAGAAGACTCTATGGGCTTCCACATTTCACTTGAATGGACTTAGGAGTGGAATGCATTCAGGGGCAGGTCTCGGTCCTGCATTTAAAGCATAGGAACATATCTGCAGGTAAGGGACCTTTGTAAGTGAAATAATGGTGTCCATGTCAGTTGAAGGATGATAGAGGGATACGTGAGGTTGGGCTGAAATCTTTCCTTCTGTGAAAAATAAAGGAACATGCAAATATGCAGATAGACAGCCATCAACCCCATGCACTTGCCATCGTCACGCAAAATACAGGTTCTTCGTTCAAGACAACTGAAATTGCAAAGGGAAAGCGTTTATGGATTTGAATGACAAAAAGCAACCCTTAATTACTATGTATTGTAGGGAAAGTAAATGCATGTGTAAATTATACTGTGCTACTTCCTTAAGCACTTTTTTAAAAAAAATAATCACTGGAATGTTATAGATATACCTGCATTGTAAATAATCAGAATTTATCTATTAGTTATCAATTAATAAATAACACAGTATGTCATGTAATTTACGGTGCTCAGATTACAATATAAAGAATAAGCGAATAATTTGCAGAGAGAAAAAAATGTTATATATTTATAGACAAATTAAATACAGATTTTGGATCGACTCATTTGGTTGGAGTTGATAGAACGAATTATACGGCACTACTCAAGATTTGTAAGAATTTAGTTTAAAATATTTATATTTTAGAGGAAAAAATACTATATTTAATAAAAAAATCATTTACTGGAGTTTTTGTGGGGTTATAATTTATATGGCAAGAACAGAATGCTCTGAGAAAGCATTATAGTTACATTCAGTGATGCTAGCTTGATTAGCCCCTATGGAATTTCTACAACTGAGTTTTGGCTTGATAGCAGCAGTTATTCTAGCTAAGTCTCCTTTTACAATTATCTCCCTTGAATCTTCTGAAACTGGTTGAAATTTATGCTTTGACTGAGGCATTCTGGTTCATTTTGGTTCATCTATGGGGGTCATGGGATCAGGTCTAGAGCAGGGATCAGCAAACTTTTTCAGCAGGGGGCCGGTCCACTGTCCCTCAGACCTTGTGGGGGGCCGGACTATATTTTGAAAAAAAAATATATGAACGAATTCCTATGCCCCACAAATAACCCAGAGATGCATTTTAAATAAAAGCACACATTCTACTCATGTAAAAACACGCAGATTCCTGGACCGTCCGCGGGCCAGATTTAGATGGCGATTGGGCCGCATCCGGCCCCCGGGCCTTAGTTTGGCGACCCCTGGTCCAGAGGAAGAATATTCCTCCTGGTGGCCTTTTAGTTCAGTGTTTTTCAACAAGAGCCACTGTCCTCGACACTTAATTTGTTATCAAGCGCAAGAGGGTTTTGTCTGTCTTGTAAAACTTTTTATGGCTAGTCGGTTAACCACAAGGTAGGTTATGCGCCTAGTAAATCAGGCAAACAGGAAAAGAACATAACGCTGTCGACCACTTAGAAACCTGGCTTTTATTTTCTAAATAAAAAAGCTGTACAAGCCGCATATTAAAAAAAAAACATAGATTTGATTGTGTTATTTATACAGTTTGAAATAATAAATGTGTGTGTGTATATATATATATGCACACACACAGATATATACACACAAGGCTCAATTCAAAGCCATTTTTTAAATGTCAGAGATCTTTGAGGGTGTTACACTGCAGGAATCACTGGTTTTAGGGATTTCCGCTACATAACAACGCACTCCCACGCTGTCCATTTAATGTGCTGTGCTTACTCAAAAGGGATTCCATCCTGGAATGGCAATGGTTTTAGCACATGTCATTTCTCCTTGCTCTTGTCTAAAACCCATTCAATGACCTGTAAACACATCCCAAGAAATGCACTTAGAATTAAAAATGAGCATAAAACAAAGCTTAATAGGTGTAAAATGATGCAATACAGAAACGTTAAATCTAATTATAATTCAAGGATCTTCAAAAAACAACAGCCAACAACTATTACCAAACTGTGAATTCGCAAAACAAAGGCAGATATTATGCTGGGCAAACAAACCCATTTTTCAGGTCACATTCCACAAATTTAACACTAAGGAGACAATTTGGTCATCTTACAGACTCATCCAGCAGCCCAATGAAGCCACTATTTGAGGCAATTCAATCTAGATAACCCTGAGAACCACTCTGATAAGCCAAGCCAAGCCAAGCCTCAGTACTATTTGTAATATTCTCCAGTACAGAAAACATAATCTGGATGCATGGACACGTAAAAGAGTCTCACCTGTTTAACATTGCTGGTTGCAGCTTTCTTCATTTCATCGAACAGTCCCCTAGATGTTTTCAGATCCTAAATAAGAACCATATTACATCACAAGCAGAAAACTTAATCGCAGTGTTAGATTTAAGGTTAGCAAGAAGGAATAGATGTATTAATATTCTGCAAAACAAAGCACTACAGTAACACCAAAATGCATAAACTTTAATGGATGACAACTGGCCTGTAGTTCATAAAAGCTTATTCCATAATAAATGAGTTACTTTTTAAGGTGATACAATCCTCTTTGAATTTTTTTTTATCGCAAAGAGACTTAACACAGCTATCCCGCTGGAAATGGCAATAAATGGTAGTAAAAGCTGTACTGAACATTTCCAAATTTTGATATTCCACAGTCAAACAAATTAGTAAAATTAAAACGCTCAAGTGTTTTTATTTCTTTTTACTCCCCTGGCTACTGAGTCCTCTTAGCACATTTTTGCATCTTGTCTTTGCACTCCTCTCTTGCTTGTCCACATTGCTATTGAACCCATTTCGTGTGTGAGCATTCCTGAAATCATTGTGCAAGGCGCAGTGTTGCGATGCTTAATCAAAATCACGTGGGTCACCTATGCAATGAAACGGTAGCATGGGCAAATGGGGCAGAGCGGGGCTGAGGACTGCAAGAGTACAGGTGGAGGGAAATGGGACAGAGGATAAGTATTCAACCAATGTGAATTTGATTGCAGCAAGTGCCCGGAAACCGCCACAAAATGGAATGAAAAAGGACACTGAACAAGGCAAGCTGCTTTGGATCATCCCTATCAGAAATGCATAATACTCTTAATCTTGGGGTTATGGGTTTGAGTCCCACACTGGGCAAAAGATGCCTGCATTGCAGGGGGTTGGACTGGATGACCCTCGGGGTCCCTTCCAACTCTACAATTCTATGATTCTAAGTTGGTAAAAAGAAGGCCAGATTGAGGGCACTTTGCAGAATACCGTACTTTTCCATGTATTAAGACTAGGTTCTTTTCTTTAAAAATAATGCTAAAAAGTGGGGGTCGCCTTATACATGGATAGTGCATAGGGTGGATGTTTGATTGGTTGCTGCTGCAGCTGTCAGCTACTATTGGGCATGTTATTGGTTGCTGCGGCAATGGCTGGTGTTGATAGGCTGACGCTGCGTTAATTGGGCGGGCGATTGGCAGATCCTGCCGGCTCGGGGACAAATGAGAGGCAGATTTTTGGATGTGTGTGGGTGAGTGATTTTCAGCATCCCCCCTAAAAAAAGCTCCCCCCATTTTAAAAATTTGAGTCCCCAAATTTGAGTCTTATACAGTCTCACCTCGGGTTACGTACTTTTTGGGTTACGAACTCCCGTAACCCGGAAGTGTAACCCGCCGCGCACGCGATCCGCAGTGTATACAGCGACCCGGAACCAATTAAGTACGTAACCCGAGGTACGACTGTACATGGAAAACTACAGTATATCACACATGCCACCCTTCCTTGTCAACATATCAAACCATAACACAATCTCGCACTGTTCTGCGCATGCGGAAGCTGGAGAAAAGTACCTTTAGATAATACTTGGATATCTCAAACAGACGCTGGCTGCACGCCGCAAAGCACTTGTGATCTTCAACAATGCCGTGCTCCTTGAGGGTTTTCGCCACCACCTCCTTCAGCATCTTGAAGAGAAGCATTGGCAATGTACTGCACTTCTGAGGCCCAACGCCCCACACGCCCCACTTTCAAATCCACATTTTTTTATCGGAGCAAAACCATGCTACTAACAAAGGGGCCCGGGCACCAGGATTTCTCAGCTCAGCCCTGCTATATAGCCAGTGCCTGCAGCATTTCACAGGTAACACGTCTAAGCAAAATTTAGGCTTATGATCCGCTCAAAAGGAAGCTGCAGAGATCAAAGCTGCCTGATGAATATAAACTCCACGTTGCATGTGGACACCTACACACTTTTTGCTGCAATCGTATCTTTGCAGGCCTAAAACATGATAGATGTCCCAGTGAAAGATGTAATTATGACATGACCCCCGCATGCTAGAGCAAGAAACGAAGCTTGTTCCGATTCTTTTTTATTTGAACAAGCAAACAGATAGCTTGTTTACCCACCTCACAGGAATATGAATAAAACATTCATATTGTCCTTTGAAGATGAAACACTAGCTGCTAGGCATTAAAAAAACAACAACCCTATCATATATACACACACAACATCTTTGTTTGGATTTTTATTTAGTTGTTTGTTTTTATCCTCCTTTAATGTATCCCCCCCCTTGACTAATTACTTAAGCTGACAGTTCCCTGTACTGAAACTATTCTCCATCTAGGGATAAAATGGATATTGACTTCTGCTGCCTAAGTGCATAAACAAGCATTTCCCAAAGCTTAAGAAACTGTGCACTAACTCTGTAATATGAACTGTTTATAATGCGGTGCAATTGCTCACTGCTCAGAACAAAACTAAAATACACATATCCTTGGGGCATGTGCAGAGTACGAGCAGAACTGAGTTTCTTGGCAACAGGAGCAGCATGGGAATTTGAAGAAGAGACTCAAAAGGCTGGCCAAAGAGGATGGCAAGTAATTTGTTGTATTTATGGGTCTAATACACAAAGCTCAAATCTTCGCCCTGCCTTATTTAATCCAGGGACAGCAAAAGCAAAGACAGAACTTCATTTTTAGCTATCCGGAAAAGTTATTTACCCGTGTATGCTTCTGAGATCTCGATTCCCTTGTGGGCTTCAGTGTTTCTGGCTTTCCCCCACACCTCTGGCTTGCTGAGCTGCTCTTTAGGGCTACTTTGTGCATCCGACTGTGAGACTGTTTCACAGCTACTGAAGGTAGAGAGACTGAAATCTCCTGGCATTGCCTTGTGACAACTCCTGAATGGCGACTCCCGCTGCTTCCGCTTGCCTGGGACAAGAGAGAATCTGTACTTTCAGATTTCAGCAACCTAGAAAGAAGAGTTGAGGGAACAAAACGGATGTTAAGATTATTCTGTTCTGTGCACAGCTCGATTTGTCATTAAAACACCTCAAATCATGTCAGACACCAGCAATTAAAAATTATCGATCTGAAACAGGAGAGAAAACATAACACATTTCTGCATCTGATCTTTCATCCAATCTGGCAGTGATATATCTGAACAGAACCAGTTTGGTGGGGACGTCACCCTCACTCAGCATCTTGCATCATGCAGCCCTATGGAGCTTAAGTAAAAATGCCTTCAGGTCCTATTTCAACATATTCAAAGCTAACGAAAGGTTATCGCACAGGAAAAACAAGGCGTGGAGGGAGGGAGGGAGGGAGGAATTAGAAAAAGAGGATTAAGATTATCTGAACATTATGCCACAGAAGGCTCTTCGGAATGAAAAGAGAGCTGAATTTACACACACTCAAAATATCTCACTTTTTTTTTTTTTAAGTGTAGCATATTACCACTAGCATAGCTGGGGGTGGGGGCACACTGGACGGCCACTTACGGGGGGGGGGGCTGCAGCATGCCCAAGCCTGGATGCCTGAGCAGCTAGCTACGGCACTGCATATTACCTCTTATTGGAATGAAAGCTGTCCGGGTCCTTTGATCTGCGTTTTAACCTGGATGCCTCTGTTTGCAGCTCCCTCTGCAAAGATTCCCCATCGGGGACACTCCCGGGCTCTGACAAAACTGCAGGAGATGGCAGAGGGCTCAGTGCACAGGGCACGGGACAGGACTCCTTTGTGCAGGTAGTCTGCGTTTCGTAACGGATAAGGCGAGTCTGAAGTTCAGCAAACCCCACGTCTCTCTCCAAAGCTCTCCTGTTGTCAAGGCAGTATCTAAAGCGAAACATGAGATAGCTTCAGAAGCCTGAGAGGAGGCATTTCAGAAGAACGGAGGTGTTTTCCTAATTAAGGGATAACTTAGTACCCCTTGTTTACGTTTCGTTATGAGACTGTCTCCCCTTATTTGAATTGCTGGTGAACATCCGAAAAGGTCCTCCTGCAGTCTGCTATGATACGGGGTAAAAACAGACCTCATGGATCAAACCGCCTTCCACCTTAGTTTCAGAGTACCACGCTTCAACCCACAATTCGCTGGCATCAAAAAGAATGCTATTTGTATATCCTATGCATGCTTACTCAGAAGTAGGTGCCACTATGCTCAGTGGAGCTTACTTCCTAGTCAGTGGGTTTTGGATTCCAGCCTAAAAGAAGCCGGGTGGTTTACAACTGTTCTCTTCCTCAGCATGTTTACAGCACTGCTGTTATGAAGTTGTTGTTTTGCTGTGTTATTGTGAAATTGTTTTTGTAGTGTTTGTTTGAAATGCACCCCCGTTCCTTCGTTGTAAGCTGCTTTGAGCATGGGGTGTGTGTGTGTGTGTGTGCGTGCCTGCGCAGCATACAAATAAAAGGAAGGAATGGGTATTCCATCTATCATGAAATCCCCGGTTTGAACCCGTATCTGCCATGAATGAACTCGTTAGATGGCCTTACGCAAGCCTCTGTCTCTTGGCCTCAGTCCTCCCTATCTGTAAAATGGGGGATAGTAATGACAGTGTTGCTGCAAGGCTTACAACTAGCTATTCGTAAATGCTTCGCATGCGCTACACAAAAGTATTATTAAGTATTATCCCTCAGAGGATTGTTTTAAACACTCACTCAGATGAGGAGATGGCATGTGTGTGATGACAGCTATTGTGGAGGAGTCCCATACTGAGCCAAAAGAAGGTCCTTCTACAAATCTTTGCTGCCAACAGACATGGATGAATCAATCTCAGAGCACAAACCAATCTCAGATGTAGCAATCCATGGAACACATCCACATATGGTTTAGAAAAGAAGAAAATTCCTGCTGGAATTGACAAGTGGCCAGCCTTCTGAGTTCAAAAGCGACCAACCAGATGCCTCCAAGAAGTACACAAATGGGACCCAAGGGCAATAACCATTCTCTAATCATTTGTTCTCTCAATAGGGAGGTTCCATTTGGCCTTTATGCCTAAAAGCATATACTTTCCACTTTAGCAGATAAGATGGGCGGGATTGGCTTGCCTGACAATTCAATCAACACGGAGGCACATGGCTATTATAATTATCTGAGCACCAGTACATCGCGCTTCCACCAGACTGTCAGGACAAATCAAGTCATTTTCTGTTACCAAGATAATATTGTCATACGTAGCCTGAAGTCTATCCCCTCCCCTAAAAAGGGAGTTTTTAATCAATGTAAGTAATGAATTCAAACAAGCTCATTATCTGATAAGACAAAAAACTTCTTGCTTATCCATTTCATGGTATTTTGAGTTTCCTTGTTTGTATTCTGAGTTAAGATTTGCTGCCCGTTCTACAGAGCTGACATATTAATTTATCCTGACCATACTGAGCCAAAAGAAGGTCCTTCTACAAATCTTTGCTGCCAACAGACATGGATGAATCAATCTCAGAGCACAAACCAATCTCAGATGTAGCAATCCATGGAACACATCCACATATGGTTTAGAAAAGAAGAAAATTCCTGCTGGAATTGACAAGTGGCCAGCCTTCTGAGTTCAAAAGCGACCAACCAGATGCCTCCAAGAAGTACACAAATGGGACCCAAGGGCAATAACCATTCTCTAATCATTTGTTCTCTCAATAGGGAGGTTCCATTTGGCCTTTATGCCTAAAAGCATATACTTTCCACTTTAGCAGATAAGATGGGCGGGATTGGCTTGCCTGACAATTCAATCAACACGGAGGCACATGGCTATTATAATTATCTGAGCACCAGTACATCGCGCTTCCACCAGACTGTCAGGACAAATCAAGTCATTTTCTGTTACCAAGATAATATTGTCATACGTAGCCTGAAGTCTATCCCCTCCCCTAAAAAGGGAGTTTTTAATCAATGTAAGTAATGAATTCAAACAAGCTCATTATCTGATAAGACAAAAAACTTCTTGCTTATCCATTTCATGGTATTTTGAGTTTCCTTGTTTGTATTCTGAGTTAAGATTTGCTGCCCGTTCTACAGAGCTGACATATTAATTTATCCTGAGTAATGCTGTCACTTTGCTCACTCTTTTTATGGCAACATCTTCCTCTCCTTCTCTCTCCCCCCCCCCAATCCAGCTGCATCTGATCATTCATGACAATGGGAAAAGGTTATGCAAATTGGTTTTGACCAGGCGCAGCACCAAAGAAACGCAAAAATATCAAGAAATTCCAAACTGCCTTTTTTTGTAAAGGTAAAGGTAAAGGGACCCCTGACCGTTAGGTCCAGTCGCGTACGACTCTGGGGTTGCAGCGCTCATCTCGCTTTATTGGCCGAGGGAGCTGGCGTACGCTCTGGCGTTGCGGCGACTCATCAGTCAGAAATGCTTTATTGGCCAGGACTGGCGTGAGCAGCTTCCTGGCGAACTGGCAGCACACAAGAAATGCCGCTTTCTGCGGAACCAGAGCACACACGAATATCGCCTAGACGAATGCCTTCCCGACGAAAGGTACCTATTCGCTAGCGAAAGGCTGACTCGCGACGAATTTCCTATGGGCTTGCCTCGAAAAAGACGCCAGACGAAAGGCTTTCGCAGCGAATTTTCCTATGGGCTTGCCCCGCAAGACGAAAAATTTTCGCGATTTTTCCCCCGCAACTCGCGAAATTTTCGCTACACGACAGCACTCGCAGAACGAATTAATTTCGTCTTGCGAGGCACCACTGTACTTGTACCGCATGCTTTCGAAAATGTTTGGGTGCTAATAAGCATTCCACAATCTGCTGAAGACGGTGTTTGGCTCTCCCACTCCATACCAGCCACGAGGCACTTTGCACCTCTGGTTCTCGTCGCTAAATTGTCAATACCACTGCCATCATAGAACACTAAATAGAAAAATTAAATGGATTTCATAAAGTAATGGGAAAACAGCTGACATTACTTTCCAAAATACACACACACAAACACGGAGAGAGAGACAGAGACAAAGGCAGACACAGAGAGAGAAAATGCTAAAGTCCCAGACACCAATTAATAATAATAATAATTTATTATTTATACCCTGTCCATCTGGCTGGGTTTCCCCATCCACTCTGGGCAACTCCCTAAGCATGGCTGCCTTCAGATGTCTTCTAAAAGTCAGATTCCTAGACAGCTGGTGAGAGGGCGTTCCACAGGGTGGGTGCCACTACCGAGAAGGCCCTCTGCCTGGTTCCCTGTAGCTTCACTTCTCATAGTGAGGGAACCGCCAGAAGACCCTCGGCGCTGGACCTCAGCATCTGGCCTGAATGATGAGGGTGGAGATGCTCCTTCAGGTATACTGGGTGTAATCTAAAAGGATTACAAGCCCTACTGAACTCTGGAACAGATACAGCGCCCTGGGATGAATATCCAAAAGCAAAACATTTGACCAGCAACAGTCAATGCAGTGACACCCAGTTGTTGTTGACTACAGCTCTCACTGGGAATTGTAGTTCACAAAACGTGGAGGGCACCAAGATTGAATACTCCTGAATTTTAGTTTAGGTCTCATCATGCAAATGAAATAGAGGAGGGCAGGTGACCACCTAATGCCATGGGCTTTGCACAGCTACAGTGCTCTGGAAGTCTGTTTGAAATTATGGAGGATGCGCTTTGTTGCTTACCCCAAACTGCCTCTTTCATTTGTATTCAGCTACTGAAAAGAGCTTCTGTAAGAAACTAATGCTGCTTCTCAGTATGCATGTTGCACTTCCCAACCCTTCAAAGTGTTTAACGATCAATGACAACCACCAACTTAGGCCATGAAAGCTTGGGGAAAGTCCTTTGAAGTAGATACTAAACCGTCTGAAGCAGCCTGTTCTACTTAATTCTCCCCCTATTTCATACTTCAATAAGGCAGACAATCATCACTAATCATTTGCAGACCAACTTCTCCAGGACAAAGGCATTAAGGACTAAACTTCACCCATTCATACCAGGACTTCTCGGGTAAGATGGGCATTTCTCAGAGAGAGGAGTAGAAATACCCCGAATAAGACATTCTTGGAATGTTCCACCACTGCTACTATGCACTGGGCATTCTTGAGATTTACCTTCATCCTCACAGTGGAAACTAAAACAAGCACAGGGCACTGCGGCATTCCCAGAAAGGAATCCACTTTGGACATTCTTGTGCCATACTGGATACCTAGTGAGCAGTCTGATACATTCAGAGCATTTTCCACTAGTAAGTTAGAGGCATCTTTATGTCAAACAGGGTACACTACACTAGACTCTATGACACCCACTGTGATAAAACTACCCAAGAGCTTTCTCTAGTGTAGAGAAAATGATCGACCTGCTACTTCTAAAGAAAATGGTGGTTGCTCCTCTGTTATCTGATAGGGGCCCAGTTTCCAAGCATGGAATGATTCAAAAATACCAGAAGCCCAGGACAGCTGCAGGATCCAGATGTAGCATAAATACACAGCAGCCTCTGTGAGTATGCAGAGCTGCTGTTAGAGAAGATGTGCATGGAGCCTCAGCCCCATCACTGGGCTCAATATCCTTTAATGTAGGCATCACAGCATATATTCTCTGTTCCAAGGCCTCCTCCGCTGTCTACCTCCCATCCTGGCATAATAGAACCACAGACTTAATTCATGGGCTGTCAGCAATTTTCCTTATTGCTTTGATTTGAAAGTGAAAAGTTACTGTCATAACATCTTAAGCACCCATTACCATAAAAACATAACTATTCAAATCAAAGGCGTAATGCTTTCATTCCAGACAATTAATTATTGCAAGATGCTAGCAAATTCAAACGATGCTTCCACTCGCATAATAATAAGACCAAATGTGAAGTGTGTGTGTACGTTGGATTTACACTGAGTAAGAGGACCGAGCGAACAGTTCGCATCACTCACGTATAAAGGAACTTACTCGAGGCCGTGATAATGGCAGCCAGCAGCTTTTTCAAAGGGCAAGCTTCTGAGTTTTCGAAGAGTCAGTTCTGGCGTCAGAAGGAAAGTATTTTCACTGAACCGAGTGGGGAGGGAGAAAGAATTGATTTCAATTTGCAGCTATGGCTTATTTATAGAACGGAGGATAACTTTTTTTACAGGAAGAACAGCAACTGTCTGCCACACTAGCACCATATTACTAAAATTACTCTGGCACAGTTAAACCTCAATTCATAATATTCAACAGGGGTGGCCCAATCTTGGCCCGTGAGGCCGATTTCCCCAAACCACACCCACCTTTCAACTGGTGGGTGTCACTTATGCTGTCAGCTAGCGGGCGGGAAGGTGGGGTTCAATTCTGCATTGGTCCTGGTTGCCTGGCTCCCAGAAGGCGACAGGCATGCAAAACCAAAGTAGGAGGAGTTAACATCCAATTGACAGCTGACAAGCCAGGGTTTAATGTTGCTCAGTTTGGCTGTGTGGACCTGTTCCCAGCAGGAAACAGGCACGCACAAACAAACTAACAAAGCAACACCCCCCCCCCCAAACTATAGGCTATTTGAGAGAAAGAGACTTCCTCACCACACCCCATGCCACCCAAGCCAATGCCTGGAAAAAGCTTGGGGCTTGCGAAGTGCTTGTTTCTGCACTCGCTCTGGGAGAGAGCGCCGAAATAAGCCTGCTTTACAGACTTCCTTGGGCTGTGCGTGCCTATTTCCAGCAGGGAACAAGCGTGCACAGACAATGCAGCAGGATTAAAGCCCCGCTGGACAGCTGACAAACAGCTGGGTGAAATCCTGCTCAGTTTGGCTGTGTGCACTTGTTCCCAGCAGAAAGCAGGCAGGCACAGCCTGTAAAATGCAGGCTTCATATTCCCTGCTCCCTTCAGGGGGGGGGGGAGCGCTTTGCCAACCCTACGCTGAGCACTTCCGAACTGCAATGCCCCATGTGCTGCAGTTCCCAAAAAACCCGACGGGCAGCTGGCATGTGGGAACCCCACGCAAGGGATTTTGACAAGTGGTTGGGGCAACCCAACTCTCAAATGATGCCAGGTGACTGACAGGTGGGCAGCCCCACCTACCTGTCAAACTTGCACACACACACACCCCCAAACAATCCTGATAAGGAAATGGTCTATGGAGCTGAAAATATCCCCCCCCCAGTCCCATTGTTGATTTTGCAAGGTGTGGTGCACACCTACAGCAGCGGAGAAATGACTATTAGACACCTTATGGGGATATTAGAAATAATGTCTCACATAGATTCAAAAACACAATCCCGGCCCTCAGGATTATAACCTTAAAGAATGAACTATTGAACAGTGCGTTGTATGCCTAACAGGGCCTTACCTTTTTTGAACGTGTAAAGGCTGCAGATCCCCAATGGGCAGGCCTTCTGGCGTGAAATACTTCAGCAGCTCTTTGGCATCAAGTGATATTGCAGAGCCCTTTTGGCCTTCTTTAAGGGCAAGTAATTCAGAAACCCTGGCGAGGAAAACAAAACAGATGAACAAAAATCACTAACTAAACTGATAGCTGATGCTGAATAAGGTAGTGCGGTTTATAAAAACTGCCAACATTTAAGCCATGTTAATGTTACCTCGCTTTTGGTTTAATTTTTTCAGTGCTTTCCAAGTTCTGCAGGACGTTTCTTTCTGGCCACTTCAAAGGATTTGAATCTTTCAGCTCTAAATGTGAGACGTTGGAGGTGGGGGAAAGGGGGGAGGAGGAGGAATAAAACCAAAACAATACCATAATTCACTGCAAAATCTAGATGTAGCAGAAAATCTACCAGCTTCCCATTATACCCCATGGGAGTCCTGTATAACTCAAAAGTTTGCATTTTTCTAAGTGTTTTGTACAGATTCTGCAACCCCTGTGGCAACTTCCGTCTACACCATTATAATGAACCCTATTAGTTCTGCCTGTACTTTGCAGCATCAACAGAAGCAAACAGCTGGAATGATCAACGAAGAGCATTAGAACATAGCAAGATCAGAAAAGCATCTTAAAATGTTAACTTTTGTCTAAAACATGTGTTGTGCATTTCGCTTTATGCATTTTGTACTTGAATGTTGATCTTAGGCTCCGCTCAACCGATTGGAATAATGGGATTTGAACAAACAAAGAAATCAACCACACACCACTTTTTTGGTAACTCATTAAAAAGGCCCTTTTTTGCATGACTTGCACAGCACCTCTTTCTTGGAATTAAGCTGCTTGTTTCCCCCCCCCTCCCCGCTGTGTTTGTGTACTGTGTGTGCCCCATGAGTGTGTGCACATGCTGGGACACAACCCTCAAAAAAGGTGGTGAACCCTCAATGTGGCCTTCAAGGCAAGAGAAGTCAGCCACTGCATCCTATATCTCTGCGTTTCTAGTGCCACTTGGTTCTCCCAGACTGCTGGAGGAATCTTGATTTGATTGGTTAAGGCCTGCCGCTTTAATTCTGCTGGCATTGTACCAGGGTGTTGATGAGCATTCCCTTTAACATTTTTGGTGGCTGTTATAGCGGTCGTTTTAACTCTGTAATCTGTGCTTTATTGCTTTTAGGCTGTTTTACATGACACAATTGTAAACCACGCTAAGAGCTTGATTTGAGGGAGTGTGGTTCAAAAGTTGGATGAATAATAATATTAAAAAGCCAAGATACAAACAAACTTCTTTTACTCGCTTCACTCCAGCCAAGCCAAGAAAGCTGCCATTTACTGCAACTTCCTGTTACATCTGAAGAGGGAAACTATGATTAGCGGCTTCTAAACATGCCAGGATATTAAATCAGCTTTAAATTATTATTTTTTAAAGTCAACTTTAAATCACGTCTTCACATTCTGGCTTGCTTAGTTCTCCAGTTTTTGCTGCTCTCCAGCTAGTTTCCCTGCTCTCGCCAAGGGAGGAGCATGCTCACTGATGTTCTTAAGGGAAAGAATGTCATGATTGATAGGTACTGCCGTACCTTGGTTTTCGAACAGCTTAGTTCTCGAACGTTTTGGCTCCCGCAAACCCGGGAGTGAGTGTTCCAGTTTGTGAATGTTCTTTAGGAACCTGAACGTCCAATGGGGCTTCTGCAGGTTCCGATTGGCTGCAGGAGCTTCTTATAGCCAATCAGAAGCCATGCTTTGGTTTCTGAACGTTTTGGCAGTTGAACGGACTTCCGTTCGACTTCCAAGGTACGACTGTACACATATTGAGGATGAGGATTTATTACCTGCCCTTCACCCTAAGGTCCCAGGGTGGGTTGCAACACTGAAACACAGTATTACAAACAGCTTAAAGCAAATGACAATTACAGAAATCAGGAGGGTCCTAAAATATACACCTCAAGTATCAAAAGCCAGCTGTAATGAAACAGATCTAAGTTAAGGGATTTTCAGAAACCCACGGTGTTTTATGAGTTAATGGGCACCCCAGTTTGAGTGGCAGGTATCTCATGGGAGGCGGGACATTCCGCTCTTTAAAAGGAGGGAGCAGCCGTTAGAGAGGGAGAGTGGTGACTGGAAGAAGGAGGGCGTGGGGCCAGGATAGTGGTGGGTAGGTTAGGATAGGTTAGGATACGTTGAAGATGTGTATATGATGCTGAAAGAAAGAGTTTACACTGTTATGAAACTAAGCTTATAAACCATTACTGAAACCGTTATGTTCTGAAAGAAATAAAGACTTCTTATTGTTGAGCTAAGAAAATATCGTCGTTCATTTGGTCCAGCGAGTTATGTATGCTCATGAGGAGGTGAACTCAGGGAAAGGACAAAACTGACCTGCAGGGTGATAGTTTGTGTCTTGGAGTTCCCTCAGGAGGGGCTAGCGGGCGGAAACCTTGGTATTGCCACAGAGTTGCTAAGAGGGCTTAGCTAACTGATATAGTGAGGGATCTAATGAAAGAGAGACCCCGAACTGTAGGCAAAGAAGAGTTTAACCCCTGAAGCCCAGAGCAGAGGATATAACCGGCCACGGCCGCTGGACAGGAAAACTCCCGTTACTAAGAGATTCCCAGATTATAAATAAAAGGGGATTGACATCACAGACGGACCTCAGAGGGACAGGTGGGGTGGATTGAAATTTGACCCAGAACACCTGATTAGAAATTCACTTAGTAACAAGGGGAGAGTGTGAAGCGGAGGTTCGTCGCACCAGCATTTTCCCAAGTGGTAATAACTATGCAACCAAATTATGCCTACCACAAGCTGTACCCTGGACTTTGGCTTTGACAGGTGCTACAGGACGATTTAGCTGGCTGGTGCTCCACAATTCTAAAAAATGTTCTCTGGTACATGTCAGCAGGGTTTTCAGTTCGTCGCTTGAAACCACTAGGAGCTGTCTGGCGGATTCCTGCCTTTCTGCAAAAGAGAACACAAAAGCTCAGCTTTTCTTCTTCTTTGGTTACTGACATGGTACTCTCAACGCGAGGTTTAGAGTGATGTTAATCAATAACAATTTACAAAAGTAACAACATCACCACTGACCGAATGTTGCTGTCAAGAAAAAAAAAGCAATTTGGAGGAAAATGTGAATCACCTTTACAAAAAGCTACCTAGGAAAAAATATGCATTTGTTCCAGTAATCTCTTCTCATTTGCAACCAATAACAACAATATATGTCTGTCGTTTCTAGCAGACTATTAATAATGCACTTTTCTCCAAGGTATTCTTTTAATTAAATAAAGTCTTCATGATTCACTGAACTAGATTAAGACAAGCAGTGATTCCAGTGCAGCACGGAAATCAGAAGGAACCAGTCAAGAACGGATTGTCAAGCAACACGGATAGAATTCCCATCTCTCGGTTGTCACAGACCTCAACAGTGTAATCTACGTAATATGCAAACCGTTCACTAATTCAGCAAATGAGGCATATTAATTCATGAATTTTGCGTCTACTTCCAACAGTCGCCACTGGAAGTTTGGGAAGGAGTAGTGGAAAGTGTTGTTGTTTTTTTTAACCCGGCCATTTGCTAATGCCTAGCTATTTGCTCTATCAATTCACCAAAGCACGCAGGAAACACAGCTGGCGGCTATATTCTCCCCCTGCTTCTGCTGCTTCTGTAGTTGAAGGCTATGGGGCCGCTCCCCACACATATGCTTAAAAAAGAGGTTGCAGGGGGTGCTCCTTTTCCCAAGGCCTCACCTGGAGCTTTTGTCAAATGGGTAAAAGGTAAAAGGTAAAGGGGCCCCTGACCATCAGGTCCAGTCGTGTCCGACTCTGGGGTTGCGGCGCTCATCTCGCTCTATAGGCCGAGGGAGCCGGCGTTTGTCCGCAGACAGCTTCCGGGTCATGTGGCCAGCATGACAAAGCCGCTTCTGGCGAACCAGAGCAGCGCACGGAAACGCCGTTTACCTTCCCGCCGGAGCGGTCCCTATTTATCTACTTGCACTTTGACGTGCTTTCGAACTGCTAGGTGAGCAGGAGCTGGGACCGAAAAACAAAATATCCTCCCTTAGCACTTAGCTTGTTGTTCAGAAGAAAATGGAAGGTGCTTGTAAGTCAGGCAGCATTTTTATTTATTTATTTGGAAATACCCACCACATTGATCTTAGTGGGGTTTCATTGGAACATACTCCCAAGTAAGCCTGTATAGGATTGCAGCCTTTAAGCCAATCTTAATGAGGTTCACACGAATTGAGAAGAAAAGTCAATGGTCCCAATGGGATTGAATTTCAAGTACAGCTGTACAGAGGCATTTATTTCCTTGACTTGAATCAATCCATGAGGTGGGGAGAAGAATGGCGGCTCTGCCTCCCCTAGTGTCGTCCCCCCCCCAGGAAGTGGGTGACAATCTGAAGTGAGCCTGTTCTGATCATTTACACTCCTCTCACTGTGTAGAGCATGTCAGGAAACGGCCTACTCACAAGTAGGGCCCTGGCAGAGACACATGCCTGACTGGCATGTTCCCTCCTTCCTGGGCAATCGTTCGGGAGCTCCTCAGCCTCTTCAGACCCCGGACATCATAGTGATTGATGTGGGAGTACATCAACACACTCTTAGGCATCCGCAGAGGTTTGCGCAGTTGCGTAACAGACCACAGCAACTCAGCATGTTGGCTAACCTACTTTATTACATATATACACAGACGGAGCTCTTCAACATGGCTCCCTCTCTCTCTAGCATCAGACAGCAAAGAGAGAGAACAATGGACAATAGTCCTACTTCAGGGAAACACAGTAAGACAAAACACCCTGTCTCCCGTCACTTCCCACTCTGTGGAATGAAAACACATACCCAGTCATGTGATAAACAATAAACCCATGACAGCACACAGGGAGTGAATCTCACAACAGAGCACTGGGTTCATGACTAGCCCTATTTTCTGTTTGTTGCTTGCTTATTTGCAAATGTTTTTATTCAATCTTCATATTACATTAGGACCAGTAAGGAAGTGATTGTTTCAACAATATACAACAAACCACTTATCCTGGTGTTCCTACAGATTGCTTGTGCCCTGTTGAAACAAAAATCTCTACTGGGTATTTGGTTTTCATTTTAAACTTTCATCGCACCCTCCGATTTAGCTATCTGCCCTACAAGCAGGCAAAGACACCCTTGCCCTCAAAAAAACCAAAACAAAGTATGTGCTTTGAAGCAATTGGGGGGGGGGGAGAGACCCATTATCCTAAGCCTGGTTTGCGTTACCTGATGTGCAGTTGTAATTTTTCTAAATGACAACACTTTTAAACAATATTTGAACTTACGAGCTTCTCCAGGGCTTATAAATGTAAATAGTGTCAAATTAAACTCCAAATTAAGATAAATGTGGTTTACATCAGTTCACCGACTCGCTCTTCTCTCTGTTACTCACTCCGGCAGTGAATCAAAGCCAATGCTTGGGCACGAGCCAATTTCTTCTCCCTCTGTAAAATCTGATCTCCGCAGAAATGTGGGAGAGATCTGATGAATTCTTCAAACAAACCTGTGTTGATAGGGAAAGGCAGGGAGAGATGAGAGGTGTTCTTAAAAAGTGCTGATCAAATTAGAATCTTAGAATCACATGAGCCGCATGGAGATCATTTATGACAGAAAGCAATATAGAATCACTGAATTGTAGAGTTGGAAGGGACACGAAGGGTCATCTAGTCCAACCCGCTGCAATGCAGGAATATCACCTAAAGTATCTTGGGCAGATGACCACCAAACCTTTGCTTAAAAACCTCCAAGGAAGAAGAGTCTACAAACTCCTGAGGGAGTCCATTCCAATGTCAAACAGCTCTGACTGTCAGAAAGTTCTTCCTGATGTTTAGCCAGAATCTCTTTTCTTGCAACTTATTGACTGGAACGAGTCCTAGCCCCCAGAGCAGGAGAAAACAAGCTTGTTCCCTATTCCACGTGGCAGCCCTTGAGATATTTGAAGTTAAAAGATATATGAAATTAAAAGATGCCAGCTTCTTGGGAGAAAAGAAATCATGAACTTATACAGCATCTTAAAAAGCATAGACATCACCTCGTTGACAAAGGTCCGTATAGTTAAAGCTATGGTTTTCCCAGTAGCGATGTATGGAAGTGAGAGCTGGACCATAAAGAAGGCTGATCGCCAAAGAATTGATGCTTTTGAATTATGGTGCTGGAGGAGACTCTTGAGAGTCCCATGGACTGCAAGAAGATCAAACCTATCCATTCTGAAGGAAATCAGCCCTGAGTGCTCACTGGAAGGACAGATCCTGAAGCTGAGGCTCCAATACTTTGGCCACCTCATGAGAAGAGAAGACTCCCTGGAAAAGACCCTGATGTTGGGCACAAGGAGAAGGGGATGACAGAGGACAAGATGGTTGGACAGTGTTCTCGAAGCTACCAACATGAGTCTGACCAAACTGCGGGAGGCAGTGGAAGACAGGAGTGCCTGGTGTGCTCTGGTCCATGGGGTCACGAAGAGTCGGACACGACTAAATGACTAAACAGCAACAACAACATTATATCTCCTCCCAGTCTCCTCTTTACCAGGCTTAAGCATTATATTGGATTATGAAATTTAACAATGCGACTAACAATGCTTAACGAGATGCCTAATAAGTACTACAGTGGTACCTCGGGTTAAGTACTTAATTCGTTCTGGAGGTCCGTTCTTAAACTGAAACTGTTCTTAACCTGAAGCACCACTTTAGCTAATGGGGCCTCCCGCTGCTGCTGCGCCGCCAGAGCATGATTTCTGTTTTCATCCTGAAGCAAAGTTCTTAACCTGAAGCGTTAATTCTGGGTTAGTGGAGTCTGTAACCTGAAGTGTTAATTCTGGGTTAGCGGAGTCTGTAACCTGAGGTACCACTGTACTATTAACATTCAATGATGCATTTCTATATTCAGACTGATCCCTTTCTATACCTGAAAAAAAAGTTTCCCCCCAAATTGGGAATAAATATGAATGGGATGCTTATTAGCAGCTTTCCGAAACTGAAAAGATGGGCCACAACTTGTCCACATGCTGTTTGATCCATCAACAAACACGGAAAAAGTCACCAATGTCTTGGCCAGCTCTAGCAAACCCCCTGCGATGTTCTAATTCGGAGACATATTTTGCTGGGAAATGCAATAAAAGAAAACATCTAACCCCACCTTTGACAATCTGGTGCCCTCTGTTTGTTTTGGACCACAACTCCCACCAGGAGGGCTGCAGACTGGCAAAAGCTGCTCTAACCCGTGCAATTGTATATAATAGCAGTGTGTATAATAGCTATTCCAAGACTTGTCTCATCAAAGTCAGCGAGAAAACAACTCAGGAGAACAACCCTGTACACAGATCTCATTCCCTGACTGAAAGAACTAATAGGCAAGCTCACAGGCTTGATTAGTTGTTAGAAGTTAGAATTGGTTAAAATGATTAATATCCTTATTATCTTGGATATATTAGATCTCTATTTTTAAAAAGAAATTGGTGCAGTCCACATCTTGTTCTACTTGGAAGGAAAGTAATGCGCCATAATACTTACATGCTTCAGTTTCTCCTGTCTTTGTGGTAAATTTTCCGGTTGTTTTTGCAAGAGTGAGTGATCCATTGATCTGACTTGCTGAATAGATCAATGTTGCTTTGCAACCTCCACGGCCGTTGCCTTGTACCAAGAAATAATAGTTGCAAGTTTCTCCTTTCAGTTCAACTTCTGGAACTAATTAGAACACAAGAAGTTGTGCAACTAAAGACTTCAGACCTTACTAAAGTAAACAGTAATCTGTTCAATAAACACATACAGAAAATCTACAATAAATCTTAATAAGTTCTAGATTTAGGATAGCCAGGGTTCCTCTAGTAAGAGAAGTAAATACATTTGAACTTTCATTAATTTAAACACACACACGCACACAATTTCTTCCTATTTATTTCCTATTTTTAAAAGACATCTGAAGGCAGCCCTGTTTAGGGAAGTTTTTAATATTTAACGCTGTATTTTTTATAACACTCGATTGGGAGCCGCCCAGAATGGCTGGGTAAACTCAGCCAGATGGACGGGGTACAAATAATAAATTATTATTATAAATTATTATTAAATTTAAAGAAAACCTGATAAATTATTCAGATTAATATATTTAGGCTGCAATGTTATATCCATTGGCTAGGAAGCAAGCCTACACTGAATACACTGGGGGTTGCTTCTGAGTAAACACATATAAGGTTATGGTATTAGCTCTTATTTGTATACTTAAGGAAACAGAAGCATTTCTTTTTTATACTGCCTTTAAAAAAAAAAGCTTCAAAAGAGGTATTATTTTTATGCAAGGTTCATATACAATCAATAAAGATCTACCAAGAGTTTCAACAGAAAAAAGAGCAATGTGGGGTGGGGTGTTAATGAAAAAAGCGGGCCAGCATGACAGGGGGAAAGTGCAAATGTAGTAAAGAAAGATAACTTACCATTAATGAGTCTGGGTTTCTGGGCTATGTATTCCTTCCATTTTTTTGTGCTCAGCTGAGTGGGTAAAGGAATCAACATGCTGCTTACTTTGCAAGGCAATAAAAATAAGGCTCCTACCTGCAGAAAAAAGCATACGTGCACGTTTCCATTACCAAATAAACATCACAGGAGAAAGATTTTCAAAGGGTCGGGTAGTATGACTGATCTTTCAAGGACAGTTCAGATGACGAGAAAAGAATGCTGCTCAACCTTGAAAATGAGGGTTGGGGGGGGGGACGGACAGACGGACGGGGAACCATGGCTTCTCTAGTCACTAAAGAGCAACTTCGCTAATCCCTTCCTCCTGCACTATGAGAGTCATGCAAACAGGTCACTTGTGTGAACATTTATCTGCACATGTAAGATGGCTGCAATAATGCCTCACACTTGCTATCTTTCCAAGAAACTCGCTACCCCAAATGGAAACTATGCTTATTTGTATTTAAGCTAATGTGCTCATTACTTATTAATATTTACCTGAGAAATAAGGTGTCACACCAGAGACCAGTATACATATAAAACTTAACATTATACTTGATTTTCCCAAGAGACCAGTGCTTTTTTTTCTTTAAAAAAAAATGTTTAGGGGTACTCTCATTTTCCTACTCATATTGAACTACTGCCTCTAAATGCGGCCAAACTTACGATTCACAAAATGCTTAGTGGTATGCGTACCCCCACGTCACCCCAGAAAAGAAGCACTGCAAGAGACAATATACCAGGGGTCAGGAAACTTTTTCGCCGGGGGCCAGTCCACTGTCCCTCAGACCTTGTGGGGGGGGGACTATATTTTTTTGGGGGGGGGGGAACGAATTCCTATGCCCCACAAATAACCCAGATTTGCATTTTAAATAAAAGGACACACTCTACTCATGTAAAAACATGCTGATTCCCAGACCGCCCGTGGGCTGGATTTAGAAAATGATTGGGCCTACCCATGGAATATACCTTTCCACTCAGAGAAGAAATCTGATTCCAAAACAGCAGAGATTTCTCCTCAACATCAGTTCTTGCCAAGCTCCTACACAAGAGAGTTAAAGAACCATTTCTTCATAGAATCACAGAATTGTAGAGTTGGAAGGGACCACAAGGGTCATCTAGTCCAACCCCCTGCAATGCCCAACGTGTGGCTCGAACCCATCGCCCTGAGATCTAAGAGTCTCATGCTCTACCTGCCCTCAAAGCATCTGAATCAAACAAAACGAGTCTGATAACAAAAGGATACAGCTCGAACTGAAGACCTGAGACTAAAGACGAAGGCAGATGGGACAGCATCACTATCTGTACAAATTTCAACGCAGGGCAATAATAATGGAAAACCTGAGAAGAAATTAAAGATGAAAGGGTTATTAGGCAAACACATATACAGTGGTGCCTCGGGTTAAGAACTCAATTCGTTCTGGAGGTCCGTTCTTAACCTGAAACTGTTCTTAACCTGAGGTACCACCGCACGATTTTCAAATATTCTGTTTCATTTTTGCCTGTGAATGTTTTCCAGTCTCCATAAAACAAATCTTCAATTTTATCGCATGCCTGTTGCCTTGATTTTGCCACTATTGATTCCTAAAGAGGAGAAGTGCAGTTTCAAAGACACGTAAAGCACAGGGCTTTACCTCCGACAAACAATCATTAGTATTCTGTGTACGTCCAGTTTCGTCGGCAGTAAAGTAAGGATTTAAAGCCAAGGTGCCAAGCTGCCTTCCTGATGCAGTGCCTTTTATACAGAAGTCTGGAAAAGTAATTTCAGATCCAAACTGAAGAAAACAGAAATAGAAAAGAGTAAGTGCAAAAAAAATCTATAATTGGAGTCGCTTTTTTTTCTTTTTAAATTAGTCAGAAACACTTAAGGTGAAAAAAGAAAACACAACGAATGGAATTACCGGTAAAAACAATGCATTAGTGGATACACACACACACACACACACACACACACGCATATATATATATATATATATACACTTTCAATTGCCTTTTCCATGCTTGTGTGCTCAGATAAGCTGGTCCCACCTACATCCTCTGCTCTTCTTTCTGGGGAAGGAATTGGATAGCATAGAGCAGGCATAAGCAAACTCCAGCCCTCCAGATGTTTGGGACCACAATTCCCATCATCCCTAGCTAACAGGACCAATGGTCAGGGATGATGGGAATTGTAGTCCCAAACATCTAAAGGGCCGGAGTTTGCCTATGCCTGGCATAGAGGCAAGACCAGAATGCTGCCATCTAATCCTTCTTTAAATGCACAAGTATTATTCCTCACTCAACCTCAAAATCTCCTGCTGCGGTAAGAAGAGAGGAAGGCATGTGCACAACAGGAAATGGGAGACCTGCCTCCTTTGTGTCAGGAAACGTCCTACTCACAAGTAGGACCTTGGCAGAGACACATGCCCAACTGGCATGTTCCTTCCCTCCTGGACGATCGTTCGGGAGCTTCTTAAGCATTCCTCAGCCCAAACATCACCGCGACTGATGCCAGGTGACATCAGCACACTTAGGGATCCGCAGAGGTTGCGCAGTTGCGTAACAGAACTCAGCAACTCAGCATTTAGGCTAATCTACTTTATTTACATATAAACACACACGGAGCACTTCAACATGGCTCCCTCTCTCTCTAGCATCAGACAGCAAAGAGAAAGAACAAAGGACAATAGTCCCACTTCAGGAAACACAGTAACACAAACATCCTGCTTTTGTCACATCCCATTCCTATGGAATCAAAACACATACCCAGTCATGTGATAGACAACAAACCCATGACATGCACACGGGGAATGAATCTCCAACACTTTGTGCCCCTCATGCCTCTTTTCTGCTTAATATGCTTTTCTATGACCTTCACTTCTCTGTCCCTCTGTGTTGGTATCTTCACCATCCAAGGAGCATTCAAGTCCCTGGATTCATCATAAACATGCAGATTTTGGATCTACACACTGCGCTTGTAGCGACTGATGGTGCTTAAATGAGGTTTCTCTCGCAGGGAACTTGAAGCATGCCATCGTCGGATAGCTCTGTCTCCTTCCTTTGTCCTATCTGGCACTGGGCTTTGTGCGTTCTGCCAGTAAAGCAATTTGACAATGGGGGGACGGACGGACGGACGGATGGCATTTTCTGGGTTTGCAGCTCATCTGCACGATCAAGCACATTGAGAGTTAGCATGCTTGGGTTGCTATCTCAAATCTGCAAGCTCTGCCCACCCAAACAAGAATGCTAGGCTGTTTCAGCCACACACACCTTGATCACTAAGTTTAAAGCAACACAAGTTTTTCTCTGATTCACTAAATTCAATCAAGAGCTTTGAAGCCTTTCCATGTACGAATTCAGCATGCATTTTTCATTAGCTTGATAAAGATTTCACACCGATACCTTTCGCTCCCATATCTGAATCTTTCCTCTCCACAGGTCTCTTGAATCAATGCTATTTTTTAGATTCTCAGGAGCCACAATATCTGCAGAAAGATAGTCTGCGATTTTCTGCCAACTGTTGCAGAAAGAAAACATGAGTGAGTTGTGCATTCTTTACTCAAGTCTTTATATCTTTACAACTTGAATGTTTAAGACAACGGTAAAACACCAGCTATCAGCACAGTACTTTTTTATTTTTTGTAAAATATATTTTAGTAGTTGCGGGCATTATCTATGTGCCTTCATTTAACCAAAGTCACTCAATGATCTTATAATTCAAATTCAGTGGTCTCACAAGTCTCCCTTAGCATTCAGGTGTCTAGCTCAAGACTTCCTAATCCTCTAGGAAATCAAAAGGCAGCTTGATGGGCATGACAAGTTCACTATGACACCTGAGAACATGATTCATTATCGCCAGAAAAACCTCAAACCCCGTATACAATTTAAACATAAATCAGGGCAGAGAAGAAATCTACCAGAAAGATACAATGCAAAGCTTTAGTCAACATTTTGGAGGTATGCTGCTTTTGTTTTCTCTTTTGGTGCAAACTTACAATTTGTTTATAAGGGTCCCTGCCAAAATATTGCAATTTATGAACTGAGACGTTAAAATATTTCTACATAAAATGACAAACACTAAAATGAGTTCTCTTGTTTAAATGGCATTACTCACATTTTGCTTTCACTTGCTACAATAGTTATTTTTGCTCCATGCCATTCTCTCAGGTGTTTCAAGGCACCAATGGCAGGTAAGCAATCTTTTAATCTTGGGGCATCTCTTTCTGAAGAATGCAATATGACATCAACCATTGTTCTTCCTGTAGAAGCAATTGCAATAGATATAACACAAACCCCTCACTATTAAACACACGATAGGGTAAAGCTGTTTTGTCTCCAAAAAGCTATTTTCAAGCAGTTTGTCAAAAGTTATAGGCTTGTTTGCAGCATTTCTCAAACATCTAGTTGTGGAACACTGAGATTTAGCAAAATGGTTTAAGACAGTGTTTTTCAACCTTTTTTGGGCAAAGGCACACTTGTTTCATGAAAAAAATCACGAGGCACACCACCATTAGAAAATGTTAAAAAATTTAACTCTGTGCCTATATTGACTATAATAAAGTAATTTTCCCACGGCACACCAGGCAACATCTCGCGGCACACTAGTGTGCCGCGGAACAGTGGTTGAAAAACACTGGTTTAAGAGACGCAATCTAACTTAGACATCACACCTTCACTACTATTCTCCATCTTTTACAGATAGCCTCAGACGCTCCCCAGGAAAAGTTGCATTTAAGCTTCTTGATATCTTCTGCAGTTCCAATTTTCCTTCTATTGTATATCAAGCTTCTTACTTCATGACCCTTCTTTCATTCCTCTAACACAAATCTGTAAATCTGCCCTGGAAGGCACAGATAACTCGGTGATATAATACTGTTCAGCTCTGTTTGCAGCAAGCAACATCATCTTCCAAGTCCATTTGCAAGTCTATCACAGTAGCCACAGATAAAGTGTTGACTTATTTCCATTATGATTCCTGATCACTTTTAAGGTTGTTTTTTTAAACTAAATTTTGCCATACTGTGTTTCTTCTACCAGACTGCTTTGCTGCGGAAACCTATTGCCATTTTGCTTCCTGACTATGAATGCTGGAAATACATAAACAGAAGCACAACACCAACTGGTGACAGTATCAAACTTTCCAGTAATGTGAAACTACTTGCCAAATATGAGAGGATTATATACAGAAGAGAGAGACAACATGCATGCTTACTTGAATAAGGATCGCCATACAAAAAAAAACAAAAAAATTAGAATAGATCTGTTATACCCCAAATGCATTTTTTAAAAAGATATTTCAGGGGAAAAGATTTGATTATTTAAAAAAGATTACCAGGAGCAGGAAGCTTATCTGCTAACAGATGTATACTCTCTGCAGACTCTTCATAGAGACTGAAACACAATGAAAATAAATAAGCTATCATCTTTCAAGAATAAAATGCTTTGAAATCTTCTAAGCATTATGCAATCAGCATATTAGAATTGCAAAGTATCAACATGTTTTCAGTGTGTGAAACAGACGAGTAGGCTCACTTCTTATTTGATGTCTGCTACCAATGCCTTTATGGGACGCGGGTGGCGCTGTGGTCTAAACCACAGAGCCTAGGGTTTGCCGATCAGAAGGTTGGCGGTTCGAATCCCTGTGACAGGGTGAGCTCCCATTGCTCGGTCCCTGCTCCTGCCAACCTAGCAGTTTGAAAGCACGTCAAAGTGCAAGTAGATAAATAGGTACCACTCCGGCGGGAAGGTAAACAGTGTTTCCGTGCGCTGCTCTGGTTCGCCAGAAGCGGCTTTTGTCATGCTGGCCACATGACCCGGAAGCTGTACGCCGGCTCCCTCGGCCGATAAAGCAAGATGAGCGCAGCAACCCCAGAGTCGTCTGCGACTGGACCTAACGGTCAGGGGTACCTTTACCAATGCCTTTGGCCTCTCTTACCAAGAGGGCTACTATTAAAACAAACCATAGGGAGGTGGGTTAGGGAGCCCATAAAGATCCTATGAAAACATCCATGCAAGGATGATTTAAATCAGGGGTCAGCAAACTTTTTCAGTAGGGGGCCGGTCCACTGTCCCTCAGACCTTGTATTTTGAAGGGGGGAAATGAATGAATTTCTATGCCCCACAAATAACACAGAGATGCATTTTAAATAAAAGGACACATTATACTCATGTAAAAACACGCTGATTCCTGGACCGTCTGTGGGCTGGATTTAGAAGGCGATTGGGCCGGATGCGGCCCCCAAGCCTTAATTTGCCTACCCATGATTTAAATTTTATGTTTTTAAAAAATGATTCTTTTATGCCAAGTCAAACTTTAAAAATGTCCCTCTAACAAGTCATTTACGAACACTGTTTTCTTCTTATAACACAATCCTATGTGCGTTTATTCAGAACAAACCCAACTGAGTTCAGTTGGGATTATTCATAAGTATGTATGTTTAGAATTTGAGGCTCAAGAGGTGAAGCAACTTCTGTTTGACATATTTCAGTGGTCAACACACTGGCTCCCCCTTGTGTTGGCATTTATAGCTTTCTTTTAAAACACACATTACAATTTGTATCTGAAATAATGTTTTAACATTCAACTAGTCAAAACCTCTCCAAGAAACTGCCAGGCTTACAAGGCCAAGACCTATTCTAACTGCTGTTTTATGCAGCCTCATAACAGCCTAACATTATCACGCTTTTCATTACAGCCACTTTCACAGCCCATGAACGCATTTCACGTGTTCTGACAACCAAAGAAGCCAGCCAAGTTCTCAAAAGGTATGTCCTCTTTATAAATGCTTCCGTATCACAGTTCCATTGTAAAACTGGTGTGTCTGTATTGTCTCACTGCTTATGCTTCCTGCGAATTATCTTGAGGGACTCATTTGGCTGAAAATAAAGTTATAAAACACACACAAGCCTTCTGACCTCAGCACGGCCATTTCACTGTTCTCGCTCAGCTAACAGCATCCTAAGACAAGCTATCTTGCCCTTGTTCTTCCCTGGTATGTATCCCAGCTCCATTTTTGTACAGTGGCAATAGTTGCCTCCTCCCTAGGATACTGCGCTTCACTGCAGACTCTCCAGGTGAACTGTGTGCAACCCTACTAAAGTCAATGATTCCCATGGTTTTCTGGTTTACAGCCTAGGTTTTCTGGTTCTTAAACTGTACTATTTGGGTGTATAGTCATACCTTGTGTTACAGTCGCTGTGGGTTGGGTTCGGCGCGGGTTACAAATGCGCCAAACCCGGAAGTACCAGAATAGGTTACTTCCGGGTTCGGCGGTTCGCGCATGCGCAGAATGACGTCACGCACATGCGCAGAAGCGCCAAATCGCGTCGCATACATGTGCAGACATGACGTTTCATGATGTGTTCTGCTCATGATGTGAACGGGGGTCCGGAACAGATCCCATTTGCATCCAGAGGTACCACTGTATTATCAAATATTGAATCAGCTTACTCAATCAAGGATAGGGATTCCCGGCTATTACTGTCATCCTCAAAACTTTGAAAATCTCCAAGGCACGCTTCGATATTTCTTTGAATAGAGATTTTGCTTTCATCCGTCTCCAGGTCAAAATTGATGTCCTCCCAGTCACAACTGCAAAACTATCCAAACAAAAGGAAATTCCGTAAGGGTCGGCCAAGTTACATTAACATTGTAGATAATGATGCAACTTGTACTAACTCACCTGAGAAAACCCACTTATTGACTGAATTGCAAAATACCATGCCTTCACACCTGGAGTCCCAACAAGTGAACATGCTAAAAAAAAAAGGAAGGAAAAGAAAGAAAGAAAGAAAGAAAGAAAGAAAGAAAGAAAGAAAGGGTATTAGTAGCTAGTATCCAAACCCTATTTCCTTCTTCAGATATATTTAATGGACTGCAAAGGCTGACTCAAGAACTGCAAGATGCAACAAATTCCATACACACAGCTCTGTCAAAAATATACACTAAATAACAAAATGCAAAACATTACTGTAAACAATTGTCTTTTTGTTGCATTATTAACTATCCTCTCTTTTCTCCCCATCACCCCAGCTCTTGCAAGAAAAATGTTTGCGAGTTTCTGCTGTTTTTCCTTGTTTTCTAGTGGTCATATATAGTTAACTAAACCTGCGAGGCCCTCAATAAATGAGTGCTGTGACTTTATAAATTACCATAACTGGCATCTCAAGCACACACCTGAAAACATTTAAAATTTATAGAGATTTCTCTGTTTCTCTGTTTTCAACAGTGGCAAGTCAGATGCTTCTGAGAGGTTCACAAGCAACACAGGTTGGACCTATCCATCCCTTGTGAGTTCCCAATGTCTGAAAACATGGCATATGCTAATATTTGCTATTTCACTTACCTGGGAAATCTTCAACTTTTGTGTTTAGTGAGGTACTGCAGTTTGTTTCTAATAAGTTATAAATACTTTCAGCAGTCAAACCTGCAAAATACAAATTTTAGTTTATGTGCAAGAAGCATCATAGGAACACAAGAATCCACATTCTATTCTTACTAAGCATTCCTTAAATTTACAGTAGCATGCATGCCAAAACACCTCTAGCATATAGCTATGAACCAGGATGACAATAAGCAAATGAGGTTCACATGCGTACACATAAATGAAATCTGCAATAAACATGACATTCACACGCATACACGTGAATGAAATTTGCAATAAACCAATAAGGTCCACATGCATACACATGAATTAAACCAGCAATAAACACAGGAGGTTCACACATAAATGTGAATGATAAGCAATAAGCATACCAGGTTCATATACCAACATGAGAGAGCAACAATAAGCAAACAAGGTTCACATGCGTACACGTTTATTAAATCTGCAATAAACACATGAAGTTCACACACATACACGTGAATGAAACTTGCAATTAACCAATAAGGTTCACACGCATACACATGAATTAATCCGACAATAAGCAAATTAGATTCACACTGTACACCTGAACTGAACCAGCAAGAAATAGGTTCACACTGTACACGTGAATTAAACCTGCAAAAAACATAAGAAGTTCACACACATGCAAATGAATGATACTGCAATAAGCAAATGAGGTTCACACGCCAACATGGGAGGGCAACAATAAGCAAACGAGGTCCACATGTGTACACGTGAATGAAACCTGCAATAAACACACGAGATTCACATGTGTACACATGAACAAAACTTGCAATAAACATACGACATCCACACGTGAATTAAACTGGCAAGAAACACACAACATTCACACACGTATCAAACCTACAATACACAACATTCACATGCATACACGTGAATTAAACCTGTGATAAGCACACGGCGTTCACACACGCACACGTGAATTAAAACGGCAAGAAACACACGACATTCACACGCGTACACGTGAACTAAACCTACAATAAACACACGACATTCACATGCATTCACGTGAATTAAACCTGTGATTAAACACACGGCGTTCACACGCGTACGCGTGAATGAAACCTGCAAGAAAGACGCGGCATCCACATGCGTACACGTGAACGAAACCTGGCATAAGGCAACGAGGTTCACACGGGAAGGAAGCGCGCACCTGGGCGGCCTTCGGGTCCGGCCTCCCCTCGCCGGCCTCGCCAGCTCACGAAGAGGAGGTGGCGGTCCATGAGGGTCCCGTCCCGGGGTGCCCGCTTCCCGCCTCCAGCCTCCCGCCTCCGCCTCTCCCTCGGCGGCGCTCCCGCCTCGTCCCCGGCGCAGCTTCCGCTTCCCGAGGAGGAGCTACAGGCCTCGGCCGCCGCAGGCCGCCCTCCTTCCGCTCGCGGCCGGCAGGAGAGGCCCCTTGGACGGCGAGGCCTCAGCCTCCGGGAGCCGCCATGGCCAGCTTCACCAAGGCCGCGCAGGTACGGAAAGGCACCCCGCCCCCCGCCAGATCCCGCGCAGGGCTGCTGGATTCCGTGGCCGGGACGGGTTGGCTGCGCGCCTTGATCCGGAGTGAATCCGCATTCTTTAAGCGGGGGCGGGGGGTTGCCTTTTAATGTATTGCAAAAGGCCTGCAGAGACTCGGCGCACTGCAAATGTTTTAAATCGGGCAGCTTGGGGGGGGGGGCGCGTAAAGGGATCTGTAACCCTTGCTAAACTGTTGATGTTGTATTTAAGGATAAAGCCACATGGTGGTGGTGGTGGTTGTTGTTGTTTTTGCTGCTGTTAACTGAATTTGTATACCACCCTACCTCCTGAGATCACAACGTTAATAAGAATGAATGAATGAATGAAAGAAAATGAATAAATGCTTAGAGCAGAACAGGTGATGTAAAATATATCCCATAGTGGAACGCAAGGTTTGTATTTGGTACCAGATATATCAAATAATCCACGAACGTTACCAAATAAACTCTCATATATTCAGTGGGAATGTGTGAACTATGAGATTGCTCGGGTCGTATAAACCGCAAGCCCAAGCTCTTTAGGTAAAACCATGTTCTGCCTCCAGCATTGAGGTCAGGGTGCCATATAACAGTGTCTCTCCATTTCCTTCTGGGTCTAAAAATGCAGTGCTTATTGTTTTCCTTCTCTTTCCAGAAGAATAGGCTTTCAGGGGCACCTCCTTGCATAGACTCCCCAGAAAAGTGACCAGGAAAGGACAAGGGACTTGAGTCTTCTCTTGCCTGTTCCTTGCCTATTTCAGCAAAGATGGTTATGTGCTGCCCTCCGCTGTTGGAGGCAGTATGCTGGGAGTCACAGGTTGCACTTGGGCCCTGCTTGCGGACTTCCAGTAGGCTGGGTGCTTTGACCCTCCAGATTTTTTTTGCTGGACTACAACTACCATGACCATTGGCTGTGCTGGCTGGGCTGTTGAATGCTATGGGATCAGCGAAAATCTGGAGAGCCACAGCTTTAAAGGGAAATTGCCTCTGAGTCCGTAATGCACATTTGCATGTGACAAGTGGTGTGTGACACCAGCCCCCCCTTAACCCATTAATTGAGGGTTATGTTAGGAACTCTAATTATGGCATATACCGTATGTATTTACATGCTACAGAACTTCATTTTTATTATAATGTTGTTGGTCTTTGCATCTGAATTTGTTCTGAATGCCAACTTCTGAATAGCCTTTTAAAATATGGCTTCAGCCTGATGCACACTTACTTTGAACTGATTCCCACTGACTATAGACTTGCTCCCAAGTAAGTGTGTGCAGTCTATGCAGAGTTAGGTGCACTTAAGCTTCTTATTTTCAGTTATGTTGGTGCACCTATGCTGCATAGGATTGAGGTATATTTAAAAAAAAACCTGGAGAAATTATGGCATGGATGCCACTGTTGCTTTCCAACTTAATGTTGGAATCTCTCATTGCTGACCATCTTCTGTGTCCCAGGGCAGCAAAAATGTGTCTTTAGGCAGGTTGGTGTTGCATTTTATTTAATGCAACCAGTCCTAATTGACAAGCCACAGTTCTTAATGTTGTATGGGTCAAGTAATATGTGCCGGGGATGGCTCACTGAGATGAGCACATATATTTTTGTTTACTAGGAATAATAATATTTCTGTATGTTAACCACTGTCCATTATTCCTTTAAAGCAATGGGCCACATTTGCTCGAGCCTGGTATCTTATAGATGCGAAGATGCAACCGCCAGGAAAAATTGCAGCCATCACTGCCATCAGACTTCAGGGGAAACATAAGCCTGTATACCATGCACTAAGTGAGTTCAGATGTTTGCTATATCAGCACTGATTTGTTTTTGCTGTTTAAAGCAAGGGTCAACAATCTTTTTGGGCCAGTGAACACATTTTCAGGCTGGAGGAATTGTGGGCACCACACACATTGTAACCTGTTCTGTTGGGTACAGTAGAATTCTTTCAAGCCTAATTTCAGAGGGAGGACAAAGAGTGGACTCTGAAGGCATCAGAGAGGGTCTCTGAGGCCAGAGAGTGATCCTATGGGCACCACATTGACAAACCCCAGTTTAAAGATGGAGTGGAATGAATTGAGTTTTGCATTACCCTTTTGTTGTTGTTGAACTGGAGTCCTCTCAGTTAGCAGTCTGCATGTAAATTTTCAAAATGAGAACATTGCATGGCATCTCCTTGCTGTTAAGGCATAATTAATCTGTGTTGAATGATCTCGGGTATGCCTTCTTTCTTTAGTACTTTCCTGAATCTTATGAAGGCCCATCTAATTCAGCATGCTTTGCAAGGATCCCAGCCACTGATCTGTGAAATACACACATTTTGATGTAGGATAACCAGTTGCATATGAGCAGAATATATTTTGTATGTAGTAGATCTGAAGATAGATGCAGAGCAAATGCAGAATTACTCTCATGTTCTCTTCTCCTTAAAAAAAATAGTTGAAGTGCTGCTGCTGCTACTGAAACCAAACCAAATGCACACTTCACAAATTGAGTAGCTGGCTGACTGCACATTGCACACCCCTCTGTAGCTAATGAGGGCATGACTTATAAGGAGCTTTGCCAGTACAGTGGCACCTCCGTTTACGAACGTAATTCGTTCCGGAGGTCCATTCTTAAGCCGAAAGCGTTCTTAAACTGAGGCACTCTTTCTCTAATGAGGCCTCCCATCGCCGGTGCCCTTCCACCGTTCAGATTCCGTTCTTAGACCGAGGTAAAGTTTGCTAGCCGGAACACCTACTTCCGGTTTGGTGGCGTGCGTTGCCCAAATCGTTTGTTAACAGGACTGTTCTTAGATCGAGGTACCACTGTAATGGATGCCATGAAAACTAATGCTTTTGATGCATGTTACCTCAACATTGCACTGGATCATAGATAGTTCTTTGATATGGGTTCAGTTCGCACATAATGCTAAGCCAAATCATGGTTAGCATGAGCACACAAGTATGCAGGCTCCCGAAGAGGAGGTCATCGCTACTGTACGCCTCCTCAGGTCCTCCTGCTGCTGCACTGCTGTGAACTAAGTCATGGTTTGACTTAGTGTCTTGTCCTTGGTTAAAGTTTATGGTATGTCTGGAGGAAATTGTGCTATACACCTGGAGTAGTTTGGTTTCTGATGATCCTGTTAACTGAGAACCTTTTTCTTTTCTTTTTAGGTGACCTTGGAGATCATGTTGTCATAATAAACACAAGGCACATTGCTTTTTCCGGTAACAAATGGGAGCAGAAGGTGTATTCATCACATACTGGGTAAGCTTTCGACATCTTAAGGATTAAAAACGTGGAACAAATCAGTACTGCTGGTAAAATACGTATATAGTGTAAATGGCTTTGAATGTTGTTACTGTTAGAAAGTCGGAAAAGAGAAGCTTTGTATTTTTAGCCTAAGATATGCTAATATTTATTGGAAATGCTTGTGCAACTCCCATAGTAAAGGGTGTGTTTTTTAGCAAATAGCCCTGTGACAGGGTGCTCTACATTTTTTCTCACTACAGCAAATGTGCTGCCATCCTTTAGCAACCATAACAAGTCTGAGCCTTCTAACCTTGGAGTTGCAGAAGTGGATGGAGACAATTGCCTCTCCAGCTCCAAAGCGGGGAAGCAGGCAAGGGGATGTTTGGCTGCTGCATTGCTGAGGCACACAGGGCCAGTCCAGAAAGCCCTGCCATCCTTTCCAGCTCCAAACTTGGAGCTCTCATAACATAAATATAAACATACAAATTATTAATATTATTCTTATCTGCCTTTCACCAGCAAGTCCCAGGACAGGATACAGCCATTTAAAATTCAATATGGAAAACAGTTAACACAAATCAGTCACGTGAATATGGTTGCTTCCGAAAATATCAATGAAACGACAAGATGATATGAATCAACGTCAATAAAATACTTATAAAACCATTAACAATGCAGAGCTTGCAGTTGCTGATATGCATGTTTTTATTTGCAAGATGGCAATCTATGCTATCGTTCTCTTTTGTGCTTCTGAATTTTCTTGATTCTGTCAATTTGTAATATAGATACCCTGGTGGCTTCAGACAGGTGACGGCAGCTCAGCTTCATCTAAGGGACCCAACTGCAGTAAGTGAGCACGCTTTCTCTTGTCCCGCCCCTCTAAATGACTTCCCTCTGCGACGTTCTGCCTTCATTTCAAGTGGATCATATTGCAGGCAGAGTGCCAGCTCTCACGTGTGTCACAGTGGCAGGTGCTCTCATCTCAGGGGTACGAACCCTCGAAGTCATTTTTGGCTCCTCCCTATCATTTGCCTCCCACATGAAGCAATGGCCAGGTCCTAGCATTGAGAGCCTTCCCATGCAATCATTAAGAGACTGTCACATCACAATGCCATGTGAGTGAGATGAATAAACACCCAGCAATAAAAGAATGGGAGAAGGTTTCCCCCAGCAATATATTTGTCAAAATTACAAATACAGACAGTCGTTCACCCTCGCTACATTCAATGTGCTGCCATCTGCCTTATCGCAGGGCAGATTCGAGGGTAAACCATACACGGAATGAGTCTGTCCCTGCGGCTTGATGGAGGTAGAATCTCTCTCTCATGCCTCGTTACGATGTCGTTTCTACGGGGACATACACATTTATCACCCCTGCTATTCATTCAAATGGGTCTGAACTCCAATGTTTAAAATCTCTGGTAGAGGACAAAGATCCAGAGATCACGTTAAGGTGGCCAAATTCTGTGCGATTGCCATAAAACTTAGGGAACAAGCTGTGATATCATCATGATTAAGGTTTTAAATGACAACCTTCAGGTTATATTTTAGTGAGTAAGATCTAATTTATATATTTTAACTGCTGCCATATCTGTACCGTCCCTGTTATACCGAACTGCTAATTTAAATGCATCCCTATTGTGTTTCATGACTTCCCTGTTTTTGTATGTGAGCCGGAACTGGTCTGTGACTGAAATGATAAATTCGTTCATTCAGACTGTCACATATTTGCAGTTGAAGGGGCTTGAGATTAGAATGATAAAACTGTGGTGTCTCTACTGGACATAATAGTTGGTGGGTAACTGTGCTACTGATCAGCTCTTTTTTTGCGGGGATGGAAGTGGGTAGATTATATGGGACTGAGAGGGTGGTTAATTACATTGCAGGCACTATACAACAAGTTCCCACAATGCAGTGCAATTCAAAATGCCATGTATTTATTTAGTTTCTGAAGCAACGGCCGCCCCAGTCTTCCGAAGCCCCAGCTATGGCTCCATTCCATGCATTCCACCAACATCAGTTTTCTGGTCCTCATTTTACAGCTTTCAGTCTCTACACCGAACTTTTTAATTTTCTGTTCTCTCCCATGTGGCCATTATCAGTGTTTCCTTACCGCCAAAGCTCATTTCCATGCCTCCCGCCGTGCTGTTACCTGTGGTGGAACAGCTTCTGTATCTCTTGTCAAACTGCCTTCCCTCCTCCCGTTATTCAGATTCTGAGGTTTTAGCCGAATTATTTTAAAGAGAAATTTCAGAGTCATTTTAATAAATAAATAAATAAACCCTTAAATCCGGCTTTTTAAAATCCTTGATATTTATCACACTTGTTAGGGGCCATGCTCTGCCCGTATTCTTTGGGGTACTTGGTGCATTGAGTCTGTGTGATTACACCACTCATGGTAGTAGTGCTAAGTGTGCTGCTAGTGGTTATTGGCATCCATCTGTCTTGAGATATAATGGAGTGCACCTCTGGGGAGATTCTGGGCTGCCCAGATGTCTTGGCCTTGCTGGTGTGATCCAAAAGAACACAGAGCAATATGTTTGGCTGCAGGAGTTGCCGGAAGGAGAAGTCCTTAGGGACTCCACTCCAGATTTGTGTAGGGTTTACTCCTGAGCCCACCCCCCCCCCCATGGATATTCCGCAAGGCAGTGGAGTTTTAGGATAAGAGTTTTTCTTGTCCTAGATGAGCTAACTGGTAGTTAAGTCACGTAGCAGTAGCAGCAGCAACAATGATGCAGTTTAAAATAAAGGTTTTCAGAAAACAACTTGGTGTTTACAGATGAATGATAGATTCTTTGAGTAAATCAGCCTTTCATGACAAATAGGTTTTCAGTTTTATCTTTTATTTGAGTTGCACATGTTGGCCTGTGAACACTTGAGGGCAGCATAACTTAACATGCCTCAGACACGGAAAAATTGTGCTGCTGGATTATGTGCTGGGAGTGCAGTTGTTGAAACCCACCTTATATCATGTCAGGACCCAGGCAACAAAGACCAATGTACAGTTGGGGGGGGAGTATTTGATCCCCTGCTAAATTTGCCCGTTTGCCCTCTGATGAAGAAATGACTGGCCGGCGGTCCAAAATCTCAGCTCGTTACATACAGTGAAGATACCAGGTAGCCTGACATCTGGCTGGTTGATAGGGGATCAAATACTTATTTCACTCATTATAATGCACATCAATCTCTGACTTTTGTCTTCTGGGTTTCTGGGGTTTTCCTGTTGTTATTCTGTCTCTCACAGCTACAATAAACCTACCATTAAAATTATGGACTGGTCATTTCTTCATCAGAGGGCAAACGGGCAAATTTAGCAGGGGATCAAATACTCCCCCCCCCACTGTATCCCCCCCCCCACTATCCCAGTTTTTCAGCAGAAACTTGCCTAGACTAACAGAGGAACAAGTGGAGAAAAATATTGTTCCAAAAAATCATTTTAATATCGAATGGACTCTGGTTTTGTCTTCCTCTATCCCAATATTCAGAGCTAAGTATATTGATTAGGCAGAGCATTTTGGAGAAAGAGAGCTCAGGGCAAATAGGAAGGAAGAGCAAGATCAGCTGGGAGACTGGTAAAAGAAAATCAAGCAGGGAGATGGACGTGAAAGGGGCTTTGGAGAAAAGGACATTGGGTGGTGGGGCACACTGCATGCTGAAGTTGCCTAAAAGGGCAGAGTCGAGCATCAGTTTTGAAAGTAAAATTTGGAATAAATTATGTAAGGATTAGAGCTGTAAGAAGTTTGTCTTGTCTCAGAAAGAGCTCCATTCATTTGGGAATGAATGTGCACTTATTTCAGTTGTTCTCCCATAAAAATTGCTTATCTTCATGTATTTGGAAAGGTATTGTAGGGGAAAGATGTGAACTTCCATTCCGCCATGCGATAATTGCAATTCCCTTCTTGGGGAAAAAAAACATGGCTGCACAACTCTACTTTAGAAGTCAAATTGTTTTGTAGAAGAAATCCAGAAATAAGGCAGTTGGAACTAAGGTCTATCAAATTTGGCAGGCAAGTCCATTTAGCTTAAAACTGTATAGTTTTTACAAATGGAAAAGTAGCCTAATCCTCTATAATGTTTCCTCCCCCCCCTTCCTTGTAATTCTATGTATTCCAGAAAAACTGTGCATGGTTCCCATATTATACTCCTTGCTATATAATTTTCCCCCCTTTTAATTTCTCTTCTCTAAGATGAATCTCTTCTGTTTATGTAAGACACCCTCTCTGCCTAAATGTGCACCCATTTTGTTATTCTTTCCCTATAGTTCTCCTGGGAAGGTGAGATTTCCCAGTCTGAGACTAACCTTTTAACTACAAAACCCGTGACTCGGAAGGGCAGTAGCATAGTTGAAGTCTACACTTTGCACACAGAAAGAATGCAGTTCCATCTCTGGCAGTGAAGATACTGAACTAGATAGATGCAGGGCTGGCCAACTCCCAAGAGACTGCGATCTACTCACAGGGTTAAAAACTGGCAGTGATCTACCTCCTTATTTGGGGTTCAGGTCAAAGTTGTTGAGTTTTTTTCAGGGAGGAGGTAAAACGTTGAGCTTTTTTTAGGGGGCCACAGTTGTTCAGCTTCTTTGGGGGGGACCCAATGATCTACCAGTGATCTACCGCAGACGTCCAGCGATCTACCGGTAGATCATGATCTACCTGTTGGGCATGCCTGGACTAGGGGGTCCAGTTTGGTATAAGGCACCTTCTTTTTCATTCCTTGCACTTCATTTTACCGTATTTTTTCGTGTATAACATGACCCCATGTATAAGACGACCCCTGTTTTTTGGGAGCCCTCAGCAGTTGTTGAGCTTCTTTTGTAAGTTCGCTGAGCTGTTGAGCAGCTTTTCGACAACCCTCTGCTCTGGCTGACGGAACTGGTGCCGTAATACACCGCATACTGGCACTCACCAAATACTCTTCCTAAGCCGGGAAGATCAGGTAAGCAGCCTCCTCTCCGGACATTTCCCTGCTACCGCCGGAGCACCAGCCCTCGCTTACTTAGCATATTAACCTGTGTATAAGACGACCCTCAATTTATCACAAAAAAAAAAAATCAGAAAAAGGTCGTCTTATACAGTACATGGAAAAATACGGTATTTAGGGCTGGTGCAGGCAGCTTTTTGGTTCTAATGGTTCCATTAGTCACTTAGCAAACCAGCTCTCACCAGCGTATTTAAAAGAAGAAAGGCACTTTATCCAAAGACTTCCATCAATAACTGGGTTTTCTTCTCACCTTTTTTTTTTTTTTTTTGCTGATACCATACACTATCTCCCTTAACAGATCACTTTTCCAGTGGTTTTTTGAGTGCTGGAATCAAACAGCATTATTCAATTTTTGAACCAGATTTTTCTTCTTGAATTTGCTTCATTATACCAATGTATTCTCAAATAATAATGAGTCGGCCAGATTTTCTTGGAAAGTTTAGTTACTTCTTCCAAATCTCTGCCTTTCCAACTATTATATGGGTGTATTTATACACACACACACACACACATATATATATATTCTTCACAGCTGTCTGTTTGGCATTTTTATTAGTTCCTTACTAGAGAGCTTGTCCAAACTTTTCAGGAACTGCTTAATGTTAGCATTTTGCTTCCCCCCCCCCCGTTGACTTTTTATATTATATTTTAAAAGAGGGATAAGCAACTAGCAGCCCAAGGACTCGACGTACTGTCAAGGGGGTTCCCCATCAGATAGTCCCTGATTTCAAGGAGTTGGACTTCCTCGCCCCGTAATGCTCCTCAGCTGCTAATTCCTATGTACAGGCCAACACACGTGTAAATAGAAATGCAAAACTGAAGAACCACAGAACTACTTTTTTTTTTTTTTTGAAGAATGTGAACCAAATGAAATCAAGAGTTGGTTGGCTCAGCTAGTGTCCGCTTTGTCCTGACAGTGCTCCACACCATAAGTTGGAGAACTGAAAAAGGGTTCTTCCCCTCACCCCCATTGCGTGTGGTTTACTGCCTACCATGATGTCTGAATTCAGAAATTATGCTTAGTGCTAGTCTTCCAAACCTGGGTCAGTGACAAACTATGCAGAAGGTTACTGTGCATGGGTTGAGAAAGGGATGCATAAGCCCACATCTCATTTGTGAGTTAAATTCATTTTTGACTTCAATCAATCAATCAATAGAATTTATTCGACCGTCAGTCAGTACACAATCATTATCCATACAAAAATTAAAACGTCTAAACATCTCAAGGAGCTTAACACTAAAACATACAATGAGAAGTAGATTATACATTTAGACCCATGTCAATACTGTCGATTTTAACCTTACGGCGTTTAAGGGCCAAAAAAAGAAATTTGGCCACCAAGAAAGTTGTGGTACCAGTGAAATTGTTCAACAAAAACAAAACCTGTCTTTCTCTGTCTACTAGGCTAAATTGGCCTAGGAGTGGAGCTATAAGTTTTTGTCTAAGATCTGCATAAAATGGGCAGGTCAAAAGGATATGTTCAGTTGACTCAACCGCTCCCTGGGCACAGGGACAGGATCTCTGGGCATATGGAACTCCCCTGTATCTTCCCCACAAAACCGCCGATTCCAGAACATTTAACCTAGCGGCTGTGAGGAGTCTGCGGTATTCCACATAGTGGATTTCCGCCAGATAAGGGGCTGGTGAAATCTGGAATATCTGATCCCCCCAAAACATCCCAGGTTTCACAAGGGCAATATCCTCTTGTCTAGCAATGTCCCTCAGTCTTTGAGAGATCACAACTTTAGCTTGACTGAATGTCATAGACTCCAGGAAGAGATGTGAGAGTCCGCAGGTCTGCACTTCGTTTAAAATCTCTATTTCCCACGATGGTTTGAAGTCATCCCTCAGTCTCAAGGGGGCCATGCCCACCGGGTTAAAACATAGTTTAAGCCATAGCCAGAGTTTTGTCTTCAGGGCCACATACCGAAAAGCTTGCCAACCCACCTCTAATCTCATGACGGGGGGATGGTTTAAATCTTTCCCTGCTTTGGTTAATGCATCTAACTCCTATTCACAAGTTGTGCCACGATCCAGCAGGGAGCACGTTTCACTTAAAGAGGTGGCAATTTGTTGCTAAAGAAGATGATAACAATCAAATAATTAAAGATGAAATAGATGTTGCCTTATTAACTGATGTTGCTATTCTGATGTTATTGGGACTGACAGTGAGTCCTGAGGATATAAGCAACTGAAAAGTCTCTCTTATCACATTCTCTTCCCCCTATAAGTAAGTGTGAGTTCATAAATCTCTGTGTGCTGGCCCCAAGGGTTTGTCCATGAAGCGAGGTCCAAGTCCAGTCCTGGGTCTAGGGGTCCAAAGGAGGTCAGTCCGGCGGGGAGCGAGGCAGGGAGCAGGTCAAGGTCCAAGGCAGGTTCAGGCACAAGGTTGCAGGTTGAGCATACGCTTGCAACTAAGTTGCTCACGCAACTTGGGCTGGGTCTGGCTGGCTTTTATCTGGCCCTATGCTTAGGGCGGCCCCGATCCTCCGGAGACTCGCCTCTCCTCCGGGCCTGGAGGCGAGCACTCCTCCTGAAAGCACTTAGCTCTCTTCGCCTCTCTGTCCTGAGCCTCTGCAGCTCAGGAGAGGCTGGTGGGTTACTGGACCCAGGGGCTGAGAGTGGAGCACCTGCAGGCAATGGGTCCTCCCTCCCATCAGGAGCCAGAGCAGACTCTGCTGGGGATCCAGCACAGGTGGGGATCCTTCAGGCTCAAGCCCTGGCCCCGGCTCAGCTGGTTCTGGAGGCGGGGAATCCTGTGCAGGCTGGGATCCCTCAGGTTCAGCATCAGAGTCTGACTCCCAGGCCATCACACTCTGGTAGTGGTTTTTCTGTGTTTTATTGATGGGAGTATATTTATTAGTTGCATTATAATTTTCATTGTGCTTGCAAGCCAACCTGGGAACACACTGGTGATGAGCGAGGGGTATACATTTCTAAAATAAATACAACCCTCCAGTCCAAACCATTTCACCAAGAGGGCCCAACTGCATGTTAGGTGAGAAAATTGTGATTGAATCTCCTAGCGTATTTGAGGGTGGCACTGTGGGTTAAACCACAGAGCCTAGGGCTTGCCAATCAGAAGGTCAGCGGTTCGAATCCCCGCGACGGGGTGAGCTCCTGTTGCTCGGTCCCTGCTCCTGCCAACCTAGCAGTTCAAAAGCACGAAGTGCAAGTAGATAAATAGGTACTGCTCCAGCAGGAAGGTAAACGGCGTTTCCGTGCGCTGCTCTGGTTCGCCAGAAGCGGCTTAGTCATGCTGGCCACATGACCCGGAAGCTGTATGCTGGCTCCCTCGGCCAATAAAGCAAGATGAGCACCGCAACCCCAGAGTCGTCCACAACTGGACCTAATGGTCAGGGTTCCCTTTACCTTTACAGCTTGGATCAGGAGACTGGAATGAACCCATGTCCCCTGAGCAGCTATAAACTGTAGGGGGGGGGACATGAAGGCAGAATACAGGGATGCAATTTGAGTAGTATTGGGGATCGTTGCAGTACAGGTAGAGGATTGAATCTCTTTCCCCGTTGTAAGGTCCTCAGTTATTTGCTCATGAGTAACCAGGCAAAGCTCCAACCTTTCCTTTAGTAGTTTTATTGTGCATACTATGTACAGTGCAGAGCTAACAAGTTCATGTCTGTATCAAACGTCGGCAGAATCCGGGAATGGCCCCTTCCAGTTCTGACCCCAACAAAAGAGTTTCGGCATGTGGAAACCCCGCCTTCCTTCCTTCCTTCCTTTCCTTTCATCCCTCTACATTTTTGGGGCGACAGAAATTGCACGCCTCCTTCCTCTGGGTCTCTCCCGCATCCTCAGAGCCTCGGCACTCCATCCCCTGAGTGCCTTGCCCCTCCCCACTGGAAGCCTCGCTGCTTCCTCCACTGGCAGAGCAGGTGCTACTGGTCAAGTGGGGCCAGGGCTCTCTGTAGCATCCCAAGAGCCCTTCCACCACCTTGCGCTGTGCCGGGGACAGTTCCCTGACACTGTCATCCAAAGGAGCGCATCAGGAGCCTGCTTTGAACAAAAGAAAAATATGGTACCTTGAATCTCCCTTAATTTAGCCAAGGTGGGTTTTTTTTTAAGACAACTGTAATCATAGAATCATAGAATCATAGAGTTGGAAGAGACCACAAGGGCCATCCAGTCCAACCCCCTGCCAAGCAGGAAACACCATCAAAGCATTCCTGACAGATGGCTGTCAAGCCTCTGCTTAAAGACCTCCAAAGAAGGAGACTCCACCACACTCCTTGGCAGCAAATTCCACTGTCGAACAGCTCTTACTGTCAGGAAGTTCTTCCTAATGTTTAGGTGGAATCTTCTTTCTTGTAGTTTGAATCCATTGCCCCGTGTCCGCTTCTCTGGAGCAGCAGAAAACAACCTTTCTCCCTCCTCTATATGACATCCTTTTATATATTTGAACATGGCTATCATATCACCCCTTAACCTTCTCTTCTCCAGGCTAAACATACCCAGCTCCCTAAGCCGTTCCTCATAAGGCATCGTTTCCAGGCCTTTGACCATGAGGTGCAATTGTGTAAAACCACTCTGCTGGCATATGTGGAAATGTATAGAGCTCTCTCTGTTGTATTTGAAAGAGGAGCACGTGACCACTTGAAGCTTGGAAGTGATTTTTTTTGGCTTTTGACTTGTGGCTTTTATGTTCCTTCCAGATTGCATCACTCTTATCGGCTTTGTAAACTGTCTATTGAAAGCTAACATTCACGGCATCTTTTGTGGCTTTTATTCAGGATTTAATGCACACACATACAGAAAAGCACCTGAAAAATATAGTAGTTTCTGCTGTAAACAAATCCTAGACGTAAAACTGTTGAAACTGCCCCGGCGAGAAAGAAATGCCAGATGCAAAGCGACACAGCAGTTCTTATTGTAACGCGCTCCAAGAGTTCTTAACTCCAAATATGAAGGCAGGTTTATGTTTTTTAAAAAAGTAGACTTTTTAAAACAAAGTGGGCAAAATATTTTTCAGTGTGTTATGCACACAGGGGCTGAAGGATCTCAAGGACCTCAATTCTAAACCATGTTCATAGTGGGGAAACCAGCAATTAATATAGGTTTCTTACGGTTGTTGTCATATGCACACTTGGATGGGGGTCAGTAAGCTCTACTGGAAATAGTATTTTTTTTTAAGTAAAAAGGAAGAGGATTGTGTCGCTCAAGAGATCTGACAAGTTTAATAGAACTTGCACTCGTCATGAGTTTTTCTGCATATCTCATTATTGGGAATTAAAGTTTAATATTGTTATGCACTGCAAAAAATAAATAAATATTGAAGCAAAGGATCCCCTCTTTCTCCCTCTCCCTCCAGAGGGACATGTGTAACTGTCATTTAGTTGTCTGCTCACTCTTCCCCCACTCCCAGATTTGCCTTTCAATGAGTTTTCCAATTACTTTTGTTGACTGTATTCCAGAATTGTGTAGTGACTATTAACTGCAGAGGAAGTTACTTTAGATTAGTTCCTATATTAAATAGCTTACACAGGATATTAAATTACACATATATCAGCATTTTGCAGTGACTAATGTCTGTTCGTATTTTCACAATTCCGATTACTTGCTGGTTATTTTTTCATCACTTTATTTCGCACTCATCAACGTAAGCTGCAGACACATGTCTTGATCATGTAAGCTGATCTTAAATTGCTAATTGCATTTTTTTTTTTAAAGTACACCCTCTGACAGGTTGGCACGGTAGAGCCACAGTTCTAGAATTAGAAGTCCTCTGTTTTGAGTTTTGCTCACAGTTTCCCTTTGGGTAAAGTCTGTATAGCTTTCCAGTTTTTATGCAAAGGAGCGTATAGGCATACTCACATCTTGAGGGTAAAGTTTTTAAGGTGTGATGTTTTACTTTGGTTTAATAATTTGCTGGATGTCTCCCAGAGCTGGCGCAACCCAGTCAGATGCAGTGTTTGAAATTAGCCAGGCACTAGGCGCATTTTGCACCTGGCTTTTGACCACTTGCGACCAAGTGAAGATGCCTGGGTGCCAGAATGGGCCTGACATCTCCACCATCTGGAGGTGCATGCCTGGAGTTCCTTGGATTTGGACTAATAAATACCCCATCCCGTAGAATTCTATCAGTTATATTTTATCTGCACAACTGGAATGAATTTCTGGAACCAAAATGCTTTTTTCTGTGCGGCCTGAGCACAGAAAAAGAGGTCGGAATAGGCCAATATCTATATGGACTGTCCCTGGATCAAATGACTTTTCATAGAAGAGTTGGAAGAGACCACAAGGGCCATCCAGTCCCACCCCCTGCCAAGCAGGAAACACCATCAAAGCATTCCTGACAGATGGCTGTCAAGCCTCTGCTTAAAGACCTCCAAAGAAGGAGACACCACCACACTCCTTTTCTTCTTTAAGTTCTCAGAAGTTCTCAACCTAGCTCAAGGTTGTGATCTGAAGTAGCCAGATGTTTAAAGGAGAATCATTTGAAAAATGATCATTTGAAAAATACGACTTTAGAGTTGTCTTGCCCCAAAATGACAACTAGACATTCCATTTAGAGCCTATAACCTTGGTTTAAGGAGCCATTTCCCCCCTAGTTTATACCTGTATATCTACACTGGTCAGATGGCCGGCATGTTGTTGTTGTTAGTACTCAGCTGTTGTTCTTTTGTATAGACGAATATTGGCCCATAGATCTTATTCACCTTTGCTATTAATGGGCCTGTTCATCTTGAACAAATCGCTAAGCAAATAATTTTCATAGGCTTCAATGCCTACAGTTAAGGACAAAGCTACACAGTACTTTACCTTAAAACTGGGATATGTGCCCTGAATTCCCCACCTGTCGCTGCCCTTCTTTAATACTGTATCTAGTTAAATTTGTTTTGCGTCCTATTTATTATTATTATTATTATTATTATTATTTCATTTGACATCCCACCCTTCCCCAAAATAACCTGAATTATATATGTTCAACTCCATATAATGATAATAGGATACAAGATGACATGAACTAGACATTGCTGTATTTTGTGTGATTTGTGGTGCTTTCTAAGGCTGCAGTCTTAACCTCACTAAGAGGGAATAAGCACAATTGAATTCAATGGGAGCTACTTCAGAATAGACATGGTTAGAATTGCAGTCTTTCTGCCGTTCTTCAGGTGGGCAAAGTTGTCTTTCTAGAAATGGAGAACAAAACTTGAAATTATTCTAAAATGATATTACATTTTTAAAAAGAAGCTAGGTGATTGATTGATTGATTGATTGATTGATATATTGCTCACATGTGATGCTTTAAAAATATTATTCAGATCAGGGAGGCACAACATATTATATTTTGGAAGGGAATTTATGAGTGTGTAGCTACATGGGGAGCAGGCTCTGTTTTTAAAACTGAAACCAAATACACTTGTACATTTGGAAAGAATTATTTGGATAAATGTATCTGTCTTTCACCTCTAAATATTTACAGTATAGTCAGCATTTACTTATAACGGACAAATGGGGATAGTCAGAAATAGCCATTAACTGTCCAATCCTTAGTGTGTTGTGCCAACAGGACTGGAAGCGAGAGAGAAGAATTGAAAGTGCTTTCAATAATAATAATAATAATAATAATAATAATAATAATAATAATAATAATAATATTTATTATTTGTACCCCGCCCATCTGACTGAGCTTCCCCAGCCACTCTGGGCGGCTCCCCAACGGATGTTAAAATAATACAGCAGTTAAGGCCAATGTCAGAAACTGGGATGCAAAAGCTAGAAGCAACATTGCTCCTGGGACTTGAATTGTAGGCGCAAAAACAGAATGTCCATCACCACTTTGTTTTTAATTATATGGGGGGGGGTTACGGATACTGCAGGTTTTCTGTTTTTTTTTTTTTTAAAAAAAAGCCCAACAGATTTTGGCACACATTTAATCGAGGCATGTTTAATAACATGAGAGAAATAATAGTTTAGCAAGGATTTTTAATGCAACTATGTGAGTGTCATAGCTGCCTGGCAAGAGCAATGGGGGGAATCCCATAGTGAAGGCTCTGTCATTTCCGATAGTAAACATTCCCTTCATTCCCTGGTAGGGGAGATGCAAGAGATTCATTGCAAAGAATGATGAGGTGGGCTGGGGAAGATGATACAACAGGAAGCACAAAGCACTGGAATACTGTGTCCAGTTCTGGGCACCACAGTTCAAGAAGGATACTGACAAGCTGGAACGTGTCCAGAAGAGGGCAACCAAAATGGTCAAAGGCCTGGAAACGATGCCTTATGAGGAACGGCTTAGGGAGCTGGGTATGTTTAGCCTGGAGAAGAGAAGGTTAAGGGGTGATATGATAGCCATGTTCAAATATATCAAAGGATGTCATATAGAGGAGGGTGAAAGGTTGTTTTCTGCTGCTCCAGAGAAGCGGACACGGGGCAATGGATTCAAACTACAAGAAAGAAGATTCCACCTAAACATTAGGAAGAACTTCCTGACAGTAAGAGCTGTTCGACAGTGGAATTTGCTGCCAAGGAGTGTGGTGGAGTCTCCTTCTTTGGAGGTCTTTAAGCAGAGGCTTGACAGCCATCTGTCAGGAATGCTTTGATGGTGTTTCCTGCTTGGCAGGGGGTTGGACTGGATGGCCCTTGTGGTCTCTTCCAACTCTGATTCTATGGTGCTTCCTGTTGCCTTTGCAGGTCCTCTTTGAAGGCAGCCTGACATTCCCTGCCACATTATAAAGAAGGAAGCATTGGCACACAAGCATTGCTGTCTATGACTTTTTTAAAGTGCCCAAAACAGCAAACAAAAGTGTTGTGTTTTTTTAAAAAAACAAAAACAAAACCAACAACACCAAAGGTAGCTGCAGATAGAGCCTTGAGAAAACATTTTGGAGGTATAGCTAGGGGTTCAAGTCAGGCCAGTTAAGAGAGGGGGGTGTTGAAAACTTTATATTTTTATTTAAAATAAAAGATAAAATAAAATTCTCTTATTTAATTCTGTATTAGCTGGCTGAAGATTTCTGAGACCTTGAGGCAGCCAATATTATTTTTTTTCTTTTGCAGATTGTAAAACTGGCTACGTATGGCATGCTCCCCAAAAACCTTCTCAGAAGAACTATGATGCAAAGGCTGCATATCTTTGCAGATGATGTAAGTTAGTTGCCAGTGTTGTTTCTTGTGTACCAATCTTGACTGTACCCACACAAATTCTAACCTACATTTTCAATCCATATACAGTGGTACCTTGGTTCTCAAACTTAATCTGTTCCAGAAGACCGTTCCAAAACCAAAGCATGACAAAACCAAGGCGTGCTTTCCCATAGAAAGTAATGCAAAATGGATTAATCTGTTCCAGACTTTTAAAAACAACCCCTAAAACTGCAATTTAACATGAATTTTACTATCTAATAATAATAATAATATTTATTATTTGTACCCCGCCCATCTGGCTGGATTTCCCCAGTCACTCTGGGCGGCTTCCAACAATAGATTAAAAATACATTAAAACATCAGCCATTAAAAACTTCCCTAGACAGGGCTGCCTTTAGATGTCAGGTGGTTGTTTGTTTCTTTGACATCTGGTAGGAGACCGTTCCACAGGGCAGGTGCCGCTACCAAGAAGGCCCTCTGCCTGGTTCCCTGTAACCTCACTTCTCGCAGTGAGGGAACCGCCAGAAGGCCCTTGGCACTGGACCTCAGTAGACGATGGGGGATGGAGACGTCCTTCAGGTATACTGGGCCGAGGCCATTTAGGGCTTTAAAGGTCAGCACCAACACTTTGAATTGTGCTCGGAAACATACTGGGAGCCAATGTAGGTCTTTCAGGACCGGTGTTATGTGGTCTCAGCGGCCGCTCCCAGTCACCAGTCTAGCTGCCATATTCTGGATTAGTTGTAGTTTCTGGGTCACCTTCAGAGGTAGCCCCACGTAGAGTGCATTGCAGCAGTCCAAGCTAGAGATAACCAGAGCATGCACCACTCTGGAAAGACAGTCTGCAGGCAGGTAGGGTCTCAGCCTGCGTACCAGATGGAGCTGGTAGGCAGCTGCCCTGGACACAGAATTAGCGCTCCTCTCGGCCCATAAAGGCTGGTGGAGAAATGACCGTGTGCCCTGGTCATCATCCCAGTTGCCAGCTGGGGGTAGGCTTGCACTGCAAAGGAGGTCTTTGCTTGGCGAACGAAAGGCACCAGGAGGTATATGTAGGAAATAGGCTGCCTAAGAATTGTAGGGCTCAGTCTCCCAGGGGTTTCGGATGTATCTAAATCAAAGCAGGGACCTAAACGCCCAATATACACCACAACTGCATCAGCTCCTTTACAACAGGAGTGGGCAACCTGTGGGCTTTCAGGTGTTGTTGGGTTATGTCTTTCATCATCCCTGACCATCACGGATGCTGGCTGCGGCTAATGGGAACGGGAGCCCAGCAGCACCTGGGTTGCCCACTCATGCTTCAGAAAGGAAGTGATGTCATGGATGACTGATGGCTGTTTGTGCTTCCCTCTTCCTCAGGTTATCCCCGAAGAAATACGCAAGAATCTTGTAGAAGTGCTTCCGCAGCCACGCAAAGTGCCCAAGAGGTTTGACGAATATACGCAAGAGGAAATCGACGCTTTCCCAAGGCTCTGGAATCCGTAAGTGTCTAAAAGTCCTTGCACAGGGCTTTTATAACTGCACGTGATGGATTAGCTTTTAAAGAATGCATTAGCCCCTAAGCAGCTAGAGAAATGTTTTAAAAATGCCTTTGAAGCAAAGATGAAGACTGATACGCCATGTCGATTTGTCCCTTCAGTTTTTGGATTACTTTGAGAGTAGATTTTGTTCTTATTTTGTGAGAAATCAATGCATGTCTGTTTTTGGTCTTCTAGGAAAATGTTTTCAGAATAGTTTTATGAACACAATGGTCTAGCCTATAAAATATAGTAGCCTGCTTCTGCACGGAATACGTTACACACAGGTATTTGTAAGGCTTTGGGTGGGTTAAGTTGCAGCCTTGAAAGCAGTCATGATATGTGTCTTAAGCTTTATAAGTTATTTACAAAGAGAAGAAAGCAGGAAGCTGAGGAGATATTCCTTTGCCAAACCGGAATGCAATCTTGAAACCATTACTTGCATCAAATATTAAGGGTGTTTTGTGAAGGACACCAGAACCAAACCTAGCATGCGGAGCAGAACTTCCAAGCTCAGTATCTACCCGCTAGAATATTGCCTTTTCGGTGGCATTTGAGGTGATGCTACCCAAGGAGAGCTTGTTCTTAAGTGCAGGGTAGATACCTCTTCTCTTCCCACGACCTGCCACCACCTCTCCTGCCATAGAAGTTTTACTGTCGCTGTGTCTATAAAAATATGCCTGTGCAATTGGAATCAGCAGCGGTCGGTCTGTGTGGTGCCACCTTTATGAATGACAATCTGAGAAGCAACAGGACCTGGCTCCCCACCTCTGACCACCTCAGAAATCTGCTAGTAAAAGACCCACTGTTGAGATATCAATGTACAGTAATGATGCAGGAGTAAAATGTGTTGCAAAACATTTGATGAGCTTCCTGGAACATTATATGATTACAGCGGTACCTCGTGTTACGTACTTAATCCATTCCGGAGGTCGGTTTGTAACCGGAAACCGCTCATAACATGAGGCGCGCTTTCACTAATGGCTGCTGCCGTGCCGCGAGAGTGCGACTTCTGCTCGCATCCCGGGGCAAAGTTCGCAACAAGGGGCATCTACTTCCGGGTTAGCGGAGCGCATAACCCGAAGCGTGCGTAAGGGGGACGGCACGTAACACGAGGTACCACTGTACAGTGGTACCTCAGGTTACAGACACTTCAGGTTACAGACTCCACTAACCTGGAAGTAGTACCTCAGGTTAAGAACTTTACCTCAGGATGAGAACAGAAATCGCGCGGCGGCGGCGCAGCAGCAGGAGGCCCCATTAGCTAAAGTGGTACCTCAGGTTAAGAACAGTTTCAGGTTAAGAACGGACCTGCGGAACGAATTAAGTTCATAACCAGAGGTACCACAATAGTAGCTTTTTGTATCTGCAACGCCCATACATCAGAGTTCTAAATAAGATTTCCATATTGACCTTACTTTCAGTTCAGATTCTCTGCATGTGATGTAAGAGTGATGGGAGAACATAAGAAATCAATGCTATGCCTCCACAATTGGAGGCAGTAATGTTTCTGACTACCAGTTTGCTGGAAACCACAGGAGGGGAAAGTGCTCATGTGCTCAAATCCTGCATGCTGGTCTTCCACGGGCTCTTCGTAGTTTCTTACGTTACAAAATATGGCAGGTTCGGAGCCCCCCTTTCACTGCAATGCCTTATCTAAAGAAAGTTATTTTGCTCACTGAATGAGTCTTCACCTTCATTAACTGTTGAGCCTTGGACCTAAAAAGATTGCTGGGCATTGTGGTTGTAGGAAGAAAGGAAAAGTTAAAAATAGATATTCCTCCTCCGTGGGTCTTCTGCTGGTTCCCTCACTGCGAGAAGCGAAGTTACAGGGAACCAGGCAGAGGGCCTTCTTGGTAATGGCGCCCACCCTGTGGAACGGCCTCCCTTCAGATGTCAAGGAGATAAAGAATTGCACAACTTGTAGAAGACATCTGAAGGCAGCCCTGTATCGCGAAGGTTTTAATGCTTGATGTTTTGCTATGTTTTTATATATGCTATAAGCCGCTCAGAGTGGCGGAAACCCAGTCACATGGGCGGGTTATAAGTAATAAAATTATTATTATTTTATTTATTCAGTATATTATATGGGTTTAATTTCTTTTGTTTAGGGAGGAGATAAAAAGCGTTTTGGAAGCTTAGTGTGCTCCTACATCTTTCACAATCCTGTTACGCTCTTATAATGAGCAGAATTTAAAATGTGCTGCTGTTTACAAGTACGGTATTTCCATCTTATCATGGCATATGCAAAATTATTCCATCCTGTGATTACGTAGGACAGAGAGAATCAGAAAGACAGACAGAGACCACCCGAAAGAGAATTCTCAAGAGCTAGAGCTGGTTCCCTGTGAGCTTGATTATTTAAAGCCATTGTCCTTCCAAATGGGACTTTACCGTCTGCTAACTTTGGAATAATGACGAGTCAAGGAGAAGGTTCCAGGAGAGTCCAGGTGTCTGACCTTTTCCCCTCTGTGAAGCATTTCACTCTTCTAATATTATCTGGTGTAGTGTATGAACTTAGACTGTGAGCCAAGAATCTCGCCACAACTACAAACTCCCTTAACTGCTTTTCTATCTCCTCCTGCAGTCCATTATGTCAGAACAGTGATACTGAATGGCCATGTAGCCCTCTTTGGTCTATAACATAGGAAATAAGCTTGTATTTGAAGTACTTTGAACATACATATATTAAAAACCCAATATATAAATGCTGAATATATATCCTTATGTCTGCACCCAGTGTCTGGAACAATGGAAAGCATGCAGATTTCCATAAACTAACTTCATTTTGCATACTTCATCTGGCTATAATACTGGGTGTTTCAAAATCCAGATACCTTGGTGAGCACTATAATAGCTAAAAGGCAAGGAATTAAGAGTCTACTAGAATTGATGCCTGAAATGCTGGTTCCTTCACCATTGGTTCCTGGCTGTCCCTTGCCTCGTTCTCCTCTTTCCTCCTTGATTGCCTAAAAAGATTTATTTCTAGATTGTTGCCCACAGAGGATGAGAAACAAATAGATAACTGGTGTTGTGGAGACAATTCCTCCCGAGGTTGTGTGAGAGCCACAGCTCGGTGGTTACTGTGCATGACATACATGTATCTGACCAGTGTTAGAAACTCAGATATTTAAGCTAGGGGCCAAATGGCTCCTTAAACCAAGGCTGTAGTCTCTAAATGGAATGTCTAGTTGCCATTTTGGGGCAAGATGGCTCTGATGGGCCAACTGTGATTGGTTCTCAGTTAAAAATCTGGCTAGTTTATATCACAACCTTGAGCTAGGTTGAGAACTTCTGAGAACTTAAAGAAGAAAAATCACTTGATCCAGGGACAGTCCACATAGATATTGGCCTATTGCATCCTCTTTTTCTTAATGGCAACAGCTCTTGCTCAGGCAGCATAGGAAAAGCACTCTGGTTCCAGAAATTCATTCCAGTTGCGCAGATGACACAAAATTGGGAGGGGTGGCTAATACCCCAGAGGACAGGATCACACTTCAAAATGACCTTAACAGATTAGAGAACTGGGCCAAAGCAAACAAGATGAATTTTAACAGGGAGAAATGTAAAGTACTACACTTGGGCAAAAAAAAAAAAAAAAATGAAAGGCACAAATACAGGATGGGTGACACCTGGCTTGAGAGCAGTACATGTGAAAAGGATCTAGGAGTCTTGGTAGACCATAAACTTGACATGAGTCAACAGTGTGATGCAGCAGCTAAAAAAGCCAATGCAATTCTGGGCTGCATCAATAGGAGTATAGCATCTAGATCAAGGGAAGTAATAGTACCACTATATTCTGCTCTGGTCAGACCTCACCTGGAATACTGTGTCCAGTTCTGGGCACCACAGTTCAAGAAGGATACTGACAAGCTGGAACGTGTCCAGAGGAGGGCAACCAAAATGGTCAAAGGCCTGGAAACGATGCCTTATGAGGAACGGCTTAGGGAGCTGGGTATGTTTAGCCTGGAGAAGAGAAGGTTAAGGGGTGATATGATAGCCATGTTCAAATATATAAAAGGATGTCATATAGAGGAGGGAGAAAGGTTGTTTTCTGCTGCTCCAGAGAAGCGGACACGGAGCAATGGATTCAAACTACAAGAAAGAAGATTCCACCTAAACATTAGGAAGAACTTCCTGACAGTGAGAGCTGTTGACAGTGGAATTTGCTGCCAAGGAGTGTGGTGGAGTCTCCTTCTTTGGAGGTCTTTAAGCGGAGGCTTGACAGCCATCTGTCAGGAATGCTTTGATGGTGTTTCCTGCTTGGCAGGGGGTTGGACTGGATGGCCCTTGTGGTAACTTTCAACTCTCTGATTCTGTGAGATAAAATATAACTGATAGAATTCAACGGGATGGGGTATTAATCCAGATCCAAGGATTCTCCAGGCATGCACCTCCAGATGGTGGAGATGTCAGGCCCATTCTGGCACCCAGGCATCTTCACTTGGTCACAAGTAGTCAAAAGCCAGGTGCAAAATGCACCTGGTGCCTGGCTAATTTCGAACACTGGTATCTGCCTCTTGACCACTAGATGCCCTGTCTTGGACCCCTTTGGTATCTGAGCCGTCAAGAGGCCTTGGCTTAGCGTTTCCCTTCAGAATTGAGATGGGGAGAAATATGAAGTTTGTCTTGTTTCTGCAGAAGTGACTGTTACAACACTAAATAAAAATAAATAAAAATTTCTTTCCAGTAGCACCTTAGAGACCAACTAAGTTTGTTCTTGGTATGAGCTTTCGTGTGCATGCACACTTCTTCAGATACACACTATTAGGCTTGACTCTTCTTCAGATTTCCCCCCCTCCCCACTCAAGAAACATTTAAGTATCTTGCTTAACCCAAAAGAGGAAGCGAGAGAGGAGTTCAGAAAGCTTTTCTTCCCACTGCTGAGAAAGGGGGAAAGCACTTGACCCCTCATTCCATAAGAACAAGGAAGCAATCAAAGCACTACATACTTGGGGATTAAGAGGCGGCAAGAATCCTTAGTGCAGAAAGGAGAGTTATGAAAAAAATATGGGGGGGCGATTGGAAATGGGTTGGAGATGCCATAAGGCTCCAGCCAAATTGATATTGATGCTTCTCCTCATAGGGAAGCCAGGAGATGTTTTCATAAAAAATCCTGCTAATGTTAGACCTTTGCAGTTTTATGCTGTAAAATTGGAGTCTGTTACCACCACAATTAAGAAGGTTACAGGAAGCCAGTGGTTTTAACGCAGAGAAATGCCATGTGGCATTAAGCATGGAAATGGTACTTAACGGCACAGCTTATAATTAGTAAAATGTGCATGAAAAGTGTCTGCTTTTAGCTGTGAATATTAGGCACCATTTTAACTGGAAAATTACAGGCTCCTTTCACTCCAGCTGCCTGAGAGAGACTGATCATAAAATAACTTGCCCCAGGGAATCATGCACAGGTAAAAATACTTCTGTGGGAGTGCCTGCTTACCTGCCGTGTTTTGTTTATTCAGAGGAAAGATGAGCTGAGCGCGGCCGTGTTTTCCAGCTTCTCCGTAGCAAAAGTTCTACAAAATTATTTCGGCTTTTGTTTCTCAGGAGTTGGGAGCACAACTTTAGCTGGGTCGCAGCTTAATGAGTGTCTTCATTTGCTGTGCGTGCCAAATGAGTAGCCTCCTTTGCAACTTGGGAGCGTGGTCACCCCAACGGCTGTGTAGCAGTTCTCAGCTCCGAGGTTGGGAGGAAGACGGGGGGTTGTTTGGCAGGTGCACGGCCAAATCACCCAGAGCAGGAAAGGATGGTTGCTGCTCAGCAGAAGTACCCTGAACATCTCCCCCTTCTCTCCCCCCCCCCGCCCCCTGCAAGCAACAGCAGAAGAAACTGGTGTGCTCTTCATCATTCCTCCCCACAGTAAATAGAGGCAGGTCTTATTTGGCAAATGAGGTGCTCTGAACTGCTCTGCCAAACATCAACAAAAGCCAACATGCTACCCAGCTCTTTTCTTCACAGGTAGGGTGGGTTGGGGTGTGAGAGTCTGTAACTGACTGATATTGGACAGTGATGTTGCTTCTCCCAAGCCATGAAGGAACCTAGTGACCATAAATTTTGGCTTGGCTAGCAAGGCCACATTTTTTGTATTCTGTTTTACTTGAGGTGCTTTGAACTGTGCAATGGCACTGTTCACTATTAAGTTTTACGTGACCAACTTTTTTCCTCTCTTGAGAGCCAGTGTGGTGCAGTGGTTAAGAGTGGTAGACTCACAATCTGGTGAACCGGGTTCGCGTCTCCACTCCTCCACATGCAGCTGCTGGGTGACCTTGGGCTAGTCACACTTCTTTGAAGTCTCTCAGCCCCACTCACCTCACAGAGTGTTTGTTGTGGGGGAGGAAGGGAAAGGAGATTGTTAGCCACTTTGAGACTCCTTCGGGTAGTGATAAAGCGGGATATCAAATCCAAACTCTTCTTCTTCTTCTTCTTCTTCTTCTTCTTCTTCTTCTTCTTCTTCTTCTTCTTCTTTATTCTGTCCAAGCTGCATGTTCACCAGGCTGCATTGGCAAGATGCTTTCTTACCCATTTTCAATTTTGGTTGCTTTCAGTCATGAATGCAAGTGTGAGACAGGAAGCTGAAATAAAAGCTATTGGATTTCACTCTGCTACGTCTGGAAACTGTTATGTGGCAGGTTAAATCGAACCGTTGTAACTTGGGTTTGAGCAGAACCTAAGCAGTAAATTTTATAACCAGCCTACTAAGCCTGAAGCCAAATTGATTTGAGTCCCCAGTTCAAAATCTGCTTAATCCTTGAGTACCCCTATGAATGCCGCAGTTAATTACCTTTTCAACAAATCTTGCATTAAGTACAAATTGCAGTGAGAAATGTTGAGCTGTGGGTTACATGCCTGAGTCCTAACTAGCAAAAAACCAAGCACTCTAGGGGGTAGAAAATAACTAAGTACTTCGCTGCAAGCAGCCTAAACCTGAACAGATGTTATTTCTTTCTGGGGGGGAAATTGAGATCCATTATGTGGGCTTGTCTCTGCCCATCTCACCACCGATAGGAAATCTTTAATAAAAATAATATTTGAGGGATAGTTCAGGCGAGAGATGAGTCCCTTGCCGCTGTTCCATTCCCTGCCTTCGCCACTGGTAGGAGGTCTCTTGCCTGCTCTATGCAAAAGGTGGGACAGCCACATTGGAAGGGATTTTTCTTTCCTTTGTTCTTCCTTTGTCTTCGTTTCTTGGAGCCACTTTTTCATCTCCCTTTGGGCCTACAGCCCTTTGGAGGCCTCTGGACTTGGGAGGAAAGCCTAGGAAAGGGTCGGGGGGGGGGACCCAGCGGAAGGGGCTCTCCTTCTCAGAAGGAGACTTTCTTTTCTAGGAGATGGAGGTTTCTCTGGATTCCTCAGAGGAATCTGGGAACCCAGGCTGCCTGCGCAAGGGCACCTGGAATTCCCTTGAATTTAGCAGCAGCCCAAGTCGAGGTTTTGGGCAAACTGCAAAGGCCTGACCCAGTGGCTCCAGCACTTCAGGAGGCCGGGAAGTTGGGGGAACTTGTCTAGGACAGACTTCGGACCTTCCCATGGCCTCCGCAGGCTCCCCACCCCGCTTGCCACAGAGCTACAGTAATACCCCGGGTTATGCACACCCCATGTTGCGGATGTTCGAGTTGCGAACGGCCGCAACCTGGAAGTGTTTCTGGAGTGCACGCGACCCCCAGATGCGCAGAAGCGTTCTGCGCACTTTGCACATACACAGAAGCACTCAAATCGTGCAACTTCCAAGGTTTTTTCCCGTTTGTTCGTGATACGCACACCTGCGTTACGTACCACGACCCGGAACGGATCGTGTACGTAACCTAGGGTACCACTGTATCAGGCTATTGGACGCTGAATCTCGCAGGATTGCCCAGAGGGACATGAGACTTTTGCCCCAAGGTCCAGGGGCCTCCTATCTTTCCTTCCCAGCTTTTCTGGCCTTCTCAGCCCATATGAGAGTTATTTCCATTTTCCCTTTTCTCCTGTGCTAGTTAAAAGGGGCCACTGGGAACCTTTCCTTTCTTGCAGTGAACAGGGGTCCGTGTTCCTTTGAAATCACTGTGTTCCTCTCCTGTTCCTTAGTTGTTATTGCAGTTTAACATGAGTTGAACTGGAACAAGGGGCTTGTCTCTCCCCTGAAGCAGGGTGGATTAAAAAAAAAAATCAATGATTTTAAAAAAATTAAAAATCAGATTTTTTAAAATTTGAATCAGATTTTTTTAAAAAAATTAAATCAGATTTTCTTTTTCCTTTAAATTGGATTTTTAAAATAAAATGCTTTTGGGGGAAAAATCTTTCTAAAGATAGTTTTCTATTTTAAGTTACATTATAAGTCCAAAGGCTATTCATCAGGAAATAAGGATTTGTTTTAAGTTTTTCATGTGTGCTAAAACTCAGTCTAAGTTTTTTTGTTGTTTTTTTTTTTTTAAAAAATGTTTAACCACATCAGTTAACAAACATGGATACATATGCTATAATGTTATTGTTTTAGTTAAATAAATTGTTTAAATTGTTATTAAGGAAATGATTATTTTTCTCCTTCCAATAAAGTACAGCAGAAAAGTTGTCCAAATATAAACAGTTAACTTATTAAACCTCACAATAATTTCATAATTGTCTATGTATTTCTAATAGTATAACCAAATCAGTAATTTTTGATATAACTGTAAAAACTACTCTGAAAATTTATTATTCCAAAAATGAAACCTTCATCTGGTTGTAAATATTAAGATTATACCAGCAAGAATGAGTCTTTCTGTAAAAAAAATATGATTTAAATCAAGTCTTACTGACTAGTGATTTAAATCAAGTCTTACTGAATAGTGATTTAAATTGATTTGATTTAAATCAAATCCGCCCTGCCCTGAAGTATCCTCAAAGTTTTTATTTAAAAAAAAAAAAAAAAACTTCCTTCCAGTGGTGAGATGGGCAGAAACAACCTTACAGAATTGGGTTAAGTCCCAAAGTTCGCTTTTCCCCTGGGGAAGAATTGCACAGGTAATCAGGTACTTCAAAAGAGGGACTCTCATTCCCTTGGAGCCCTCAAATTTGCCCAGTGGCTAGAGTGTTGCTCTAATATGAAGGCTCAAAATAAAATTTTAAGAATCTGAAAGGCCAGCAAATCCACATTTAAGCCCTTTTGGCTGTTTAAACTTAATCCCATGATTTCTTTAGCCATGAAATGCACCCCACTTTAAGTCTTCCACTGCCTTTCCCTCTAACCTTCCCCCCCCCCCGTTAAAATTCCAATTTGCGAGGATGTCTTTGTTGCTGTCAGATGAGGTGCATATGCACTACCTAGTGAACCGTGAGAGGCACGTCAAAAATAGTAAAATATTTACATTCTCTTGTAGTTAAACAGATACAGAAGGAACTGAAGCAGGGATATTGCTTGGTAAAAAATAAGCAATGCATTGATTTCCCGCCCCCCCCACCGCGAAAACTTTGCTCTCTTTATGTTGTTATCGTAATATATGCATTTATACCCTGCCTTTCCCCCCGATGGGACTCAATATACACAGGATCTGTTCCAGTCTGGTTCTAATCTGGCCTGTGACTATAGAGCAGTACTGCCAATTTGGCTGTGTCTTCTATAGGGAGGGCTGGCTGGCTGGCTCCCACCCACAAATCTGCTAAGATAAGAAAGCTGTTTCTTGGCTATGCATCCAATCTGACAGTCAGATGGAGGACCGAAGCTGGGATACCAAACGCTCCAGCAGGACACCAGAAGAGAGGCTGGCACTGATGAGGTAGCACACCTGCAAATATGATGTGGCTATCAGGCAGGAGGGGAGGTCAGATGCGAGAAAACCATATTTACCATATTTTTTTCCGTGTATAAGACTAGGGCTTGTTTGTTTGTTTTTTTAAACAAAAAATGAGGTTTAAAATTGGGGCTTGTCTTACACATGGGTAGCGCTGAGAAGTGTTTGCTTAATTTGGAGTCCCCAAAAATGGGGGGCATCTTACGGATGGAAAAATAAGGTATGTTGAACTCGCAAGAAATTAAAAAGATTGGTTCAAATGAAACGTAAGATTCAGTTAGGTGAATCCCACTCAATAGCTCCTACGTCAGCGAAAGCCCACCCATTATGTATTTAAAACAGAATATTTATCTGTCTACACACAGAGAGAGAGGGGGTCTTTTTAAAAATCTTTATCGCATTTTTAAAAATTACAAAGAAAGAATATATTAAATATTACATCCAAATATTCAAAACTAAAGAAAAAAATTAAATAAAAATATAAAAGGGGGGGATTAGTCAAATACACCAAATTGTTCAAAGGATACAAACAGTGATTTGATCATACTGTACGCCAGGTTCTGGAAAACTAGTTTGAATCCCTTCTATGTTGGTTGACTTCCCTCTTATCTCTTTGCGGTTTCAATACTTTCCTTAAGTAGCGAGTATTCTGTATTCATTTATTAAAATCAGTTTTCCCCCATGTATCTGTATACATATAAGAGAGCGAGAGATCTCGTATCGTTAATCCTTGGATGTAGGATTCAGTTTGTGATATGGCGAATAAATAAATAAAAATATCCTGCAAATCTGTACAGAGTTTTAGTGTAATTAACCATGGCCAAACCATGTCATAGTGTGAAGATGCAGGCTGCCAGTGAGATCTAAGCCACTTTGTTCCTCTGGTCATTTTGCAGCTGCCCTTAGCTTAGCATGTCGTCTGAGCCTGAGCTTGTCATTTCGCTCTCGTGGACAAACCATGAGCCGTAAAGCATAGACGAGCCTTGGTTGCAGCTCACGGTTGGTCTTGCAAGAGCTGAACTGCAAGCCCAGGTTCAGACAGCATGCTAAGCCAAGCCATGGCATGGTGTAGCAGAGGAACAATTGAGGAAGTGGCTGCAGTCTCCTCTGCCAGGACCCATGCATTTGCGCTAAGCTATGGTTTGGCTTAGTGTGGCACGTGACTGATTACATTGACTGGAATAAACTGGTATATACGTTCCCGCCCCCCTCTATATATATACAGATAAAATAGAACATTAAAGAACATGTTGCAAAACATATTTTGTTAAGCAAGCCTGAAAGAGAAGTAGCGAGACATTATTGCAGGGCGGCATTGCTGTCATCAACTAATAATAACTCCACATTCTTGTGAGCGTGGCTTTCTCCTTGATGGTTTTTAATTTCTCGACTGCAGCTAGAACAAAGACTGGTCTAAAGCAAAGCAAATGGCCTGATTCGATCTCAAGTTCTTGAAGGAGATGGAATTTCTTTTCTCCTTGTCATCCAGGGCTGTCAGGGCCAGTGCAGCTTTGAAGGGGGCATTTGGGGAGCAGGCTACGTGTTCCCTGCATTCATATTCAGTTCTTTTGGCAGAGAAATGTAAACCGGTGACGGCACAAGGATCTTGATTCTCCGGGTCCCTTTTCACCCTGATAAGGTCAGAGGCTCAAAGATGCATACTGGACATTTCAGCGTTGGTTGGCCATTTTGAACGATGTGCAGGTTTTTGTCTCTTTCTGTTCCTTTCAAAAACATATTCTTGCACTCTGCTTAGCCTCTCCCACTTTATTCTTCTTCTCCTCACTTTCTTGGCCTTCTTCTTCTTCTTCTTCTTCTTCTTCTTCTTCTTCTTCTTCTTCTTCTCTTCTTCTTTCTTCTTCTTCTTCTTCTTCTTCTTCTTCTTCTTCTTCTTCTTCTTCTTCTTCTTCTTCTTCTTCTTCTTCTTCTTCTTCTTCTTCTCTTCTTCTTCTTCTTCTTCTTCTTCTTCTTCTTCTCTTCTTCTTCTTCTTCTTCTTCTTCTTCTTCTTCTTCTTCTTCCTTTCTTCTTCTTCTTCTTCTTCCCCCTCCTCCTCTTCCTCTTCCTCTTCTGCGATCACTCATAGCTGAGTAAGATTGTCTTCCATAAACACGGTTTAAACAATGAGTCCGTAAGTGACTGTGGAGGCCAATTCTGGATAGCACAGATGAGAGGGATCTCTTTTCAGGGTGTACACTCTGTGCACCGTTCTTTGGCTCCCTTCCCTCTTGCCTCTCCTCTCACTTCCAGTTTTGGCTGCCCTCCTGCTGTACTAGAACTGGGCAGGAGTCATATGTAGCTCAAAAGCCTAGTATTTATTTTTTAACCGCCCAGTCTTCAGACTTCAGCAGATTTTTCTGCAGAAATTGTCCAACCACTTAATCTCAGTGCAGAATTGGTAGAGAGAGGGGGTGCATTGTTACTGTTTGTTTGGCAAGACTGGCATTGCCCTCAGGAGCCAGCCATGGATTGTGAAAAACTCGGAAGTTATTTCTGCAAGAAATACACATGAATGGAAGTGGGAGCAGCCCTGTGGATGAAACGGTTGCACAACTCTTGCAGAGACTTTATGAGTGTCTGTCTTGATTCCATGTCTGGAAAAGTCATCCCAGCCATTCACGCAAACCGGAGTTCAAACTCATTAATGCCCTTTTCAACTTTGCGTTTGTCCTGTTACTTAATCTCTTCTCGTCGGATTGTTGGTGTACACCGCTAATAGATTAGCTGCAAGGCACTGACCTCATGCAATGCTTCAGAAAAAAAACTTAAGCCCTGTCAGAAAAAGTCAGGTTTCGTCCACGGCAAGGAGGTGATGAATACCTGCCACTCACTACATGGATGGAGGTCATTTTTCTCACTTGACAAGCAGAGGGGGTGACCTGCAGGCAAATGGGGGGGGGGGGAAATGCCATTTTGAAGGCTTCAAAGTCGTCATGCCAGGTGCATGTCGCTGGCTTAGTAAGCAGCTTCTGCTGACAAATCTTGGTATTTCTGTATTTGTGGGGCAATGTTTCATAAACTTAAAAGACAGCTAAGAAAGCTGTGATAGTCTACCAAGTACGTGTTAGAGAAGTGAAGGGGAAATTGGTCCTGCTAATTTTGACATAACGTTGAATATGTTCCTTGTTGTTGCGATGTAATGGAGTTTTGAATGAAAATAATCTGAGAAACCTTTTTAAAGATTCCATTACTTTTTGAAATCTGAACACCTTCTGTGTCACTGTAATCCAGAAAGAAGGAAGAACTCCCATTTTTCCAAGTAAAATGTTGGATCTTCCATGCATTGATTTCCCCTGCTCTTGTATTTTCATAATTAGGATGGAGAGGAGGGTTTTTCGCCCTCCTTCTCAACTTCCACGTTAGCTAATGAGAAAACCTTTTGGCATTCTTTAAAACTAGCTTTGCATAGGAACACAGGGATCCTTCCTTGCTCTCTTGGGCATGCTTCCTGCCTTTATACAACACAGTTCCAGTTTTATCAGCCTTTGTGCTTATTTGCATTGAAATAATGTGGGGATACGCCTTGTCATTAAAGGCTGCAGAGTCTTGTTAATTATGTTTACTATGCTGTTAAAAATAAAATAGGCTGCTACTCCCACCATACAGCTTCAGCCAGACCCCAGCTTTTGGTCTGCGGAGCATTGCTAGGCAAAAAAAAAAAGGGTCACCTTAACAGGAATGTGCTGCCTGCGGTTTTGCTAAGGAGCAAACTCCACAGTGACTCTATTGAGATTGGGCTAAAAATACCACAGTTTGCTTTCACTTATTTCAGCAGTTTCATCAGCACATACTTTTTGTACCCACTGAAAATAACGTTTTAACAAGGCGGTGGGGGTGTTAAAAAGCATCATACACAGGACGGGAAGACAAGAGTTTAGTTTGGGACGTGTGTCCCCCCCCCTTTAAAATAGTGGCTGTCGAACATGCAAAACTGCCTTAAAGTGAGTCAGTCCATTGGTTCATCTACCCTGTGTGGCTGTTCATGGTTTTGGAGAATGTTCTTTCTTGGCCCCGAGATCATTTTTAAACTACACTAGTGGCCAAAATTTTGGAAACCTTTTGGGAAAAGTGTATTTCCGAGGTTTGATGACTCATAGCACCACTTTCTTTTGGAGTAATACCATAAAATTATATATCAATGGAAAGATAATTTAATGAAGAATGTAGTGCAGTATCTTTTCTGAAGGTTTCCACAATTTTGGCCACTAGTGTAGATATATCAGATGCCAGGAACTGAACGGGGGACTTTAATTTTGCTTGGCTTCCCGTGACTCCTGCTGAGGCACATGGCTAACATGACAGACTGTAACTGAAGTGGAGATGAGCACCTTACCCAAAGTCGCAGAAGGAATCCGTAGCAGAAGTGGTACCTGACGCAGGTCTCTAGATCAGTCCATTGGGCTACTGTTTCAAAGCTGCAAGTTATTAATGCTCGATGAGTTGAATTAATTGAGATCACATCAGGTGGTTCTTTCAGTTACAGCCTTCAGTTAGAGCCAGTGTGGTGTAGTGGTTAAGAGCGGTAGACTCGTAATCTGGGGAACCAGGTTCGCGTCTCCGCTCCTCCACATGCAGCTGCTGGGTGACCTTGGGCTAGTCACACTTCTCTGAAGTCTCTCAGCCCCACTCACCTCACAGAGTGTTTGTTGTGGGGGAGGAAGGGAAAGGAGAATGTTAGCCGCTTTGAGACTCCTTCGGGTAGTGAAAAGCGGGATATCAAATCCAAACTCTTCTTCTCTTCTTCTTCTTCTGATGGGCACAGTAGGGTGGTGAGGAACTGGTAAAACAGAGTGGCTCTCACCCCAACCCACTTTTTATCCTCTGATGAAGAGAGAGGCTTTCACAAGCCCTATAAGGCGTCCATTTATTCATACATTGTCTAAACCACTCCCCCCCCCCATTTGCCCAGATTTCCAACCCACAGCTTCCAGTTGCCAAAGGTCATGTACTTTCTTCGGTTACACTGTGCTGATTTGTTCCAAGTGCAGAAGAATTTTTATATTTTGTTAAGTGAAACTCAGAGAGTGAAAGAGGTATGTCCCAGGTTTTATATGGCCATCGCTCATAGGGATATCGATTAATGCTGTTAAGGGCTTTCTTAGGATTGGAGATGTTTTTGTTTTGTAAGTCTACATTCCTGCTGACAAAACGTGGAGACCTCCGCTGCCAGAAGCAGTCTTCTTTGGGCCTGGGCTGTATCCGTGCCTAAAACTCTTTGGAAAGGACAAAGAAGTACCAGTAGCTTTTGAAAACCTAACAGGGTTCAGAGAAAGGGATTGTTCACCTTTAATTTGGGGGCACATAAACTCTAGTAGGAAGAAGAAGAAGAAGAGTTTGGATTTGATATCCCGCTTTATCACTACCCGAAGGAGTCTCAAAGCGGCTAACATTCTCCTTTCCCTTCCTCCCCCACAACAAACACTCTGTGAGGTGAGTGGGGCTGAGAGACTTCAGAGAAGTGTGACTAGCCCAAGGTCACCCAGCAGCTGCATGTGGAGGAGCGGGGACGCGAACCCGGTTCCCCAGAGTACGAGATTACCACTCTTAACCACTACACCACACTGGCTAGACCATGTGAAAAATGAACAGAATATTTCAGCTGCAGTTCATTCATTTTCAGCTTTGTATTCTTGTTATTTAAAAAGTGTACCTAGACACTCCATTGTGGCACCCATAACCTCGGTTTAAGGTGCCATTTAGCTCCTAGCTTTCATATCTCAGCTGATATGGTTCCTTTGGTAACGAGGAAAAAGTGTATTTGGAGCAGCAGCTGCTTCTCAGTCAGTGTTCAGATACCTTTTGTTGACTCTGAAATGCTGCAGAATAGTGTTGCCCACCTCAAAGGCTCCAGGCTCTTAGCCGAGGGAGCCCTCGCCTCGGATGCCTTGGCCTGTTCCCAGTCCCAGGTAACGAAACAGCATAGTAACGTTCCAATTAGCACTTGTCTTTTATGGTTGTCAGCTCATGACTCCACTGCAAGAGCAGAAACAGAGAATGGGAAGGAGGGAGGGAGGGATTGAAGCAACTCCATAATGCTGACCAGTGGATTCCCATGCATCACTTGGGAGAAGGGGAAAGAACTTAATTAAATATTTGTAGATGTAGCAGCGCCTGGTGAGCATCTACCTCAAGTTCAGTCTGTGTCTAACTATTATAAACACTTTTTAATAACTGCCATATTTGGAGGGGGGGCATAAATAGCAGGGTCTGGCCTCCAGATCATTGGAGAACTTGTGTGGTATACTGATTTGAGCTGATGCATGCAGCCTTGTTTCATTTTTATCAGCTGAGCAATGTGGTTGCCAATTTCTGCATTTCCCATCTGCTCAGCAGAACCCTGAGCTCTCCTGGGTCATGGGAACTGGAGGCTCCCTCCCATGTTGTATTTGTGAAACGAGATGATCTGTTGATGCTTCCCAGTTTCCATATCCAACATATGCTGTTCTCGGTCTGTATGTTCACGTTATCTTGTTTACCTCTGCTAATGGCTTGTTTATTTCCCATGAGTGGTGGTCAACTAAGTTTTACTCACGAGTAGGTCACCTGTAATTAATGGACCTGACTTGAGTCATATTCATTCATCTCAGTTGGTCTGTTCTGAGAAAAACACAAGTTGAATACAGTAGACCCTCGGGTTACGTTACTCTGGAGTAACGTAAACTTCGGGTTGCGAAAGCAGCAAACTCCCAAGTATTTTTCCAGGTTTTGCCGCTTACACATGCACAGAAGCGCTCCACACGTATGCGCAGAAATGGCGCCTACAGATACTGATTTTTCAGGGTGCGCACAGACCCCTGGAACAAATTAAATTCATATCCAGAGGGTCCACTGTATTTCATTTCAGGTTATTGCATCCCAAAGCATCTTTAGATACAGAAACAGTGTGTGTGTGTGTGTGTGTTTGGTTTTGAGTGGGATGGGACCCAGGATTACAGTTCACTTTGCTAGTTTCCTTTAGATGAGCAGAAATAAGTTACAGGAAACTCCATAAATGACCACCTCCTAATTTCTCTGCTTGTTCTTTGGTACATTTTTTCACATAAGTTTTTCCATAGCACAAAGTGATGCACTGTTATTTTAGCTGCCAGTATATCAAGGGTGAGGAACCTGTAGTCCTGTCTGAACGGCAACAGGTTCCCAACCTGTAATAACAGTAAAATTACTGCTGTAATAATAGTTTATGATCTATGTATTTCTTCTACTTTGTTTTATTTGACAAGCTGTCCTAGCATATTTATTCATCCCTTTTTCTTTCTTTCTTTCTTTCTTTCTTTCTTTTCTTTTTTGTTGCAGACCTAAAGATTTTCGGCCAGTGTAGCAGGAAGAGTGTGGAAGAATGGGAACAGGAGCCTACATACTTCGTCTTCTAGAAGATAAAAGCCACCCAGCATTTCACAGTTTAGTGAATTGCATAATGCTTTAATTGTCTGCTCTAAAGCAAACTTTATTTTTTTTCAGGTATAGGGCAGTATTACTTCATTTGCTTATGCTTGGTAATCCCCCTTTTCTTCCGTGGACGGGGGAACAGGGCTTACAATAAAAATACTTTTTTCTGAAATTAACTGCAGCATCCACATCTTTTTATATAGTGTTCTGGCCTTTGGGTGAACTTGTTTTGTGGCACGCGTAACTGTATAATACGTAAAACATTTGAGCAAGTGTGCTGGCTGTCAGATTGTCATATTCCTGCTGAAGCCTGCAGTTAGCCAATGACCTCACACTTAAGTTTAGGCGTCCTGCACTAGCAAAGACTTATGTACACACATCCTGGAGCGGGAACTGCGCATGCAGAACAGGGTTGATAGACAGCTAGGGCTGTCATTAGAGACAGTGCCGTGCTTCCTTCTGCCCAAAAAGGAGAGTGAGGTTAAACTTGGATTCAGGGTCCCTTGTCTCAACTATAAGGTAGATCACCAGTGCATAAGTTACCGTATTTTTTCGCTCCATAGGGCGCACCACAAAAGCTGCAACTTGGGCACTCTGCTCTCCTGGCGAACTACGGTCAGTTTCTCTGTGAGCATTTTCCCAAGTTGTCCACTTAACTCTGCTCGATTGCTTCTTGAAAATCTTTGATCCAACTGCGATTTACACTGCTTTCAGGTTGCTTGTTAATACTGTATGCTTAGCTAATGGTCCAGTTATTCATCTAAGGTAAATCTTAATCACTGCAAAAAAAAAAAACACCAGCTGCAATATTAGGTCATGATTTTGTGGGGAGTTGGGTTAAAACATACTGTCAAAATCTTGGACAGGATATTATGGAGTATGCAATTTTAGGAACCTTACCAGAGCAACAAAAATCAGCATTCAAGGAACATAATGTGGACCAATATGTGTGTCTACTGAGGCAAGTGCATCTTTGGCCGGGTGGGTGGGTATGCACAGGGATTCCATTTCATTTTGGGTACAAAATTGATCTTTAGCCTACAAACTGTAAGATGTCTTCATTAAGAGGCAGCACTGATTTATTACAACCTGCTTTCCAGACTTTGCCATCTGGTGCAGTGTTTTCCCCTCCTAAACTCAAACTGGAGACACACTTAATTCCCTTTCTCTATTCATATTTCATCCAGATTAATTTAGTTTCACACCATCGTAGAACTGCAGTGTTTGAAGGGACCCAGAGGGTCATCCAATCCAACCCCCTGGGACGCAGGAATCAGCTAAACCAACCTTAGCTGGGAGACAACCAATATATCTGCTTAATTTGCCTAATCAGTTTCCAGAGCAATGGGGAGGACTCCTGGCAACTGTAGGATAGCCCACTTACTAGTCCCTGCTAGCATCCTACTGTTCCATTTGCCATAGTCAGGACTGATGGGTGGATCCTAATTTGCGGCAAAGGTGACATTTCTAGGGCAGCTCTCACAATGCCTGCTGTGACTACATTGTGAGAGCTGCTCATTGTGAGAGCTACAATGCCTGCTGTGGCTGTAGAGACCAATGTAGGAGAGACATGCTTTGTTGCAGCTAAGGCAGATGAAGGCCTCTGGTTGTGCTGATACAGGTGTTCCATGGTGTTTCTTCTGTCTGCGCTCCTCCTAGCCGTCATTCCTCTGCTGGTCACTGCTGCCGATGCACAACCTGGCTGCCTCCAGGCACTGCAGTCGTGGGCAAGGGATTCCCACACAGCAGGGTGGATGTTGCTAGCCTTCACGTCTCTTTTGCAGACATCTTTGTAGCGTAGAGTTGGTCTGCCAACAGGCCTTGTACTTGAAGCAGACCACATATCCTCGAGATCTTGCCATCTTCCATTCTGTGGAGGTGACCAAGACAGCACAGATGAAACAAGAATGTGAACATGCTGGGAATGTGGGCTTGGGAGAGCACATCTTTGTCCCTGCTATTTGCATTGGAAATCAAAGTTCCTATTGGACCAAATGGAAGCTTTAGCCCCCAATGCAAATAGCATGTGCTTGAGGCCTGATGATCTGGATCAGAACTCTAGTGCATGGCAAAGGGCCAAGGCCACCTATTCTAGATCCCAGTGTAGATCAAGCTATCAGGCCACCAATTTGCTTTTAAAATCTAGAAGAACCTCGTTTATTTCTTCTGGTGTGCAGAAGCTTGAGAAATCAGCATTTTCTGGCAAAGAATAGCAGCATAAGAATGTACATACATCATGGCATGAAATGTAATCAGAATCAATTAATCTATATCATTCCAACATTTCTGACATAAATGGGGAAAATAATCAGAGTCTTTCAGCAGTGGGGAAAATAATCAGAGTCTTTCAGCAGCCTCAGATTTCCAACATATTCTGACCTAATTATAAGAGAATGAGAGGAATGAGTTGGCTACAAGGGACACCATTTCTGGAATAAATATGCAGCACATAGACACATGTGGCCATCTTGATGGAGAATAGCTCATGGCAGTCTTTAAGCAAGTTTTATATGGGAAAAGGTTTTCACTTGCAGGGGAAGTATTTTATAGTAATGCAATACACAGGCACGAGACGTCTAAAACACTCAAGGTGAGCATGACTTCAGATAAACAAGACAGATGTTTGTAGCATACCAAGCTGGGGGAAAATAAAGATTAGATGGGTAATAAGTGGGAGCTATTGTACAACAAATGCTTAGGTGTTAAGCTGCAGAAAATACAGGTTGCTTACCTGCAACTGATGTTTGAATGGTGCATTTGGGATCCATGCCAGTGTTGTGGAAAGCGCCAAAAACTCAGCAACAGACCCTCTTCTAAGGCAGAGAAACCCTCTGAAAATTTAGGGTGCTATTCAACTAGTGTGCCCCACCAAGGACATAGGAGGCACAGGGATGGTTGCCTGGGGCGCAAAATTGTTAGGGGGTGCAAAATTTCAACACCCGGTGCTCTCTCAATACAGCTGTGTGCTTCCGTCACTGGGCTCTGCTGGGCTTCTCCATGTGAACCAGGAAGTGACCTCTCCGGACAACAGAAGGACCCCTCTTTTCTTATCTCTGCATCTGCAATCTTCTGGGTGAGGCAGATGCCTGTTAGGCAGTTAAATGCACATGTGTACTCCATCCCTTTCCCTCCCTCCCACTCCCCTTGGGCACTGGCAACCCATGCTATGCCACTGCCATCAGCGCAAAGATTTATTCATGTACAAAAGAACTTCTTGTTCTCTCTTTCCCCCGTGCATGCAACATGCTCTTCCCAAATCTGTCCAGAACAGATTTAGGGTTGATGCAGCGGAGAGGTACATCTTGTGAGCTGTGAAATGGCCCTGAACTATCTGACATACGTATCCCAATCCAGCAAGGGAAACCCGTACACTGAATTAGAAGTGTGAAACTTGTAGAATCATCTAGTCCAACCCCCAGCAATGCAGAAATCACATCTAAGAGGCAAGCAGAAATGCTTCCATGGACAGCGCAATCTCGCAACTGGAACTTGCAAGGATTGTTGGATGAAGGTGTTTTGGGGTGATTTTTTAAATAGATCTCAGGGATTCCCAGATTAAACTTCATACCACAGTCGTGGGCTCTTAAAAATAATAAACACAATAGATGAAATTATTTATAAAAGTTTGCCACGTTTATTTGTATATAAAATAGAGTAGTGATAGACCCACAATAAATTATTAGTGTGTTTCTAATAGGTATTTAATAAGAATGCTGTGGGAAGAAAATCCCACTTTATATAAATCTTCGAAGGAAATGATTTTTTTTTTTAATCAACCAACACAGTTGGCTTCAGAAGGGTGACTTTGCAAGTAAAGCACACAATCAAAATTCAGGCAGAGAAATCCAGAAAGCAAGAAATAGTGGAGTGAGCTCCTTGACTTATTCAGATATAACAGCTGGTGATGGAGTGGTTTGAAATGTGCATCGAACCATTCTAATACAATAACTAAAAAAGATCTACAGAAATGTCCCTTGGAGTTTCCATCTAACAATAAACTCCTACAAAGCTAATAACTTCTGGCATGCAATGTAATTAGCTACCCCCCCACCCCCCGTTCTGCCAAAGTGGTAATGTACAATATAATTTTTTTCCCTTTAACATATGAGCCTGTAAACAATTCCCACGACAACATTAGGAGGCAACTGGACAGAGGCCTAAAAGATTCATGTATATAATGCACACAGAAAAAGAAATAGTTCGTTAAGAGGTTTTCTTAACCTTCCTCTTGAGAGAGCTGGTGCTTCTTTTGGAGATTCTTCTTGAAATGCGGCTTATTCCGGGGGATCTCAGTTCGAGAGCCCCCATTTCTTCCCGCACAGGTGTGAACTCTGGCTGAGCCAGGCGAGGTGCTGGGTAGGGGGACTGCGGGTGATGGTAAGATCCATGCACCAGATAAGGCTCTTGATCATCGTCATCGTAAAGGTCCTCGGAGTCATAGAGCTGGTAGGAGTTGTGCGGTAACGGCACGACAGGGATCTCTTGATCAGTTGGGTCCCCATATCCGCCTTAACTCGCCAAGCACAGTTAACGCAAGAGGAAAGCAAAATTGAAGCAATTGTTAGGAGCTTGGTTGAATATTGCTCTCTGTAGAGCAACCTTTTTCCTCAACTTTGGGTCCCCAGATGTGGTTGGACTACAACTCCCATCATCCTTGACCCCCGCTGGTCCTGATGGGAGTTGTAGTCCAATATCATCGGGGGGAGTGGGGAGGCCAAGGTTGAGAAAGGCTGCTCTCGGCTGCTTCTACTTACAAAGCAGTCGGCCTTGTAAGATTAAATCAGCACCAGTGAATGGGGGAAGATTTATGATTATCTTCCTGTTAGTTGCAAACCGACACCAGCAGTAACAGTGCGCTAATTGTATTAGACATGAGTTGTCTGTTACACAGCGTGGTTAGGGGCGGGGGGGGGGACATGGAGAAGCTTAAGAACCAATAGACACAACCCAGCCCTGATTAAGTCTGTTTAGCCCTCATTTATTTCAGTGGGGGGGAAAGTTCAAGCAACTGACCCTGATTCAATGGAGAATCCTGCGTATGGGATCTGGCTGGCTTGCTGGAGGGCTAAATAGGAACACTCCAACCTGCAATATTTTGTTGCGGTTCCCACCTGTTTTGCTCTATCTCAAATAAGTGAAGTTCTCCCTTTCCAAAAGCTTTCCCAGGGCTTTGATACAATCAGGGGCGTAGCAAGGGGGGGTGAGGGGGGCGGGCCGCCCCGGGTTCCATAATGGAGGGGGTGACAAATCAGCAAGAAAATTTTTTTTGAAAATGCCTGCTCCAAAGGTCTTATCTTACTATACTAGGGATTATATAGCTATATATGAAATTTCATGCATATCGGTTAATATCTTGACCCTCCTCCACCAAAATAGCTGTTTACTTGGCTGTTTTCCTATGTCGTGAAGGCTGAAATTTCAGTTCAGAGAACACTTACTGTTCCCAACCCTAACCCTGTGGAAAGCCATCTAATTAGACTTTGAGAGGTTTTTAGGAGGTAATTTAATTATTGTTTGATTTTATACCAATGTTATGTATCTGGTGTTAGCCACCCTGAGCCCGACGGAGGGGGGATATAAATAAAAGTTTTTTTATTATTATTACTTGTTATTATTCCTTTGTAAGAAAATATGAAATAACGTAAAACCATTTTTGTGGGGGGATCAATGGGGGGGGTTGACAAGAAATTTTCCACACCGGGTACCACCTGACCTTCCCATGCCTTGGGGGGGGGGTGACAATTTTTTTTTTGCCCCCGGGTACCAATTTACCTAGCTACCCCCCTGGATCCAATCCTGTTCTGGATAACAGCCTTTCCAATGGTTGCTTGTGCCTAGCAATGCGCACTGTGGAGAAATGTGCCAAGTGTTTTAATTCTAGCAGAAAGCATAAGTAAACTAGAGCAGGCATCCTTTGTTAGTGGTGATAATAATAATAATAATAATCAGTGTTGCTGGTGGGAAAGCATCAAGGCTGTTCAGTAGTTGCCATTCTGACCTTCATCCATATGAGAAAGAAAAACCAGACTCTACCCGATTTCACCTTCCGTATGGGTAGCCATTGTAAGGGAATGAGCCTTCAGAAATCGAAAACGAACCAAGATGGGGGGGGGGGAGAGAGAGGGGGGGGAGAGGGACAGGAGCAGGTGAACAACAGAGAAATACATACAGGTCAGTGAAACAAACAAAGGTCTCCGAGGCCAGTTCAACTACAGGTTAATCTTGCGACTTAAGCTGTAACCAAGAATGAGTCTCCAACTAATAAGTACAACCTAAGGCTTTGCTTCATGCTTTGCAAACCGAAACAAGAAAGAATAAAAAAAATACACACATGCAGTACATGAACTTGTGTCAAAGTTCCTACACCTTCCTTCCATGGCCCCTTGGATACCAAACAGTGTTTTTCAAGGTCCTCGAGGAGCTTTTCCATGTTAGTTTGCTTACCATGGGAACGTTGCACGTTGCAGAGAATTCTGAGGTTGACAATTCACCCAACACACCCACACACACATATGTTTAGCAGAAGACGATAATGTCAACAGTGGGTGTGGCCAAAGGCAAAAATGGGTCGAGCCAGTCACAGGTAATGCTCTCAAGGAACACCATTTGAAAACCACTGTTCAAGAAACATCATCAAGACACAATCTCTCCATGCAATGGGGGTATTTTAGTCCGATTTCTTTTTTTTTTTAAAAAAAAGACTGTCATTCATGAATTACAACTATATGCACTGCCGATTCAGATTATTACAAGGGGCTTAGTTAGTGACACTCTGGTCTCCCATGCCATTTAGACAAACATGAACGAGGAGCTTCTCAGCTAGGGATTTCCCAACCAACCAGCCAAGGCAGATCAGGTTAAAACCAGGAGATGGATGGATGACACAAACAAGACATTCAAGAAAGTTGGACTGGGTTATTTTAGACAATGTGACAATGGCACATGACAAACACAAGAGACGAAGAAACAAAACGCCCTGCACTTTACACGCTCTCTGGTTTTTATACGGGGTTTTAATTGCTTCAGTTACAAGGTTAAAAGGTTGTTTTTCCTCTTTGAATGAGATAACTGGGCATGTAGACCACAATGTTTATGAATCCCCTCCTCAGCAATGTTTAGCTCTAGTTAGATATCGTGTTTAGCACTTACTGGCTGCTTGACAGGGACTGAGTCCCAACCATTTTCCTTTCCCTGCCCAACAGGCAACCAGAGCTATTCAAAGTCTGCAATGCGGACACACAGGTGCAGTCATGGCTGCTTAGCCTGTGTATGTGGTTCACACAGGGGAGCACTTTGGATTAATCAGAAAAAAATTTTAAGGTAGGCCTGAGGATTTATAAGCATGTTTGGCAAGGACCCCTTTGTCCCCAAGGGGTCAGTTGCAATACCATTTTACGTTGGTTCCCCTACTGTCACTCTCCAAAATAGTTCCTGCATTTCTGGAAGAGCGTGGGGCAGAAGAACGACAAGGCCGTTCTGAGGCGCTTCTCTGCCAAAATATGGCGGCGGCATTTCTAAGACCAGGGAAACATGAACATCTGGACACATGTAACGCTGGGCGCTGTGACATCAGGACTGAGTTGCGGTTAAGTGACGCGGTAGAAAGTTCGGGTGCTTTTTAGTTTAGAGAAAAGGCAAGGAAGAGGTGATACATCGGAAGTGTTTAAAGGCATGGAGAAAGTGGATAGAGACGAGTTTTTCTCCCTCTCCCATTAACACTAGGACTCATGGATATCCGATAGAGCTCAGTGTCAGAGGATTTGGGACAGATAAAATTAAGCGCTTCTTCAAACAATGCATAGTTAAACTAAGCAGGTCGCTTCCATAGGAGACAGGGGTGGCCACCAATTTAGATGGATTTAACAGAGGATTGAGACAAATTCACTGAGGAGAAGTCCGTGGATGACTGCTTGCCATGAAGGCTATGCTCTGCTTCCACTTTTGGAGGCAGGCTGTAGGCTTCTGAAGATCAGTGGCTGGAAACCACAGGAGAGCACTCTTGCATTCAGGTCCTGCTTACAGGTTTCCCCAATGGCATCTGGTGGGCTACTGTGTGTGAACAGGAGGCTGGACTAGATGGGCCCTTGGCTTGATCCAGAAGGCTCTCCTTCTATTCCTTTGAGCCTCCTGTGTGAACAGTATCCATCAGTTGACATAATTTTCTCCTGCATTACACTAACGGTGCCACCATTGTGAAGGAAACCAGCACGGATTTTTGTGTGTGTGTGTTTTTTAGCCTGGTGGCAACAGCTCTCTGGAATTCTCTTTTCTTGGAATGGAAGCCAGCCTCAGCACTAGGTTCTCACCTTTGGAACTCCCTGCTTTGGGAAGGCCACCCTGGCTACTTTACTGGCATTTTTAAAGATTAAAAGAAACCCCAAACTTCTCTAGGATTCACCTCCCCCTTCAACTAAAAGTCCCTACAGTAAGAAAACATGCAAACATGCGCCACGTTTTTTGTGATTTTAATATGGCTTGGTTGTTTTTTGTGTGCACTGAGATTATGCGCTTGGATTTCCTTTTGAAATGTTTAAAATGGTACTGATGACCGATCAGGGAATGTTTTATTTTTATATGTGAACACGGAGGGGTTGCTCAGACGGGTGTGTCTGCGGGGAAGAGGAAACCCAGTAACTTTGTATCCGTAGTGGCCCAGATGCACATTTGTGTCAGTATACAAGGGTGTGTACTTTTGTGCACACACAGATATGTGTCCAAATGCGCTTGCGAGGGTCTTCAGAGAGAAGGCAGTGCAGTTCTGTTTGCCTTCGCTGCTGCGACCAAGTAGCTAAGCTGGTTAGGTTGCACGCCCCCATGACACCATCACATTTACAATGAGATCCCTGGCAGGCAGGGGCAATTAATGACAAGTTCCTTTCAAGTAAAAAGAATAACTTGAAAATCACTCGGGAGAGCAACGGCTGCAAACAGGTCTAACTGCGGTGGGTGTGGTTGTGGTTTCTGATTTTGCAGATCCTCCTCCTCGTTCCCGAAGCCACAACTTACTCGCTGAAAACCGAGCATCACAAAAATTCGGTACAGCACTAGGACCGTAGAGCTGGAAGGGACCACAAGGGTCAACCCCCTACGACGCGGGAATCTTTCACCCAACGTGGGACCAGAACCCGCGACCCTGAGATTAAGAGTCCCATGCTCTACTGACTGAGCTACCTCATTTTGAAGACATTTCTGGGAAGCAACGGGGGAGGGGAGGCTAACTTGGAAAAACATACTCACCACCTGTTCCATATCCAGCACAGGAAGAGGGGTCACAGTATCCCGGTTGCCCTGAGGTGCCATGCGGCCCAGGAACACCTGTATGGCCAGGTGGTCCTCTTGGACCTGGTGAACCTGGCGGTCCCGGGGTGCCTGTACGGCTTTCGCCTGGAGGCCCTGCACGGAACAGAGAAGCGGCATTAAGAACATCACTTTGCCACTGCTGCAGAACGAGAGAGCAACATCAGGTACAGACTACCTGAGTAACCGAACGTGATTTCACACGTGTTCTTTATTATACAGCCACTCTGTGTAAAGGAGCCAAACTTTACTTGTACGGACTGTTGTTTATTATGCGTGGGAATGCACATTTAATTCTACTGACCATTGCATACCATTTGGGCATATGGCCAGTACGGCGAATTTACCTGCTGCCCCTGGCGGGCCCCGGGGGCCTTGGGTCCCGACACCTGGGTTCCCTCGCTCTCCCTTCTCTCCCGATAGACCTGTGAAGGAGAAAGGATAAACATCAGAACAGATGGGGCGGGGGGAAAGCTGATTAATGCTTCTCCATGAGCATCTTTTATTAATTAAGAAAGGGAAGGGAGGCCAAGGAGAAATGGCTCTGTTGCGTCTTCTGTTACAGCGTCGTTGGAAGGTGTTGCTATAGCTAGTTTCCTGTTATAGTGGCTCTTTACGAAGTCCTGTCGGGACACTTTAGAAGACATTGCTGACAAATTAAAGACCTGAATACAGTAGTCAGAAGTCGCTAACGTATTCATATTATTCACTATGTCGATTCACACAACCATTCTTGGTTTGGCCTCCAACTTTCCCATTCTTCTGGGAAAGATCTCCCCAATCTTCTGGTGTAAGCATAAACCCCCATTTTTATGCTATTGTTGACATTCATTTTAGCAGAGAGAAGAAACGCCATGGCGCATCTGCAGCGGCACAACTGGATACCTTCATCTGCCTCGGCTGCAACAAAACATGTCACTCCTGTATTGGTCTCTACAGCCATAGCAGGTGCTGTAACTCTCCAGCACGTTGACCTCACCCTGAATAGGACACACCTCCACTGTCTCTCAAGACAGGCAGATGCCAACAATAAAACTAACAATTTCCAGAGAGTTCGCTATGTTAGTCTTTAGCAACAAAAAAAAACAACAGAAGTGTCTTGTGGCACCTAAAAGACTGGTTGGCATCCCACTCCTACTTGAATCATACACATACACACACAATATGATGCACATTTAAACTTAAATAAGAATAAATTATATATAAAGGGTCATTCTTCAACAGATAGTGCATTTATTTGGAACGCTGTCAAAGTGATAATAATTTTTATTTCGGAATTGGTTTTATTAGAACCACAGAAATATATTTCATGCAGATATTTGTGGTTCCAATATTTACATATTTAATATAAACAAACCAACAAATTTCAAATGGACAGCGTTCCAAGTACATGCATCTGTCAAAGAATCAGCCTCGATGTTCTGATAACTGAACATACCACGTTTTCTTAAGAATGTTGTTGTTTTTCTTTAACTCTTAAGTAGCTAGCCAGTTTTGCTATAATGTACGCTCAAGGATTTTATTTTCCTCCTCTGAAATGGTAGGAATATCAGAACACTTCCCATAATTTGATGTAACAGTCGCTACTGGATGTTCCTATAAGCGCAACTCATTCCTTAAGCTGCATAGGGATGGTTTTAGAATGTTTTTAACACAAAAAAGAGCTCAAATAGAGCAGGTTATGGAAGCTCAGCCTGTTAAACGTAAAAACGATGTCTTCTTTCATTCTCTTTCGCTGCTATAGCTTCGTGAAGTCACTGATCAATGCCAGAAGGTACAACGGCTCTCTTTTATGACTCGATAGTTTCAGATGCGCGACTCCTTTGCATCCACCTGTACACAGTTTCTGCAGCGTTTAACTGCACAGCTGGAATACTTCTTCCAATTCAGCACAGCGCTATACCCGGGTCAAGAAGAATCCCCTCACTCACAGCCCACAAAAGATGCTGAGCAGAGAAGGTGTGAAATTCTAAACTCCCCCCCCCCCCGAAGAATAAAAACGCTGCAGGCTGCCAAAATGACTTTGTTTAAAGAATGCGTTCCGATTCCTTACAGCTCTCAAAGCACAAACGTACACGTGTCTCACCAGATCGCAAGCGCCAATGAGCACAACGGGTCTTGACCCCCAAGTACATGGGCAAAGGATTGCAACTTGAGGAGGGGGGGGGGAATCTTCAAAAGACAACCAAGGGACCATGAAGTTTTCAGGGATAGGTGCTGAAATTAGAGACTGCTCCTGTCAGCATACCCCTTCCACCCACATTCTCTCCCATTATCTTTGCATACCTAAAACGAGTGACCAAAATCACACACTCTCTTTCTTTTTAAAATTTTCTTTAAAGATACATACAGTGGTACCTCGGGTTAAGAACCTAATTTGTTCTGGAAGGTCCGTTCTTAACCTGAAACTGTTCTTAACCTGAAGCACCACTTTAGCTAATGGGGCCTCCCGCTGCTGCTGCGCCGCCAGAGCACGATTTCTGTTCTTATCCTGAAGCAAAGTTCTTAACCTGAAGCGTTATTTCTGGGTTAGCGGAGTATGTAACCTGAAGCATATGTAACCCGAGGTACCACTGTGTGTGTGTGTGTGTGTGTGTGTGTGTGTATTTTAAGATCACACTCTCGTAGGCCCCTTACAAGGTCTGGTCTGTAGCAACAGTTCCCAATTTAAACAAAATGTATGAAGACTGAATTCATGTTGACACGGATAGTTGCCTTAAAACCCAAACTAACTAGTGGACGATAAGCTCCCGGGCCTCATCTGGGTGGAGAATGAGGCTGAATATCTTACAGTGCCATTTCAAATCACAGTCAGGTGATTTGGCACAAGCTGAGCAAAGCTATTAGCAGAAACCAGGCCAAGCTCCTAGGCTGGTATCCCAGTGTTTTGGGGTGTGTGTGTGTTTTTTTTTCATTTCATTTTTTCTTTTTTGGACCGATGCTATCATATTCAAGCTTATAGGAAAGCTGAGGTCATGGCTTTCTGTTATAATTAAAGATTCAGAGATGCATTCAGGAGGCCAGCTTTATGAAATGTGTGCTTTTAAACTTAGAAAGCAGGGAGTACAGGCAAGTGAGTGATTCTCCAGACCTCCAGGCCTTGGACCCAGCGCTATTTGAAACGTTTCTATCATTTATACGGTAAACTTTCAGCACCACGTGACCCCAGAGCGGGCGGCAATTCCATTCAAAATATAAAACAATTCTGACAGAAAAAAAGAGCAAGGAAAACACAGCACACCCACAAAAATCAAACACAAAATCTTCAGTTCCATCTTGCTAAAAAGAAATCCCCTAAGACCCCACAAAAAACAACACCTACAGCAAAAAGGAAGGCATTTAAATGATGCCAAAACCAGACCCCTGAAGCCAGGTGGGATAGGACGAAACAACAACAACACGCATTTGTGGTATGAAAAGTTGCAGGATTTCAGCAAGACACACGCTGAATGGAAATGAAGCGATACTTCTGCCCCAAAACTTTTGCAAGCAGAGGCCGGGGTCACATATAACTGCCCTGGAACCGCAAGGAACCACAAATAAACTACCCTCCAAGTGTCCCGATTTTCCAGAGACAGTCCAGGAATTACGAAAGCCATCCCAGCTTCTGCTTTGATCCAGGGATGTCCCTGCTTCCACTGCCAGTACGGCTGCCACCAAGCTCAGGGAGGAGAATGAGCTGGAGTTTATCCTGAGTGGTGGATTCGAGGGACTGTCCTGTTACCTCTTCATGGTCTCTGTCACTGGTCTCCTCCCTTGGAGAGGTGCTGAGTGAGGAAGAGCCACCACCACCGAGGCCCAGCCTGTCTTGATTTTCTTTATTTAAAAAATTGCTTTGTGCATCCACGTCTAACCTTGTTCCTTTCTAAAATTTATTTATTCATGTTTGTTTTTCTTTTTTGTAAATCTACCGAAGAATAAAATAAAATCGGGATTAAGGGGATTTCTAGGAAACGATATACGATGAATTGAAAAAGATGTTTAAAATAACATTTGCTTTTTTAAAAAAAAACCAAAATACCAGAAGCTTTCCTTTTGGGAATTATAGGCACAGAACTACCCAAACTGTATAGAAATTTATTCATGTATGTGACTACAGCGGCAAGAATGTTATTTGCCCAAAAATGGAAAGAAGAAGTCCCGACGAAAGAAGAATGAATACAAAAAAATTTGGAATACGCAGAAATGGCGAAACTAACCGGAAAAAAAAATAAGAAATCAAGATAACAAAGTTTTTTATATAAAAGAATGGAAATGGTTTATCGAATATTTACAAACAAACTGTAAACAGATAAGAACACTGACAGGATTATTGTAATAACCTGCAGTTTTATAAGAGTATGCATTTAAAGTAGATGAATAAATGATTATGTTAAGAATCTTGGAAGTCGAATGTAATCCGTTCCAGAAGGACGTTCGACTTCTGAAACATTCAAATTCTGAGCCACAGCTTCCGAATGGCTGCCAGCTAGGCTTTTTGCAGATCGGAAGCTGCATGGGAGGTTCGGGTTCTCAGGAACGTTCAAAAACCGGAACACCTACTTTCAAGTTTTTAATGTTCGGGAGCCGAAATGTTCGGGAATGGAGCAGTTCGAGAACTGAGGTTCCACTGTATGCGTGTGTGTGGGATTTCTCAGGACAAGGAAAGGTGTGTTCTGTGTCCAATTGGTGGTGGGGGGCACTCACCCTTCTTCTGATAGGAAATGCTATGAGGGGGGAATGAGGGAGTCGAGGAGGGTCAGTTGTTGAGGGGGTGAGAAACCTTCCTATTTTCATCTGAGGAATGCTGGAGGGTATGCAATAATTGTGAATGCACATTAAAAAGGGCATTCAGAGGGGCCCCCCTTGAGTATGAAATTTAATGAAGGGACTTAATTTTACTCCAGACAGTGGGGCAAATAATGTAGCTTTTGATGGAAAACAAACTGCAGCTGGACCTAGTGGCAAGGACTAGAGGAGGAGACCTAGAAGAAGCAAGTGGGTGGGGGGGGGGGGGGCTCTCCATCCTGAAAACTGTTCTGTAGGGGGCAAGTGTTGTTGGGAGACATTGGTGAGCTGGGTACCGCTTTCTCGAATAAAGAATTTACTACCCTGCAGAACGCTGCGTCTTGTATGCTGACCTGCATCTGACCCAGCTCTCTGACACTGTTTTTTTTTTAGGGGGGGAGGGGTTCTCCTGACCCTCGAGAACAGATTTGGGGGAGATGCAGAGGGCACTGGGGGGGGGGAGATAGGAAAGCTGCACTGCGCCAGCAGAATGGGTTAGCTGAATACAGTCCTCTGTTGAGAGAACCAGGAAGCCCATTTTGGCATGTGAAAATTGTGGCACAGCGCTGCTCCGACTGTGTTTAGCTTGGGACAGCAGTCACGAAATTAAAAGACGCCTGCTTCTTGGGAGAAAAGTGATGACAAACCTAGACAGCATCTTAAAAAGCAGAGACATCACCTTGCCGACAAAGGTCTGTATAGTTAAAGCTATGGTTTTCCCAGTAGTGATGTATGGAAGTGAGAGCTGGACCATAAGAAGGCTGATCGCCGAAGAATTGATGCTTTTGAATTATGGTGCTGGAGGAGACTCTTGAGAGTCCCATGGACTGCAAGAAGATCAAACCTATCCATTCTTAAGGAAATCAGCCCTGAGTGCTCACTGGAAGGACAGATCCTGAAGCTGAGGCTCCAATACTTTGGCCACCTCATGAGAAGAGAAGACTCCCTGGAAAAGACCCTGATGTTGGGAAAGATGGAGGGCACAAGGAGAAGGGGACGACAGAGGATGAGATGGTTGGACAGTGTTCTCGAAGCTACTAACATGAGTCTGACCAAACTGCGGGAGGCAGTGGAAGACAGGAGTGGCTGGTGTGCTCTGGTCCATGGGGTCACGAAGAGTCGGACACGACTAAATGACAACAATGGGTGTCAACATTTTGAATTCAGTTGTGGTACGTTTTGGTTAAGTTGAGCCATTGAAAAGCTGCTTGTTCACTCGGTCGCTGGCAAACTAACATAGTTTACCTCTCAGAATTACTATACTAACTTTAAAAAAAAAATTGGAATTGTTCATGAGTATTAAAATTAACTTCTTATCAAGGAAGCATGTGCTTAGTGTCACTAAACTGCTAATGCAGGAATGAATTGTAAGCTATCTAAGTTGGCAGAAACACAAAAATGGACTTCAGAGAGCCTTTTCCTTCCTTTGCATCATCTTGATTTCATCCCGCCTCTTATCTGCAGTGACACGACAGACTGATGGTGCTTTTCGGATAGGAAAAATGCTAATGAGGAGCTCATTTGCAGATAGGAACCGGAGGGAAGTGAACAGGGAGACAATTTCCACTGCTATATTAAAACATAAATTATAGTCTTGTTTTACTGCATTCAGTTTAAAGACTAGCATTTTTGTGGGCATAGGAAGGATCAGAGAGTGTGCAGTATCTAAATAATCTGAAACATTATATAGGAAAAGGTGGGATACAAACGAAACAATCAAATAGAGATCAAGGAACACCTCTGCTAAATGCATTCCCACCAGAGCAATGAACCATCTGGGTGATATTTCATCCCCTTTTGAGCAGAACAGTTCTGCTGAGAGTCCAAACACCTCTCTGCTCCCGCCTCAACTTCAACTTTAGCTGGCTTCTCCGGAATCCTTTTCACCATCTCGCCTTGAGAGTTACTGCTTCTCAGGCTGAGTGATTGCCCAAAACATGCATATCCAGGCAAACGAACATCTCCTAGCTATTTCGACATTATTTATGGCTTGTTTCTCTCTCCCCACCTCCACCCAAAGGACATTGGGTTCCAAATTCTCAAACAGCCTAAATAAAATTTTAGGCAGGAGACTCGCTGAGATCATATCTAGTTTTAACAACAAGGAAGAATCCAGCATGGGGGATGTGAAGCTAGCAGCCTGGTTCTGTCCTTTTGCTAGGGTAAAGGTAAAGATAATGGGACCCCTGACCATTAGGTCCAGTTGTGGATGACTCTGGGGTTGCGGCGCTCATCTCGCCTTACTGGCCGAGGGAGCTGGCGTACAGCTTCCGGGTCATGTGGCCAGCATGACTAAGCCGCTTCTGGCAAACCAGAGCAGTGCACGGAAATGCCATTTACCTTCCCACCAGAGTGGTACCTATTTATCTACTTGCACTTTGACATGCTTTCGAACTGCTAGGTTGGCAGGAGCAGGGACCGAACAACCATCAAGGGGATTCGAACCGCCGACCTTCTGATTGGCAAGCCCTGGGCTCTGTGGTTTAACCCACAGCGCCACCTGTGTCCCTTTTGCTAGGGTAACACAGTACTTATACTGGGGCTGCCATACATCCAGAATTTTCCGGACATAGTCAGGATACTGCAAACTGAAGCAGTGGCCAGGTAGAAATAGCTAAAAACGTCCAGGAAAATCCAGACATATGGCAACCCCTGTCAGCAGTGTCATTTATGGCTATTTCCCTTTAAAATATCTGCTCAAAAACTCCGTTTTTGTTTGTCTATTTGCCAATAAAACTCAACAACATTTCTGTCCGAATTTTGTCTGTTTGAAATATGGCAGCCCTAACGTATACACAGTCCCCTGTCCATTGGGGCACTTATCCCAAGTTTGGAGGAAGCCACTTCCCAATGGGTCCTGTCACCAGTGGCTGTCAAGTATGCACAGATAATGCAACTTTATGGGCAGGGCTAACCACAAAGGAGAATACTGGAAGCTGGGGTGACCCAATGAATATGAATGTTGAAAGATTCAGGAGAGACAAAATATGGAGTTCAGTTCCATCACCTTTGATGGCTATAAAAATCAGGGCAGATCAGGACTTTCAGCGGCTACTAGCCACAATAGCTGTGTTCTGCCTCCACCTCATAGAATCATAGAGTTGGAAGGGAACACGAGGGGCATCTAGTCCATCCCCTGTAACACAGGAATCGTTTGCCCAATGTGGGGCTTGAACCCACGATCCTGAGATTAAGAGTCTCGTGCCCTACCAGCTGAGCTACCCCACTGGAGGCCAGTAGGCCTGTTGCTAGGAATCACAACTGGGGAGAATGCAGTCTGGTCCTGCTTAACTGGCTTCCCATAATTTTCTGGTTGGCCACAGGGAGAATTCAGTGCTGGACTAGATGGGCTTTCGGTGTGACTCATTCTTAACATTCAAGAGGAAATAATGTCCCTCAAAACTAACTTTTGTGATTGCCTGCCAGAAGATGTAGCAATGGCTGCTAAGTGGCTCTGGCTGTACCAAGGTGGATTAGCCAAATTCATGGAGAGACAGGTCTGTAAATTAAGTTTTGATAGTTAAAGGGACTCTTAATATTCAGAGGGGTGTTGCCTTCAAGCCCTGCTTGTGGGCTTTCCAGAGGCATCTGGCTAGCCTCTCTGACAGTATTATTGTTATTGTTTATTGTTGTTTATACCCTGCCCATCTGGCTGCGTTTCCCTAGCCACTCTAGGCAGCTTACAGCACACAAATTGTAAAACATTAGACACTAAAAATTTCCCGATACAGGGTTGCCTTCAGATGTCTTCTAAAAGTCAGATAGTTGTTTATTTCCTTGACATCTGATGGGAGGGCGTTCCACAGGGCAGGTGCCACTACTGAGAAGGCCCTCTGCCTGGTTCCCTGTAGCCTTACTTCTCACAGTGAGGGAACTGCCAGAAGACCCTCGGAACTGGACCTCAGAACAATGGGGGGGAGGCGCTCCTGAGGATGTTGGACTAGGTGAACCCTTGATCTGATCTACCAGGGCTCTCCTTATGTTCTTAATGGCACAGTCAACTGGGAGGTTCAGTGCAAGCCCCACCAAAATGAACTGAATCTGTGCAACAAGATCAAGGGTACTTATTTCCACGGGGCATTTGCAAGACTACTCTGACGTAAGCAGTTTTTAGTCCGAGGTCAGCTCTCTGAGCGATGCAATGTAGTTGGCCCTACTTCTGCGTTGGCCCGGGCCCAGTTTTTGACATTAGAAAGCATGGCCGTTAACGCTGGTGAAGATGTTCGTATATATCAATTCCAAACAAGTCCTGCCAAAAATGTCTCTTTTGCTTTGACAGCTGTTTTAGCAACAGAAATAACGAGAATGAGAGAACTTTGATCCCATGCCGCCTTCTTCTTCTTCTTCTTCTTCTTCTTCTTCTTCTTCTTCTTCTTCTTCTTCTTTTCGTTATCGCAAACTATCGCTCCTCTGCAGAATTCCCTGGCAGGTTCCCTGCAAGCTACAGACAAGGCTAAAAAGGTGCCGTTGCGTGTTTGCGAATTATTACTACAATCCGAAACATCGCTTGTCGTCCTTTATCTTGTACATCTGCCTAATCCTTGCATTAAGTTATCCACACTCCAAGACATTTGCTTAAGTGGCACAAATAATTATGCTTTTCGGGCAGGTCCTCTAGCATCCCACAACTCTTCAGTCCACCCCCTTTAACAGTGAATCGATCCCTTTCTTGTCTCCAACTTCCCTTTCCCTCCTACCTCAACCCTCTTTTGCCTTATACCACCGAACAATGTCTCTCTTTGTTCAGATTCGCCATAGAAACCCAAGGCTGACAAGCTTGCCCTCCTAAATCTTTTCTCCTCTTACACTGAAGTAATTAGAATTATGGCCTCAGAGACTTTGGTCCCCCCCCTTTTTTCTTCTTCTTTTAGGTGGGAGGCAGTCTCAGAGGTCACTTAAAGGTTTCCTCATCAGAGCCAACAGCATGACTACTGAGCAAGATGTTTGACACACAGGAATGACCAAAGAGCTGCCATTGCAGCATGCAAAATGGCTTTCACGTGCAGGGAATATAACACGCAATGCAACCCCCATATTCTGCACTCGAAGTCACTTAGGCTGTAACACTATACACATGTTTACCTGGGAGTAAGTCCCATTGAGCCCTGTGGGACTTACTAGCATCATTTGGTCTGTTGCATTTGCTCCCAAAAGACTCACGGTGCAATCCTTTGCATGTCTACTCAAAGATAAGCACCACTGGGTCATTTTTCAACCACATTTTACTGAAAGGAGACCCAATGAAAGTAATGAACACGACTAAGTTGGGTCCAGTGATTTCAATAGGTCTGAGTAAAACTTAGTTGAACACCAGTCATTGATCCAGTTACAAGTAGGTAGCCGTGTTGGTCTGCCATAGTCAAAACAAAATTAAAAAATAAAAAAAAAATCCTTCCAGTAGCACCTTAGAGACCAACTAAGTTTGTTCTTGGTATGAGCTTTCGTGTGCATGCACACTTCTTCAGATACCATTCATTGAGTTTAATGCGGCTTACTCCAGGAAAAGCGTGCATAGGATTGCAAAACTATAGAAGAATCCTATGCCTGTTTACTCAAAAGTAAGTCCAAGCCAAATATGATGCATGGACAAAATTATGGAATGAGAGTTTGAAATTCACCGTGTGTGTATCTTTGAAAGAAAATGTTTATAAGATGATGTATAGGTGGTATTTGACACCAGTGAAATTGCGGAAATGTATAGAATGCATGATAAACTGTGTTGGAAATGTAGACAAGAGGAAGGGAACTTTTATCACATGTGGTGGACTTGTAATAAGGTCAAGGTGTTTTGGGAATCAATTTACAATGAACTTAAGAAGATGTTTAAATATACTTTTCCAAAAAAACCTGAGGCCTTTTTGTTGGGGTTGATGGGAGAAGAAATAGCTAAGAAGGACAAAAGATTGTTCATGTATGCGACAACTGCAGCGAGAATATTGCTTGCCCAAAAGTGGAAATTACAGGAATTACCAACGATTGATGAGTGGCAGACGAAGATGGTGGAATATGCTGAACTTGCAAAACTGACCGGCAGGGTCAGAAACCAGGATGACTCGAGGTTTCAGAGAGATTGGAGTAAATTTGTGGAGTACTTAAGATTGAATCGAGGAAGTTTAAAGACACTAGTAGGACTGGAATAAACCTTTGACATAGTTTAATATGGATGTAATAAAACTGCGCGATGAGATTGGACTAGAAAACCTGCTGACGTGGGGGAGGGGAGTCGTAGCTCGGCAGAGCAATGGTTAATGTAATTTGTTTTAAATGTTGAATTGGCTGTAATTTGATATATCTGGAAAAATAATAAAAACTTATATGAAAAAAAATACTCTAAATGCAAAAAAAAAAAAAGTAAGTCCAAGCCACTGTTGGAATGGTTAAGAATTTTGGACCAATTGCAGGTTCCAGGCTGTTTTTCAATGCATTGTAATAGTCTAAACTTACACCCAGGGCTGTGTGTGTGTGTGTGCGTGCGTGTGCACAGGCTTTAAGCCTTAAACTAGTTAAGTATCAGCAGGCTTAAACTCCTTGAGGTTATTGCCACCTCCACACAAACACACCCACCCTTGCATTTGTGCCCTCCCTACTGCTGCCCCTTCAAGTTATTTTTGGCACATTACAGAGCAACAACCAAAGCCAAACAACCACAAAGAGCTTATGAGGAGGGAGGTGAGAGTCAAAGGTAATGATGGATGAACACGAAGACTCAGGACCGGTTAAAAAAAAAAACAACTCTACTTCTTCACGCAATGCATAAATTATGGAACTCACTCCCACAAGAGGCAATGGGGACCACCAATTTGGATGGATTTAAAACAGGATTGGGCAAATTCGTGGAGGACGAGGCTATCGACAGGGTCACGCCATGATGCCTATGTTCTGCCTCCGCTGTCGGAGGACTACCTCTGAATACCAGTTGGTGGAAATCGAAGGCAGGCAGGGTGCTGTTGTGCTGGTGCCCATCTTGCAGGCTTCTCTCAGGCATCTGCTGAAATATGGATGCCAGGCTAGATGACCCACTGGCCCGATCAATCAGGCTTGCCGTACGTTCTTATGTGAACAAATGCAACCGCAGGTACTTAGGATTTATTTCCACTCATCATGAGGACTCTAGGCGAGGGCATGTGGTCCATGGACTGCTAGTGGCCTGTGATTTTCGTTTGGGTTGTCTGCAGTGTGTTTGCGGGTTTTTGGTTGAAACCGAGAGGCAACGCATCCACCGCTTTAAATAATTCAACGCAGGGGGGGAATGAGATAATTAAACACAGGTTGTTAGGCAACGAATTTCCAGAACTTAGTCGCCAAATCAGGGACAGTGTCTGTGCAAGTCTGGGGATAGTACGATGTGGATAGCCAATGGTGACTTATCTCTCCTGCTTGATCAACCTGAATCAAAGCAGGGCATATGTGTGAGTGAGACTGAATGTGCTACCTTTGGCATTGCTACAGGGGAGATTCCAGAAAACGCCTCTCTGGACCAAAGACATATAGCAGGCTTCCTCAACCTCGGCCCTCCAGATGTTTTGAGACTACAATTCCCATCATCCCTGACCACTGGTCCTGCTAGCTAGGGATCATGGGAGTTGTAGTCCCAAAACATCTGGAGGGCCGAGGTTGAGGAAGCTCGACATATACTGTAGAATCAGTTGTGCATGTTCTTTTGCACTGCCACTTGATTCAAACAATTCCATCTAAGCTCATTAATCAGGTGGTTCTTAGCAGGGAGTGGCATTCAGATGAACATAAGGCAGCCTTCCTTGGGTTTACTTGGGACGGGGTGAAGATGGAGATAGCAGCCCGGTTTCTGCAACGCGCAATGAGGATTAAGTGGATGTTATACATTATCTTAATTGTTAGGTGCAGATTTTGCTGAGTGATTTTACTGTACCGAACCTTCCTGGAATCTTGTCTGTGTGCCAACAAAGGTTTGGGAATTGAGAAATATTCACATAGATTTTTTAACTGTATTTTCATTGCTTCTTTTATTTCTTACCTTGCATTTTTAAATTGTACTGCAATTTTGAATTCGGTGAAAAATAGCTATACCCGAGATACCTTCTTTCCCTATCAGAATTTGTTCCTTCTGCAAAGCGTTTTTTTGATAGTACAGATTAATTGATTCTGTCTTCAAGTTTCTCCCCCTTTGCCATGCCCACACACCCTCATTCCGGGGAAATGGTGGAAATCGTTCACCATATAAGATCCATCATTCACAAATGGGGCTGCAGTAATTTCAGGAGGCATATTAAAGGGAACACACACAGACTCCAACTTCCTTTAACTATCAATGGGAAGTAGTTAGCTGAAACTGCCTTAGCTCAGTTACAAAACCCCACCTGCTGTAAAGTTTGGAAAACAAGTTCCTTCCTGTTCAGTCTCAGTGCTACTGACTGGTGTTCAACTTTTATTTGTAGTTACTGAAATTACAAAATGAAAGTGGGCCGTAAAAATTATGCAATTATATGAGAAAGACAGCACCAGCGAAGGAAAAATACAGTTCACTGGCTTTCCACTGTAACTATTTCCACAGGAAAAGCAGTGTTAGTCTGTTGCAGAAGAGTCTTTATGTGTTATAATGGCATACGCTTTCTGATGCTGCTGATGAAGTGGAGTCTAGTCTGCAAAAGTTTGTGCTAGTTTAAATTTGCTAGTCTTTACAGTGCTCCAAGATGCCTTGCTGTATTTGGGAGAAACTCAATGTTGTGCTAAAGTGATCGTTCCATCATGGGAAGCATTTGTGCATGCCAGGTGAAATTATCCCCCCCATCCTATGGGGCAAGGGAGAAAACCCCATTGCATAAGTGACATCCTTGCACAGGGCCTTCTTGGTTGCTGCTCCCAGACTTCGGAACTCACACCCCAGAAAAGCTGGACTGGCTCCCTCCTCATTGTCCTTCCACTGGCAGATGAAGAACTTTCTTACTCCAACTGGCTTGGGGGAACTGACTGCTTTTAATGAAAGAGTTGGTGCCCTGCTGTTTTTATGGTAATTATCTGTATGGTTTTTAACAGATTTTTATATATGTCTATTGTTTTAATTCCACCAGTGTTTAATTGTTTTTTATATATTGTTTTACTGTGTTTTTACCGGTTCCTGTTTTTATCTGTAAGACAGCTTCAGTCCAATTCAGGGATAAAGGTGGGGTATAAATTTATTGACATTTATTTATTTATTGGCATCCATCTGTCTCAAAAGATACTGTAATGGAGTGTGCCTCTGAAGTCAAACTGCTGCATTAGCAGCACTGAAGTGACCTCTTCAGGACACAAGCCTGGGCAGTGTGTCTGGAGGTCCCGAAGGAAAACAGCAATACATTTGGCACCAGCTTGGCTACAGGAGTTGCTGGAAGAAGCCGTATGAGGCGCCATCCAACCATTTTAGGGATCCACTCCAGATTTGTGTAGTGTTTACTCCTTAGCCCTTTCTTCTCCTGAAGATATCCTGCAAGGCAGCGGAGCTTTGGGATTAGAGTTTTCCTTCTCCTACCTGGGCTACCTCCCCAGGTGGATGAGCCCCATCTGCCCCTCACTTCCCTCTACAGCACATGCAGAAACCGCCTTCAGAGGGTCTACTCTAAGTACGACTTAGTTGAATGCAACCCCTAGGCTGCAATCTTAACCCTACTTAAGCCCCACTAAATTCAATTTGACTTACTTCTGAGTAGACATGGTTAAGATTATACACACACACACACCCATTCACCCAAAGCCATGAAGAAAGAAAGGTTTGATAGGCTGTTATCAAGCAATTTGACCCCATTTTCATAAATGCTTTATACAGAATTATACTTGGCATGAAGTACTCTTTCTGAAAGGCCAGTTCCCAAAAAGAAACTCTTAATAGTGCTGCTCAGAGATTAATTGATTTCGGAAAAATTCAGCATGTTTTTTTGTTTTTTTTTATCACACTCAATGCTATCCAGGAACTAAAAGCTATTTATATCTCTTCCACTTTACATGTTCCCTCTGATGTCAGACATAAGTTTATTGTGTTTGGTGCCCTTCATGCAAGCTCCAGTTATATAAATCTCAATGTTCACAACTCACCTCTTTCACCAGGTCTTCCAGGCTGGCCAGGACTGCCTGGAAATCCTGGCCTTCCCGAAGATCCCTGTTCTCCTTGAGGTCCTGGTAACCCTTGCCTTCCTGGTTCACCGGGGGGTCCAGGGATAGTTCGTGTTGAGACAGACTGGCTTGGAATCTGATTTAAGATGGAGTTATACCTGGCCAGGTGACCTGCAAAGAAAGGAAGATCCTAAAAACTTGCCCTTCAAAACAACTGGTCCCAATGAAGCGTTGAATGAATATACTTTATTCGGTCACAGACCAGCATAAAACAAGATATTTGCATTTAAAAACAATAAAAACAATGTAAAAAATATATGTTTAAATGGGTACTCATTACATGATGAGGGCATATTCAACATATCCAGCCCGACTTAAACCATGTCCTTAAAATCATTGATTAAACATAGATATAACTAATAAAATTTAGACTCGGGTATCGGTTCTATGAGATAGGCTACTAAAATATAGATCCAACAATATTTTAGGCCACTATTTAAAGTTGATTTACATCACAGACCATCTTTCGACGTATATCTATCAAGGCTGCACAGAATCTGGCGACAGCGTAAGTGATTTCTGGGCTTTCATCCTGTAATAGCAATGAGATATTATGTTGTTCTGAAAGCCCAGGAGACTTATCTAAAATGGGTTGGATAAACCTTGCTCGGACGTCCGTATAATACTTGCAGTAGAAGAAGACATGTTCTAATGTTTCCTGCTGCCCCGCACCACAAGGGCATTTCCTTTCTTCATGGGGTATCTTCTCATAACGGCCTTCTTGCATTGCTGAAGGTAATGCCCGACATCGGGCCAAAGTGAATGCCCTTCGCTGCTTTGGAATTTCAAGATTAGCTACATATGGCATTTGGGTGGTCAAATATCGGCCAATGAAGCGTTATTTTGACAGAAATGGAAAGTGGGCCACCATACTTGGGCTGGTGGGTTGTTTGATCGCAACATCCACAACTGCGTTTTTAGATTTGTAACATGGAAATTCTTTTTACCCACCTTGGATAAGCTGTTCACATACTTGACGGGCTACTGCCCGTACCATGGCATGGGACTGGAGGTCTCCCTGTGTGATAAGAACATTGTAATAACATGTTAACACCTGCTAGCTCCCTTAGATGACCTTTAGAAGTCCCTTCCAAGTCTACAGTTCTATGATTCCAGATTAACGGTTAATTGAGCCTTTGTCCTGATTTGCTTGCACAAAGTTTGCCATGGTAACCTTTGGCTTTCAACAGTACAATACTATGCAATGTCCACTTAGAAGTAAGTCCCACCGAGCTTCTCAGGACATACCTCCAGCTCCTTGGTTGAAAGGTGAGCTGCAAATACAGTAGGCAAACGAACAGCTTTTTTAAAGAATTAAAAACTACAGTAATTCATATGCCTGCTGTGCTCTCTGTACAGTTCTGTATTTACAATGCACTTACACGTTCACCCCTCTCGCCTTTTGGTCCAGGAAGTCCCTGCGGGGGAACAAAAAAGAATAAAAATTAATTCGTGAGCATGCCCTTTCTTCTGCCTCTGTGATTAATAGGTTTTTTTTTAATGTAGTGACCGCAGGCCAGTGGGCCCGAGCCGTATTATAGGAGCAGTTATGACAATGGGATTGAATCATATCTCACCGCTCATTTCAAACACAGCTTCAAAGTTTGGCAGGTGAAGTGCTAGTATGGTATCATTGTGAGAAGCTGCAGTGTGTCCATGCAGATGTTTAGTTCCCTTGATCAGGGAAGGTTTTGTTTTCTTCCAACCAGCCTGAGGGCCACATTTCTTCCTAGATGACATTCTGGGGGCCAGATCTACTGGGAAGAGTTGCTGTGCTCATAAGGCCTGGTACTGCTCAGCAGCTCTTGTTTCTTCTAATAAAGAGTTAACTTCACTTACTCCGTGTGATTTATTGCTGACCTGCTCGTGACACCACCTAGGCTCTGGAGGGAAGTTGTGAATCCTAAGGTAGAGCTTATCCTCTGTACTGAACTTGTGGTAAATATCTCAAAAAGGATGGCCTTAGCGATACATTCAGTAAAGTGTTCTACTACTTACAGGTGATCCAGCATCGCCTTGTGGCCCAACATTGCCGGTGACTCCTGGCACACCTGGAGCACCAGGTATTCCCTGCACAGAGAGAACAAGAAAACACATCCATATACCAATTGAACCATACAGTCTCATACAGATAAAGTTCATACCTGCCAAGGGCCCGGGGGGTGGGGGTGGGGGAACAGGACATCCATTTTTTTGCGCAAGATTGCACCTGCCATTTTGGGTGTTGTGATCTCACATGCTCTCACGCTGCGTTCTTGCCCTGAAAAAAGTGCTTTTGGGGGACCATGGCTCCTGCGTGGTACAAAAAAAATGCATGTTTTTGAGGTGCCATGCAAGAACTGGCCCCCCCAGCACTTTTTTGGCATGGCTCACACCCAGAAACACGTTCCAGAAGACATGCACCCCAATTTCGAGTCTCCCAAATTTGGATGGTATTAAAGTTGTGTTGGTGCTGGAGGAGACTCTTGAGAAGTCCCATGGACTGCAAGAAGATCAAACCTATCCATTCTTAAAGAAATCAGCCCTGAGTGCTCACTAGAAGGACAGATCCTGAAGTTGAGGCTCCAGTACTTTGGCCACCTCATGAGAAGAGAAGACTCCCTGGAAAAGACCCTGATGTTGGGAAAGATGGAGGGCACAAGGAGAAGGGGACGACAGAGGATGAGATGGTTGGACAGTGTTCTCGAAGCTACTAACATGAGTTTGGCCAAACTGCGGGAGGCAGTGGAGGATAGGCGTGCCTGGCGTGCTCTGGTCCATGGGGTCACGAAGAGTCGGACACGACTGAACGACTGAAGAACAACAAAAAAGTTGTGTTCCATTTAAGTTTCCTAGTTGGCATTTTCTGACCCCAGAACTGAGGAAGCACACAATACGTCTTGAGAATATGCCTAACCACCTCTGCAGAAGATGGTGAGCTGCAGCCTAAATTTAAGTTTGACACAAGTTGGAACATCAACAGGACTATGCACAACCCCAAAGTAGTTTCTTCATGGAGGCCTCCCTATATCCTCACAACACCAAATAGCTGTCTGTTCTGGCGTTTAGCTTGCACATACCATGCTGTAGATACCTTTACATAGTTAAATAAACATGTACTTCCTACCATATCAAATGCTCAATCCACGTTACCTAGAATTTTGGTGTATTTCTACTTACCACAGGCCCTGGTGGCCCTTGAGGGCCAGTGGGTCCGTCTTTGCCTGGCAGGCCCTAGATCAGAGGCAAGTATGTAAATTAGAGTATTGCTTTTTATCCTGCATACGACGCAGTGCCAATTTCCCCATAGACTAAAACAGTACTGTTCACTAGACAAGAAAGGCCACAATCCCAGACTCCACAGAACTCTTGATGTTCTCTACAGGATGTTCAGGACAAGCACAAAACCAATCCATTCACACGACCAGTTTTTTAAGCATTAAACCTGATTCGTTTCTGCAAAGTTTTCGGGGCGGTTAGATGATGCTGGCTTTTACTGAGCGCTCGTTGTCACCAAAAGTCTGTGGGATTTCTTTTTTGAGGGGGGAGAGAAGCAGGTTTGTTGTGCAATCAACTTGAATTGTGCGATCTGGTATTGTGCTGGTTTTCGATGGAACCTGTTTGAAAATAGCAACTGTCTGGAAGTCCCCAAGGTCCAAGAAAACTCCAAAAGAACTAGGGATTTGCACATGGGCAACATACAACACTGATGTGAGCTGGGCAGCCACTGTTCAGAGGCAACAAAGTAAGTTAGGTATCCGTTTGTCCCCTTACCTATTGGTGCTTGCAAACCACAGTGCCACCTTCAGTTCTTTGAAAACTGGGGTGAATTAACTTTTCAGCCAATTCTTCTTCAAATGAGAGTGAAAAGATATGCTTCTACCTGAGTTTCTTTCTAGCTTTTGTTTTAAAATCATACCACATGGTACGTTTTCAGGTTTTGCTGCTTTGTCTTGTTTAGCTGCTAAATAATATATCCATGCAAACCTTCCGGGCATATTTACTTTGGCACTGTTTCTGTATCTTTTGGCCGTTGACAAATTTCCTCCTACTGTATTTTGTTAGGTATGAAAATGGGTCTTATGTAAATAAGAATCATAGAATCTTGGAGTTGGATGAGACCACAAGGGCCATCCAGTCCAACCCCCTGCCAAGCAGGAAACACCATCAAAGCATTCCTGACAGATGGCTGTCAAGCTTCTGCTTAAAGACCTCCAAAGAAGGAGACTCCACCACACTCCTTGGCAGCAAATTCCACTGTCAAACAGCTCTTACTGTCAGGAAGTTCTTCCTAATGTTTAGGTGGAATCTTCTTTCTTGTAGTTTGAATCCATTGCCCCGTGTCCGCTTCTCTGGAGCAGCAGAAAACAACCTTTCACCCTCCTCTATATGACATCCTTTTATATATTTGAACATGGCTATCATATCACCCCTTAACCTTCTCTTCTCCAGGCTAAACATACCCAGCTCCCTAAGCCGTTCCTCATAAGGCATCGTTTCCAGGCCTTTGACCATTTTGGTTGCCCTCCTCTGGACACGTTCCAGCTTGTCAGTATCCTTCTTGAACTGTGGTGCCCAGAACTGGACACAGTATTCCAGGTGAGGTCTGACCAGAGCGGAATACAGTGGTACTATTACTTATCTTGATCTAGATGCTATACCCCTATTGATGCAGCCCAGAATTGCATTGGCTTTTAAGTCAAGCAGCAGTCTGTTTGAAGTTGGGGAAGCAGCATCACTTCTGCAGTCCCTCCAACAAGAGATACATGCCAGCGTTTAGAAACTTTCAGAAGTCGCTACGAAATGTTGTTTCCCGGATTCAGGGGTGGAGGAAGCCTCTGTGCTGGCCAGGGTGGTGGCGGCGCGGAGGACACACGTGGATGCCGCTGAAAGGGGGGAAAAGGGGAAGCTTCCCCTTTTCCCCCTTTCCGCGGCTTTTTTTCTGTGCGGGGGGTGGGCCAGCGAGGAGGGGGTGTCATGCCAGCGACAAGCGTGATGCCCCCTCCTCGCTGGCCCGCCCCTCGTGCCGAAAAATAGCCGCTGGAAGGGGGAAAAGGCGGCATGCTCCCATTCGGGGCCCGCCCAGTGGGGCAGGGTAGGGGGGCTGGCCAAAGTGTCACCCCCTCCCCTGGAACCCAGGGTGAGCCATCCCCCCGCCCCCTTGCTCCGCCCCTGCCCGGATTATCAAATGGCAGGTATACATCTTAAGCCAGAAATGCAGACTGCAGAGAAGGAAGGGGAATGTGTTTATATTGGGTGACCGCAACACTGCATTAGATCTGTGAGTTAGTAGAGAGTATGGGACTTTTCAGATATTAGAAAAATAAAAGAAATTCTGGTTTTCCCCCTTACTTGCATTAGCCTCAAACCAGCTGCAGCAGCAAAACACTTCACTCCCATTTATGGTGTGTTTTTTTTGGTGGGCGGGTATGTTAGATTTTCTAAGATCAAAATTGGACTGTAAGCAGCAAAATGGGGATTCCCACTCCTGTATTTGCTGGCAACCCTGTCTGTGCAGATGGGAGGAAATCTACAGGGAAGAAGACGTTGGAAGATAATTTTTAACCCCTTCCCACCCATCGGTTTCCACTAGGTTTGTTTTCTTCCAGCCAGACCTCTTTCCTGGCTCAGACTCTTTCAACATGTCCATTAGAATGCATTCAGATCTGTTGGATTCTGCACTCTGACCTCTGGTATGTCTCCCATTTGTGTGGAGAAGAGAGTGTTCCTTTCTGTTTCTTTCGCCAGTGATGCGATCTATTTGGATACCGTTCCTTGAAGCAAGCGGTAGCCTTCAGCTTTTTCCAGACCTGGGATCCAACCAAATCTGCAACAAGGCCCACTTTGACTTTTTAAAAATATGTTTTGGTTGGCCCGCCAGTCTCCATCTGTGTTTCTCCTACCCTCTCCTTTGTATTCCACCTTTTTCTTTAAATAAACGCAAACGGTGGTTGCAAATGCCGGGAGTCCCAGCCAACGAGTTGGAGCAACGAAGGAGATGAAAAGTTCCAGTGTGGGCTCAGGACCATATCAGCTGCCACTCAGCGTGGCTGCATTGACACAGTATTTCTGGTAAAAGACCCAAATCCAGGCGTAGGAACTCGCTCAGTGCTGTTCTTGGAGCAAGGCACAGAAATTCTTGACTAAACGAAACTAAGGTGGTACGACCGCAGCCAAGTCAATCTTGGACAGCATCTGCTGTCCAGAAACACACAAACACAGGCGCACACCCCTCATTCACAGCAGCGGCATTGTCTACTGAGCTGACAGACTTAAGCAAGCCCTCGCTTCGCAGTGCCTGAATGCAGCGAAAGGCCCGCTACAATAAGTGCATGTGGCAAGAAAGGGATTAAGCAAACAGAGGCTTAGGGAATAGATCTATATTACCACCTTTCTCATAAGTAGCAGATGCCAGAATTCCCCTTGCTTATTCTTTGTGGTTTAAAAGCTTAATTCCAGAGGAGGTTCAGCAGGGCATATATAAGTTGAGAGGTCTGAGGACTGCAGAGGGTTTTTTCCCCCTCCCTGATGCTGAAATGAAGGGAGCAAAGAAAGACCAAGAGGGAATTGCAGGAGCCCAAAATCTGTTTCTAGATGTAGTCTAAGAGCTGATTGATTTGAACAGCCCTGCTCTTAAAAAAAAAAAAAAAATCTCGTGAAATTGGTGCCATTGGTTTAAACAGAACTTCTTTCCATACTTCTCTGCTATTATTATTATTATTATTATTATTATTATTATTATTATTATTATTTACTTATACCCGCCCATCTGGCTGGGTCTCCCCAGCCACTCTGGGCAGCTTCCAACAAATTAAAAATACATTAAAACACAGTCATTAAAAACTTCCCTAAACAGGGCTGCCTTCAGGTATTTTCTAAATGTCAGGTAGTTGTTTATCTCTTTGACCTCTGATGGGAGGGCATTCCACAGGGCGGGCGCCACTACCGAGAAGGCCCTGTGCCTGGTTCCTTGTAAACTTTGTTTCTCGCTGTGAGGGAACCACTAGAAGGCCCTCAGCCTTGGACCTCAGTGCCCGGGCTGAATGATGGGGGTGGAGATGCTCCTTCAGGCATACTGGGCCAAGGCTGTTTAGGGGATTATGTGAATTTGGAATGTGGGCTTATTTAATCCTGTTACCTGATATGGGTAAGCAAACTCAAGAGTCATACCTCTGAGCAGACCTACTGAAATCAAGGGACTTCTTAGTTGTGCCCATGGTTTTTGATGGGTCCGTTCTGACTTGATATTCCTCAGTGGATTGAATCTAATTAAGGACAAAACCCCTCTTAAGGGTTTCTTACTTTATTAAAAAAAAAAAACACCAAAAGTTTGGGCTTTTACCATTTTGAATCAGTCTCGAAACTGCAATCCAATCTGCCCTCAGCTATATATTTTATTGTATGTGCAATCCATCATGAAATTGATCTGTTTATTTCTACAGGCTGGCTTGGGGAATGTGTTGTAACTTCTTCCTTGTTGAAAGCACTAATCAGAAAACTTGAGATTAGAAAGAAAGAAAGAAAAATAAATCAACAGAAAGCGATTTCTGTGATCGTATAATTACAGGGTGGAAAACAGCAGTAAACACAATCTTTTTGCTGCTTGTCATATATTTGATTGTATGTTTTAAAACCTTAATAATTAAAGCAAAGGAAACAGAAAGCAAAAGGCAACTGGAGAAATCTTCCATGCAAGTTGGCAGTAGTGTTTCGCTTCCGCTCAAGCGGGTTCACATTGCTGCTTCTGCTATTTAAATAATGCCACGCACATGTAATGAAATGACAAGGTTTACATTTGACACTGGATAGGGTTCCACTTCCTTTCATCTGTTTTGAACACTCTGCTCCTGCCAGTTACGTGGGACATCTGAGCATAGCTGTCAACCTTTCCCTTTTTTTGGCAGGAAATTCCCTTATTATAGCATTGGGAAACAGCAGGGAGGGTTGACAGCTATGCATCTGAGCTGAAGGAAGGCACACAGTGGTCTCTGCCACCACCCAGGTGACTTAGGGCCACTGACAGGCTGCATAATGGCAAGGGGGTGGGGGGAGATGAACCTGTCCCCATTCATTAGCCAGTGAAGAAGCAGCTGCTTGTTTCTTCGTCTTCCCTCCCCATTCCTTTTTCCTTTTGTGTCATGTCTGTTAGACTGTGAGCCTACAGCAAGGGATTGTTTTAAGGGGTGCCATGAGGTATGTGGTGTGGTGATTACGAGAAATGAAGGATGGTATTGGTGTCAGAAAGGTTTTTTTTTGTTTTTGTTTTGTTTTTTAAAGCTAGCCAGAAGTGGAGAAGGTATCTGAGCTATATTTTAGGCAGCAAAATGGCTCATGCTGGAACTGGGCACACCTGTTTAGGCAATATAGCAGAGCACTGAGACAGCCCCTTTCTCTCTCTCTGCTCCATATTTCACATCCAGAATGAAATAATCTACTGCAATGCGCTCTACGTGGGGCTACCTTTGAAGGTGACCCGGAAACTACAACTAATCCAGAATGTGGCAGCTAGACTGGTGACTGGGAGTGGCTGCCAAGACCATATAACACTGGTCCTGAAAGACCTACATTGGCTCCCAGTATGTTTCCGAGCACAATTCAAAGTGTTGGTGCTGACCTTTAAAGCCCTAAACGGCCTCAGTCCAGTATACCTGAAGGAGCGTCTCCACCCCCATCGTTCAGCCTGGACACTGAGGTCCAGCTCTGAGGGCCTTCTGGGGTTCCCTCACTGTGAGAAGTGAGGTTACAGGGAACCAGGCAGAGGGCCTTCTCGGTAGTGGCGCCCTCCCATCAGATGTCAAGGAAATAAACAACCATCTGACGTTTAGAAGACACCTGAAGGCAGCCCTGTTTAGGGAAATTTTTAATGTATGTTTTATTGTATTTTTAACATTTTGTTGGAAGCTGCCCAGAGTGGCTGGGGAAACCCAGCCAGATGGGCGGGGTATAAATAAATAAATAAATAAATAAATTATTATTATTATTATTATTATTATTATTATTATTATTATTATTATTCTGCAGATATTATAAGACAAAAGGCAACACACAGAAGGAAACATAGGAGACCGCTTAGATCAGGCATCCCCAAAGTCGGCCCTCCAGCTGTTTTGGGACTACAATTCCCATCATCCCTGACCACTGGTCCTGTTAGCTAGGGATGATGGGAGTTGTAGTCCCAAAACAGCTGGAGGGCCGACTTTGGGGGTGCCTGGCTTAGATGAATTTCAGGCACTTAAATGTAGCGGGAGTTTGTGTCAGTTCCCGTTGCTATGCAAACCTACAGTCAGTGTACAGCTAGTCCAGAAAGGAATAAGAAAAGGAGCCACGGGCCAAACCTTCCCTTGCCATGATTTCTTGAGATGCAGCCAATGTCACATGCACAAAACTGACTCGCAGAAGCCCTGGGGTTGGAACATTAACTTAGAAAGGACGGCCCAGAGGAAGGAGAAGAAGCAAAACAGAAGTCTCTTGTCCAGTCTTACCCTTTGGCCTTGGCTTCCATCTCGTCCTGGGGATCCAGATGCTCCTGGGACCCCCTGCATGAAAGATAACAACACATTTCAAAAGATACAAGATTTACCCTCTGCTTGTAATTACAACGAGACAAACGGAGTCTCGTGAACAGGCATTTCCAGCAGTTTGAGAGCTGGGAAGCAGAGTCATACCAACCTGTAGGCCAGGACGGCCCATTTCTCCAATTTCTCCTTTTTCACCAGTTGATCCCTGTTGATAAATGACCACAGAGTTAATCATGCCAGTGGCACACTGTTTGTCCAGTTATCCCATTTCTTTCATCAAAACAGAGGTACAAAACTGTGAACTACAGATTTATTTCTGGGGAAGAAGAAGGTGTGTGGGGGAAGCAAAGGTGAGCTACAAACATGAGGCACGGTCTAACCAAAGTTTTAGATTCTACTGATTTCACGAGTAAAGGAAGCTTTTAATTCTCCCACTGAAACCAATTGGAATTGACCTTTTTGGGATCAAAAACATGAATTAAAAAATTAGCTTCAATATGTGTTTTAAACGTACAGTGTGTACTGACAGCCTTATAAGGGATATTTCTGTTCCTTTTTTTTTTTTTGCTAACGATTTGAGAAGACTTTGAAAGACTCTTGAATCAGAGGGCACTAAACAAGACCCCAAAACTGCCTTCAGCCAGGGCTTGAACCGTGTAACAAAATTCACCTGGGTCTTACCGTTTTTTGTCAAATATTGCCCCCAAAGGGCAGACCCCCACCCCCGTCCTTGTGATTCTAGCACTGCTTTTTTGCAGCTCAAGTATTGCACTGTTTTGCAAAACCCGGCAACTCTAACTTCTATGGTGCAAATAAGTCCAGGCTGTCAACTGTTCAGAACCTACCGGAGGTCCTTGGATGGAGTGCCCACTTGGTCCTTGGGGTCCAGGAGGCCCCTGAGGACCAGGAGCTCCAATTTCACCACGAGGTCCATCTGGTCCCTGTATCAAAAAAGGTCATCTTATCATGAATCTGTATTAGAGGTAGGTAGCCGTGTTGGTCTGTTGTAGTCGAAACAAAATAAAAAATAAAAAAATCCTTCCAGTAGCACCTTAGAGACCAACTAAGTTTGTTCTTGGTATGAGCTTTCGTGGGCATGCACACTTCTTCAGAACTGACACCAGGAATCACAAGACAGAGAAACCAGTAGGAGAACACTTCATCTCCCAGGACATTCTATACAAGATCTCAAAGTAGCTGTCTTATTACAAAAGAATTTCAGAAATAGACTGGAAAGAGAAGTTGCTGAATTGCAACTTATTACCAAACTTAAAACCATGGAGAGACCTGGTCTGAATAGAGACATTGGATTCTTATCTCATTGCTTTTTCCTGTAAGACCAATTGCAGTCGTTAACAGTCGTCAACAGGTTTACCACACCTATCAGCCAATCACCCATTCCCACCACCCTTCTGAGTAATACCCCTCCCCACTATATATAAGGGTCTGGTGACTTCTGTTTCAGTGTATCTGAAGAAGTGTGCATGCACACAAAAGCTCATACCAAGAACAAACTTAGTTGGTCTCTAAGGTGCTACTGGAAGGAATTTTTTTATTTTTTATTTTGTTTCGACTATATTAGAGGAACAGCCATCTACTCTGACCAGAAAGCCTCCAGTTCCCTCCGAACTAAACTAAAGGGACACATTAATTATCCCAACTGAGGAGATTTAAGAAAGTTCTCCGCAAAGACCTGGTCGGATCAAGCAAAATATTGACTGCATGTAAATCTGCTCCTAAATGAAAAATATTCCAATGGATATGTAATTCCAATGAATGTAATTCTACATTTATAAATTCTACATTCATAAAAAAATATTCCAATGAATGCAATTCTACATTTTTCTGTAGCAATCCATGCAGTTATTAGAGACTCTTCCTCTCATCACCCTAACAGACATTGAAAGTTTCTGCAAATAGCATCTGCGGTTGAGGAAATGCAATGGAAAAGAGAGCAGGTACAAGTCACAAGTCTCCTTTGTGTCAAAGGGGAAATCCCTATGGATCTGGATTATACCTACAGAATATTCAATTCAATTTTTTTACTATGAAATCACAAACCCATTAAAGAAGAAGCAACAGAAGAAGCAACACGACAAATTACCTTTGGGCCAAAGTCACCTCGGTTACCTTTTGGACCTCGGAGACCTGGACCACCCTGCAAAACACATTTAGAGTTAGAAGAAGAAGAAAACAAAGTTCCTGCACATAAATTCCTCAAAATAGGTGGGCTCCTATTCAGGTTAAAGTCATGCCTTCCTCCAGGAAACTCCATCCCATTCACTTCCCGTTTTGCCTTTCAGTTGACCCTCAGCATCCCATGTCTACTGAATCTTCAGCGTCCTCAATAGGCTGTCCTGCTTTTAGGATTTGTTGCCTTTCAGCAAATGTGCAGGCTCCCCAGTGCATGCTGTTACTTCTCTCTTGGTTCTCCATGTCCATGTTTTGGCTCTAGTCCTGGCGGCACTCAGCACCCAAGTTCGTTTTTAGGGAGAAAGATGATACCCCACTATCCCCAATACCTCCATTCTTCATTTTAAAGAAAAGTACACATTATCTTCCTTCCTAACTTATTAATGAAAGCAGTACATCAATCTTTGATAAAATGCCTCAGAAGAGGAGACTGGGAAGTCTACTAAAAGCAGGTGTCAGGAAACCGCCCTCGCCGGAGCTGGAAGCGGTGCTGGGGCTTTTTCAGTATCGTGAACCCCCGTCTCCGCTGAGCAGCTCATCATCTTCCCCCAGTGGAGGAAGCGATCACTCTTCCAGTGGGGAGGGGGAGATGGAGGCAGGAAGTGGGAGCAGGGGCTGTGGCAGGGATGGAGAGCCTCTGCGCCAAGCGGGAAGAGGGGGAGAGGGACCCTTTCCGTCGCCCCGTTTTAGCAGGGAGGAAGGACGTAGAGGGGGGAGGCGGGGGTTCAGGATCCCGCGCCTTTTATGTTGGGCAAAAGAACCGGAAACGGACATTCCCGGACTCTGCAGAGGGATGAGCTGGATGTCTTTATTTTAGCTCCACTGTAAATATCTGCACAATAAAGAACTTAGCGTTTAGAAGTTCTGCGTTTGCCTGATTTCTCATGAGCAACCACTGAAACTCAATACAGCAGGTTATCTCCTCACATTAAGTTACGGTGCTGCTCTACAGCAGAGACCAGCAAACACATGAAGCTCAAACGGAGATTTTTTTGGTGGGTGGGGAGGGATTCAGTTCCCATTTTCATGCAAATATCTCTAATTCACACTTCTTGAAATAGTGCACGAACTGAACTGCAGCTCTCCTTTTTATTTTATTTTCCTGAATTTTGCAATTGAGTCGTCTGACTGACTTATACACAAGTTGTATATTTGTATAATTGGATTCAAGCCCACTGGATGAAGTCCAGTGCTTTAGAATATATCTCGCCCTCCCCTTTCCCAGCACTCTCTCTCTCTCTCCAACCAGCTCCCAACATTCTGTCAAACCTAAACATGACCAATAGTCAGAATTCAGAATGGGCCTTTCCAAATGGAGGCTGGATTGCTAAACTAAGGGGCATGGGGCAAGTTTTGTTTGTTTGTGAGGAAAAGTAAACCACAAGGAACAGGATGAGTGAGACCTGCAGGTATTGGGCGGTAGACAAATTTAATAAATAAGAAGAAGATCAACAGAATTTTCTGGGCTCAGTACACCGTATACAAAAAAGGACATACGTTTGCGAAAAATTCCCACAAGCTTTGTGAAATTTGTATCTTCTTTTGAATCCTCCATTAGACAATGGAGGAGGGTTGCCTAGGTTGTAACTATTTACTGCCCTGGACTCCTTTGAGGGGGGAAGGCAAGATAGAAATGACAACGATGACGACAACTGTATGTATGAGTGCTATAGAATCCAATACACATCCCAAGGAAGACCCAAAATTGTCTTCAGAATGAACCAGTAAGTTCCTTCCGCAAGGAACTTACTTTAAAATAAAAGCTCAGAGTCTGGGGCCCTCTCCTGGTTTGCGGCCCAGTAGCAGAGACGAATTTAGGAGAGCACGAGTGGTTTGATCATACTGGGCGTGAAGCCTTAGGGCTGAGGGTGGGGTGCCACAACTATGATGTAGAATGGAAGGTGAGAGGCTGGGGACACCAAATTTTGGCATTGAAATTTGAGACCCAAGGTCCACCACTGCCCATTCAGCAGTTTCTCTTAGGAACAGTGCTGTAGTGTAGGGAAACCTGCTACTGACTCCAAATAACAATGAGTTTTATTTTCATAGACAGTGTCATGGGGTGGTTGTGGTGGGGTGAGAGGAACCCATGGCAAAGTGGGATGTTTCTCTGAATGTATTTTCCAAACAGATGCACTGAACATCCACCCCAAGGATCACTGCAATACACAACACTGCCTGTCACAATGCCATGTATTTCATGCCATGAGTTATTAATATTATGGATTCCACATTTCTGGGGGTTGGGGTTGGGGAGAGGGGAACCACTTAAGCTTCATCTGCGTATGTTTCCGTGACTATCCAACAACACAGATACTAGAGAGAGAGAGAGAGGAAAGGGTCAGCTATTTTGTGTGCCTTGTTTTCATGGAAGAACTGCTGTTTCCTGTGGTCACACCTTGATTTGCCTGCCGACACACACGCACATAAGCGCATAGGTCTGAAAAGCTATATTTCTTTTTCCACATTTTGATTTAATTTGCTGAACTTAGACCAACTCCAATATTATTAGAAGGAATAAAAGGTCCAAATCACACTTGTTTTCTGTCCAAATTGAAACATGACGAGGAATTAGATTCCCTTCCCCCACCTCCGCCCTGTCTGTCTGGTTGATTTGGGTGGAATGAATGAGACATTTTATCTCCAGTGAAAAATTGTGGTGTGTTTCTCATGGGACTTTACTTAGCGTATCAGTAGACTTGAGAGGTTTTTTTTACAAGCCACAAGCATGCCAGCAAACTAAATTGTAATGCTTAATGCGTTTTAAAGGGATAGTGTGTATGCAGCCATAAATTTGTTTTAAAACATTTTTGGTCATCGCGTATGATGACTTCTGTCAGGAGAGAGATAGGGGATATAGGTCCCCACATGATGGCTCTTGATTTTGACTTCAACCATCAGGTAAGGTTGATTTGATTCCTATTCATGTTCCCAATCTACACTCACCCCTTCTTCCCTGGCAGTGGGTGCCATTTTGTGGTTTGCCTCAGGTGGCAAAATGTCTTGGCCTGGTGCTGGCTAAACTGCAAACCAGCTGAGACAACATAAGCCACCAAACATACAGAACTATACTCAAAACATACTCAAAGCATCAGACCTTTCTTGGTTCAAATAAGTACATGTTCAACTTTGCCAAGCATGAGATCAAACATGACTAAAACCTTACTGGTGGTCCAGGGGGTCCGTTAGCTCCCTTGCTGACTTCAGAACAGGAGCAAGCATGAGGTAGAGCAGGGCAGCTTTCTTCATCCCTCTGGTGAGAAAAAAGAAGGCCCTGTCACGGCTGGTTTGGTAGATTCCAAATTAGGCATTAATCTGCATTAATCTTAAACATAAATTAGAACCACATGTCACGAAACAGAAGTTTTAAAAAGCGAGAGCTTACCAAAGCTGGAAGTTCACAACATTTATCTCTGTTGGCCCATGAAGTGGTGCAGACGATGTCAAACATCTGCAGCTGGAACTGGTTTTGAAAAAGGGGGAATATAACATAAGATGTAGCCGCTTCAGAAGATCAATGAAGGAGAGCCATCTCAAACAATAAAATAATTGCCTTAGATTGGAGGATGGGGAGGCAACCTCCTGCCTACAGACCTAATTTGGTCTTCTTCACTTGCAGTGGTGTAGCAAGGTCAGGTGGTACCCGGTACAGAAATGCTTTTGTCACACATACACACACCCCATCCGTGGCTCCCAAGCCTGCAGTGAGTCGGAGGAAGGGGGGAGCTGTAGGTTTGGGAGTCATGGCTGGGGGGTGCACTGAATGTCACCCCCCTTCAGGGAAGACACCCGTCCTCTCCCCTGCCTGCCTCCTCCAACCGGGAGCATGGGCGGCGGGGCAACGGCGCACCCCCTTCCCGTAAGTCCGAAGCCTACAGCAAGCCAGGGGGAGGGGGGAGCTTTGCCACTGCTCGCTGTAGGCCTGGGAGTCACAGGCGGGGGGGGGGGGGCGGTGCCGAATGTCACCCCCCTCAAGATGACACCCAGTGTGGCCCGCACCCCCTTGCTCCGCCCCTGCTCACTTGACCCACAAGGCTGTTTTGGCCAAGCCACATGTCAGTAGGGTTGCCAGGTCTGCTTCCAAAAAATAGCGGACAAGCGGGGGGGGGTTAAATTAAATTAAATTATATATTTTCTTACAAACATTTTAACACGTATTAAAATACCATTTCATCATAAAGCTTTTGAATAAAAAAATGTCCACTATTTTGTGAAAAAAATAGTGAACATAATGTGAAAAAAGTGGACTGTCCACTCAAATAGTGGACACCTGGCAACCCTACATGTCAGACATGGAGCAGGTGGAGACATGGCTGGGCCAAAGGGACTTGCACAAGGCAATACAAGCACTATAAAGGTCTTGACAATCAGCTGATCCTTGGTGCTTCCATGGTCCTTTGCAAGCCTCAATAATCAGCTGATTGCTCAGTTTGCAAAGCAAGGAGCTATGCAGCTGCTAGCATAGATGCTTGGCTTTTAATAGTTTAGTCGTTTTGACTTGAAGCAACACTTGCTCACAGGCCTCATCTGTACTGTACATTTAAAGGGGTATCATACCAGATTCGAGCAGTCGTGGATTCTCCCCCAAAGTATCATGGAAACTAGTTTGTTAAGGCTGCTGCAAAACGTTAGGAGACCCCTGTTCCCCTCAGAGACCCACAATTCCCAGAAGAGTTTAGCAATCAATCCTTCTTCCCAAGGAACCTTTAACGTACTCCTGTTTGCTTAATGGCAGCTTCTTGTGTATAGGATTGCTTCCCCAAGATCCTTACATTTCACATATTATAATATTTATACGAACTTAATAAAAAGAGTGACTTTTAAAACTAGTATTTAGAAATATGTTCTGTATAAATCCCCTGTACGTACGTGTGCTTAGGGGATCACAGACTAAACATGATATTATTATTTTTTTTACATCTTTTCAGCTGTTTCACATAATATGCCTCTTGCTGATACTTCTGTGTACTCACAGGAATTCATCCCATCACAACAAATGAAAACGGTATGCCCTTATTTCATTTGTTTTTTTCACAACACTTTTATATTCCTTGTTTGTAATAAAACCTCAAAGTGGGTTTCTTCCGTTTCATGGGTTAGTATTAATCAGACTAAGGGTGCAATGTGATATTGCATTTTATGCTATTTTTTAGTAAATTACCAAGAAACAGTGGTTTGAATTGATTTGTTACATTGATGGTGAAACAGGCTGAATCAGCCATTCTTCTGACTTTAAACTGTGACCCGGGTTGCTCTTTCTTATACCAGCTGAGTTGCTAAACAAAGGTTTCTTTGTTTCCAAGGCATTTACTCGTGGACATTTACATTCAAACTTCACGTGGTCAAGATTCAGATGCAGACAAATCCATAGAAATCTGTGAATGATCGGATGGAACAGCAGTAAAACTCATGTGTGTGATTTGGGACAGAATAAACAAACAGCCTCTCTAGGGTGCTTTAAGGAACACAACATAAACACAAAAAATATACTGTCCTAATTTGCTGGTGTCCACATGCAAGCTCTTGCATGTGCATAAGCAGACACATTCATTTCAATGGAAGGGAGAGGAAAGAGCTCTGTCTGAAGATGTGGAGAGGTCCTCTTCGAAGAATATAAAGAGGGAAGCCTTCTTGTGGTCAGAGTATGTTCGTGTGAGCATCACAGTCTGCACATATGCAGGGATCAGTTGTCTGGGGTACTCTTTGATCTTGATAAATTGATTTAAATATCACAAGGCCTAGCCATCATTACTGAATATTAATGCTGCTTCGAAAGCATTACAGTAGATTACAGCAAGTTTGAAGACTTTGGAGCTGCTGGAATGCTATTTATTTTGATTAACAATGATTTCCGCTGCATTTCTCCGCATTAAAATAGCTCCCTAATTTGTAATCAAGGTGCCAGGCAGAGTTGAGAATATACCTTCCCTCCAGGAGCAGCAAACCCATGGCTGACCCCAGTGAAAAGGGACTAGACACCCCCCTGGCCAGGAGAAGACATGAGCACATCTGGGGGTTTACCTGCCTGAACCATAGAAAGCATTAAAACTTGAATTTGCATCATACAGCACAGGCTTTATTAATGTTTAGGATAACATTGTAACTGATGTAACTGAGTGTACATTACTGAGCAACGGAGCTGTGTTTCAAAATGCATGCTTGTGGACTTACATAACCACCAACCAATTCACTTGAAGGCAACCAGCATTTTTCTGTGGGTGTAGATTTTGCTATGTCATTTATCCTTCATACAGTTCCGACTCTCTTAACAAAAGCCATCATTTCTTTCTTTTTCTTTGTACAAAAGGCCCTTTAGCTGCAACCTTTTATAAGTTCATCTTTGTCTTTCCCTGTTGGAATGTAATCACAAAGGTTGTTTTGTTCAATTGTTCTGTGAGGCTTGATGTATTCATTGGCATATTTAAGCCTGAGGCCTGAAAGCAATTTTCTTCTTCTTCTTCTTCTTCTTCTTCTTCTTCTTCTTCTTCTTTCTTCTTCTTCTTCTCCTCCTCCTCCTCCTCCTCCTCCTCCTCCTCCTCCTCCTCCTCCCCTCATTATCAAGATGATGGTGAAGAAGGGTCCTCCAGTGTCCCTTTGCAAGAGGGAGAAATGTTGGTAACTTTGGTAGCAAGCCAAGACATATTTGCAATACATTTTGAGGATAAAATGGCTCGCATTCACCACAATATGGACTCCGTACTTAATGAAGTCCAATCTGTGAAGGCATCCAAAGCAAATGACTTTCGGTCTTCGAGGCTTGAGGCTGTTAACAAAGCTGCTTGGGCAGTCCACCTGTATGCTCAACCCTTTCACTTCTAACAAGTCGGTGGTGTCTCAATGGGTCCAGGAGAAGGTAAATGTCTTGTTAAAAGGGGCTTCTCACCTCCTGGCTAACAGAATATAGTTGAATGGCAAATATCACCTCCTGGCAAATAGAAGGGGAAGAAATGGAGGCAGTGAGAGATTTCACTTTCTTGGGTTCCATGATCACTGCAGATGGTGACAGCAGTCACGAAATTAAGAAGACGCCTGCTTCTTGGGAGGAAAGCAATGACAAACCTAGACAGCATCTTAAAAAGCAGAGACATCACCTTGCCGACAAAGGTCCGTATAGTTAAAGCTATGGTTTTCCCAGTAGTAATGTACGGAAGTGAGAGCTGGACCATCAAGAAGGCTGATCGCCGAAGAATTGATGCTTTTGAATTATGGTGCTGGAGGAGACTCTTGAGAGTCCCATGGACTGCAAGAAGATCAAACCTATCCATTCTCAAGGAAATCAGCCCTGAGTGCTCACTAGAAGGACAGATCCTGAAGTTGAGGCTCCAGTACTTTGGCCACCTCATGAGAAGAGAAGACTCCCTGGAAAAGACCCTGATGTTGGGAAAGATGGAGGGCACAAGGAGAAGGGGACGACAGAGGATGAGATGGTTGGACAGTGTTCTCGAAGCTACTAACATGAGTTTGGCCAAACTGCGAGAGGCAGTGAAGGATAGGCGTGCCTGGCGTGCTCTGGTCCATGGGGTCACGAAGAGTCGGACACGACTGAACGACTGAACAACAACAAAAAGGGGCTTGTACCACTTTCACGAAAAGAATCCATAATTCAACCACCACCACTGAAGACCCTAAACCACTCTCCAAATAAACTATAGGCCAGTGATTGACATCACGGTTCTGGGCATTGCACTCAAGCAAGTGGTTGCCATACATCTCCAGAAACAATTAGATGGGACTGGTTTTCTAGATCCACCTTGATCAGGTTTCAGGTTTGGCTGGGGGGATGGAAATGGTCCATGGGATGACTTTCACAGGGACTGGGAGAGCATGACTGTTGATTGTTTTAGATCTCTTAGCAGCTCCCATTATCACTGTCCATGGTGCCCTTCTGGCGAAACTATTCAATGTGGGTGTTGTATGCATAAATGTATCCAGGCATAGCATGTTAAGAGCTTATTAAAAAGAGTTTTCCTGGTACCCAAGGCAGATATTTAAATCTTCTCACTGTCAGCTTTCTATATGAGCCAGAATTTCTCAGGCAAACATATATTTAAATAACCAAATAGCAGCTTTCTTTCTCATTACACACATTACATCACGAACCCTATATTAACATGGCAACCTTTTTAAAAAAAGGAAAAAAAAAGAAAATGCTATTTTTTAGCTCGAAACACCAAGGTGCTTCACTTACTGGTGCAGAGTTGTCCCGTGGCCCTCTCGATCGAACCATTCTTCCCAGTACCTCTGTCCCATCAGAAGTAATATTGCCTGCCGCATTGATCATCTTCTCACCCACTTGTTTGCAATCAATCACAACTTTAGCTGTAGTTTTGCTGATGACAACATGCAACTGAGGGAAGAAAATTATGTGTTTAATACAAAAAAGCCCAGGAAGACACATATAGGTTTTTTTTTTTTAAAAAATCAACAACAGATATACCTGCTAATTCCCCATTCAAGCACTACTTTCGGTAGGGACAAAGCAAAACCAGAAAAAAAGTATTCTGAATATTATCACTTATTCTTTTTACACAATCACATCGCCCCCCCCCAATGTCTCAGCAAATCTCACCTTATGGAAACTTCCATAAAATATTTTCTTTATATCAGGTCCTTCAAAAGTGACAGTCTGGAATTCACCTTTGTAGTCGTAATTGAAGAAAGTCAATGTTTTGCCACCATCTGCAGAGTGTGAGACAGAACACATTACAGTGTGTTTTTTTTTAAAAGGAGCAACATCAACTTAGATACTTTCGAGTAATTTATTTTCTTTAAAGCCTTCATCAAAATGATAACCTATTTCTATTTTCTATTTTATCATAAAAGGGTATGGGGACAATGTACAGGGGTAAAAGTTATAACTATCTTTTGGGGGTGTGACAAGGGAATTCAGTGATGACTTCCTTCGTGGGAAGGCGGAATATAAACAAACCAAATCAATCAATCAATCAATCAAGGTCCATGATAAAGACACAATGAACATACTATCCAAAATAACTCCAACCAGTGGCTCATATTCTTCGTTCAGAATCTCCCAGAGAGCAAACGGTTCCTCGGGCGTTTCAGGGAGTATACGGAAGAGAAACGTAATGGTGTAATCTGATGGAAGTCCCTCTGGGTGTAGATATCTGTAAAAGGAAAATAAGGCTCCAGAAACTGATGTCATCACAGGAAATGGGGTCCTGAAAGCACACCTCCCCCCCACGCCCCAGTAGTAATCGCTCCTATCTTCTTGAATTAGCACTTCTGAGGCGAAAGGAAAAGGAAAGAACCAAAGAGCACTAATTTCAAACTGCTGCTTATTTTTTTTTTTTTAACTGTTAGGTTTGTTGTTAATTTTTATGGTTTTTATCTTTTATTTGAAAGCCACCTTATGTCTGATTTTATTATATGACGATGCATGCATACATACATACATACATACATACATACTGTACATACGTATACACTCAACACATACATTACCAAAAAGCAAACATAGTTCTCAATGCATTTGTGATATGGCCCTTTGCTGATCATCTGGATGACAAAACCAGAAGGTTCTGGTGAAGAAGGCTGCTGCAGATAGGAAGTCTACTCAAGTGAGCTTAGAAAGCAGTACAATGCTCTCACTGGCCTCATTCCAAAATGTTTAAACTAGGGAGCCTACGGTATTCTCAGTTTTACATATAACCACCTATTTCTCCTTTTAAACTTTTAATTAAATGACCCAGAGGTCTGGCTACAGTAGATTTGCCTCTTCTAGTTAAGCCACCCTTAAGCTGTTAGAAGATGAGTGGCTGACTTTTTTTTATAATTTTTATAATTATATTTGTGATGTCATTTCACACATCTTGGAACTGACGTGCAGAAAAGAGTCTAACCGCATTGCAGCCTTCAGACTTGCTCCCGTGGGGCAATTTCATCTCTTCGGGACGACTCCAGAGGAAGTGGTTTGAGGAGGGCAGCCAAGGAAAGATGCTTAATGCCTTTGCTGAAGTGAAGCCTATGATACAGTAACCGCATTTCATGGGATTTCATTTCCTCCTCCAGTTACTTGACAGAGACCAACCAGAGAGTTACTGTGAGAGCTATCCACCTTGTGCACAAGTCTCAACACCACTTAAGCGAATGAAACATCAAGCAAAGTGTTGCATCCCAGGTAGCATTTGCCGCTGTAGGGTTGGATTTGAACACGTTGCGTTACTCTGCAGGCACTGGAGCACAGAATCTGAATTTCTGTGCCATCTAAGCTGCACGCGCCTAATCAGGTATGGCCCAAACTCGGTGGCAGTAATTTGTTCTCGCATGAATAAAGCAATCTTTTGTCTTGCTCTTACCTCAAAGGCTCAGAGGATCTTTCAAGAGCATGTTTTTTTTAACAATGGATTAAACATGTAAGACAGAAAAGGGCATCTTGTGAAAGGAATAAAGGTATTTCTTACTGTCTTTAACTCTCAGCTTGGGCTGCGTGCACATTGCTGACATGTTTTGTTCTGGCTAAGCATGACTTACATTTGCAAAACAACATGGCATGTTCTACAGCAGGGATGGTGAAATATTTTCAGCCTGAGGGTCACATTTCCTTGTGAGAAACTTTCCAGGGTCTGTTTGCCGATAGTGTGGGGGACCAGAGGCAAAAGTGGGCAAAGCCAAATGCAAAAAGTCCCAGGCCTGACTCTTAACCTTTGTACACTAGGCTACATTTCTGTCACACGAAAGCCAGAGCTTTCTAAAGCCCAAAACACAAACACCCTCTCCGTCCAAGGAAAACAAGGGGCATTATCACAATCACATCTAGTCAAGGAAAAGGTGCCACGCAAGGAGGGAGCAGAGCAAGATCTGTAAAGGGTGGGGCCTGAGGAGAGGGAGAGTAGCCTGGGGAGCAGGTGTGTCCTAGGGAGAGTTGTGAAGCTCAGATGGAAAGACCTGGAAGGACACATTTGGTCCCAGTTCTAAGGTTCTCCACCAATGCAATTGGTTTTAGGCGGGATTCACCTAACCAGACCTGTCTGTGGTAAGCCATGCACAAAGATTTCTGCTTGTGCAGAAAAACAACCCCGCAAGGATTTTTGCGGGGAGTGGATGGTCGTGGAGCACGCCCATGGCCCCTGCTGGGACAGGATAATACTACTAATAATTTATTTGTATCCTGCCCATCTGGCTGGGTTTACCCAGCCACTCTGGGCGGCTCCCAACAGAATATTAAAAACATGATAAAACATCAAACATTAAAAACTTCCCTAAACAGGGCTGCCTTCAGATGTCTTCTAAAAGTCAGATAGTTGTTTATTTCCTTGACATCTGATGGGAGGGCGTTCCACAGGGTGGGCACCACTACCGAGAAGGCCCTCTGCCTGGTTCCCTGTAACCTCACTTCTCGCAGTGAGGGAACTGCCAGAAGGCCCTCAGAGCTGGACCTCAGTGTCCGGGCTGAACGATGGGGGTGGAGACGCTCCTTCAGGTATACTGGGCTGAGGCCGTTTAGGGCTTTAAAGGTCAGCACCAACACTTTGAATTGTGCTCGGAAACGTACTGGGAGCCAATGTAGGTCTTTCAGCTACATTGGGATACAGCTCCCTCCCATATGTCTCCTGCATCCCCTGAAATTGGCTCGGGTATGAGAGCAGGAGAATGCAGAGAATAGTGCAAAGGGGGAGGGGAGGGGAGGGGAGGGGAATATTCCATCTGGCAAGCACAAATCATTGTGCAGACAGAACAATTGGAAGTGTGCCATGTTGAACCCACCCTGTAAGTTCCCACTTCTTCCGGCACCGAGTGCCACGTTACAATCTGTGCTCTCCCACAAGCCTCGCCTTTTCTAATCACCACCATTTTCAGAATCTACACATGGGTTGAGTTAGCTTTATCTCTCCACTTAGCAGCATGCTTCCCTTCCCAAGTTAAATCCTGCTCTTGGACTCAACTTTCTCTGAAACTCAATATGCTTCTCTCTCATGATTTCAGGACTCAACCTCCATGCCAGAGTGTGACATATGATGAGGGATTTTAATGAATACAATTTTTTTTTTTTTAAGGGGCAAGCACGTTGGTTTGGCCAAGGTAAAGATTAATACTGGTAACATTCCAGAGGCAGTCCGGGCAGACTTGCATTACAGGAGAGATGCTTACTGTAAATGTTTGGAAGGAGGATTCTGCCCATGACTTATTCTTGGGAAGCAAGCAAAAGCTCGGTTCAATAATAATAATATTATAGCTAGATGCCCTAATTCAGACAGCTCCAAGAACAGGGCTACTCACAGACCTTCCACTCGACCCTTTCCCCTGCCAATCAAATGACTTACAGGAAGCAGGAATGTGACATCTGGAGAACTAAGGAAATCCCCTCTCGCCAGTAGTGGGGAGGGATTGTGCCTCCCAAGCAGATTTTGGAATTGGGATACCTATTTCATAATCAACCAGGTACACACTGGGGGGTGGGGGGGGGGAGAATTCCATAGATCTAGAGAAACTTGCACATGTGATGGGGGAAATTCTGCACATGGAAACATATTCTGTTGTGCAGAGGATCTTGCATTGATTGTGCTCAGAGCTGATAAAGCTGGGAAAACCTGAGCATGTGAGTAAAGGTAAAGGTAAAGGGACCCCTGACCATTAGGCCCAGTTGCAGACGACTCTAGGGTTGTGGCGCTCATCTCACTTTATTGGCTGAGAGAGCCGGCGTACAGCTTCTGGGTCATGTGGCCAGCATGACTAAGCCGCTTCTGGCTAACCAGAGCAGCACGGAAACGCCATTTACCTTCCCGCCGAGTGGTACCTATTTATCTACTTGCACTTTGACATGCTTTCGAACTGCTAGGTTGGCAGGAGCTGGGACCGAGCAACGGGAGCTCACCCCATCGTGGGGATTCAAACTGCCGACCTTCTGATCAACAAGCCCTAGGCTCAGTGGTTTAGATCACAGAGCCACCCGCATCCCTTTGAACATGTAAGTAACACACAAATAAGTAACTCACTACCATTCTGCATTTTCCTGAACTGCAAGGTGCTGCAGTTTCTTCATTTCTTCTCCCTAAAAACACTGCCCTGTTTGCTGAGTGAGATTGCTTCATTTTCACCCATAAAAACCCTCACCTTTTCACCAGTGAAAACATTTACCACCATGCCCCCAAATAACTTGAAACCTTTGCTATTTTTTTTGTAATGGTTAAATACCATACAGTGCTTCTGAGATGAGACCAAAATAGATATTTTGCAACCTGAGGCAGAAACTCAAATGTCACTCTCTGTTACTCCAGAGGGTCTTCCAATCATTCAGAGCAGATTTTGGGGGGTGCACAGTGAGGCTGCAGAGGGAGGAGAGGAAAGAAAAGTCCCATGGGATCTCACTCACATTTTGTCACCCAAAATCTGAGCTTGAGGTAGATTGCCTCTCTTGCCTAACGGTAGGGCCCGCTCTTATAAATCCAGCATTCAGATGCAGATTTAGAAAATGTTGCTATGATTTAGCTTCCATGAGCTTTGGCTACAATTACACCAACATATTTTAAGAATACATCTACAGTTCATACTTGGTTGGCTGGGAAACCAAAGCATCCTTATGCAGTCTGTAGCAGGAGTAGGCATTAAATGTTCCAGGCTCCATAGAAACCCCTTCCACAGTTGCAAACTCTTTTTCCACCAAACCAAACATCTCCATCATTTTGAATCCTGAAAAACATAACATGTGTCATTGACTTCTCTTAATGTGGCTTGGGAGAGAAAATGGCTAAAGATTAATACCACCGCTAAGTTTACTAGCATGGGCACATTTCCCTGGGAACTTTCATATCACAAAACCCTATAAAATAATGTAAGAAGGTGGTCGTCAACTTGCTCAAGTGTCATATGTTTTAATGGTGCTTGAAAGGAAAAGTGGAAAAGGTTGTCAGCTAAAAATGATTGGAGCACGGCGTTGCTTGGTGCTGAGTCAGGCCATTGGTTCAAGTAGCCCAGTACTGAATTCTCCTCCAACTGAAAGCTGCTGAACAAAATGTCAGCAATTGTCATTGTCGTTGGCATCCATCTGTCTAGAGAGACAATGGAGTGCGCCTCCAGGGGACAAAGTCAAACTGTTGCATTAGAAGCACTGAAGTGACTTTCTAAGGTATATAAGCCTGGGCAGTATGGATGGAGGCCCTGGGCAGCCCAGACAACAAGACCCCTCTCTCAGCCTCAGCGGTCCTAAAGGAGGCAGAGCAATACATCTGGCACCAGCTTGGCTTAAGGAGTTGCTGGAAGGAGGTGTACAAGGCATCTGACAGGAATTAAACCTTTTTAAATACAAAGCATGAGCTCTAGAGAATGCTTATTTATTTATATTGCTGTAAGTTTAGCAGCAGCAGCAGCAGTAGCAGCAGCAGAAAACCCATGGAAAAAAATAGATTCGCAATAGAATCATTATAGTCTTTCATAGCTTGGTGTAAGGTTTTCAGTGGCTGCTCATGAGTAACCAGGCTGACGCAGAAACTTCTGAAAATAAGTTTCTTTATTGTGCAGATATATACAGTGCAGCTACGAAAAAGACGTCCAGCTCATCCTTCGGCAGAGTCCTGGGAATGACCCCTTCCGGTTCTTTGCCCAGCATAAAAGGCGCGGGATGCGGAACCCCCACCTACCCCCTCTGCGTCTTTCCCCCTGCGCAAATGGGGAGACGGAAGAGGTGCTTCCCCTCCAGCCTCTGCTTGGTGCGAGGGCTCTCTTCCCCTGTCAGAGCCCTGACTCCTATTTCCTGCTCCCATCTCCCCCTCCCCACTAGAGGGATCACTGCTTCCTCCACTGGATGAAGATGAATTGCTCAGCATCTGAGACGGGGGCTCGCGATACCGATAAAGCCCTGGCAACTCCTTGCCTTCCGGCGAGGGCAGCCCTCTGACACTTGGGTTCTTCAATAGGGTTTGTGCATGAGAGGCCAGCTTGGCCCCAAGAATGAAGCATTTAGGTTGGAGACTTTGTTTCCAAGGGGCTTAGTCATCCTGAACTCTCCTATGTGACCTTGTCCAATCATTGACTGCATTCGGTGTAATGATAAACTATAGTTTATTGGTACAGGAATGAGACTCATGCTCATGTTCTCTCCCTTCCCTGCTCCTGTAGTGTAGCTTTAAAAAGGTTGGAAGATTTTGGTTCCGTCTTCAATTAGCCCCAGTTTAGTATTACATCTGAACCCTGACAGTGACTACTCGTGACTATGATTTATTGAAACAAGACAGCTTCAAAGTAGGCTTGTTTCAGTAAACTGTAGTTAAAACTAACCACCAGTTTGATCAGTTTTGGACACGGCGCTAAATTGCAACTAGTGGTGGGAGGGTTGGGGGTTTATTTGTTAGGTGGTTTGTATTGTAAGAAGGTTGTGGCATATAAAGTTGAAGGTGAAGTTGTAAATGTAAAGGTAAAGGTAAATGTAAAGTATAATATATAATGTAAATGTAATGCATAAGATAAATCTATGTAAAAAACCAATAAAAATTATGAATCAGAAAAGAAAAGAAATTGCAACTAGTCAAATGTAGAAGCAAAAGCTTCTGATTTCCTCAAGCCCTTGCCAAAGGGGAATAGAGGAGAGAGGAGAACATGAGCCCAAGGTTTGCCCAGACACGTTCAGGCAACCATCAGCCATAAATCATTACATCCAATGAAGCTGCTGTCTCTCATCTGATCCCAGCAGTAATTTCCCCACTAGATTTGTTGCAAGCTGAAGTCCTGTATTTGTGTGTGTGTGTGTGTGTGTGTTGCCATGAATGATTGACACGGCCCTGGCAGAGTGCGCCAGACAGTCTCATTATGTGACTGCCCCTTTTAACAGTTGAACAATAAACCTTTCCAGAGCAGTAGTATTTTTAATGTATTTTTAATCTTTTGTTGGAAGCTGCCCAGAGTGGCTGGGGAAACCCAGCCAGATAGGCGGGGTATAAATAATGAATTATTATTATTTTAAATTATTAGTAGTAGGCATGTCAGTTAGGGACGTATCTGCAAATGAGGAAATATAATCCTTTAAACAATTAACAGAAGATGAAGAGTCCAAGTGCGATACAGCGAGGTCTGCTCCAGTCAGTCTCTCCCCAATCCCAATTTCACGTGTTTAAATTTGTGCTTTAAATTTGTAAGTCGCCTTGGCAGAAAGGCAATATAGAAATGCAAATGAAGGAAGGAAGAAGGAATGTATAGAAATACTATACCTGCTAGGCTGTTGCCATCTTTATAAACCAATGGGCAAGCTGCAAAAAGGAAGAGAATATCTTTAAGCCTTGAAAGAGAGAGAGAAAATTGTTGGCTACACGACATATTTCTAAATGGAAAACCAAAATCTGTGCTATGAGATCAATAGACACCAGGACAGGCTTCCTCAAGCTTGGCCCTGCAGATGTTTTGAGACTACAATTCCCATCATCCCTGACCACTGGTCCTGCTAGCTAGGGATCATGGGAGTTGTAGGCCAAAAACATCTGGAGGGCCAGGGTTGAGGAAGCCAACACCAGGACCTTGATGTGCAGTTTGGCACTGTAAGAACACATGCACACACAACAAAACAAAAACCCCGATGAGCATCTAACCTCCAGTAAACAATGATCGTTTTACACGGTTGGTTTCAACTTCAGTCTGCAATATGTTAAAGTATTGTTTTTAAATTGGATTTTAGCTAATTTTATTATTATTGTGATTCACTCTGGGCTCCCTTTGGGATGGAAGGGTGGATTATACATTTTAATTAAGGAGCAATAAAAAAATAGTAAGTGCTATGAGGAACCTCTGTTTTCATTCTAGTCCCTGTTAACTGTGGAAAAAACAGTGCCTCAGAAACATTCCAGGGCTGTAGTTGTCATGACTCCCTCGGCGCTTTCAGGTTCAGATGAGGAGGGAGATGAGAAGGAATTGGGGGAGGGAAGAGGCAGGAGCAGGTGTAAACCCCCCCTCCCTCTGAGAAATGTTGTTGAGAGTCCCGGCTGCTCCTTCCCCTCCTCCTGTGGCAGAGAGAGCCCTGTCCAAGTCTGGGCATGGCTCCAAGCCGCGTTCTGGGGTGGCTGCACAGGAATCAGTTGGAGAAGCGGGTCTGACACTCTCTCCCCAGACAAGGCAACACCTCTGGAGAAGGAAGGAGATGCACCCACCCAAACATTGTGCCCGATTGCATCCCACGGGAATAGAGATTCTCTCACATAAGGGCTTTGCCCCAACCTAGCTTTAAAGGTTGGCAGGTGAGCATGAAAAAAGTTGTAGGAACAACTTCCCAGCTCCTTGTGCAGCCTTGACACTTGACAAGTCCAGCTCCGAGGGCCTTTTGGTGATTCCCTCCCTGCGAGAAGCCTCTCCAGCACCTGGGGTGGGGCGCACGGCCCGAAAGCTTGTGCGGCAGCCTGTACGGAAGGTGTGTGTGCACCCTCAGCCGCTCTACAGCTGGGGGGGGGGAGGCAGCGGGCCATCTAGTCACCCCCCCCCAGGTGGCAACCGGAGCGTAGCGCCACCCGCCCTGTGGAATGCCCTCCCGTCAGATGTGAAGGAGATAAACAACTGTCTGACTTTTAGAAGACATCTGAAGGCAGCCCTGTTTAGGGAAGTTTTTAATGTTTGACGTTTTATTATTCTTTTACATTTGTTGGAAGCCGCCCAGAGTGGCTGGGGCAACCCAGTCAGATGGGGTGGATACAAATAATAAAATGATTGTTGTTGTTATCACTGATCTTGGACTCGTGAACCTCGCCCCGTGCTCCTAGACCAAGCTCTTCTCTGCCAACCCTATGCCTTGTGAGAGCTCTGAGACCGAATCGGCTCCTTTCCTGCTGCTGAGTCTGTACCGTTACTCTGCTTCGATAAAGGCCACTTCCTTACTTACAAGTAAGAGTGCCTGCTGTCATGTTTTGGAGCCAGGGCAGTAGCGTGGAAACAACCCTAATCTGAAATGTGACAGGAAGCACATTCTGCTACATAGGTTTGATTGCAAAAGGATCACAAAAAAGGTGAAGTGCAATCATTATTTAGTGGCTTTTCCTTCAAATGCACAGAGTTCAACCGTTGCTATCATACTGCAGGAGTATCATAAACTACCATATACAGGTAGGTAGCCGTGTTGGTCTGCCATAGTCAAAACAAAATAAAAAAAAAATTCCTTCCAGTAGCACCTTAGAGACCAACTAAGTTTGTTCTTGGTATGAGCTTTCGTGTGCATGCACACTTCTTCAGATACACATCTGAAGAAGTGTGTATCTGAAGAAGTGTGCATGCACACGAAAGCTCATACCAAGAACAAACTTAGTTGGTCTCTAAGGTGCTACTGGAAGGAATTTTTTATTTTATTTTGTTATAAACTACCATAGTTAGCAAAGCATCTTTTTTTTAACACTGTTTGGGCAATAAATAGAAGCAGATAAAAATGAAGTTTTAATCACTAACTTGCTGATGCTGTCTCACAGACAAAAGTGATCAGTTCATCTTCAATCTTCTTAAAGGCATCAAAGTCGTCCACAAAGAAGACATGCCTGTCACTAGGCTTGCTGCCAATGTTAACCAGTTCTGAATAATCAGCATCTGCTACTCCAATGGCAAATATACTGAACCCTAGGTTGGAGGGAGAAAAACACTTTTTTTTTTAAAAGCCTCAGATCCAACAACCGTTCCTCTTGCTAATCTTTTAACTAAACGCAGTACGGAAAAATAAAACCAGTTTTCTCCATCGCTCAGCAGAAGGCACAAATTCACTTCTCCACCCCAATAAACATCACCAGATTACTCTTTCAGCACTTTCATAAAAGGACTCTCCCTTTAGCCAGCCAAGAAAAAGGAATTCTCTCCCTTCAACCAGCCAAGTTTATTTTAGGAACAGAAACTGCGTAGTGTGTCCAACAGACAAAGAAGCACACAGATTAATTTCCCTTTTTTCTTTCAATAACGTATGACCTAATTATAACGCTTGCTTTGCCAACACACCGATCCAGCAAGTTAGGGTGCCTTGACCATTGTGCCAACACAATGCAACAGACCAGGGGCTTGAGCCGTTGGTGCACTGAACCCACAATTTTATTTTATTTTTAGATTGGTGGATGCTAGTTTAATAGCCCATGCCCCAGACACAGAAACTTCTGCATCAGAAAAAGAGAAAGAGACCTGAGACTCCAATAACTGCAGTATCTTCTGCATTTTATGCCACACTAGCAAAAATCACTGATACAAATATGGTAAGAAAGCTCATTTGACTCTCTCTACCTGATGTGGGTGGCGCTGTGGTCTAAACCACAGAGCCTAGGGCTTGCTGATCAGAAGGTTGGCGGTTTGAATCCCCGTGACGGGGTGAGCTCCCATTGCTCGGTCCCAGCTCCTGCCCACCTAGCAGTTCAAAAGCACGTCAAAATGCAAGTAAGATAAATAGGCACCGCTCCAGCAGGAAGGTAAATGGCATTTTCGTGTTTGCCAGAAGCGGCTTAGTCATGCCCAGAAGCTGTACGCCGGCTCCCTCGGCCAATAAAGTGAGATGAGTGCCGCAACCCCAGAGTCATCCACGACTGGACCTAATGGTCAGGGGTCCCTTTACCTTTACCTTTACCTGACTTTTATGAGAACACCTATAAAAGTGGTTAATGGATGGTTGAAGAGTCTGCATATATCAACACAATGTGCCTTGCAAATTACTTCCTTTTAAAACATACATCAAGCAAACAAATCACATGGAGCACTACTTTGCCACTTGCTTTTAAATTTTGTATTTAATGAAAGGCCTCCTGAGACAATTAAGTTGGAACAGGTAATTCTTAAGAGAATGGCCATTTACCACCAATATCAGAGGGAAGATGGACAACAGAAGCCTATTTCATTCATGTCCGGCTTGGGGAGTTTGGTCTGATTCAGGTGAGCTTTCCTTACGTTCCTATGCTCTTACCATCTAGCTGCATCTCTCTGGCGACTTTGTTCACATCATCCTGTGATCGCCCATCTGTGATCACTACCAAAACCTTTGGGATCCCCTTTCTGGTCCCCGAATCAATAGTAAATAAGGCCTGTTGAGCATGTTTAATTGCCTTGCCTGTAAAAAAGAGAAGAAAGTAACATAAACAGTGCACAGAAGTGTATTTATTTAATTTCTACCTCAACTTTCTCCACCAAAAAACATGGCCCCCAATGACCCCCTTTGTTGAAACCAGCAATGACAAAAATCTACCTGGCAATCTAGCTCACCTGTTTTGGTATTTCCTCCCTTGTATGCTATTTGCTGGATGGCCTCCAGAAGTGTTTCTTTCGTTCGGTAGGCATTCAGTTTAAATTCTGTCCTGGGATCATCACTGAACTGAGCAATGGCTACCTGCATAGAAAAATATAAAAAAATTGTCCGGTAGCAGCTTAGAGACCAACTAAGTTTGTTCTTGGTATAAGCTTTCATGCGCATGCACACTTCTTCAGATACCACTTCTTCTGCATAGAAAAGACACCTCACTCTCTCAGACACACTTACACACCTCAGGTCATGGTAAATTTTGATATTAAGGAGGCACATCATGAGAGCCACCACACCAACACGTCTAAGGAGAGTCCCAAAATGCAGGCAGTTGTGTAGATCCATTATTACACAAACATCAAAGATCAGTAATATATAATACCAAAGATATTGGGATCAGCATAACTTCAAACTTAGACATAGTTTCCTGCCAGTAAGCCCCACTGCCCTTAGTGGTGTTTACATCTGACTGCATAAGTTCAGCTTGTAGAACACACTGAGCTTTAATAACACATCTTCAGCTAGTTGAAATGCAACCTTTAGCTTTGAATTTGCAAAGAAGTGTTACCCTTTCAACTGCTGGCATGTAGCAGGTAGCCCATCAAAGAAAAAGAAAGAAGTAACCAGCCTCTGCTTGACTATTTCTCTTGTTCTTTCTGTGCTAATCTATCACAAATAAACTTGAAAGTCTCATTATCAGTGCCAAAGGAAGGAGGGCATATCAATAACCCTGGTACTCTGGGCTGATGAAATAACCATTCTTGGTCTGCAAAATCCCCGGAGATGCATTCCCCTGTACTGCACTGCTGCTCTCAAGATCTCTATAACTTGCATCAGATGCAAGAAGGATAAAGTGGCAAACCCAGCCTGCTCACTTCCTGCCTGGGTCACGAGAAACACGGACACCAGACTCCTCTTTTCTCATGTGTCCACCTGTCTAAAGACCACCATCTAGTCAAAGAAGAATGAAACAGTGGCAAATGGGAGATAAACTGAATGGGCGTTTACACTGAACCCTCCTCCCTTGAACAGAGGTGGCCAGTATATCTTACAGCTGCTCTCTATGATACTTTGCTCATCAACACGTCTCACCGAACTCTGTGTAGAGAAAGGGGCTTGGTCCTCCCAGCAGGAGCTATGTGAACACCTGCCATCTCCCATTCGTGTTGAAGTCAGCTTGTGTGGCCCACTTTGAAGACCACAGCAAGCCTTCAAATTTCAGAAGACTTGCTCGGAAGTGTGCTATGCAAAAAAAATAACCTATGTCATAAACTTATAGGTGGGTGTGTTTGGAATTGAGGTGTTAGGGCCATTTCAGTAACACAGTGAGTTTCTGTACAGGAATTAGCAACACTCTGGAATATAAATATTTACAGATCTAAAGAAAGATCCCACCACATGCTTTTCAAAAGCATTCGCCATAATATCGTATTTTGATTCATACCATTCCAAGCCTCCTTTTAATTAAATGTCTGCTCACATTTTGATTCCTGTTAATTCTTTCTCACATTCACTCACTCACCTGAGTTCCATCAGGGCCAATCTTATCAAGAGCTCCCACAGTGCTGTACAGGAAGCCAATTATTTTGTTGAAATTGTCATCTCCGATGCTCCATGAGCCATCCACCAAAAAGACAAGGTCAGCCTTCGCAGCTTTGCAAACTAAAGACATACAAAGTACTTTGGAATAAAAAAAGATAGCAGGTTTCTCATTCTAAAGTGATGCCTCTCCTCCTTGACATGTGTAAACCTGACTATGGAACCTAATAAATGTTAGGATCTCACTGAGTAACTATGAGCTCTACCCTGGAGAATAAAAAAACAAACAAAACAGCCTTCAAAATAGAATAATCCTTAAGATAATAATTGCATCGTTCACACCTGTTACTCTGCTACAGAAAGAGCTTACCTTCCTTTGCAGGAGGAATTGTAGGTTGTGGAGTGGTGGTTGAAGGGGTTGGTGGTGGTTGGGTTGGGAATGGCACTAGAAGGGGAAAAAAGAACAGTAAGAAGAAGCTTGAGTGTGTAAGAAAGTCAATTGTGAAAGCATTATTCGGATATTGGGAGAATGCAGAAAATGTGAATATTTTGTTATATATTCAAAAGCTCACAAAAGCATATTGTACTGAGCCCAGAATTTGGCTTTCTGGGAATCTCAGCTTTCATCTGTTTCAAAAAGGAGTTGCCAGCCCTCAAGGTTGCAAAGATTTGCCTGAAATCTGGAAGACCCCACAGTCCATCTCCACTGACAAAGTCTAAATGCATATAATTTTACTGATGAAATAGAACTTGTGGTGCTCCTTCTGGTTCATATTGCAGGGTTGGTGCCGTCTTTAGCACCACACAGGTATTTGAGTCAAGTTTAAGATTATGAAGTAAGGTGAGAGCAGTTTGATACTTACCCCCAACAATCAATGCACATCCCTAAGGCAGAGGGAAGGAAATGGGAGTTTGGAGGGGGGATTTCATCAATATTAGATTTGCATAACATTAGACCCAAACACACATCTGTCTTCTTTGTCTCAAAGCCAGGCCAGGGCTGTACTGAATCATTTTTCCTCCAGTCCAGAATCCCTGTGATCTGGAATCCCCCTGACATGGTGAAATACCATAGCTCAATATAGTAGAGCAGCCTTTCTCAACTTTGGGTCCCCAGATGTGGTTGGACTACAACCCCATCACCTATAGCTTGCAGAACCCATGATCAAAGATGATGGGAGTTGTAGTCCAACAACACATATGGACTCAAGGTTGAGAAAGGCTGTAGTAGAACATCTGCTTTGCATGTGCAGTGGCCCAAGGTCCAGTCCCTAGGTAGGAAAAGCATGTCCCCCATCTGAAACCATGGACAGCTTCTGCCAGTCACTGTAGACAACACTCAGCCAGATGGATGGATGGATGGATGGACTGTCCTGGTAAAAGGCAGTTTCTGATGTCTGGTGTTGGAACTGAAGGCTTGGGGTGCAACAGGTAAAAGATCCTGCTATGCCGACTAGGCAAAAGTCAAAAAGCCCAGTTCCTAATGCCTATACCAGGCCTAGCCAATCCAGAGGCTACATATGGCCTGCCAATCACAGAGGTCAGTGATGCATCCTTCTGTGTCTGAAGAAGTTAGCCTATTAAGCTAGACTCTATCCTCAGGTCCTGAGGCTCATGACTCCAGCCATGGAGTCCCTGATGCAATTGTATCAGATAACGGTGCCAAGTTTAGGAAATCAGGTGTGAAGGAGGTCTTCGTGTCTATGTCTGATGACGGAAAAATGAACCAAATTCTGATGGTATGTATACTTACAAGTCGTCTCCATTATGCTAACAGCAGGTCCCTCTATTTCTTGAAGCTGCGTATGGATACTGATTTTGTATTCTGTACCAGGAACGAGTTCAAAGAAGCAATGCCTAGGAGTTCCTCCACCAAGTAATACTTCCCCCTGTGTCCCATCTGGAATTAGAAATGGAGCTATTTAAAGATTAGGACGTGGGTCTAAAATAAAGGTAACACAATGAAGTGAAGCACAGCAAATCACCACCATCACCATCACTTTGGGCTGGATTCTATTAGCTGGTAATGCTATACTAAACTATGGCTTAGCAAGAATGTGCAAGCCCGCATGCTCCTAGAGAGAACGCAACTGGTTTTCTCGTTCTCCAGAACTACTGCTGCCGTACTGCTGTGAGCTAAGCCATGATTTGACTTAACATTTCATCTGAACCTGGGACTATGGTTTGTTTGATTCCAGACAAACCAAAAGCTATAACCAAGGAGGACTGGGGGAGGAGTACATTCTTCATTGTCTTTTCTCCAGGAATCCTCACGTTCCATGCAAGGTGGGTCACTTTCATGATAGTTCATCTTTGTTTAAGTCTCACTATAATATGGTAAGTGGGTAATAATCATGAATTAGGCAACATAGTATCTTAGTAGTTGACAGATGTTTTGGCATCATACTGATGCTATGCCCTTATGACTTACCAAGAGGTGATTCGATCACAACCCTGTATGCTGTTGCATGTCTATGAAGTTGCCACTGAGCACAGATACTTGTCATGCGGACTTGATAAGCACTCGGATTTGTGACTCCCAAGTACACTGAAATGGAGTACAGGGATAAAAAAAACATTCGTCATTTCTTTAGATGCAGAACCTACTTGTTGCTGATTTAAAATTTGGGTTTTCTCATACTTGTCTGTCTTGTTTGTTATTAATATTGTTCTGTACGTTTTACTTTTATGTACCTTAAACTTGAAGTAAGAACTTCATGCTGAAGAGCAAGCAAAAACATTTCCTTTAGTGGTTGGAATTCAATATTCTGTTGAAGGCTAAGGTTACCAATGAAATATGGCCCTTGGAGATTAGAAATTGGATAACAAGAAGTTGAGGGTTCTTACATGTTTTGGCTACGCCAGCTAAAGCATCGCTGAATCCCGTTGAGTAGGAAGCAAATACTTTAACGCTGTATTCAGTTCCACTGAGCAAATTCAAAATGAGGATCGTGCTGATATCATCTCCCACAAACGTCTCCAGGGCTGGTCCAGGGACTGCAGGAAGCGAGAGGAATATAAAGGACTTAGGCAGGGAAACACAGCTTGAAGATACCACAAAATTTCATTACAGTGGTGCCTCGGTTTACGAACTTAATCCGTTCCGGAAGTCCGTTCTTAAACCGCGATGCATTTCCCTAATGAGGCCTCCTGCCATCGGTGCCCTTCCACCGTTTGGCTTCCATTCGTAGACCGAGGTAAAATTCGCAAACTGGGACACTACTTCTGGTTTTGCGGAGTTCGTATACCGAATAGTTCGTAAACAGGGCTGCTCCGAGGTACCACTGTACTAGCATCTGATCACATAAAATCATGCTCATTCTTAAAATGAAATATTTTTCTAACCAACTTTTTTCCAGTTTACAAAACACACACACAAATAAACCCTGCTAGCTTCTTAAAGGCAATTCTTATTTACCACACATTGAAATAAACTACATAAGCAACCATTTTAGACACTCACTGTTCACAGGTTTATATACAATCCTGTATCCCATTGTGGGAGATGGAGGGGCATCCCAGCTAATCCGCAATCGGTTGTACCATTCGTCAGAGACCCTGAGATTTTGAGGCGCAAACAGAGGCACTGCAAAATGAAAACGTATTACAAATGAAATGGTTCTCAGTACATCCTGGAGATGCAGCACTTGCTTAAAAAGGGACAGTTGCTGATATTTCAACTTTTGCAGGAAGATAAACCTTTGTACTCACAAGTTTTCCCCGGAGCTGACAGACTGACACCTTCCCCGTCAGAATAGATGGGGGTAACCATAACTTTATATTCAGTGTCTGAGAGCAAAGGCTGAAGAAGCAAACTGTTTTGCCTTGCAGGGACCATTACCTAGTCAGGGAAAACAAAACAAAAAGAGCTATGATTAACTTCTGTATTTCGCATCTGTTTCAGAGCTTCTCGAGCCACAGGACCACTTTAGGTGATTAGACCTCCTCTGCACCGGTGGACTAGGTTCTAGAAAAAGAAAAGCCATGTACAGGACTGGTGCTAAGGCTTCTGGCACCCTAGGCGAGTCCAATCTTCTGGCGCCCCCCGCCCCCTGCCAAAGCCTGCTTTAGTGGGAGGTGGGGGGGTGGAGAGGCAAGCAGCGGTTTCTCCACTGTAGCAGAGAAGCCACTGCTCGCCCGCCCGCCCCCCGCCAAAGCCTGCTTTAGCGGGAGCCGGGGGGTGGTGTAGGGGGCAAGCAGCACCTCTCTGCTACAGCGGAGAAGCTGCTGCTAGCCCGTCCTGCACCCCCGCCCAAGCCTGGCCAGTGCCCCCTCCATTTTGGCGCCCTAGGTGATTGCCTAGTTCGCCTAAATGGACGCGCGGGCCCTGGCCATGTATACACTCTCCAAGGTGAAAATGCCGATGCTGTGTGGGTTTGTCAAACGTCCATCTCTTTAGAAACAGATGCAGGCCATGACTTCTGAATTTAACTGCAGCACATGCAAGATTATCATGCACGAAGACATGCGCGATGTAGATAGTAACATCCAGTGGTGCCTCCGAGAAGGTTCCCCAGACTCTGAGCTTTCATTTTTTTAAAAAAGTAAGTTGAGCCTTAAGTATAGTTAAAGGTCCGTATAGTTAAAGCTATGGTTTTCCCAGTAGTAATGTATGGAAGTGAGAGCTGGACCATAAAGAAGGCTGATCGCCGAAGAACTGATGCTTTTGAATTATGGTGCTGGAGGAGACTCTTGAGAGTCCCATGGACTGCAAGAAGATCAAACCTATCCATTCTGAAGGAAATCAGCCCTTTATGTTGTGATCAAAGCAGGCAGTTTCAGATGGGGTTGTTCAAAACTGCAGTTTTCAAACTGTCCCAGGAGAAAACAAGGGTTCCTTGGAAACTTATCAAGGTTACATAGATGGAAGAATCATTAATGACATATAAGCATCCCTGAAATACAGCTTGCTCACCATTTACATGTACAGTGGTACCTCGAGTTACAAACGCCTGAGGTTACAAACGCTTCAGGTTACAAACTCCGCTAACCTGGAAGAGTTACCTCGAGTTGAGAACTTTGCCCCAGGATGAGAACGGAAATCGTGTGCTGGCGGCACAGCGGCAGCAAGAGGCCCCATTAGCGAAAGCACGCCTCTAGTTAAGAACAGTTTCAGGTTAAGAACGGACCTCCGGAACGAATTAAGTTCATAACTAGAGGTACCACTGTATTAGGCAGACAAAGGGGAGTGTTTCAATGCATTTTGGGGGCCTATATCTGTTTCATGCAGGGGTGACAGTGAGGCTGAACAGGCACTGTCAGCATCCTGTGTCAACAGAGTGTGCACTCGTCTAGAACATGGCCCAGAATCCTTTGCAACATGCAAGAGATTCCATGGCAGACGCTTACTGGGTTTTATTGGCCTTCAAGATGATATGGAATTGTTTGCTGAAGGTAGGACTCGGGGATTTAAGAAAACCAACTGGTTGCTTTAAAAGGTTGCAAGAGCGCTAAGTGATATCATGTGTGACAGTCAAAGAGAAGAAAACAAAGCTCCAGCCTTCGCGACTTTATGGAACTGATTTTTGGTTCACGTCATTCATGAAAAGGCTTGGCATCGTGCAGCATAACCACAGCAAAAGCCACAGAGGCTTGGCGCAACTGGCCACATTGCACATCTGGAGAGCAGCAGTACATTCTAGAACCAAACACGGAGCGCACATTGGTCTGAAGCCACACGTGACAGGAACAAATTGAAATTTCAGCTTTACAAAAATGGCAACCGTTGTCATCCTTTGATGGTGCTTTGATGGTGTTTCCTGCTTGGCAGGGGGTTGGACTGGATGGCCCTTGTGGTCTCTTCCAACTCTTTGATTCTATGATCCTTGAACAACGCATTTCTACTGTTTAAAAAAGCTGGACAGAAGATTCTCTACTGCAAGCAGGGCGACCTTTGGATCTCCAGATCTTGTTGAACTCTGATCTCCCACCAGCCCAGCAAAAGCAGCCAATGGTCAGGCCTGGTGGGAACTATAATCCAACAACAACTGGCAGGCTACCGGTTCCTCAAGCCCGCTCCACAGCCAGCTCACTGAGATGCTAAATCAAGGCCAGGACTGTACCACTTCAGACTGCAGCTGGGGTCTTGCATGATTAAATGCTGGTAATTATACAATATACCATTGTTTACACACTTCTAAAAAAAAAAAGATTTTGGAAGTTTGCACACTTTTTTTACAGCCTGGGGAGAAGCACACATTGATTTGACAGACTGCTTTTAATTATTATTTTTTAAACGCTTTCTACCAAAGCCTCATAAAACCTAGAAGAAACTGAAGAAACAAAAAGGTAGAGATCATCAATTAACACACTCCTTTTGACATTTTTATTAACAAGAGCTTCCCACAAAATAGAGATCTGATTAAGACGGCAGACTGCAAGAAGAAACATGAAGCACTATTCCACGCGCGCAGCAGCGAATAATCCTTTATAGCTGCCAAATGTCTGACGAGAACCTCATCAGAGCACGACAGGCTAGCAAACAAAGCAGAGAGATCAAATTGCATGGTGAGTCGAGGTGGGAGAGGAAAAACTCACATTTGACGGTTGGAATTGTAGAGTCGGAAGGGACCACGAGGGTCATTTAGTCCAACCCCCTGCAATGCAGGAATCTTTTGCCTGACGTGGGGCTCCAACAAACGACCCTAAGATTAAGAATCTAATACTCTGCCAACTGAGCTATACTCACATGACAGAATAAACCATTTGTTCTGTTTTTACAAAAGGAGAAGCATTTTTAGTTGTTCCCAGGGGGGAATAAAAAGATATCATCAGCCTTACAGGTAGGTAATGTAAGGAATTCTAGAGATCTCCCTTGTGATCCTATAGGCCTGGAACTTACTCCCTGATCCTGTACTTGTTCTCTTCACTCAAATCGCTTCTTAAAAACCCACCTTTCCATGAGAACTTTGGCTTCACCCATTAATCGATATCCCATCGGCAATCTGCATTTAAAGCAGAATCATACCACTTGGAACAGTCATGGCAACCTCCGAAAGAATCCTGGGAACTGGAATTTCTTAAGGGTGGTGAGAGTTGTTAGGAGACCTTGGACTTCCCTGGGAAGAGGGATCTGTTGCTCAAACACTCTGAGAACTGCAGGTCTGTGGCGGTGAGTAGGGAGTAGCTCTCAACACCTTTAACAAACTACAGTTCCCAAGATTCTTTGGGGGAAGCCATGACCGTTTAAAGTGGCATTTGAGGAGGGATGTGGATGGCGCTGTGGTCTAAACCGATCGGAAGGTCGGCGGTTCGAATCCCTGCGACGGGGTGAGCTCCCGTTGCTCGGTCCCAGCTCCTGCCTACCTAGCAGTTCGAAAGCATGTCAAAGTGCAAGTAGATAAATAGGTACCACTCCGGCGGGAAGGTAAATGGTGTTTCTGTGCGCTGCTCTGGTTTCGCCAGAAGCGGCTTAGTCATGCTGGCCACATGACCCGGAAAAACTGTCTGCGGACAAACGTCAGCTCCCTCGGCCAGTAAAGCGAGATGAGCGCCGCAACCCCAGAGTCGTTCGCTACTGGACTTAACTGTCAGGGATCCTTTACCTTTACCTTTTATACTGCTTTGAGTGCATAGTGCATGCAAGGCCCAAATTTTACTGTACTTGTTCTCCTTCGTCCCTTGTTATCCTGCCAACTTTTTGCTGCTGAAACTGCAAAATAATACATGCGCTGATGACATTGTAAGCATGTAAGTATCTATAAACTCACAAGCCACACAAGCATAATTATGTGTGAGATCTATCTCAGGGCGTCTGCTAGCATTTAGCCATTGTAGGATAAGTCATTTGCCTCCTTGTTATGGAAACCAAGACTCCAAGCTGAGCCATACAGAAAAGTCATACCAACCGTTCTTACCGCTTCCTCACCCCGATCACCGTCAGCGGTGAGGTACGTCACCCTGAACTGACGTACGTTGTAGTCCGAAATGTCCCATTTGACTCTCAAGCTTGAGGTAGTTTCGTCGTCTATGACGAGATTTCTTATTCCTGTTCGAAAGACTGAAATGATATCAAACGTGTTTGTTTTCAAAATCTTTTTTTAAAAACTGGATTTTATTAATATCACAGAGAATTTGGGGGCCGCACAATACCATAGCTGTCTAGCTCACGAAGACACAACAGTAAAATGCAATAATTAAGAAACATTATAAAACCATTGCAGTGCAAACATTTCCATATAACCGGTAGGGTACAGGTTCAGGTTTTAAGATCGCAGGTTCTAAAAATCTAAGTGGATAATGAGGTAATCCCCCGGGGCAAAAAAAAAAATCCATAAAGAATGGACCAGGTGAGCCTCTCTTAGGAGACTTTTCCATAACTGGGGTGCCACCACCGATAAGACTTTCCCCCTAAGAGCCATCAGCCACACTTCACTTGCAGGGCCTCTGAAGAGAATTTTAAGTTAGAGGTGGGGATATGTGAGGAAAATTCACATTCTGAAAATCTGTTTGAAGCATATTGGCATACTTTCCTTTCCATTTCCTTTCCTTTTTTTCACTTTTGCAAAAAAAAAAAACAAATAGGCCCAATAATATTGAGGACAAAAATGGGCTGTACAAATATTTAAGATATTTTTCATCTTCTAAATAAAAACATAATTTGTACCTGCTGTTGTAGGCCGGAAAGTTGTGGTACTAGTCGTGGTGATGGTGGTCATTTCAGTAGTTGTTACTTCAACTGAAAAAAACAACACAATATGGAACCTTTCATACGAAACATCATTTTAGCAATCGCATCTTCATGCCATTCACATACATTTATCTACTGGCTGTGGAAATGTGGGAACATTTTAATGAATTCAACCAGGGCCATCTTTACCCATGGGTGCAAGGGGTCCGGGGCACCTGGGCACCGAATTCTGAGGGGCGCCAGGCACCTGCCGCTGAAGCCGCCTAAGCGTATCGTATTGAGCTGCTATGTGGCAGCAGGGTCAGCGGCACCTATGACACGAATGTTCTCACGCCACCTGGGACCGAGCAATGGGCACTCACCCTGTCGCAGGGATTCGAACTGCTGACCTTCTGATCGACTCAATGGTTTAGGCTCAGTGGTTTAGACCACAGCGCCACCCATGTCCCTATATCCTGGCACACCAGAGATCAGTTTTGAATGCCCAAGCTTATCTTGGAATGCATAGGAACATAGGAAGCTGCCTTTATACCGAGTCAGGCCACTGTTCCCTCTTGCTCAGTATTGTCTCCCAACCTTGCCTGGAGATGCCGGGGATTGAACCTGGGACCTTCTGCGTGTAAATCAGATGCTCTACCACTGAGCTACGGAACTTCCCTGAGTGGAGAAAGAGGGAAATGCCCCTTGAGAAGGTGCCAAGTGACTGCAGAGAGTCACCCCCACCCACCCACCACCCCGTGTATCAGGGAATTGTGGAACTGTGTTTTTGCAGCCCACGGGGCAGTGTTCCCAGACAGACTAGAGCTATGCCATCTCCCTTTTGAGAAATTAAGCCCCTGGGGGTGGGTGGGAAGAGAAGGTTGCAGTGTTTTTCCTGTCGTACGTGTGGTCCCAAGGACAGCAATGACGTCACTTTCGCTTTCGTCATCAAAGATGGCCACCAAGGACACCTCATACTCTGTACTTGGCAGCAGGCCTTCAATCTCGTATGTGTCCACCTCTCCGCTGAGGACGATCTGAAGGAGACAGAACGGCAGACAGAAAGACATATCACCCATCCCAGCTGCTCAGTGGATTTGTTACTCATACATACAATTCTGGGACCTGCAATAACATGTTGCGGTGTGGATTGCTCCAGCCAGCCAGTCATGCCCATTTCCAGAATACTCCGTTCCATTTCATCGCCTCCTCCCTCCTCCAGGTTTTCCATCCCCACTCCCACTTCTTAAAAAGTCTGAATTCCAAGGCCACTGAATATGCTCAGTCTTCACCGAGCTCTTTTTGGGTTTGCCCCCTCCATGGAGTTGCTCTCCCCCCCTCCCCTCATCATTGGCTCAAAGTACGTTTCCGAGCACAATTCAAAGTGTTGGTGCTGACCTTTAAAGCCCTAAATGGCCTCGGCCCAGTATACCTGAAGGAGCATCTCCACCCCCATCGTTCAGCCCGGACACTGAGGTCCAGCTCCGAGGGCCTTCTGGCGGTTCCCTCACTGTGAGAAGTGAGGTTACAGGGAACCAGGCAGAGGGCCTTCTCGGTGGTGGCGCCCTCCCATCAGATGTCAAGGAAATAAACAACTATCCGACTTTTAGAAGACATCTGAAGGCAGCCCTGTTTAGGGAAGTTTTTAATGTTTGAAGTTTTATTCTGTTTTTAATGTTCTGTTGAAAGCTACCCAGAGTGGCTGGGGAAACCCAGCCAGATGGGCGGGGTAGAAATAATAATTTAACATTAAATATTAATATTAAAGGGTTTTTTTGTACTTCTGCAAATCCTGAGTTTCCCCCGAGCCTGCTCATAGTTCTCTCTTGTGCATGGATGTTGTTGGTTTGGCCAAAAGAGAAAGGACCAGTACAGTCGTACCTTGGAAGTCATACAGAATCTGTTCCGAAAATCTGTTCGAGTTCCAAAATGTTTGAAAACCAAAGCACGGCTTCCGATTGGCTGCAGGAAGCTCCTGCAGCCAATCGGAAGCCGTGGAAGCCCCATCGGACGTCCGGCTTCCAAAAGAACGTTCAAAAACCGGAACAGTCACTTCTGGGTTTCGATCGTTTGGGAGCCAAAACATTCGAGAACTAGGCTGTTCAAAAACCAAGGTACAGCTGTGCTTGGAGCATGAGCTTGCTGTTAATATACAGGATACCATATGAGAGGTAAGAACAGTCACCTCTTCAGCTTCTTCCCCACCCAGTGGAATCCATGCCAGTCGAAGAAGAGCAACATCTGAGGATGGCAGCTTCCAGTTGACTCTAAAACTATCTGTGGATACTTCGTGTATTTCCAGATACTGGGGAGATGGAACTTTTTCTGCAAGATAGTATCACACCAGAAAGAAAACTTGTTATAAAGATTACTGAGAGGATTGAAGAGGAAGCATTATGAAAGCACTCCAAGGCACCCTATAAACATGGTAGAATTAATTGGGGTGTATTTGTTCCATTTCCAAAAACTAGAGCAACCAAGGAGGACAGAATCCCATGGAGTGATTTTCATTTCAGTTCTTTGGCACAGGGGATTGCTTAGCCTTAAGAGGTTCAAATTTGACAGAATTGTGGGGGGTTTTGCGGTTCAGAACACCCCAATGCAACCGAATGCTGGAAAGAAACACTTTCTGAAAGGAATTCTGAGGAGTTTACTTCATCTACATAATTTATTCAGCAAACTGGCAAAACCTAACTTGCCTCCAGCTATCCAATATTTAAATGCCTCTCTTTCTTTCTGTAGCCACCTTTAGAAGATATCGGACAAAAATGCCTATTTGCATTTCTTTTAATTTCAAGTTTCTAAACTGTCAAGTGAATGAAAAGTCGAGAGGTTATTACGTTCCTTTTTTCTTAATTTTTTTTTTTTTAATTGCAGTGCGAGACTGTTGCAATTACTTTACTTTCCGGAAAAGCTAAGGAATATTACGGTTGTGCTTGGATAGCTTTCAGAAATGCAGCCAGACTTACTCGTGGTGAAGCTGCCAGTGAGTGCCTCAGACTGCCCTTCATCATAGAGGGAGAAAATAGCAACAGTATACTCAGTGAGGGATGTCAGGCTCTGCAGAATGTGTGTTGAAACGCGGCCAACCTCTTCCTGCAAAATAAAAGGAGCCCCGTCAATCAGAAACCATGTGGAAAGTCCCAAGGGAGAACTCAGCTGGCTTGCACCGTCTACATCAGAATGCAAAAGGCAGGCTTGTATTGAGCTGTGTGAGTTTCCTAACAGATGAAGAAAGCCTTCTAGATGCCAGAATGTACCCTTCAGAGGTTTGGCAAAAGTTTCGTATTATAGCAAGAAACGGACTGCTTCCACACACACACACACACACACACACAGTCAGCTACAGGGAAGAGACGAGGGAGAGAAAGGGGATGCTATACCCCTCTCATAAAATACCAGATCCTGCTGCTGAAATGGACCACCAGGGCTTGGGAGGAAGGGAGGAAGCAGAGCACCTGTACGACATGTGTTTTTAAAACAAACAAACCGCAAAATGGTGTTTCTGTTTCAAGACCCATGCAGTTACTTCCTTAACCGCCTTTGGAAAGGTCCATCCAACCTTCCACCCACAGGGCTGGTAGCAAGGAAGAGGAAAATCTGGCATCAACGCTAACAGAAAATAAAGATGGACTCAGGGAGCAGGGGTGGAATCCAGGTTATGACATGCACGTTTTTCAAAGCCCTGAAACACATTTATCAAACAAAAATTCAGGTGTCTCCCCACTTAGGCGGGGGTTATGTTCCTGGGCATTACACATATAAGTAAAATTGCATGGGGGGGGACGTTCTAAAAAGCTGGTGAACACCATCCAATTGGTCCCTCCAAACCTCCCTTCTCAAATTCTAACTCTTCACAGTCCTCAAAGGTCAGTGCAAAGCATCATGGGATTGCAGTTAAAAATACTCCTGAGATTGCTAGCCATTTTCCTGCTCTTTCCGAGCCATTTTTGCCCCTTTTGTGGCTTTTTGCTGTTTAAATTCATTTATTTAAATATTTCATGGCGTCTTCTGAGTTTCTAGACGGTTATCTTGACATTCCTTGGCATCCCTCTAGGCATGGAGCTTTCTGTAGGTCTCTGAAGTATCAGTAACTGGCAGATTGCAAACAGGATATAGGTATTTCATAATACATTTGCTCCTTAAAAAAAAAAAACAACAACCTAAAAATCTGCTTACCTCATTGGTTTCTGTTCCATCCGTTTTGACATACATAATCCGATAGCCTTTCACCTTTTTAGAAGCAGGATCCCATGTTACCTTTGCTGAATTGTGTCCCACATTTGAAAACATCAAGTTCTGTGGTGGGCTTAAAGGTACTGCAAAAGGTGGAGGGAAGTTCAAATTACAAACTTTTTTAAAAAACCAAAAAAAACTACCGTATTCTTCCATCTACAAGACGCCCCCTATTTTTGTGTTAACAACCAATCACCAGTCCACCCTTGGCACTATCCGTGTATAAGATGCCCCCTAATTTTTGACATTATTTTTTTTGGGGGGAAACCTAGTCTTATACACAGAAAAATACAGTATTTATCTTTGGGTTAGCCTTTGGGTTGGTTTCAGTTTAACCCTGATGTTTCATTCTTTTGGTGTGGTTGGTGGGCTACTTAAAAATGAGGCTGCAGTCTAGATTAAATTTTAAATTGTATTTTAATCTGTATTTTAATGAATTGTTTTATGTTTTTGTTGTGATTTTATTGGTGTTAGCCGCCCTGAGCCCGGTTTGGCGGGGAAGGGCGGGGTATAAATATTATTATTATTATTATTATTATTATTATTATTATTATTAATCTTAAACATGTAGAAAGAAAAAACACATTGTAAAGAAAACATGAACTCCATATGCTTGAATTCAAGCTGAATGAGTCCCAATGACTTCAATGGAAGTCAGCAATCATTCCAACAGCTGGTGTGTAATCAGCCCCTGGGAATGTTTTCGGACTGTCAAAATGTCCAAGTTGCATGCTTTTTTCTCCCCGTGTAACAAAGTGCATACATGCCATATGCCGCATTTTTCAGTGTATAAGACTAGGTTTTTTCTTTTAAAAATATGTTTAAAATTGGGGGTCATCTTATACATGGATACAATCTCCTCCCGTTTTCTTAATTTGGAGTCCCCCCCCAACAGGGGGCATATTATACACAGGGGCATGTTATACACGGAAAAAATATGGTATTCTATTTTTTTTCTGTGTGGAGGGTTATTTATTTGTTTTCATTGGAGGAATCCAAACATACTGTACAAGTCTCTCTTTCCCTGGCAGTCTAAAGCAGAACTGTCCTGGTACAGTTTTAACTGCAATTCATGTACACCAACACTTACTCAGTGGCCCTCTCGACCAAAATTATAGCTCTGTGTCTGCCACATCCCTCTTCTTGTGGAGAAAAATGCATCTAGAATCCGATAGAGCAAGGAGAGGAAACCAGAAACTCTCCAGACTGGACTACAGCCCCCCCCCCATCATCTTTGGCTGCAAATACAGCATACATGACTCTCCACCCCAAAGAATCCTGGGAACTGTAGTTTGTCAAAGCTACTGGAAGCTACACTTCTGTAAGGAATAAACCACAGTTCTCAATGATTCTTTGGGAGAAGTCGTGTGCTTTAAATGGTATGACGTGCTTTACCATACCATTTAAAGCTCACAACTTCTCCCAAAGAATCTTGAGATCTGTGGTTTATTCCTTACAGAAGTGTACCTTCCAGTAGCTTAGACCTCTGGATGAGAGCTGGAGTCCAGCAATATCTTGAGGACCAGTTTCTCCCATCCTTGTTATAGTGAAGAAGGCAGTTGCAAGTAATTATGAGCAAAAAAACAACAACCCAGTCAGCTGGGAAAGGATTAAGCACTGTATTAAAGGTAAAAGTAAAGGGCCCCCTGACCATTAGGTCCAGTCGCGGACGACTCTGGGGTTGCGGCGCTCATCTCACTTTATTGGCCGAGGGAGCCAGCGTACAGCTTCCGGGTCATGTGGCCAGCATGACTAAGCCGCTTCTGGCAAACCAGAGCAGCGCACAGAAATGCCGTTTACCTTCCCGATGGAGTGGTACCTATTTATCTACTTGCACTTTGATGTGCTTTTGAACTGCTAGGTTGGCAGGAGCAGGGACTGAGCAATGGGAGCTCACCCCGTCGCAGGGATTCGAACCGCCGACCTTCTGATCGGCAAGCCCTAGGCTCTGTGGTTTAACCCACAGCGCCACTGTATTACCCCCTCGGGAAAAAACCACAGTCTCACAAGGCTGTATTATTTACATTTTTAAACTTCTTTTCCTTGCACACATTTGTAATGTTGCATGCAACTCGCTCTCTGGTTTCATGGCTACATGTTTACTAGCATAAGCTGTTTTGAATGAAAAAGTCTGGATCCTTTCATAACACAACAGAAAAACGTGCCAGCTGAGGAACTTCTGGCTTAAGACACAATTTTCTAGGGAAACGTTCAGCACAAGCCATGCGAAAATGAAAACCTTGGATTGGCATGAAATCAAAGAGACAGCACATGAGATATTTCCGCTGGAACCGTGCCTTACATGTTTTTACACATGTGTGTAATAACAAGGACCTAGGGAGTTTCACATGGTCCTTCCCCATGAATTGAAAGAGTACATGATGGGGATCGGGGGCCTGAGTGGTCTAGCCAGGGCTAACCCCTACCATTAGGCAAATTGAAATGACTGCCTCAGGCAGCAGATGCTGGGAGGAAGAAGCAATCACTTTAAAGGCCCCTGACCATTCCTGACCATGTGATGGAAGAAAGAGCAATGTATGGTACCCAGCCTGCCTAGCCACTCCAGACTGTCATGTTTGTTTCAGGTTCAGTGGTGTAAGAAGAATTGCTAGCCCAATCGGCTTCTTTATATGGAATGGGGAGGGCTACCTTCTAACCCCAATAGTCCAGAGAATACATTAGGCAAATTGAAATGACTGGGAGGCAAAGAAAATATTTTCTCAGGCAGCTAAGGTAAAGGTAGGTAAAGGGACCCCTGATGCTGGGACTCTGGGGTTGGACTCATCTCGAAGCAGGGATCAGCTTCCGGGTCATGTGGCCAGCATGACTAAGCCACTTCTGGCCCCTGTTTACCATTCTTTGATGCTTTGACTGCTAGGTTGGCAGGAGCTGGACCGAGCAACGGGAGTCATGGGGATTTGAACCGCCGACCTTCTGATCGGCAAGCCCTAGGCTCTGTAGTTTAACCCACAGCGCCACCCGCGTCCACATCTTAAAACAAAATACAAACAAAAAGAAGAAGCAATGCATTGTGGTTACTTTGTTCTACTCCATCATAACCATCATTTTGGTGGTTCTGGGGGATATTCATAGATGGTGCCCACCTGCCTTCCCTAAACAATGCCTGTGGGACTGAATACTCTCCACCAGATTTTAATGCCAGAAATTCATTTTCAAACACGCGAATCTCTCCTAGAGTTTTGCTCCTGGAGCACTGAATCACCTACATGTTGTTTCTTGTCCTGTAAGCGGGTCGCTGGCTTCCTCTCCAAACATTGCGTAAACTGTGACTGTGTATTCTGTGTTGGGCAGAAGACCCTCCAGTTCAATGTCTGTTGAGCTTTCTCCAATTTTCATCTGCGGATGAAACAAAGCGATGGTTCATCATATATAAACCAATGAAGCAGCATAAAAAGGGGGGAGGAAAGGCCTTATTCCTCAAGGGGAGGGGCAGTGGCGGAGCTTCATGCTCCGGCATCAGGGGGCGGAGAGCAGGCAGGGGCCACGCTAGGGCGCAGCCCGCAGGAGCATTGCTCCCAGCATGGGCAGGGGGCAGCTGCGATGGCACCCCACCGGGATCGCGCTGCCAGGGGTGGTGCGCTCCCCCCGCACTCCTCTTCCTCCACCACTGGGGAGGAGAGAGCCCCTATTTATTTAGTCAATTTTGGGTGCTTGAAAGTCTCCTCTGCAAAGCCAAGTAAGGAGGGCATGGAAACACGGATCCAGAACTCTTGGGAGGAAAATCGCAACTGGGCCGAGGTGTGTTACGGGGGAAATGTTAAACACCCCTTTGTTTGCCACTTCCCCTCATAAATCGCTGCCTCCTGATACAGTTTTGCAAAGGAGGAGGAGCAACTGAGGTTTGAATATATGAAATTGAGGAAGAACATACAAGGCCAGCCTTGCATGCATGAGGGTGAAGAAATCTGCCTCAGGGAGCAGTACCAAGATGGAGAAAGAGACAGGGGAATGTGGGAACCGGTGTCTTAGTGGTACAACAAGACTTCTGAAAGTGTTGGCTTTATCCAGAGGTGGGAGTACCATTTGGGATCTGGTCTTGAGTCAGAACCAGGTACATGTTGTACTGCCCACAGAGACACAGGGCAAGGGTTCGTTTTAAGGACTAGAAACAACCACCCAGCATACAGGTGAGAGGAGGAGGAGAAGAAGGAGACCTCTCCTCTGCACAAAAGGCCTCAAGATTCCTCTTGTGAGACTGCGGTTGTTGTTGCAACAATAAAAGAAAACACACCTCAAAATGGCAGCTGGAATAAGATGGCTGTGGAGATGGCAGCTATGATTAGTGTATTTAAGAATTATTTCCATAGGGCGAGGTTTAGTTACCGCTAACACAGTTTACAATTTGAAGTGAGTCTTTCTGTCCCCTTGAGCTTCTTCACTGGGTGTAGTAGTAGTAATAATAATAAAGACTGGCTTATTTGTTGAAAATCACTGTCTATAGGGTGAGGTTCTCGAGCTTGCTGATTTCAGCAAGTTTTCATTGAAAGGGGGTACATGCCCATAGCTACAGATCATGGAAAGAACAAAGCACAAGTCTATGTGAGCTCTCTACACCCTTAGAGCCTTGCATGTCTTTGCATGTTGTTAAGTCTCCTTCTCTGAATGGGAATAAATGCCATTTCAAACACACAAACTGAGCAATGGAGCAGAGACGGTGCCCCCCTCACACTGTCTAAAGGGGCAGGTTTTGTTCACCAAGTCAAGAAAATGCATGCTGGTTCTGACAATGGAGGGAAGGATCTGTAGATTTCAGTCCTCGCAGTTTCTCATTCTGCTGATCTTAAATTCAACTCTTTACATTTTGCAGCTATATTTGTGATTTTCCCACCCTTTAAAAAAAATCCTAATGAAAATCCATCAGCATTTCAATGCAGTTTTATCCTAATGAATACATTTTATATGCCATCTTGGCTAATGGGAAACATTTCTACAAACAGGGGTGTAGCAAGGGGGAGCGCGTAGGGGGCGGTCCACCCCATGTTCCATAATGGAGGGAGTGACAAATTATCAAGGAACAATTACTGCCCTACTAGGGCGGTTCATAAAAAAAAACTTTTTTTAAAAAAAATGCCTGCTCCAAAGGTCTTATCTTACTATACTAGGGATTATATAGGGATCGGTTAATATCTTGACCCTCCTCCACCAAAATAGCTGTTTACTTGGCTGTTTTCCTATGTCGTGAAGGCTGAAATTTCAGTTCAGTGGAGCACTTACTGTTCCCAACCCTAACCCTGTGGAAAGCCATCTAATTAGACTTTAATTTGATTTTGAGATGTTTTTAGGAGGTAATTTAATTATTGTTTGATTTTATACCAATGTTATGTATCTGATGTTAGCCACCCTGAGCCCGACTTCGGCCAGGGAGGGCGGGATATAAATAAAAGTTTTTTATTATTATTACTTGTTATTATTCCTTTGTAAGAAAATATGAAATAATGTAAAACCATTTTTGCGGGGGGGGGAATAAATGGGGGGTGACAAGAAATTTTCCACGCCGGGTAGCACCTGATCTTCCTACGCCTCTGTCTGCAAATAATTTCCCCTAATTCGATGCATTACGGTTTGCTATTTTCCATAAATTCTTTATTTTTATGTACACTTTCCACTAATATATACATTGTTTTGTAAGCACTGTTCGGTTGGAAAACTGCACCGCAAAATTCAGATGTGTGTGAATTTCAAGGGATAGCTGTGCTTCGGTTCACATGTAGTTTCAGAAAGTGCAAATTATTGGGGGGGGTGGCTTTAAATGTGTAATGAATCAATACTCTCCTCTGTCTCTAATTCTGACTAAATCTTAGAAATTACCAAGGGCCAAACAACATGTTTAGTGCATAGAAGGCAGCTACATCTTTGGTTTTTCTTTAATTGATTAATTACAGGGGGGGGTTCTCAGTGCTAATTGTGAGCACAGCAAGCAGGGAGGAGAAGAGTTTTACCTGTCTACACATCCTGCTTTTATAAGAACATATAAATCCTAATGAAGTGTTCTGGGGAGGCAATGAATCTTTTCAAGAAAATAAGCACACACTTTGATGAGAAGTTACAGGTAGGTAGCCGTGTTGGTCTTCCATAGTCAAAACAAAATAAAATAAAAAATCCCTTCCAGTAGCACTTAGTTGGTCTCTAAGGGGCTACTGGAAGGAATTTTTTCATTTTATTTTGTTTTGATGAGAAGACGATTCATCATGCTCTTAGAATCTTAGAATCATAGAGTTGGAAGGGCCCGCAATGGTCTTCTAATCCAACCCCCTGCAATGCAGGAATCTTTTGCCCAAAGTGGAACTCGAACCCATGACCTTATTCCACGAACATTCATATCCCACGAACATCTCTTCTGGTTGATGCCAAGCTCACCTCCTTTTCATCTGCAGCCAGCCCATCCGTTAGAGGAGCGTACAGAATCATATAGCCGGTCGCACCGGCTACCCTGTTCCATTTTACTCTCATGCTGCTGTGAGACACGTCATACAGCTCCAGATCTGATGCCATTGGCAAGGCGACTGCGGGGGGTGGGGGGGGGTGGGAAACAATATACAGTTACTTAGAGGAGAGCAGCTGAAATAAAAATTGTTCTCTAAAAGTAAATTCAATGCTTTCTTTGTCAGGAATGAACAACCAACTTTGTTTGAACAGTGCTGACCAGGACGAGCTGCAGCAAATTATTGATGCAAGTACTTTAAGGTGAATGAGGCACAAAATAGCTTATTTCTTTTGTGCTGCTACTATATGCATGGGAGGTACTGCCAGAAAATATCATTGCACTTCTAATTCTTGGTCATTTTGGATCATGTTTCTTATTTTTTTTTTTCCTGTTAGTTCCCTCATTTATCTTACTGGGATGAATATGGTGATAGAGCCATGGTGCAAAAGGTTTAGGTTTAGTAGATATTAGGATTTCATTAGAACTTGGGTGTTATAACCGGGATATGTTATAAGACAGTTTCAATGTGTGGTAGAAAGGGGGTTATGAGATGGGATTTGGGGGGTTTGATTAGTGTGCAAAGCCTGTGTGCGAGACTTTGAGAATGCAGTCAAGATCAGGCATAGGCAAACTCTGGCCCTCCAGATGTTTGGAACTACAATTTGGAACTACAATTCCTATCATCCCCGGGCACTCGTCCTGTTAGCTAGGGATCGTGGGAATTGTAGTCCCAAACATCTGGAGGGCCAGAGTTTGCCTATGCCTGGTCAAGATCCATGTGTAAGTAGGAATGTGTGGGCCTACTTCTGAGCATCAGCAGTTAGCATGTTAAGAGTTAATTAACTGGGTAAACTCTTAAGTGTGTACTGGTCTTTAATCCCAGTCAATCAGCAAGTGTTGATGAAGTAAAGTTTGTTAGGTGATGCTTGAGGGGACTAGCCATTAGTACTTCAAAGCATCAAAAGAACTGACTGTTGGAATGCACACAAATAAAGGAGGCTCAGTTTTTAGGAACAGCAGAATTAGGAGAGAATAATAATAATAATAATAATAATAATAATAATAATAAATTTATACCCCAGCCACTTTGGGCGGTTCCCAACAGAACATTAAAACACGATAGAACATCAAACATTAAAAACTTCCCTAAACAGGGCTGCCTTCAGATGTCTTCTAAAAGTCAGATAGTTGTTTATTTCCTTGACATCTGATGGGAGGGCGCTTCACAGGGCGGGCGCCACTACCGAGAAGGCCCTCTGCCTGGACCTCAGTGTCCAGGCTGAACGATGGGGTGGAGACGCTCCTTCAGGTATATTGCCTTGGTCTCAAGTGCTGTGGGGAACAAGCCCCTCTTGAGAGGACTGTGCTGTAAGATCTGGACTCCCTCCATCTAAACTCAGGTGTAAATATGTGAATAAAGCATATTTCTTAATATTGCTTTGGGTAGTGTGAATCTCATATATTCTCATTTAAATGCCAACTAAATCCAATTTCACGCACATACCCCATCCCAAGGTCATATTTTCTTCAGGTGCTCTGGTGGGGTCTCCCATGATGTTATTATTGACCACTTCTCTCTACACAAGGGCAGGGAACTTGTGGCTCTCCAGATGTTCTTGGACTTCCAAGTCTCAATAGCCTCAGCCAGCACAGCCAATGGTCAGAACTGATGAGATTCGGAGTCCAGCAATATCTAGAGGGTCACCGTTTTTCCATCCCTGGTCTGACCACCCCACCAACAACACCAAGCATGCACTTATCCTTAAAATTTTCCATGTCTCTAACACTCATGGCGTGAATTAATTTATCTCCACGGCTGGCCGCGCTGTTCAGTCGAGATTTCATTTCCTGCAACCTACACACAAATGTGTGGGTTTTCATATTTGCCGTTCGTTTTAATCTGTCACCATTTTCCAACGAGGTCAAATATGTAAACTATATTTCCCCTCGCAAACTCCCAAAGGCAGCATTAATGAATATATATAATTAATTAATATATATAATGAAATGGAGTGATTAATTATTTGCACGTTTCAAGAGTATTGCTTTATGACACTCAAGCAAAGATTTGTTAAAACGGTACTTGGAGACATTCAGCCTTGGGCAGTTGTGCGATCAGTTCTGAAAAATGTATAGGGCTGGGCTTAGTCAGAACTTGAAAAGTGACTTTGAAAGTGCGCCAGGTGCTATGGGATGTGATGTTACTGCGTCAGTATGCAGCAATATTACCATGGAGTTACTCATTAACCAAATCCTGACTGGGATGGATCACATCCTTGCCTATACATAACTTAATTCTTATGCAGTGCAATCCAATGTATGTCAACTCAGGAGTAAGTCCCACTGGGAACAGTGGAGCCCATTCCCAAAGAAGCATACATAGCATTGATGCCCTAGTGCAATAATTCCCAGTGTTGGGGCACATGAGTGCGGCGTGACCTGCCAGCATGCTGTGATAAATGACAACCCAAATAATCCACCTGCACAGATGTTGCCCGCAGTGTCTCTGTATGATTAACTGCCCCTCCCTCGGTGGGAGGCATTTCTGTTGTGTCACTGCTTCAGGTGTGATTGGATTGAGACATGCAACCGAGCGAGGTATAGCTAAAAAAGGTAAAGGACCCCGTAATTGAATTTGACTATGGGGTGCATCGTATGTATCCATCCTTAAAGAAATCAGCCCTGAGTGCTCACTGGAAGGACAGATCCTGAAGTTGAGGCTCCAATACTTTGGCCACCTCATGAGAAGAGAAGACTCCCTGGAAAAGACCCTGATGTTGGGAAAGATGGAGGGCACAAGGAGAAGGGGACAACAGAGGATGAGATGGTTGGACAGTGTTCTCAACGCTACTAGCATGAGTTTGACCAAACTGCGGGAGGCAATGGAAGACATGAGTGCCTGGCGTGCTTTGGTCCATGGGGTCATGAAGAGTCGGACACGATTAATGACTAAACAACAACAAATGGGGTGTGGCGCTCATCTCTGCTTTCAGCCCAAGGGAATCGGTGTTTGTCCACAGACAGCTTTCTGGGTCATGTGGCCAGCATGACTAAACTGCTTCTGGCACAACGGAACACATGAAGACCAGAGCACACAGAAATGCCATTTACTTTCCTGCCACAGCAGCACCTATTTATCTACTCTCACTGGCATGCTTTCAAACTGCTAGGTTGGCAGGAGCTGGGACAGAGCAACGGGAGCTCACCCCCATCGCACGGATTTGAACCGCCGACCTTACGATTGGGAAGCCCAAGTGGCTCAGTGGTTGACCACAGCACCACCGCGTCCCTGTGAGGGCAGGGTATACGCTCAGAGGTAGACCACCTTCTTTTCAGGCTCAGTCCTGAAATGTCATTGAATGACATTTCCCATTAAAGGTTTGGCTAGCAGATGATGGGCCCCAGAACTTCTGCCAGTCACAGGAGACACAGGCTTTCATTTGTAGGCAGATTCTTTTGAGGTTTGCACCGAGGAAGCAGCAAGATGCAGGGAATCATAGAGTTGGAAGAGACCACAAGGGCCATCCAGTCCAACCCCCTGCCAAGCAGGAAACACCATCAAAGCATTCCTGACAGATGGCTGTCAAGCCTCTGCTTAAAGACCTCCAAAGAAGGAGACTCCACCACACTCCTTGGCAGCAAATTCCACTGTCAACAGCTCTCACTGTCAGGAAGTTCTTCCTAATGTTTAGGTGGAATCTTCTTTCTTGTAGTTTGAATCCATTGCCCCGTGTCCGCTTCTCTGGAGCAGCAGAAAACAACCTTTCACCCTCCTCTATATGACATCCTTTGATATATTTGAACATGGCTATCATATCACCCCTTAACCTTCTCTTCTCCAGGCTAAACATACCCAGCTCCCTAAGCCGTTCCTCATAAGGCATCGTTTCCAGGCCTTTGACCATTTTGGTTGCCCTCTTCTGGACACGTTCCAGCTTGTCAGTATCCTTCTTGAACTGTGGTGCCCAGAACTGGACACAGTATTCCAGGTGAGGTCTGACCAGAGCAGAATATAGTGGTACTATTACTTCCCTTGATCTAGACGCTATACTCCTATTGATGCAGCCCAGAATTGCATTGGCTTTTTTAGCTGCTGCATCACACTGTTGACTCATGTCAAGTTTGTGGTCTACCAAGACTCCTAGATCCTTTTCACATGTACTGCTCTCAAGCCAGGTGTCACCCATCCTGTATTTGTGCCTTTCATTTTTTTTTTGCCCAAGTGTACAATCTCTCGCATCCAGCTGCCCCCATAAAGCAGCGGTATCCGTCAAAACTGCTTTTTCCAAAAAAAGAAAAGAAACGGAAGAAATATAAAACTGGGTCCGTAGCTAAGAGCATGTCAAGACGCAAACCTCTTAAAAGCATCTGTGGCATCCCTAAAGAAATGGTGCTTAAGCATAAATAAAAGACTCTTCTGCATGCTGCTTGGAATGCAGAGCGCACACACACTTCTAGAAATACCATGCTAGGCACAAGCACCACATAATTGCTCCTTCCTGGGGGATAGCTGAGGATTGGCGCCAGGTATGGAAGCAGACCTTCCATTCCCTTAGTCACACAACCTAGAATCAATCGGCAGAGAAGGAGTTGGAGTGCAAGCTCTTATCAGGAGGCCTGCTGGTTTGTGTCTGGAGGATTAATCTCACTAGTCAGCAACAAGCAACAAGATAAAAGCTGAAACCCAAGGACAGGTGTGCTTTTCTTGAGCGAAAGCACACAGAGGCTGTGATCCAGTGCATATTTACTTAGGAGTAAGTCCTACTGAACTTATGGGACTTGGCATAGGCCTAGGCTGGTCAAGTGAGGCTTCATGGTCGATTCTGGCCTCTTGTTCTTAGCGCAGAAACCAGAGGGTAGGAACTCGTAATGGAAATGTGGGTTTTGGTTAATGTGGATTCAACATTCTCATCGCAAGCCAACTGGAACAAGAAACACTTTAAGCCTCATGCATGGTGAAAAGTCAAACTGAGTCCAGAGCTACAAGCTTGGGGTTCTTTTGACGGCAAGGTAAGCTTGTGGTTAATTTTACAAGCACTTTTTTTTTTTTTTTTTTTGCAAGGGGTGGCTCTTAAATGAAACAGACTTCACCTGAAAACAAAGAAGTTACTATGCCAGACAAAACAGTTCATATGCTAACAATTTTCCTGATGCAGAAGCTTTTAGGTTATTCCCAGAGGGGTCTATCTCATGCAAGTACCACTCTATTTGAAAGGAAGGTGGTCGGATCCCAATGAATGGGCTTTACTGCCTCATTAAGAAAGTAAAGTATTTACCCTGACATGACAGGATTGCCTCTGATTCTCCCCCGATAACTTTTCTTGAGAGAGCACCTATCGCCTGTTCAGATTTCACATTTTAAAAGCAGCATTATGTAGCCTGACCATGGGAGAGGGGGGGCACCTTCACAGGAAAACTTATCCAAAGGAGAATGACAGGAGGAAGGAAACAGCAACAGCAGCAGCCCAAAAGACATGGAAAGAAGCAAACTTTCAAATCTGATGCAGTATCAGACACAGGTTTTAACCTATGCGGGCTTCCCATAAGGAGCCAGGTTGGCCACTGGGAGAACAGGATGCTGGACTAGATGGGGGGCCACTGGCCTGATCCAGCAGGTTCTTCTCATGCTCTTAAACCTGGCATTACCAAATGTACTGGAAGCATTGCAGAAACCCTGTTCAGGTGTTCTAAATCCCTCATGCAATGAATGAAAGAGAGAGAGAATGAGAACCAAGGTACTATCTCCATCAACCAAATACATTCCTATCACCCTTCACCAGCTGGAGGGAGGACTTTTGAAGTGGGGAGCCTGTTTTGAAACCCATGGAAGCTAGCTCTACAGGCATTCCATAACCTGGATTTTCCAAGCAGAGCAGGCTTTCCACTGCAGATGTTTGCCTCTAACTTGTGGAGGGTAGTCGGGAGGGCAATAGGGGGAGGGGGACGGGAGGCAGGCAGAGCTAGTGAATTGTCACTGTTCTGTCTCATCACATCAAAGGTTTAGAATGCCTGGTTAAGGCCGAAAGAATCCAGCGCTTCGGCACAGCTCAGAAACAGATATGCACCGACACTTTGTTCTGTTCCATTACTTACGCGTAGTTTCAGTACCCCGGAGGCCCTCGCCGGCAGAAGTAATGTATATGGCGAAAACAGCTATCTGGTATTCGGTTATAGACATCAGGTTTTTCAGTACTGCCGTTGAAGCGCTGCCATGCACAACCACCTGTAGGATGAGACAGACCAAATCAAATCAAGTCCCCGCCCCCCCCAAAATTCATACCAAATCAGGCTTTTCTCCTTTGCTTGGAAATTAGCCTTAACACGAGTCCTGGGAGAAAGAGAAATGACAGGTGAAAGAAGGAGAATGCCAGTTGATTAAATGGTAAAGGTAAAGGGACCCCTAACCATTAGGTCCAGTTGCAGACGACTCTGGGGTTGCGGCGCTCATCTTCGCTTTACTGGCTGAGGGAGCCGGCGTACAGTTTCTGGGTCATGTGGCCAGCATGACTAAGCCGCTTCTGGCGAAACCAGAGCAGTGCATGGAAATGCCGCCAATCCCTTGGCAACGCCTCCCCCAGGTGGGATTGGACGGTTAACTGGGGAGGCGGAGACCCCAGGTATCCCTTCTGGGGGAGGGCACAGCCAGCCGAACTACCAGGTGTTGCCCAGGAATTCAGGGGGCTGCGCGCGACCGATGCAAACGTTCGCCCCCCATTTGATGTGGGGAGCGGTCATTATTTACTTGCACTTTGACGTGCTTTCAAACTGCTAGGTTGGCAGGAGCAGGGACTGAGCAATGGGAGCTCACCCAGTCGCAGGGATTCGAACCGCCGACCTTCTGATCAGCAAGCCCTAGGCTCTGTGGTTTAACCCACAGCGCCACCTGTGTCCCTATGCCAGTTGATTAGCAGTCACTAAATTTCCACCTTTCCCCCCAAAGAGTCCTCTACTCATGCCCTGCCCAAAATAGAGGCATCCCATAACCCACAAGTGTCCCAGAAAAAAACGGGGCATCCTGTTTTCTCATGCGAGAGCATGGCAGCTGTTTTAGGTGCCAAAGTCTCACCCCCAAAAAGCCATGAAGTCTAACAGATTGTTTAGGCCAAAAGCAGATAAATTGGGCCTGCTTGTAGACTTCCTGCAGACACCTTGAGTGGCCACAGGATGTTTGATTACATAGAACAGTGGTTCTCAACCTTGGGTCCCCAGATGTTTTTGGCCTACAACTCCCATCAACCCTAGCTAGCAAGACTAGTGGTCAGGGATGATGGGAATTGTAGCCCAACAACATTTGGGGACCCAAGGTTGAGAAAGGCTGACACAGAAGGATGTCTTGGCCAACTTCATCAAGGTTATTCTTAGGATTTTCTAAGGTGGCGAATTCCATCTCTCTCTCTCTCTCTCTCTCTCTCTCTCTCTCTCTCTCTCACACACACACACACACACACACACACACATATTCAGTGCATGAGCATTCATTGCACCATTACCTCCTCTGGCTGTCCTCCTCTTGTGGGGTAGTAGACAACTCTGTATTTCTCCACTTTGCCTGGCGCATGAGTCCAACTCACACGGAAACCTCTGGCTGTCACCTCAGACGTGACCAAATCTGTTGGAGCCCCCAGAGTGGCTACCAAAGTTCCTAAGTTTTAGGCAATGAAAAACAATCATTTTAACCGCATGAAATGGAACACCAGCTACTCGTTCTGCTCTGTCGTAAGTTTCCTCATTTACCTTTGATCTCCTTTTCCTGTTCTTCAACTCTCGAGCACACAGTCTTGGTAAGACCTTCCACAATGGAGTTCATGAAGCTAAAGTCGGCAACATTGTAGACGTGAGTGCTGTCTGGTTCAGAGGCGATTTCCTTCAGTTCATTTTCGTCGGCATTCTTTACACCTAGCATTGGAAGAAACGTCACAAGTTGCAAGCCTCAATTCAGTGAGAGTTCTCACATTGACACTCTGGATTCCCAGCCATCACCCAAAATTCCCATATCTGGTTGGCTACTGTGAGAACAGAATGCTGAACAGGATGGGTCTTTAGCCTGTTCCAATGAGAGAAAACACTTTCCACAGCTAATCAACAAGACAAGAATACACACCAATAGCAAACAATTCAATGCCGGCGTCTTTCAGGTTTTTGGCAGGCGGGATGACATCATCTTGGGATTTCCCGTCAGTGATCAATATACCGATTTTGGGGACCCCGGGTCTTGCACCTGCTTCAGGCTTAAAGTTGTTTTCCAAAATAAAAGTTAAGGCAAGGCCTGTGTGAAAAGAAAGAGAGAGGAAAGCCTTTCCCAAATTGACCATATATAGAGAGTTAAAAGCTGATTGTTACATGGATTGATAGCAAATAGCCCAGAATACCTGGCTCATGTTTCCACAGTGGGAGCTAATGGTTAATAGATATAGCTGGGATTGTCACTGTGTTTAAAGGAGATGATGGAAAAGATGGTGCCCTCCCTATATGGCAGGGGTTGGAAGATGTTACAGGACTTCAGCTCCTATCAGCCACAGCCAATTATTGGATTGTTGAAAGAAAGAACATTGAATATTTCCAGTGTGAAGGTCCAAGTACAATTTCATGCTCAACCAGAATGACCAGCAGCTACTTCTCAGTGTAACTTACCTCACAGTTATAAGGATAAGGGGTGTGTGGTGGGTTATGCTTGGAGGCATCTGCACAATGTTGTGCGGGTGCCTGATTATCGTCTTCCACAGCAACTACTCTATTCCGAACTTAAAAATGGAAAGCGTAATGCTGGTGGTCAACAAAAGAGGTTCAAAGACTCTCTCAAGGCAAATCTAAAAAAATGTAGTATAAACACCGACAACTGGGAAACACTGGCCTGCAAGCGCTCCAGTTGGAGAACAGCCTTTACCAAAGGTGTCATGGGCTTTGAAGACGCTTGAACTCAGGATGAAAGGGAGAAACATGCTAAGAGGAAGGCACGCTTGGCAAACCCTCACTGTGATCAACTCCCGCCTGGAAACCTATGTCCCCACTGTGGAAGGATGTGTGGATCCAGAATTGGCCTCCACAGTCACTTATGGACTCATTTTTAAAACCGTGTTTATGGAAGACAATCTTACTCGGCTACGAGTGATCACCAAAGAAGAAGGAGGTGCTTGGAGGAATAGCTGGGCACAGGTATATTTTTATATGCACCCATCTGCTGTTAAAGACAAATGAAGCAGATGATCATTGTTCCATCTAGCTCAATATTGTCTTCTGCACTGACCAGTAGTGACTCAGAGTTTCAGGCAGGAGCTATCCAAGTCTCACTTGTAGATGCTGGGGATTAAACCTGGGACCATATGCATGCATTCTTATTATTACTGATTTATTGATTTCATTTATGAATTGTTTCCTATGACGCATCAGTAAGCAATCTCTCTCATTCACTCCCCCCTCTCTCATACACACACAGCATAAAAAACAGTTCACACAATGGCATATATAACACAATTAAAACAAACTGAAATGTATTAAAACAATTTCAGATCCAATACAGAGACTGATTAGCATGAAAAGCACATGCTCTACTACTAGCAACCTTCCCAAAGACAACAGGGATGCTGAAAAGTGAAAAATTAAATTAAATCAAGAATCTGGGAATGGGATAGTTAGGGGAATATGTATCCAAATGCTGCCCCCGGGGGCAGGGGAACCTTTGGTATGTTATGTCAGTGGGAGTGTGAAGCTGGGATTCCATATGACTAATTGAAGGTCTGAGACTCTTAAGCCTAGTATTGTGAATAACCATTACTCATGGGAAAGACTGGATCCTGTTCAGGGCTGAATCATGGATTGCAGTTACTCAAGGGAAATCCTTTAAGTCTCCTCTTTCAACTTACTAAGATTCTAAAGCTAACAGGTATTACTCAGTATCCTTTCAGATGGGCTGCAGTCAGCCTGAGCCAAACCAAACCAATCTGGGATGCAACCTGATGCTCCAAATCTCCTGCACCATTAGTCTGGGCATAATGCTAAAGTTTAGCAGCTAAACCGTGGTTAAGACTATGCACGAATCTCAAACTCAATATTCTCGTCTCTTCCTCTGGCACTTAGCAGAGTGGGGGAACGGAACCATCTAAGTTCCTTGTTTAAACTAACCACAGTTTGTACGTTTTGAGCAGGGAACTGTGGTTTGTTTAAACCGCACATATGGGTGCGCGACATTTTCTCTCGAGGGTTGCATTCCCTTGAATGTAGCCTATCAGGGGCTGCATGCTGGTGGTTTGTGAGAAAGAGCCCAAAGTGGGTGATGCCAACCCTGCTCTCCTTTGCTTGCTCCCAGTTCAGTGGGCTGCAGGGGATGTCAGAGGTTAGAACCGATCGTCTCATCAAAAGAGGGCTGTTGAACTTTAAGCTGAGGGTCACAAGCTGCCCGCCCCTGGTTTAAGCCGTCGTTTAAGCTAACCACAGTGGTTTGGATGCAATGACGAACTGTGGTTAGTTTAAACAAGAAATCAGATGCTTCCAACCCCCTCCTTAGAGGTGAACACGGGGCACTGTGTCGTATGCAAGCCTACAGGAAAGGGGCCTTTTAACCAGCATGTCCTGTGCAGCTCCCAACACAATGCTGCTGGCTAAAATAAATAACACATCAATGCAGTAAATTAAGCAGGGACCAACATTTTGTAAGATGCACCCTTCAAAATTGAAATAGTATAACCGATTTGCATAGGCTTGAATAGCTGGGTTGATGTTTTCCTTCCCTATCTCTTTCAATGTAGTGTAGTCTTTATTATTATTATTTTAAACCTAATGACACCATGTAGAATGATTTAGAGTTCGGCGCATGAATTCCTGCACATACTGCCAACAAAAAAGCAACAACCTGCCTTTCACTGACCTTATAACCAAACTACAGCAATAACACAGACCCATTTTTACTCCTCATGCAAAAGAATGAATAGGATAACAGATCAAAAGGAGCTCTGCACATTATTGGACTGCACTGGGGAGCTCTGCACATTATTGAAGTGCATAAAACCATACTTGTACCTGTTAAGGTGTTCCCACCCTTGTAGGGTAGGTTACGCACTGCATCCAAGACAGCATCTTTTGTGCCATAGGCATTCAGGTGCCATTCTATCCGTGGGTCGCCGCTGTATTGTGCGAGGCCTGGGGAAAGAAAGGAATGCACACCATCCCATAAGGTTTGCTTACAATACTAACAAAATACCCATCATTATGTTGGGCGATACGCATTTGGAGAGGGTTTGTATATGGCAAGGCTTCATTTGTGTAGTGAGGTTTGGGCACAATTCTCTGTGTTCGGATAACTGAAATTTCGTATAATGGAGCATTCCGGTAGTGCGACCTGCGAGTATAATGTTCTCGCCCATTATTTCAGTGAGAGTTTGAATTGCCACCATATTTTTGTAAATGACATGCAAATAACAAAAACACAGACAAACTGCAGATGCAAAGAACTAGCAACTCAAGTCACAAGGGGCTGAGTTCCCCCCCACACACACACACAAACTACATTTTGAAATATTACCTATTCTTGTTTTTTCAGATCCCACATTGAAGGCAGCAACCAGATTCTCCAGGAAAAGACGCACAAGCCGGAAGTTGAATCTGCCAATACTCCAGGAACCATCCACCAAGATCACTATGTCTGCGATGGCTGGAGTTTTGCATTTAAATTGGTTTTCTGCCAATTACAAAACAGCAAGCAAAAGAGCTTACTCCATGAAAATTTCCCAATGGAAGTTTTTCCCCCTCCTCCTCCTTTTTAAAATTATATATATATATATATATATATATATATATATATATATATAATTTAAAATATTATATATGTGTGTGTGTTTCCTGTCAGAGGTTTACAGAAGTATTACACACACACTTACACACACACACACTTTTGTAAATATATAACAGAGTTCTTGACTCCAAGGAAGGCTTGCAGAAATTCTCTGCCTTGTCAAGAACCTATAATTGTAAGGGTCAGCAGCTGCACTTTGGCAGAAGCAGCCTTCTTGTTATATTAATGGGCAAGTCCCTTGCAGGTGACAAACGAATTGCTCTTCTGTTTTACCCAATGGCCTTGAAACCCCAGTTTATAATACTGAGCCTCAAGTTAGCTGAGAATGCAAAGATTTCTAACAAATAAAGGCGAGTGGATGGATCTGAAAGGGACAGCAGACGAGAGGGACACCTGCCAGGTGCCTGTTAAGTAAGTAAACAGAAGTAAAATCAGAATGAAATACATGCACAGTTGGTCAAATGCAATATAAGAGCAACAGCAGCTGAAAGGTCAATACATATGCAGCCCTAGGACACTATTAACACCTTATCTCCAACATGCAGCATTGTCAACAGAGCATTAATTGTCAACACAGCATTATTTTGAAAACAGTAGATGCAATCTGATGTGCAGAAGGGCTTTGGAAATGGAGGCAATAGCCGCCAGTCTTTATCACAATTTATCTCTTTCTTTCTTTTTTTTAAAGCAACGATGATAGATAACAACAATGCAAGCACATAAAAGCTAATGCAAATACACAAACACGTGTTGCAATGAAAATGTTTTTGTTATAGACACTTACAGCACGCAACAGGTTAAATAAAGTACAATAACTGGATCAGCTTGCAAGTGTGCAATTGCAGTTAGGGTATACAACAGGAATAATCTGATGCAAGAAAAGTAAACATGATCTCATTTTCACAATTTTAGCGGACGCATGCTGCGATGGAAGAAAAGGGAAGAATTAATCAATACCAGAAGTGTGACTGTGAGACTCAAGTGAAACTCATAGGAAGGTTCATGACGCCATTCTAAAGATATTAATTTCAGTAGGGATCAGAGTGATGGGAGTGGAGCTGATGAGCAAGGCTTACATCCTAAGCAGCTTTTTAAAACGTGTATATTTTCTTCCTTTATTTTTACTGCTCTATCTGTAACATAGGCATTGAAAAAGAGTCTCAGCGAAACCATTGTAGAACCAGTCAGCAACCTGGTGCAATTCTTAATATAAAGGCAGGTGGGCTATTTGGGTTCATAAAACTGGTTTACCCCCCAAATAGTGAATTTTTCATGCTGAGCTCCACACGGAATGGACATGCTTGTTTCAGTGCAGGATCTCTCTGGTCCTGCTACCCAAATGATGGTTTTACATGGGATACGCGGACCAAGCTGTAGAACAGGTTGTTTTCAGCTCAGTTGAAGATGAATAGGCCTAACTATGGCACCATCTGTTTCTCAAACTTGGGTCTCCAGCTGTTTTTGGACTACAACTCCCATCATCCCTAGCTAGCAGGACCCGTGGGCAGGGATGATGGGAGTTGTGTTCCAACAACAGCTGGGAACCCAAGTTTGGGATATTCTACCCGATACATTTAGAGCAGTGTTGTGCCATTTAAAACAGTCGTGGCTTCTGCCACAGAAACCTGTTAGCTACACTTAACAGTCAATCCCTCTTCCCAGGGAACTCTGGGAATTAAATCACCAGCTGAGCTGGGTTAGAACAGGTAATGCAGGCTGCGTTTGAGAATCAACCACCCAAGCTGGCAACTCACTGTATCCTAAACTGCTCATCCCAGTGGACCTTGCCATAGGATTGCCCCCATATCAAATGCATCGAATCGTACTTTAATCGAATTGAATTACCCCATCAGTAAGAAATGGGACCAGGTAAGCTAAAATACTTGCTTCCACCTATGTATTCCAACTCAAGTAATTAGGAGCAAAATGGTTTAGTTCTAATTACAGTGGTGCCCCGCTAGACGAATGCCTCGCTAGACGAAAAACTCGCTAGACGAACGGCATTTGCTAGCGGAAGGCAGCCCTGCAAGATGAAAAAGTCAATGGGGCTGCCTTGCAAGACGAAAAAAAAATCGGCGCGAAAACCTCCGCGCTGCATTGCCGCTTCGCTAGACGAAAAATTTGCTCTACGAAGACACTCGTAGAACGAATTAATTTCGTCTAGCAGGGCACCACTGTACTCAGTTTTAAGAGTGCTGTGGATCGAAGCATTAAATCCCTCATGTTCCCATTACACATTTTTAAAGTAGGCTAACTTTGGAATTCACTCATTCTTAGCTCAGAATGATCTGCTTCTTAAGATAGTTACAAATGGTGTGGTGTGTGAAGCTATTACAATTATGCAGAAGAAATAAATTCAGCATGGTTATATAAATCATTTTGCAAAATGACAGGAGCTGAGAAAATTTACAACTGCGTTCCTCACAATATTTAATTTCAAAATTATCAGAACAAAGCAAGCCATTATTAAATCCCACAAGATTTATATTAACACCCAAGCATTAGAGACTTTGTCCCATATCATATTTCGCTTCCACAGAAGTCTGGAACATCTATAATTCTTCGCAGTTGCAATGAACTTGTTCAAAGCTTCTATTCATAAAACTTTTGCTACTTCCGCACACCCACTAAGTTTATATATTTGATTTTCTCCTAGCATTTCACTTGAACTTATCATCAGGCGTTGAGAGATCCTAGAATGGAATGACAATAGTGAGAAATCAAAAACTGCACGTTTATATACAATATACAACAGAGAAAAGATCTTCATCAGAAGCATTTGTTTTTTTTATTTGTTTAAACACCTCAAAAATGCACTTTCTGACGTTTTAAAGTCAATCCCACTTAAGTCATGTAAAATCTTTTTTTATTTTATTTTTTAATCCACTATCAAACAGTAAAGTGGTAGTACAGCGATCACAAACTGGTGGTTTGCACAAACAAAATTCTGGCACACGGAGCTACTCAATCGGAATGTGTCAAATGAATAACACAAGCTGACCCACAAACAGGTTTGTATCAACGCTGCACAAATGACCCCAAGGCATGCTATCTACAGCATGTTCTACCTGGAGCTCCCAAGTTCTGTCTTGACACAAGTGACTGCTTGAGTGAACTAGCCCCCTATTATTGCATTCCTACCTGGAAACCTTTCTAATAAGAGATAGCAGGGATTGAACCTGCGACCCCCTCGACAGGAGCAAGCCAGCAGCAAATTAATTCTTTATTAGTAAAAGCAGGATCTGCACAGGAGTGTCAGGCCTAATGAGCAAAACAACTCATCTTAGGTAGGTCTTGCCCCCATGAAGCAATTGCTGAGACTGAAGGTTCCTGCGTCCCGGCAGTCGTCGAAGTCCCCTCCTCTCCAGGGTTTCCCCCCAAGCAATCAGAGATTGCACCTGCACAAAGCTAACTTCTCCTCTGCCCTGTTCATGCCTCTTCTGGTTCTGGGAGACAAAGGGGAGGGGAGCTTGTTGCAGCAGGCGGGGGGGGGGACACCCCTGACGCTTCACCAGCCTGACCCATCTCTGCCTCCTGGCCTCCTTCCACTCCTGCTTCAGCTTCTGCCTCTGATTCTGGACTTCTCTCTGCCACAGACTCTCCCAGCTCACTAAACCCTGTGACCTCTTCAGCTTCCGACACCTCCTTCTCCCAAGTCTTCTCCCTCTGACCACTCATCATCGTCCCACCACCAATCCCAGGGCTCTGAGCCTTCTTCCCTTGGGGGAAACCCAACTGGTTCCTCCCACCATTCCTCTGTGCCCAACCAGTCCTTGACACTCCTACAGATAACCAGGGCTCCCCCCCCCAACCAGAACCCATCGGAACTCAGTTCCAGCACCTTTCAGGTGGGCACCATTGCCACTATAAGAGAACAAGGGAGGTGTTCACGGTGAGTTTCGGCACCTCTCTTCCTAGAAAAAAACAGCACTGCAGAAAACACAGCTACTTCGGTCACTGGTCCCAAACACTTACACCTGACACTCTAATGCAAGGGTAAGGAACCTCCAGATGTTGTTGCAACTATAACTCCCATAATCTTTCCCACAATGCAATGGTGACCATTGATCATGCTGGCTGTGGTTGATGGGACTCGGAGTCCCACAACATCTAGAGGACCCCAGGCGTTTCCATCCCTGCTCTGTTGGATGATGTTACAGGTGGGTAGCCATGTCGGTCTGCCATAGTCAAAACAAAATAAAAATTTCTTTCCAGTAGCACCTTAGAGACCAACTAAGTTTGTTCTTGGTATGAGCTTTTCTGAAGAAGTGTGCATGCACACGAAAGCTCATACCAAGAACAAACTTAGTTGGTCTCTAAGGTGCTACTGGAAGGAATTTTTTATTTTGTTTTGACTGCTGGATGATGTCTTCATACTATGCCCATCTGCACTGTGGTGTGTGTTAATAAATATTTTAAATGCTGGTCAGGGTATGACCCTCCACAAAGATAGCAGCTTGCTAAATATGTGATTTCTAGAGAAAGACGATCAGGGCAATAATTGTTTTCTCTTTGTTGGCATGTAGATAAGAGAAGGTTCCACTGTAAGATTTATGGTCTGGTTTTACTAATCATTCATTGATTGCTTCAATTAGCTGTTATTCAGTACCAAGCGCTGAATAGCTATCAACACAGTTTCCAAAAAGGAGTTATACAGTCCAGAATAAAGTGTTGCTTCCCTCTCCTCGAAATTTATGGGTAATGCTTCGCCTAAAGACAGATGAAAAGAATCCCAAATATTTTTTGTAAAATGAATTCAAAAATATCTATAGACTGAACTGATGCGCAGTTGTTAACAGTCAGCGTAGCAAAGAGGCCATTAATCCACTGAAGATTTTTTTGAGGCTGTGGAGCTTCTACGTCCAACTGGTTTTCTTAGGCTGGATTCCAACTCAAACTTGGGTCTTCAAAGCCCTTCATATTTCTTCTTCTTTTCAAGTTGGGGACAGGAGGCCATCTATTTATAATACAGAAGGGCAGGGCAGGAGGTAGGTGCTTGAACTGTCCACATAACAGCCAATGAAATTCGCTTGGGAGAAGAAGGACACAGTGCAACACAACTTCAATGCATTTCGCCTCAGCTATTGCTTCCATGTGGGGTTCTCAGAAGCAAGCTGGTTGGCCTTGGTTGGAAAAAGCATATGCGGCTAGGCAAATATTTAGTCTGATCCAGGAAAGCTCTTCTTCTGGCCGGGTTATTTCCCTCTGCATGCTCCTGGGCTGCGCCACCACTTTTCCATGAGGGGGCTCAGTCAAGACTGGAAGAGGAAGGAAGCCAGAAATGACTGGCCTACGGCAGAAGATGTCATGGACTTGTTGAACGTAGAGGAATCATGGGAGGAACCAGCTGGGGAACCAGCAAGAGAAGAAGGCTCAGAGTGGTGGTGGGAGAACGATGAGTGGTCAGAGGGAGAAGAGGAGGTGTCGGAAGATGAAGAGGTTAACAGGGCTTGGTGAGCGGGAAGAGTCTGCGGCAGAGAGAAGTCTGGAATCAGAGGCAGAAACTGAAGCAGGCAAGTGGGATGAGGGAGGCCATGCTAGGAGAAATGTGAACTAAAATACTATTTTTCCCAACGATTTTTTTTTAAAAAAAATGCAAACTGATGCAGAAATGCAGCAAACTGAACTGAAGACTAGAAAAAATGGGAAGCAGAAAAAAACCCAAAATTGCCACATTTGTTCATCCCTCGTACTAGGTAGTGAAACTAATGTAGTTGTATTTTGTCCTTCTAATTGCATTTTACCATAGATCACCCTGAGCCATGATAAATTCCCACTGCTCCAATCGGAACTTGTTGTTTTGTGGGCTGTCTTTCAATTAAATACGTGAGATGTCTCTTTTTGGCAATAATCTAAAGCAAAAGCCTCCTTGGAACAAAAGCCACAACTGCCTCTTGCAAGCACTGCAGCTTGTGTGATGCTGTTTTTAATTAATGTTTCTCTTTCCCAGTTTTCTTATAAACGGCTGCGAATGTTTAACTCGAAGTTTAGACTGTAAGTTTACGGAATGTTGCCAACACTAACTTTTCACAACCCTTGAACAACAACTGACAATCCTGAATTGGTTTAAAGATCCAACGGGGAGTTTTGTTTGTTTCTAACATTAGGATTGCAAAAGGAATCAGTTCAAAAAAAAAAATCAACTTGATCAAAATTGAAATAAGATTAATCACCTTAATCCAGGTATTCCCTAAGTATTGGACTACAAATCTCATCGGCCATCGGTCAACACTTCTAGGTGAGGAGGGATAGGAAATCTGCCCCCAGGTGCACAGAAAACTGGTACAAAATGGACGGGGGTTGTAGAATCGTAGAATTGTAGCATTGAAGGGGACTCCAATGGTCATCTAGTCCAACCCACTGAAATAATAAATATGTTCCTTTCCTCCAGTGGGGTATAATCACAGTTTTACCAATGAAAGCAAATAGCAGCCTTAGGGTGGGTGCTTTTCAATAGGAAAATGATAGGGCAGGGGATTAACTCCCCTTTCCTCGTGTCCTGCAGTCCTGAACCAGAGTCACTTCTGGAACAAATTTATATTATATTTGAAAGACAACTGTAAGCAGTTAACACCACTAGCAGGGTTATCTGAAGATTTGTAAGATCAAACTGCTACCTGTCCGGGTTGAATAATATAATATTTTAGATAACGATATAACAAGGGTAGGAAATGAAGTGAAATGTAAAGATGTAAGGTTTAATTTTTGTAAACCATCAGACAGGAGGGAGGGAAGTCGTTAGGCTCTGTTGAGTCAAATAGATAAAATAAGAGGATATGATGTTATGTAATGTGATTATATGTATAACCAATTAAAAAAAATTGAAAAAAGAACCAGAGTCACTTCCTGCCTCCCGCATTATTTATCATTGCAAAAAAAGAAGTAGTTTCAGTTTTGCAAAAAAAAAAAAAAAAAAAACAGTTGCAGAATATCCACATTACACCTGGTTTGGTCTTTGATGGAGGCAGCAGCCATGCAGAGCGGCACAGACTAGCACATGCTCCTTGGCTTTGTGCCTGCATCCTAACACAGCACAGCACATTCTGCTTGCTAATGTAGTTTCCAGGGTTGAATAATGTTGGCCGGGAAAAGATTGGGGGGGGGGGAATCAGAGACATGCAATTCTGGGCTGCAGCTGCCGATTAGACAGCAGCCACCAGCAAACTTTTTTTTTTTAAAAAAAAAAGCGTTTCTGAGCAGAGGCAGATTGAATGCCATGACCCCTTGGAATTTTACCAGAAGTTTTCCCCGAGATCCACATTCTTCTCTCCCTCCAGTTTTTACTAATGACTCCCACAGGGGTCAGTAGAAGGATAACTCCTATTATATACTTTTAACCCTTTGCCGCCTACTAATATAACACCCCAAGTGTGATTTTTGTGGCCCTGATTCCAGGAGGAGATTCTGAGCCTACCCCAGGCATAGAAAGAACCGTTGACAGCACTGACCTTAGCTGTTACTTCCCTCCTCCTTCAAAGTTCAGCACCCAGAGGGCAGGCAGGTGGTGGCAAAACTACGGCAGATATTTCTGCCTGAAAAAAATTCACACTTTATCATGCTGTAATAGCAATGTAAACTTACAATAACATACTCACTTGTCTACAAGACAGAGAGATACTAATAGTGCATTAACCTGCTTCAATGATACTGTTACTTTTCACACGCGTATTTTCTCTCGATCCATCTGACAGTTGAAGTAGTTATGGGCACTCCGTGACATGCAAACAACAAATTAATTAAGCCTGACAACATTCTTTGGAGACAAGTATTATCTTGTGCTTTAAACACAAGGGTGAATGGACATATCAAGTCCAGCCTTCCACTAAAAGCTGGCAACTTAAATGAGATGTTTAGTCTGTGTGAAGGATGTCTTAAGATATATCTTGCGTTTTCTTTTCTTTACTTATGCAATTTGGCGAGGGGGACTCTGTGCAGCCAGGAAAAACCCAACACATTGCAACCTACATACGGGACATATTTGTGAAACAGAATGAGTCGAGAGCTCAAAAAGTGTACATATACAGAGATAATGGCTCAAGGATACAACAATGCGAAGTTAGTCAGGGTCGGCACGTCCATTAAGGTGAACTAGGCAATTGCCTAGGGAGCCAAAATGGAGGGGGCGCTAGCCAGGCTTGGGCGGGGGGGGGGGCTAGCAGCAGCTTCTCCGCTATAGCGGAGAAACTGCCGCTTGCCTCTCCACCCCCCCACCTCCCTCTAAATAAGCCTTTGGCGGGGGGGGGCGGGGAACGCCAGAAGGTGGTCTCGTTGCCTAGGGCGCAAGAAGCCCTAGCACTGGTCCTGAAGTAAGTGGTTTATTTTCTGTATACTACACACCGCAAAAGCGTACCAAACAACAAAATCTTCTCATACTGATATATGTTATTCTAATGATCAAGAAAGGGTTGTCAGTTTTGTTCTCAATGTTATCAGAGCATTTACTTTCCTCTGGGATTAGGGCATATATTACCTGATTGCGCGTGTTTGTGTGTGCATGCTTAGATTAAACCTGATGGATAACTTAAATTCCTTTTAATTTAAATGGAAACCCCAACAAGTAACCAAGATTGTCTTTTGCAGCTCTGTCATTCTGTAATCTTTCTGAGGGCACTTATATCCTTGCCAATTGGATGAAAAGGTTTCGCTATAGTTTAAGGAGTTACTATCCTTTCAATGGGTACCTTAGCATCAAGTGCACAGGAGAACTAGATCAGACTAAAAAATTGACATACCGCTTCGAAAAAAAGTGGCCCTCTAGCTCCTTCCTGGAAGCCTACATGCAGTTCAGAAATGCAACAGTCCAAATGACGTGTTAGGCCTATTGTACAGTGGAACCTTGTTTCTCAAACTTAATCTGTTCTGGAAGTCCGTTCGACTCCTGAAACAGTTTGGAAACCAAGGCACGGCTTCTGATTGCCTGTAGGAGATTCCTGCACTCAAGCAGAAGCCACATCAGACATCCGGCTTCCGAAAAACATTCAAAAACAGGAACACTTACTTTTCAGCATTCAGGAGCCAATTTGTTCGTCAACCAAGCCATTCGAGAACCAAGGTTTGACTGTACTACATTCAGCTATATCTCTAGTTTTTCTTTAATCAATTGTGTGTGTGTGTGTGTGTGTGTGTGCGCGCGCGCACACACACACACACACACACACACACACAAAATTGTTACTGGAATGGCTGCACAAAGGGACTCTCTCTCTAGCTACAATCGCAATAAAATCTCTCCCCTTCCCCGTGGTGTAATTAGCATCCAGGGACAAAAGCTCATGTTGGCATAGATGGGAGCTTTTTTCTAAAACTAACTGTGCAAAGGGTTGGGGGGATGGTTGTTGAAGTGTTTGTTGTTTGTGTTGAGGTCTCCATGAGAATCCGGGAGGCTATTGTCTAGTTGTTGTTTTTAAACCCAGCTTTTAATCATTCTGAAAAACGGGGTGTCATCAACCTATGAACTTGGCTTCCTCTATGATTCCAGATCACTTATGAATACCTTAATAAAATGTTTATAACTCACCATCTGAAGGAGCGTCTCTACCCCCATCACTTAGCCCGGACACTGAGGGTCTTCTGCTGGTTCCCTCACTCCGAGTAGCAAAGTTGTAGGGAACCCGGCAGAGGGCCTTCTTGGTAGTGGCGCCCTCCCTGTGGAACACCCTCCCTTCAGATGTCAAGGAGATAAAGAAAGACATCTGAAGGCAGTCATGTATTGATAACTTTTTAATGTTTTATGTTTTACTATGTTTTATATATGCTGTAAGCTGCCCAGAGTGGAAGGGGAAACATGGGCAGGGTATAAATATTATTATTATTATTATTATTATTATTATTATTATTATTATTCTGTCAAAAATGATCTCAAGGCAAGACGGACAATTCAATCAAAGCAGCAGGTTTAGCATCAGAGTTTTCCTTCTCCTAGATGGGCTCCCTTCCTAGCTGGGCAAGCCCCATCTACCCCTCACTTCCCTCTAGGGCACATTCAGAAATTGCCTTCTTGACCATTGAATCCACCATTGGTTTCATCCACTCAATCTGTTGGAGCCTATCTTCACACGCAGGCGAAGTCCCCAACTCACCACGGGACCAGACATATGAATAAACATGTGAGAATACTTTCACACTGCAAATGTTAGGTGTGCCTGCCCTTAGTCTCCGTTCCAGCGATGGCAAACCTGAAGCCTTCAAGATACCGTTGAAATCCAACAACAGCCGAGCAACACCTGGAAGACCACAGGGTCCCCATCCCTGTTCTCCATCACGCTGCTTTTTCCACAGCTTGCGTGTGGAAAAGAAACAGCCATAAATACACTGACATATGTTGATGTCTTTTCCATACAGAGAAGTTTATGTTGTGCCGGCATCATAGTATCAGGGGCAAGTCCTTTAAACAGAATTATTACTCCTTGGCCTAAAGAATATAGCTAAGTCTCGCACTGATAGTCAATTCCTCCCCCCCATAAACATTTTTATATGTCTTCAAAAAGAAATTGGAACTTGTACAACTTCTAAATGAAACTGACGCTTCAGAGCCCCTGCAGCTGTCCGCCAAGTTAAGTCTTGTTCCACCGAAATAACTGGAGCAACATAGTTGGAGAACCATGACAAGACAACCAGACACAAGGCAACAGAAAAGGCTTTTTTGGAGAGGCACCAAAGGCTTTTAAGAGTTTCATGCCACGTGTACACAGGAACGGTGAGAGCATAAAGAGCCCACTGCCCCTTTTATCTTGCACAGAAAAGATTTTTCAACGCAGGGAAGCTCAGGAAAGCGACCGAAGGAATCGCGCTCTTGTTTGAAGAGAGCAGCTGATCCTGGCAAAATGACTTGAGAGGACTAATGAGCCATTGAGCTTAAAACTGGGGAAGCGTGAAGAGAAGCTAAGTGCTTGGCCAGGGAAGGTTGAGGATAGAAACCAGAAGAACAGAGACTCTTTTGATGATTGAACACTCTATAAACCGTGGTTACATTTCCAGGGAGCTCCCATCAGTCATTAGTAAAGAAACCATTTGCCTTTCAGGACATCAGCACTGGACTCACCTGTCCAGGTCAACGTTCATCATTAGCTTTCCAATAGCGGCTACAAAAAAAGAGAGCCTCTGAGCCTTCTAGGGCTGAACAATTTCATTGCTCTTATTACGCAACGTATTCTGCATTTTATGTTTTTATTCATAAATCGACCGGGCTATGTTCATTCTGAAGGGTGGTGTATACTTTGGTTCCTCTTCAGATCGTATAAATCTTTCACCTTTTACATTCCAAATAATGACTAAATAAAGGCGATTGCTTTCCTCTCTTTGTCCCCAGCATGTAGTATTCATTCAAAGGGATACTAACTCTCTAAAAAGGAGATTTCACTTTGCAATCATAGCCTGTTGCCACTGATAGATCAATTCACCACGAATCTGTGTAACCCTCACCCTGTTCCTAGAGAGCAGTGCTATGCATGTATACTTGAAAGTGTGGGATGGAAAAGAGGGCAGGAGCAGCCAAACACAACTTTTGCTAGAGTAGACAAAAAGGTTGTCTCAGTCCTCCAGCCGGAACTTCCTGCCTTCCTGGACTGAGACAAAACTTCCTTGTATGTAACTTGAGATGGGTGCGGCCTCTCCTTGAAGAACCACAGGCCGGGCCTCCATTTTGTCTCTTCAGTCTTCTCTCTCTCATTGCCATCTTAACAGCAGCATTACTAAGATGCACCCTTGGCTCTAGGCCAAGAGAAGAAAAGGGGGACTTTCTCCCATAAGGAGATAGTCACCACATGTATACTGTTTAGTAACTTTTAAGTCTGCCTCTGGGATCCTTTGTGTGAACAGATGATTTCTTGTGAGTAAACGTTTTATACTTTACTGAAGACTGTGTAGTGTCTTATTAAAAGAGGGATTAAAAGGGGAAGACACCAGGATAATATTTCTAATGACTCTAGCGAGTCTGTGCAAGCTATCCGCTGTGTGTGTGCTAAAAAGGGAATGTTAACTCTGCAGATATTATAGAACTTGTAAACACAAGTTGGGACAGGATATCTTAAACAATATATCCTCCCCCACATCCCTTAACATTCCCACAGAAAGCACATCCCACTGGGGTCAATGGAGCTTACTCCCAAGTAAGCGTGCTTAGGACTAGTCTGACGGAGCAACCCAAACTATAGGAAGCCAGCCTGATTTACGCTCAGCTAAACTATGCCAGTGTAACTCACCTGTATTCAAAACTCAGTTCAGGAGCAGAGCTACTTCCAGCTGAGCCAACCTTTATTATTATTATTATTATTATTATTATTATTATTATTATTATTATTATACTGGCCTTCATCCCAAGATCACAGGGTGGTTCACAACATAGAAATACAAAATGAGAACACATAATATATAATAATGCAACAACTACCCCCCTCCCAGAAACACAAAGGCCATATATTGGTTAATTAGCCAAAGGCCTGGTTATAGAGAAATGTTTTCACCTGGTGCCTAAAGATATGTCATGAAATTGCAGTATCTATGGCTAGGACAGCTCAGTCAACCTTTTCCAGAATCAGCTCATTCCCTGGGGATCTTCAGTTTGGATTACTTCCTGAATCCATCTACAATAATGGCTGATGGACATATCTCTGGGTAGTGAATTCTTAGTAAGTCTCTGGCATGGATTCTGGACACATCTTTCTACGTTTTCCTTCTGTATTTAAGATACTTACTTGACACTTTAGTATGACCAATACTGCTCAAAAGCAAAGTGTTTTTTTTAACTGGTAACCCCAAAATAAGCCAGACTCTCTCCAGCATGCAATAAAAGAGATAAGGACAAATTTTCCCCACCGGCATACAAACCTGAAAAGACAGAGGATTTCAGAAGTCTTGAGGTTGGAAATCTTAGGCTCTTGCATGTGCTTATTCTTTGCAAATTACTGCTAATGGGGGTCTAATTACTTTGGAATGCTTTTTTTTTTTTTTTAAAAAAAAAAAGGTGTTTTGAATTCTATAATAGCATGAAAAAATACCTGATTTGCTCCCAGAAGCTATTTAAGCACAAAGCATGTCTCATTATAAACGTAATCTACACTGGCACACAAAGATACCATTACCCTCGACAAACCTAGTTTGTTAATCAGAAAATGACATCATTCTCACAACAAAAGTGCTTGCTTGCCCAAGGCTTATGTATCGGAGAGTTGACTGACATGGAGTTAAGCATGCTGTTTTCCAAGGACACATTCAGGTTGGTCTTTATCTTAATGGACAACCCAACATCCTAACCTTCCTTGGCCAAGTCTATGGATGGGGGAGGATTTTGGTTCTTTCCACAATTTGAAGAAAACTTCCCAACTCCACATCTGGTGGACCATGCTCAGATTGGAATGTAGACTTGCGGCACAGCTCTACTTTTACGAACACCACTACTAAATTCGCTGCTTTAACAGGTGTGCAGAGCACTGAAACTGAACCAAAATACATTATCATTACTGATGTGTAGCATTTTGCTCTTATAATAATTAACGATGTATTTAAAAAGTCACTGGTGTGAGTAATGGTTGAAACAGAACAAAACGAAATGTTGGCTTGCAACAATGCTCACCATGTGCCATGTTTTTCCATGTATTGGATGCCCCCAATGTTTAAGACACCTCCTATTTGGGCCGGGGACTAAAATTTAAGAAAATGGGGGAGATGGCACAGAGTTGTTCAGCTTTTTTGCAGAAGATTGGCCAGAGTTGTTCAGCTTTTGGGGGGGGGGTTTGCCGACAATCGCTCATCATGCACACGTCTCAAATCCGCCTCTCATCTGTCCCCTCACCAGCAGAAGCTGCCAATCGCCCTCCCAATCGCCGCAGCAACAGCCAATCAACACCAGACCTTGACGCAGCCACCAATAACACGCCCAATAACCGCTGTCAGCCGTGGCAGCAACCAATCAAATGCCTGCCCTATGTATCCATGTCTAAGACAACTCCCACTTTTAAGCATACTTTTAAAAGAAAAAAAAAACCCTAGTCTTATACACGGAAAAGTACGGCATATTACAATGTGGTCTGTTTTAGAAAACATTGCCATGTTACATTGCTTTCCCCACAAACTCTGACCTTCTACTTCTGGAAGTTGTGTACTTTCAATATCCTTCGTTGGGATGGGGGGCTTCACCTTGGGTTTTCCTGAGGTCTCCTTCTTCTTCTCAATATCTTTAACTGCAAAGGTGGAGAGAGTTAAAACAGGAACACCTAAGCATAACAAATCCTGCGCCCCAGTGATAAAATAAGCTTCTTTAGATGACATTACCATGTTGTACTACATGAGGCAGTTTGCATTCCATTTCTCCCATGTTCCAATTTTGAATTCTGTTGTTGCCAACATGTGTACATTACATATATTAAAATGTTTAGGCTTCTTTTTGGGTCCATAGCAGCTGCCAAATAATTTTTTTTTTTTTGCAAAAATGGAATAAAACAGTTTTTTTAAAAGAAGAAGATTAAGAAGAAGGAAGGAAGGAAGGAAGGAAGGAAGGAAAATAAACAGTTCGCCAGCAAAATGAGCAGAATTAGCATTTGGCAAGCATCAGGTCAGCGAAGGCTGGTCTCGCTTAGCACAATGCATGACTGAGGCCCAATCTGCACAAGACATTGAATACAACAGAGCTTAACTCTAGCACCCAAGGCCAGCCCATGTGAAAAGAGTCTTCCGGAGTCCCAGACTTGTGGGACAGATGTCACAAATCCCTCTCTCTCTGAGACGTTCACGTCCAAATCTGGTGAGCAGAGAACCAACTCAAAAAGGCATGACTGATTTGAATATTCAGAGACTGCAATGGGACAAAGGTAGCGAGCATTATTTTAGATACCTAAACCCTAAAAAGCTTCATAAACCTAAACCAACCCCTTAACTATTGCCTAATAGCGAATACAGTGCTAATGAAAGTCTTGTCTTTTTTCCAAGCTGTAATGAAGAAAAATGGTTCTTGGCGTTTGTGCCGAATTATTTTAATGTTGCCCTTATCTGTTCTTCATTAGACTAGAAACAACCCTTTCAGATGCTTCTTATATCTCTGAATTCTTAAAAAAAAAACCAAAAAAAACCACATTGTCATCAGTCTCCTCTGAATCCTCTCCAATTTGTACAGTCTTCCTAAAATGTGGAAAACTAAATATAGTCTTTCGGATTATACTGCAGCAAGACCATGCCGTTATTATTGTGTAACTGACTTAATAAAAGCCATCTATTAAAAGCATTTGTTGGGGTGGAGGTGTCTGCATCTTATTAAAAAATCATGTTCTGCTCATGGCCTTCTTTCAGTCATGCTACTGATCTGTCAGTTATACATTTCCCCTTTCGTATTTTTCATCCTTCCTTTGGGCCTTTTCACATATTATGGCTTGCTAGTGAAAAGACGCCCTTAAAGGCATCACAACCAAACCTTGGTTACAAAGTGAGGATATACGCAATACACTTAATTTGCAAACACAAGTTCGTAAAACTCCAGTTTGTTCACACATTATTTTATTCTCTTGTTACTTAGGCTGCTTTAAATATGCATTTTATGTTTGACTTCCTTTAGTAATGTTTTCTTTTGAAATGTTTAAGGTAGAAAAAAAACTGTAAGCTTTGCTGCATTTAATCTGAATTTTGTAGCTGACCTCCTTTGTAATGTTTTATTTTGAAATCTTCGAGGTGGTGTTTTAGTTTCCTGTTAGCTCTGTTGCTTTGACTGTATACTTTCTTCAGTATTGCTTTATTGTGGATTGTTTTCCTTCAGTGTTTTAATGTAGCTTGTAAACCGCTTTGAGATTTAGATCTTAAAACATATAAAGCGGTATAGAAATGAAATGAAAAATAATATTTATGTGAATCAGCTGCTAAAATACAGATGAATCTCAGTGGTCTTAAGAAATGTTAACTATATACCACATTTCTCAGAGAGTTGCTGTTTGTCTCTTGAAGCAAAAGCAGTCACAGGGCACATTAAAGACTAACAAATTCTTAAGTTTTTGTGGACTGCAGTCTACTTTAACAGATGTATGTCCTGTTATCCTGAGTTTCAAGTATATCTACACTTGGGGTAGGGGTTGGTGGGGGAATTATTTTATTTATTAGATTTATATACTGCTCTTCATCAAAAGATCTCTGGCCGTTTAACAAGGTAATACATTCTTCATCATGCTCCATGTGTTAATTGGCTTACCGATGTTGGTATTCCTGTGTTGTCAACACAATTGTGTTTATTTTTTTGTGAATTACCACTGTTAATAAGACACTTATCACTGCGTCTACCTTTTAGCATTTCATTTCCCTCTGACTTCACTGTTTCCCACCTCCTCCCAATGCCAACCATGTTCCATCCTCTCCCCTATGCTTTTTAATATCTATATGAAGCCGCTGGGAGAGATCATCAAGGGGTTTGGGCTGGGTGTCCATCAGTATGTGGATGACACCCAGCTCTACCTCTCTTTTAAATCAGAACCAGTGAAGGCGGTGAATGTCCTGTGTGAGTGCCTGGAGGTGGTTGGAGGATGGATGGCGGCTAACAGATTGAGGTTGAATCCTGACAAGACAGAAGTACTGTTTTGGGGGGACAGGGGGCGAGGCAGGTGTGGGGACTCCCTGGTCCTGAATGGGGTAACTGTGCCCCTGAAGGACCAGGTGCGCAGCCTGGGAGTCATTTTGGACTCACAGCTGTCCATGGAGGCACAGGTTAATTCTGTGTCCAGGGCGGCTGTCTACCAGCTCCATCTGGTACGCAGGCTGAGACCCTACCTGCCCGTGGACTGTCTCACCAGAGTGGTGCATGCTCTAGTTATCTCCGCTTGGACTACTGCAATGCGCTCTACGTGGGGCTACCTTTGAAGGTGACCCGGAAACTACAACTAATCCAGAATGCGGCAGCTAGACTGGTGACTGGGAGTGGCCACCGGGACCACATAACACCGGTCCTGAGAGATCTGCATTGGCTCCCAGTACATTTCCGAGCACAATTCAAAGTGTTGGTGCTGACCTTTAAAGCCCTAAATGGCCTCGGTCCTGTATACCTGAAGGAGCGTCTCCACCCCCATCGTTCAGCCTGGACACTGAGATCCAGCTGCCGAGGGCCTTCTGGTGGTTCCCTCATTGCGAGAAGTGAGGTTACAGGGAACCAGACAGAGGGCCTTCTCGGTAGTGGCACCCGCCCTGTGGAACACCCTCCCATCAGATGTCAAGGAAATAAGCAGCTATCCTATTTTTAAAAGACATCTGAAGGCAGCCCTGTTTAGGGAAGTTTTTAATATTTAATGCTGTATTGTTTTTAACACTTCGATTGGGAGCCGCCCAGAGTGGCTGGGGAAACTCAGCCAGATGGGCGGGGTATAAATAATAAATTATTATTATTGTTATGTGTATATATTTACCTTCAACTCAGGATAACTGTGGTCTGCAAAAGCTTATGACATGGCAAACGTGTCAGTCTTTAAGGTGCCCGCAGAACTCTTTCTCATTTACAGCACATCCACATTTAAGACAGAAAAGGCGGGCTCCGAGAGGCACAAGATGTCTGGTCTCATTCAGACAAGCCGTTATGCTGCCATGAGGATGTCTCGCTGCAGCCAATAAAAACAGACCAAAGCCAAGCTTTGGAATATACTGTCAGCCTTGCATTCTAAATCACACTGTCAACCTTGCTTTTCCGGTGGAATTAAGCAACTCTGAAAACAACCACAGCTAATAACTCAGAGCCTGGATCAACCATTCAACAGTTTGCTCTTTAACTTTAAAGCAGCATGTGGCTTGGCGGGTTTCTTGCGTCGGGGTGTTATATCAAATAATACAGCCAGTTACGTTGAGAAATGGCTCTGAGAGAGCTTGGTCCAGGTTCTCTTCATCAGCAATGATCAAGCCTCTGCCAATGGACACAGGGTTTCCTTCTAGGTCCAGACTCGTATATTTTAGGGGCAAACACGTGGTCACTGCCACTGACCCACCAATGGACACAGAAATGAGCTAGAGAGAGCACTCCCCACAAGAGGCAGAGACACGGAAGGGAAGATCGGATTGCCTATCAGATAAGCGTCCAAGTCACACCATTCAGTTGTAGAACAGGAGAGCCTGCTCTGTGAGCTCGTCAGGGATGTCACAGGCTACCAAAATCTCTGAGCAGATGCACACACCACACGTATTGGATCCCACCTGTACCCTGATTTACATCTGACGGGAATCGGGAAAGAAAATGGTGCCCGGGAGTATTTTTGTGCAGAATTGTCAAGGGGGATGATTTGTTGTTGTTGTAAAATCCTTTTAAAAATCTGAAGAAGCTAAAGAACTTCGACCGAATAAAATAAAATTATAAAGGCTCAACAACTTTGTCCGAATTTTCACTTTTGGGAATATGGCAACCCTAGTATATGCTCCAGCTCAGAGTTTTCTAAGATCGGCGTCTGGAGTTGGGAGAACTCAGACAGGTACCTTAGGACTCCATATTATGTACAGTGGTACCTCGGTTTTTGAACATCTCTATTGATGAACATTTCGGTTTTTGAACGTCATAAACCCAGAAGTAAATGCTTCAGTTTTTGAACATGCCTCGAAAGTCAAACATGCCACGAGGCTTCCACTGAGTGCAAGATCCTGCGCCTTAGCTGTCAGCTATTGAGTTTTCGGTTTTTGAATGTTTCAGAACTCGAACGGTCTTCCGGAACAAATTACGATCGAAAACCAAGGTACTACTGTACTGTGATTGGCACATAAGAAAGACAGAATCTGCCATATACCAATTGGGACCGTTGGTCCATTTAGCTTAGTATGGTCTACACTGACTGGCAGCAGCCCTCCAGAGGCCCATACAGTGGCAGCCCTAGCTGGAGATGTTGGGAATTGAACCTGCAACCTTCTGCATGTTGCTCTACGTAGCTCTACTGTTGAGCTACGGCCCTTCCCCAAAGGCAGTGGTTCTCCAGAGCCTTATGCAGGGGGTCTTTCCCACCACTTGTTAGTTACCCGGTAGTATTTTAAACTATCTCTTTCCCCATTTATGGTGTAAGGGATTGAACTTGGAACATGCAAAGCATGTGTTCTACCATGGAGCTATGAGCTGGAACTGGAGAAGCTGGAGTTCTCTAAATATTAAATAAGGTATGGCTGCATTGTCAAGGGAAGAGCTTAGAGGGTGCAAATCAATGTCACACTATTACTATCATTCCATAATCACAAGCATTTCTGCTTGCCAGATGGAATGAACTCTCCACTTTTCCTGCTACACACTGTTCTGGAGGTTCTCTTGCCCTTCCACCAAGCTGATTTGCGGGTTGTGTTGGAAGGGGGGGGGTAAGCCCCAGTTGCACTAGCAGGACTCATTGCAGTGGCTCCTGTTAACACAACTGTGTAGTTGAATCTGGCTCCCCATGTCTGCACCAGCCTTGGGGGCGTTTCTTTTCTACTTTGGATCCTTGATTCCAAGACTCTGCCATGTGATGACAGGCAAGAAAGCACACATTCCACATTGCAAAACACATTTCAAATGCTCGTCTCGAAAACCAGCTTCTTGCAAAGCCCTGCGAGAAACAGAGATAAAGGGAGAGAAAACATACTTCGGAACTGGCCTTGAGCTGCTTTGCTTTCCTGATCCTTAGCAAGCGCCACAATCTGAACCGTATAACCCTGATCGGGGATAAGGCCTTGAATAATTGCTTTGTTTGCATTGTTTTGAAGAGTGAGCTCGTTGGTTTTTCCACCTGCCAAAAGGGGGAAAAAAGACCAGAGTTGCATTTTTAATTTAAAAACAAAAATTGCACAGAGATCCACGTTTTTGTATGTGCATGCAATGTTCCCATTTCGTAAAGGCAACATAAATCCACAGTTAAACTATATAAACATGCAAAGCTGTCTTATATCAAATCAGAACGGTCCCATTTGTTCCAGAACTTTTTTTGTGTAACTTCCCAAGGAAAAAGGCACTCTGCATTCCATTACCCGCACCCCACCCAAACCTCTCCAAAATCCTAAAGTAGTTATTAAAGCCTCTTTAGATTCCAGCTTGGATATGGAGATACATAAATAAGTAGCTCTGTGCATTCATATATTCCTCGACACAATACGATACTTCCTAGGCATAAGTTGGAACATACAACTTTTAATCATGTTTCTACCTGTCTCCTCATTGGGGAATTACTCATTAATCCTTTGCAATCATAGGCAGCAAAGCTACAGAGCCTTGAGCAATCTGGAATCCCTTTCCATAACATGAAGCACAACATGAAGTTGAAATGCATACACTACAAAACACAAGGGATGGAATCTGTATGGCTGGATATCAACCCCAAATAAAAAGTGCTGCTTGTAGAAAACTAGCATGTCAAGAAGAAATGATTTCTTGACCCACATTATGAAGCTGTATGTGCACGTCCTACTTTATGAAAACAATGGAAGTCGTTCATTAGGCAAGTGTTTGCATAGCAAGTTGATGAGTTCTGTTCGCATAATGAGTTGATGAGTTCCATTGATTGCTATGGGGAAATTTCTAATGCGTTCCCAACCCCAGACTCTGCAGCGCATAAAGTGAGGTTTGGGTACAAATTCCTTGTGTTTGCATGAATGAATTTTTGCACAGTGAACATTCGTAAAGTGGGACCTGTGTGTATTATTTTTGAGAATTCATAGCTGCTGAACTTTAGAGTCATATTGGCATGTAGCAAGAGGGCATCACACACCACCCCTAATATCACCAAATGCAAATGGACAAGGTCTGTTTATAAGGGAGTAGGAAATGGTGGAGAAATCTGATTTGGCTACATTTAAAGTCAAATCTATCGAATGTGGACTTCCTGAAACTATATGTCTCATGAAAGAGAAAGGAACAGAGACTCTGGCGTAGCTTGGATTGCAAAGAATGATAGTTTATTTAGCCATGGACACAATTCCAGAAAGGGAAGCTTAAAGTTGCCAGATAGTGACTCTCAAAAACTTTTTAAAATTATTTTTTAAACGGGTGAAGGTTAAACTTTTTGGAAGTTAGATCAAAATCTGTACAAGTCTCATATACCCTCAGAGGCAGCAGAAGCAAAGTCCCAATCTGAACACTGTGTGAGAAATGTTTGCATTGATTCATAAAGCTAGCATGGCAAGAAGCTTGCAACCATATTGACGGGGTTGATTGCAATATGTCTGGTCCTTGGAATTGCTACATGACAATGGCAACCCTCCCGCCCGCAGGCTTAGTCAGGCCTGCGAGACCTCCCCTTTTGGCCCATGAGGCTGTCTCAGCCAAGCCATGCCTTATGTATCATATGACATCAGATGTGAGGACGTTAAAGGCAGGGCTTTGAGGCATCACCGACCAGTTGCACCTGGAAAGTTCAGTGCACCAAGTTCTGCAAGCCCAGACAATCAGCTGATCACTCAGGTTTGCAAAACATCAAGTGCAAGCACCATCCCTTTGCCCTAACAGTTTGGTTTTGAGCAGCTCCGTGTTTGCAGTTCAAAACGGTTAATTGTCAAACCCTCCAGAACAGAACAGGCATGTTGTAGGCATAAGGCATGCTCTCACTGAACAGCCTTTAACCTAATGCAAACATTGTTTAACTAGGCGAAAGAGTAGGTTTAGAGGAATAGTCCAAATATATGTTGTTCTCCCCCAAATATACCATTGATGACTGCATGATGCAAGTATAACTTCTCGTTTTCTTTACAACTAGAGTTTCTGCAGCAACAGCCAGAATAATATCTCTTCAGCAAACACTATCCTCAAGGGCAAACTACAAGTTACACACAGATGTGTGCAAGGAAGCGCCAACTCTTTTCTCTCTCTCTTTTTTAAAGGGCTTGCTAAAGGCTGCAGTTCTGAGCTCAGCAGCAACAGCAGCATGATGCTGAACTTCTGCCGAATTTTAAAAGAATCCAGGCTGCATGATGTGTATAACATGCAAGTTTCCCCTTCAGTTACAATAATACTGCGAGTATTCAGCCAATGGAGTCTTGTATGCTGGCATAATGGTATTTCCAACTTCGGCTGTAAACCTTTTCCAAGGCCTTTGCACAAGCAGACCGTGTGAGTGAACAAGGTGCCTAGGTAGGCCTGGTTCGCGAGTCTCGCCAAGCCAAACCATGGTTAAAGCTTGTGGTTAGCCTGGACAGAGTTAAACCATGAGCCCCGGGTTCAGTGTGTTATCCCACACTATTCAGAGCATTTCCCTGTCACCAGGGGTGCCAACTTCAATAAAATACAGGGCAGGGGGATTATGCCCTACATAGTTGATTACATGATGGGGCTCACCCACACTATTTGAATGGCAATGTCCATTAACTTTGAGGGGGCCCAGCCCCTTCATATATCTTATTGGGGGAAGGCGAAGGGACCTCAACCCCATCAGAGTGGGCTCCGATGCCTGTTGTTTTCCTTAGAGCAAAGCATCCGATAGGAAGGGAGGAGGGAAGAGCTCTGCTGTTGCTGCAAAGACAATAGATTAGAACAGGGGTAGACAACCTAAGGCCCGTGGGCCGGATGCGGCCCAATCACCTTCTCAATCCAGCCCATGGGCGGTCCGGTAATCAGCGTGTTTTTACATGAGTAGAATGTGTCCTTTTATTTAAAATGCATCTCTGGGTTATTTGTGGGGCATAGGAATTCGTTCATTTCCCCCCCCCAAAAAAAATATAGTCCGGACCACCACATAGTCTGAGGGACAGTGGACCGGCCCATGGCTGAAAAAGGTTGCTGACCCCTGGCTTAGAATGAAAGAACAATGCCTCAGCAATGTCAAGGAGTCCCAGTGCAGAACCAGCCTAGGTTTTCAGCTCAGTGACTTGTAGAATAAATAAATGGAGTTGTTAGAAAAAGGTCTGGGGTGTGCTGCTGTTGTCTCATCTTCAATGGACGGATACCTCATCAGTTTCTTTGGAGCTCAGCTTGAAAACTGTCAATACTGGGGAAAGGTAGCATTCCACCCCCCTCCCCATTTACCTGCATTTGGAGTGACGAGGAGTCTGTATCCATCAATCTGCCCTTTAGGGGCTTTCCATGAAATCTGAACACTGTCATGAGCAACAACAGTGTATCTTAATCTCGACGGCGGGGCCACTGAAAGGGAAGCAAAAATATAAGCACTGAAGGACTTATCACACTTTATTTAAAACTTAAGATTACAGCACACACAGACATTCAAATTAAACAAGAGACGACACAACTTTCAGACAAGACAAAGGATGCGGGTTATCAGGAGAGTCCCGTGATGAGTGTCTATTAGTTTGTAAAATGACGTTGAAATACGTCAAGGTGAATTATCAGTTCCCAAAGACATAAGCTACACAATAAATGAAAAAAGCACTATTGTCCCCACAGGGAAAGACAAAGAAACATTGGTGTTAGAGGTTAAAACATCCTAGTTTAGCAAGCAAAGTCAACGCACAAACTTTATTCTGGTGTGTATTATATGTTCTTTTTTCTGTTATGGTGCAGGGAACATTCTAATGGGCTCTTTATAGCTTTCGGGGGTCTCCTGGAGGGTAGGGAAGTGGAGACAGCTCAAGGTCATGTTGTGAAAGACTTGGGAGGGCATAAATTTGAGTATGTTTTAGAGTGCATGCAGGAAAAAAGAGCATCGTAATTTTCAGAGGGTGGTGGGTGGACCAAGTTAACAACATGGAATACACTGATTGGCTGGAGCTCCTGAGCCTACCAGCAATTAAGTGTGCTAGATGTCTCTAAGTTTTAGGCAGAATGTCACTTAGAAGAGGTCTACTCTGTAACCGCTTTGCAAATGACTAAAGCAATAACTTGTAACAAAATAAACACAAATCTGCCCAACTGACATGGCATCCCACCGATGGACCCTACAAATTTTAGTCCTCTGAAATTCTGTTCCAGAGAATTTCCAGACCATTTAAAATTGCCAGAGTTCCCATGAGAGGTGTGGAAAAGCCATAGCAGTTAATTTATTGGACCTGTCTGTGTAGACGGTCCTGTACATTACAACATTTTAAAAAGACGTTCCACAGTGCACATACCCCTCCACAAATGCATCTATTCCCAATATCAGAATCACAGATCTGCCTGTAGCCCAGCCCTGCACAATTTGCAATCCACTCAATCAAACCAGGAGCTTAACCACCTCTGGTTGGGTGCTGCTTGAGGCTGTAGAGGCAGCAGGTTGTCAGAGATCTAGAAAGCCATCGTATGCAGCTGGTGGGCTGGGTTTGGCTGGGGAGACAAGTTGTGCAGACTTGCCTTGGAGCTCAAAATAACTAGCAAGGCACAAGCCTCGCAAATTGCCCATACGAGCAACTCTCCTTCTCCACCCAGTACCACTCCTTCCTCTGCTAAACGTGGCAAACCTCCAAGCAATTTCACCTTCACCCTATGCCTGCCTCCCTCATCCTTGCCAAAACAAAAGCTCCAAGCTCCAGTCCCCAAACCCTACAATGCCCATAATCTTCAAGCTTTCCACTGCAATGTCCCATTGCTCCTTCCCATCTCAGTCATTCAACTTGGTGAGGGTGCTGCATCATCAGCAAAAGAAATGGGACCCATTGTGCTTGAAACGGCATTAAAAGGCTGCTCCTTCTGGTATGTGGGTTCATGAATATCCAAGCATAAACTGATCAGGAGCTGCAAAAGTCTCACCTGAGGGCACCTTTTGGCCTTCCTTCTCTGTGCCTGAACATCCCAGCAGTTCAGAGCATCTTCACATAATTTATGTACGTGTTAACTTTTTTAAACAATGAAGCTGAGCCCCAAAGCAAACCAGAAAAGTAGCATGTGCGCATGCACACACAAGACATACATAAATCCTACCATTAAAACATCAGGCCAGTTTAATGCCCAGCCGCACTTCCCCCAGTTTATCTGAGCAACTGTGAGAAGTGACTGGTCTTGTGTATAGCCTCAAAAGGAATTTAATATACATGACAGCAACTGAGTGATTCAGGCAAGCAGAGACATGCAACATGAGCTGGATAAATGGAGTCAGAGAGAGGAATTGCAGAGCATAGGCCAGCTTTTGCCACATCTCAGTTAGGTATGTTCCCAGCAACCAAGCTACATGACCAGCAGAATCCTATCTGATATAGCTTTTCCGAGCTCTACCACTCCAGACATATTTGGACTGCCTTTACCCTACCCTGACATGGTGCTCTCTCGCTCTCACACACGCACGGACAATGAAACATACAATCCCTTTTCTGCAGTCTGAGTGGTACACTTTGGAAAGAGCTGCACCATGCGATTCTGCTGATGAGGGTGAAAATTCCCTAATAAAGGGGTCTTACTATCACCACCCCAAGCCTTTGGGCAAGCCATACTTACGCATTTAAATACAAACAAACAAGACTGAGTACCTGAGCAATCCATGCTTAATCAGAATCTAGTTGAACAATGGTGGAACAATAGGGAAAAAGACATGGATCCTCTAGTTCTGCCGAAACCAATAGCACTTGAGTTCTCAACTAGATGCCAGGGACAACCTCACCAAGCAACTGAGACAAAACTTTTTTTTCCTGATTTCTTTGTGCGGAGGTTAGACAAGTGTCAGGGTGCAACTCAGGATACTTCCAACAGTGCATTTCTGTCACTTTCCTTATTGCAAAAACACCATTGCAATGATACAACCTGAACTTGCTACAAAATGTGATTAGATCCTACAGCAAAATAGCAACAGGGGCCCCCAAGATGGGGCGAGGGGTGGAGATCACTTCTTAAGACCTGCCATTTGCATTTCAAAGGAAGCTCACGGTCCTGAGCTTGCTCAGGCTTTTTGTGGCTATTTACATAAAAATATGTACATTAATTGGATTCACACAAGTCTAGTGTGGGCCAGACACCGTGCTGCCATGCTTACACACTGGCTTGACAAGAGCTGACAGCATCATCAATTTGCACTCATTTGGGCAATGACCTGACCCTTCCTTACCAATAACCCCACCTTTCAAATCTGCAGTGGCAAAGACGGAGGGATCGACCCTCTCTTGGGTGACCAAAAGTTCAGGGGGGTGGGTCATGCTACGCTCAGGTGATCAGGGTCATGCTATGCTTCTAGTGATCAGCAGTGGCACAAATCATCATATAGCATGCTGATGACTGGTGGCTGCTGCTAAGAGGGAGGGTCCCTCTATTTGGCCATTGCAGAATCTTGGGTTGTGCAGAGGTTGGTAGTGGCAGCCTCTGGAATCGGACCAAGATGGTCTATCCAAATCACTTCACATCAGTATCTGTGAGATTCAAAGGATGCCTGACCTTCTCTGGAATTTGCTCATGGTTTTGCATTTTGGTCATGCTTAAAAGATGCTCACCACACCCACAAATATCCATCAGCTGTAACGATCAACAGACATCCTTGGGCCAAGAGGAAGCACACAAACCACCTCCACAGTTCTTTGAAAATTTGGACCTCTTTGGGGGCAGGGGTGAGGGGATGGAAGCAGAGCCGAAATATAACAACAACGAGTTGGTGACCTCCTGAAAATTTAGTGTATCAGATTCATATTGAAGTAACTGTGGGGTTCTCTGGCACCTCCACAGTTCTTTGAAAATTTGGACCTCTTTGGGGGCAGGGGTGAGGGGATGGAAGCAGAGCCGAAATATAACAACAACGAGTTGGTGACCTCCTGAAAATTTAGTGTATCAGATTCATATTGAAGTAACTGTGGGGTTCTCTGGCACATTTTAGAAAACTCAGCTGACTGCTGTTACAAAAGGCAACACTGAATTCATTTTCAAAGTGTGAGACTCTCAATCTCAGGGCTGCGAAAGTTTCCTGCATTGCAGGGGGTTGGACTAGATGATTCAAGATATCCAAGGATGGGGTGAACCAGAGAAGAATGACTCATAGAATAGAATCATAGAGTTGGAAGAGACTACAAGGGCCATCCAGTCCAACCCCCTGCCAAGCAGGAAACACCATCAAAGCATTCCTGACAGATGGCTGTCAAGCCTCCGCTTAAAGACCTCCAAAGAAGGAGACTCCACCACACTCCTTGGTAGCAAATTCCACTGCCGAACAGCTCTCACTGTCAGGAAGTTCTTCCTAATGTTTAGGTGGAATCTTCTTTCTTGTAGTTTGAATCCATTGCCCCGTGTCCGCTTCTCTGGAGCAGCAGAAAACAACCTTTCTCCCTCCTCTATATGACATCCTTTGATATATTTGAACATGGCTATCATATCACCCCTTAACCTTCTCTTCTCCAGGCTAAACATACCCAGCTCCCTAAGCCGTTCCTCATAAGGCATCGTTTCCAGGCCTTTGACCATTTTGGTTGCCCTCTTCTGGACACGTTCCAGCTTGTCAGTATCCTTCTTGAACTGTGGTGCCCAGAACTGGACACAGTATTCCAGGTGAGGTCTGACCAGAGCAGAATATAGTGGTACTATTACCTCCCTTGATCTAGACGCTATACTCCTATTGATGCAGCCCAGAATTGCATTGGCTTTTTTAGCTGCTGCATCACACTGTTGACTCATGTCAAGTTTGTGGTCTACCAAGACTCCTAGATCCTTTTCACATGTACTGCTCTCAAGCCAGGTGTCACCCATCCTGTATTTGTGCCTTTCATTTTTTTTTTTTTTTTTTGCCCAAGTGTAGTACTTTACATTTCTCCCTGTTAAAATTCATCTTGTTTGCTTTGGCCCAGTTGTCTAATCTGTTAAGGTCAGAGATATGACTAGCACCAAAAGAGGTTCATTAATATATGAAATTACATTGACTAATTAATTCACTTTGTCCCTCTTAAGCAAGAGGGAGCACAGACCCACCCCCACCCCCCACCCTGTTGATCATCTGACATCATAAATAGGTCAGGTGATTGACAGGTGGGCTGTCCCACCCACCTGCCAAAGTTGACCCATTGGGGAGGGAGGGAGAGATAGTCTCTCTGTTCATCAGCTGGTGAGCAGAGTTTTCAATCCTGCTCTCTGCAGGGATCTGAGCAGGATTTAACCCTCCGTGGAAGCTGGGAGGTTAAACTCTGTTGCTTTGGATGCACAAAGTTGTTTCCTGTGGGTAACTGGCCAGCTCAGCCAATGGAGAATTGAACTGTGCCCATCAGCTGACATCACCCACCCATCAGTGTGACAGCAGCTGATTGGCAGGTGGATGTGACTTTGGGGGAAATGGCCTCACAGTCTGAGGTTCCTCACTCCTGCTTTTAAGCATAAGCCTACCGAGAAGCAGAAATTTCAGTGGGCTTTGGCTTACTCACAGGTAAAGTGGGAGTAGAATTGCAGCCTAAATAAACCTTTGGAGCAAGCACAAAAAAATGATATCAGGAAGTTATTAACGCTTGATGCCTTATTATGTTTTATATACAGTGGTACCTCTGGTTAAGAACTTAATTCGTTCCGGAGGTCCGTTCTTAACCTGAAACTGTTCTTAACCTGAGGTACCACTTTAGCTAATGGGGCCTCCCGCTGCCGCCGCCACGCGATTTCTGTTCTCATCCTGAGGTAAAGTTCTTAACCCGAGGTACTATTTCTGAGTTAGCAGAGTCTGTAACCTGAAACGTTCGTAACCCGAAGCGTTTGTAACCTAAGGTACCACTGTATTCTGCAAGCCACCCAGAGTGGCTGGAGAAACCCAGCCAGATGGGCAGGCTACAAATAAAATAATAATATGTTGTTGTTGTTGTTGTTGTTGTTTATTTTCAGGTTGTTTCCTCACCCTCCACAGAAAGGAATGAATGACGATGGCAAAAGCATACAATTGTAGCATTTGCCAGGTAAAACAGTATAGAAAAGGGGGAGAAAGAGCTCTCAAATTAAGTAGAAGCAAGGAGACTTGTCTGGATATAAATAAAGAGACTTGCTGGTCAGACCCAGTCTTGTAATTAATCACTTGCCTGGTAGCATAGCTGTCAACTTTTCCCTTTTTTAAGGGAAATTCCTTTATTCTGAATAGGATTCCTCGCAAGAAAAGGGAAAAGTTGACAGCTATGCCTGGTAGCCATAGGCAACAATGAACTGAATTCACTTGTTCTCTTCTTCCACCTCCATCCCTTTTTTCCCCCTTTTGTGCGGTGTCTTTTTAGATAGTAAGCCCAAGGGCAAGGACTGTGTTGTCTTCACTGATAAGGAAGCTGCTCTGGAATGTTCTGGCTTAGAAGCATGATACAGATACTTGGAATGAATGAATGCAGGTGCACTGGATGCTAAGCCATTGAAGGAGTAGGGTGTGTGTGAAAGGATGCAGTGGTCTGTTCCCTCCTCTGTGGCCAGTATAGGAACCAGGTAGACTGCCAGAGGACGAAGGTCCCCTTCCTTTTCACCCATTATAGAAAGTCAAAGGCTACTGTGGGAGGGTTGTAGCTCTCCATCTGACAGCCCCCAGCAGGCTAGCAAAATGTTTCCAGGCTAGTAACTTTTCTAGGCTCCTTTACAAAGTAGCCTTAACTGATTTCATTACGGTTCCCACCCCGTAAAGAAAGCACAAAACCCGCGAACTTCCGGGGTTTTTCTTTTTGTGTGTGTGCGTTCGCATTACATACGCCCGTGTTACGTAGCGCGACCCAGAACGGATCGCGTACGTAACACGGGGTACCACTGTACTGTTATTGGAGGAGATCTTTTTAACCCAATATGGGGCACACACCCTATGGGGGGCAATTTGATTTTTAAGAGGGGGAATTTGGGAGCTTGTTTAGACCAAGTTAAAGGCCCTTTAGGCTTCCTCCACGTGAATAGGAGTTCATATTTTTTTTTGAATAATGAGAATTATATGTCATGGGGGGGCATCAGGATTTTAGAGATGCTTAGGTGGGGCATGGCCAAAAAAAAGGTCAGGAGCCACTGCTCTAGATGCTAGGGACTCTTCATGCTACTGAGCTAAGGCCCATTTCCTATCAGAGAAACAAGAGCACCAACATCACTGATAAGCCGTCACCAAACAAGCCACATTTCCAGAACCCCTGAACTCGTCCAACACAGATAGGAAAAGAAAGACAAACTCAGTCAGGTGTTTCTGTGCATATACTGGAAACCTACAACACAACAGTCTAGAAGAAATGTGCAGAAAAGTCTTTACATAACTAGATTATCTCCACCAAGCATTTGCTTGTTTCTTCAAATGGAAAGAGAGAAGAAACGAGACCCGACAATTTCCATGCCGATAGCTGACCATATAAGGGCCGAAACAGTTCCTTAAAGCAAGTATTTAGCTTAGTTATGCAAAGACTATCGTTCCTGCACAAGAAAGCACATACAACTAGAGAAAGTTGGAAACAAAAATAAAAAATAAATAAATCTAACTCTCGGACAAACACAACAATATATTGATTGGAATGACTTCAGGGCCACCAACCTGGAGAGGGAATCTTTATTTCTGTGGAGCACCTTTATAGCCTGTGGAATAAAATCTCACTTCTTGCAAAAGAAGAAAAAGAATCAGTCTAAGTATCAGTGAAGTTAGCTGATAAAAATCAGAAGCTCAAGCTGGTTAAGCTACTTTGCAGGAATGTGCAAGCGTATGGCCAGCAGCGACATTAATGCATTCATCCAAAAGGAGGCGAGAGACAAGTTCAAGGCCTTTTGGTTTATGCAGATCATATCGAAACTTGGACATTTTTCATTGTTGTTGTTAGTGCTCCAGAAACATAATTCCTGACGACAGGCGTGGAAGGTGGTCTGAAATGCTCAGTGTGTGAATCAGAAAGCTGGTGGCTTCCCTTACAGAAGAGGACCTCGTTTTCTTTTAAAACAGCTTTTTTCCTTATATTGTTTGAATCGCAGAGTGTGCAGACCAGCAAATGCAGAGACTCATTCCGGCTGCCAGCATCGCCCTTCCTGGCCAACCTTGCTTTTCTGCCTTACATTTTTTTTCAGAATGCAAGGACAGGATGTAAATTCAGTAGATTCAAATCAACTTAATTTCAAGTAAGCATACATAGCACTGGACCATAAAGTGCATAAGATCTTGCACTCGTAAAATAGATTAGGAGAAATAAATTACGAACTTAGGAAGCACTTGGGAACACTTATAAACAAGCATGTCCAGCTCTTTCCAGAAAGGTAACCATGTATTAGTCTACCAATCCTGCTGTTGTAAAGTGTCAGTGTTCTTATTCTGCACACATTTAACAGACAGTAATGGGTGGCGCTGTGGCTTGCCAATCAGAAGGTCGGCGGTTCGAATCCCCACGACGGGGTGAGCTCCAGCTGCTCGGTCCCTGCTCCTGCCCACCTAGCAGTTCGAAAGCATGTCAAAGTGCAAGTAGATAAATAGGTACCGTTGCGGCAGGAAGGTAAACAGCATTTCCGTGCGCTGCTCTGGTTCTCCAGAAGCGGCTTAGTCATGCTGGCCACATGACCCGGAAGCTGTACGCCGGCTCCCTCGGCCAATAAAGCGAGATGAGCGCCGCAACCCCAGAGTCATCCACGACTGGACCTAATGGTCAGGGGCCCCTTTACCTTTACCTTTACATTTTCCATTTGATTCCAGCTTTTAACTTTTTGTGCCAATGTGTTTATATACCTGACAGCTGAGGATGACTCATTGTGCATCCGATAAATTGGACTTTATTATGTCATAATAAATTTGTTAGAGTGCAATCCAAACCATCTCTACTCAGAAGTAAGTCACATGGAATATAGTAGAGTTTACTACCAGGTAAATGTGGTGGGATTGCAGCCCTGATTTTCTAAAGTACCAGGAGAGTCTTGGTTATTTATGTCTACCTATTTTCATAAATGGAAAGGAATAGTCTTTTGCACTATAAGAGAGAGTGGGGCACACAGCTTCAAATAAGACCTGAAACAGCACAAAATTGGATGGCTGCAGGACTCAGATTTGGTTCCCACCAACACCTGCTTGGAGTAGACTCCAAGTTTGGAGATTTAGATACAGTATGCCCCTTCTGCCGCTCCTCTTCCACTGTGCCACTACTTTCCCCCAGGGAGATTATATCACATACCCCTGCACACATCCAGTTGTCAAAAAGGGTCACAATTGCTAGGCAAACATGGCTGCAGTATTGTTACATTTGTTAAAAGTAGAACCAGCTGTTATGGAACCAAGCAGAAGTGATCAGTTATTGAAAGCAAGTGCTAGAAAACAGAAACTTTGAACAATGCGGAGGGCACGCGTTAAACTGGCGAAGGCTGCACACATTCCACACCTGTTTCATGGAACTGGCAAAAAATAACTTATTGTAGGGTAGAGGAAGAAGGTACCCTGTCATCCAGACCTGCTTCCTAGAACAATGGTCCACATGCACTCAGAGGTACAATAAAGCGAATAGTATGACCTGCACAAAAAACACAAACACGGCATCCTGTCTGGGATTCAAAGTAGCCACTCCTCTAATCGAAACATTCTAGTTTGTCTAAATCAGGGGTAGCCAACATGGTTTCCCTGCAAAACTGTGGGACTACAAAACCCATCATCCCTGGCTACTGCGTTAGCCATTGTGACAGGGGATGATGGGTGTTGGAGTTCACATCTGCCAGCACCACGTTGTCTTTCCATGATCTAAATGTTTCCATATGCACTGCTTAATGAGAGAGCCCCTTTTCTGCACATCAGAGAGCCCTAGTGAAATATAATTGTATCTTAGAGATAAGTTTACCTTGACCCCGGACGTGAGTCATTAATTGAGCTGTGATGGCTATGAAGACAAAGAGGAACCAGCTCAGCATCTTGAACCAGTGGTGGGCCTTCTCTCTTGCCATCAGATGTATGTAACATCAACAAACCTGTAATCACACAGAAGAAAGAAGAAGAAGAGTTTGGATTCGATATCCCGCTTTATCACTACCCGAAGGAGTCTCAAAGCGGCTAACAATCTCCTTTCCCTTCCTCCCCCACAACAAACACTCTGTGAGGTGAGTGGGGCTGAGAGACTTCAGAGAAGTGTGACTAGCCCAAGGTCACCCAGCAGCTGCATGTGGAGGAGTGGAGATGCGAACCCGGTTCCCCAGATTACGAGTCTACCGCTCTTAACCACTACACCACACTGGCTTTAATCAACAGATGATGGGGTCACCCTTGGGGATTTCAGTTGTGGCAAGCAAGATTCTCATCAAGGTTATTTTCCTGTTAGCTGAGGGGGAAAGGGAAATACAAATGCTATAAAATATATATAGATATAGTCACATCTGAAGTTGAGGCTCCAGTACTTTGGCCACCTCATGAGAAGAGGAAGACTCCCTGGAAAAGACCCTGATGTTGGGAAAGATGGAGGGCACAAGGAGAAGGGGACGACAGAGGATGAGATGGTTGGACAGTGTTCTCGAAGCTACTAACATGAGTTTGGCCAAACTGCGAGAGGCAGTGAAGGATAGGCGTGCCTGGCGTGCTCTGGTCCATGGGGTCACGAAGAGTCGGACACGACTGAACGACTGAACGACAACAACAATAGTCACATCCACACCACATATTTAAAGCAGATTTAAGGACATGGTTTACCCACCCCACAAGAATCCTGGGAATTGTAGTTTACCCCTCACAGAGCTACAATTCCCAGCACTCTTAATAAATTACAGTTTCCAAGTTTCTTTGGAGGAAGCCTCGTGCTTTGAATTTATGGCGTCATCCACAAACAGCAAGACTTACTTCTTTTTTGCAATGCTACATTGTCCAACGAACCCTATAGCTCAGTTTTATTCTTTAATTCCTTGGAAGAGACTGTGCAGGCCCACCCCACCTCACCCCCCCTTTTTTTTTCTCCTGCAGCCCTCATCTAGTCACAACGACTATTTTAAAACTGTAAAATAAATCAATAACAGGGAAACAAGGAACAAAGCTATCCCCTGCAGCAAAAAAAATATGCCCTGTGCACTACATATTTGCGATTTTTAATTTTTATTTTTTTGCTTGCTAGAAGCTCAAATATTGTTAGGGCATGCTTGGTGTCTCGTCATGCAGAAAGTCTCATTAGCCTAGTCCTCAGTGAGGTTGTCAACCTGTGTCTGGGCTGAATCACTTTAGACAACAAACGGGTTGGGTTCTTTTGTTTTTTGTGGTTGAGTGCATGGCACACATTGAACCTCCCCGCACATATTCTAGACTTCTCCAGAATGCTTCTCCCTGACATACTACTTTTCTTCATGCATGGATATTTCTCCTTCTTCTTTTTGGTATGGAGGACCATATCAGCAGGGGATTTCCCACCAGAAATCTGACGTGGTTCTCCAAACTGATTTATCGCCTTAGACTTAGAATGGGAGAAGCCGAAGGCAAACAGCTTAAGAACAAAGTGCTCCATCGGCGGCAAGGGTCCTGATCACAAAAAACAAACAAAACAAAACTGAAGGGTATAACAGTACCAAATGTGGAAGATTGGCAACTAAAATTATTATCATACCAGAATAAGGCAAGAAAGATGGGAGAAATCAGGGGAATAACAGATCAGAAAACAGAGAAAGATTGGAAAGCATTTAAAGATTATATAGGGAATTCAGTGGAAAGGGCCAACCTTCTAAACAATATATGAGTGGGCCGAAAAACAAATCAAATAAGGAGAATCAACAAACTCAGGTATACAGAGAAATAAAGTTACAGAAACCGCAATAAAAGAAAAGGCTGGAAGTCAACAACAGGTGATGGGGTGTGTGTGAAAGAATGTATGATGTTTAATTGTTCCATGCACATATTTAATCAATGCATGTTAATCTATATTGTGTTCTTTTCTCTCTCTTTTTTTCTTTCTATGATGTTTTCTTTTTTTGTAGAATGGCAAATGACAAATTGTGTAATATTTTTATAATCCAATAAAGTTTATTTTAAACCAAAAAAAGTGCTCCATCCAACTAAGATCTACCCAGAGTTAGACCCATTGAAATTAATAGACCTAAGTCTTAGCAGAGCTATCATGGGATGCAGCCCATAGAGTAGGGCAAACCATAGTTTTTTTTAAAAAAGCAAAAAAAGGTCTGCCTCTGCTTACTCATCCCCATCCACAGAAGAAGAGTTTGGATTTGATATCCTGCTTTATCACTACCCTAAGGAGTCTCAAAGTGGCTAACATTCTCCTTTCCCTTCCTCCCCACAACAAACACTCTGTGAGGTGAGTGGGGCTGAGAGACTTCAAAGAAAGTGTGACTAGCCCAAGGTCACCCAGCAGCTGCATGTGGAGGAGCGGGGAAGCGAACACGGTTCACCAGATTATGAGTCCACCGCTCTTAACCACCACACCACGCTGGCTCTCAAGTCACTTCTTAAACTCTTAAGTCACTTCTGGGAGATGCATTTGGAGCTGACAAGGGGGACAAAATCAAGACATGTGGTGGCGTGGTTGAATTGGGATAGCAGTGAGCAACGTCTCGCCTGCACACCTAATCTTGGCTAACAGGCTTCCTCATTCAGAACATGGGGACATTTCAGCCAAGCCATACCCATTTGCCCTACATCTGACAGTACATATGACATCAGCTGTGGGGGTGGGGCAGCTAAATACGTGGCCACCTGCTAAGTCCTTGGCACTGGGCTTTGCAAACCCAGACAATCAGCTGATTGTTGCTGCGATATGGGCTGTGTCTTTGCACGCTGCGATTCTGCTGCGACATCCGGCAGGTGGGCTGCCCCACCAGCCTGTCAATCATTGCCTGCAGAGTGGAGGTGGGGGGGGGAATAATGATTTGGCTCCCTGTCTGGACCCAGTTCTCCACACCTGGGATAGGACCTGGGAGACCAGGGTTCAGATTCTGCCATAGCCGTGAAGCTCAGTGGCAAACTTAGGTTGATGTTGCCACACCATTAAAATGACAGGAGCCTAGCCTAAGATCTCATCCCATAGTGAAGGGGATACGGATTTCAAATTGATTCACTACTAGACCTTCAGCTGCCAGGATAAAGATCATTTCTCCTGGTACCAGGGATGCGAATATGCTAGGGGGCAGAATAGCAGAAAGATTTGGAATGGAACCGTCAAGGAAGAAACAAGGTCAGGTCAAAAATGTTTGATATTTACTCCTTGGGCCTAACAGTCTCTTGTTGTAACTTGAATGGTGGAAGCTTTCACAAATGTGGTGTTAAAACCAATGTAGAATCCAAAGATATTGTATCTGGGATAAGACAGCATGACCAGCCCAAGGGGAAAATAAAGTTTTCTGCACCATCTGTTTTATTTCAAGTTAAAGTGACATTCAATTTGAAGATTTTAAACTCCAGAATTCACTATTTATTTATTTTTTTTATCCCAGCTACTTAATTCAAACTACAGGGGTTATACATACACACATAGCAGGAAAGTTGAGCATATTGCTTGGTAAGGTTTTCAGGATTTTAACCTGAAAATCCAAACTCATCGCACCTGGGACAATGGAGGCCAGAAGGACAGGTGTGCTTTTGTTTCTTTATAAAACGTGGGAAGGTGCCACTGGATTGCTTGTGCTACTTTAAAAAACAAAAAACACGCACATCATTTGAATGACAATGCCCATCAACTCTGCTGTCCCCCAGCTCCCTCAAATATTTTAGCGGGGGCGAAGGGACCTCAGCCCCTAGGAGTTGGCTGCTATGCATCACATTGTTGAGGGTGAAATGGCTTGAAACAGCAGGCCTTTTGCAAAATCTGTGAGCGGCAGAAATCTCTTCAGTGCAACACCACACATATTTACTTAGAAGGAAGACGGGCTTTCTAACAGGAATAGGACTGCATCCTTAAAACCTTTCAAATCAGAACCAGTGAAGGCAGTGAAGGTCCTGTGTGAATGCCTGGAGGCAATTGGAGGATGGATGGCGGCTAACAGATTGAGGTTGAATCCTGACAAGACAGAAGTACTGTTTTGGGGGACAGGAGGCGGGCAGGTGTGGAGGACTCCCTGGTCCTGAATGGGGTAACTGTGCCCCTGAAGGACCAGGTGCGCAGCCTGGGAGTCATTTTGGACTCACAGCTGTCCATGGAGGCGCAGGTTAATTCTGTGTCCAGGGCGGCTGTCTACCAGCTCCATCTGGTATGCAGGCTGAGACCCTACCTGCCCACAGGACTGTCTCACCAGAGTGGTACATGCTCTAGTTATCTCCCGCTTGGACTACTGCAATGCGCTCTATGTGGGGCTACCTTTGAAGGTGACCCAGAAACTGCAATTAATCCAGAATGCGGCAGCTAGACTGGTGACTGGGAGTGGCCGCCAGGACCACATAACACCGGTCCTGAGAGATCTACATTGGCTCCCAGTACATTTCCGAGCACAATTCAAAGTGTTGGTGCTGACCTTTAAAGCCCTAAATGGCCTCGGTCCTGTATACCTGAAGGAGCGTCTCCACCCCCATCGTTCAGCCCGGACACTGAGATCCAGCGCCGAGGGCCTTCTGTCGGTTCCCTCACTGCGAGAAGCAAAACTACAGGGAACCAGGCAGAGGGCCTTCTCGGTAGTGGCGCCCGCCCTGTGGAACGCCCTCCCATCAGAAGTCAAGGGAATAAACAACTACCTGACATTCAGAAAATACCTGAAGGCAGCCCTGTTTAGGGAAGTTTTTAAACTGTGATATTTTAAATGTATTTTAATATTTGTTGGAAGCCGCCCAGAGTGGCTGGGGAGACCCAGCCAGATGGGCGGGGTACAAAAATAATTATTATTATTATTATTATTATTATTATTATTATTATTATTATTATTTAACCTGGCAATTGATGTACGACAGGCATGGCCAAACTTGGCCCTCCAGCTGTTTTAGGACTACAACTCCCATCCTCCCTAGCTAACAGGACCAGTGATCAGGGAAAATGGGAACTGTAGTCCCAAAACAGCTGGAGGGCCAAATTTGGCCATGTCCGATTGTATGGTGTCCTTGGCCACTAAAGGCACTGGATACAAAATACTATATCAATAACATAGTAAGACTTGCATCTGTTGTTCAGGCACAGGAAAGCTACTGCAACAATCTGAGTAGTATCATTCCCCCCCCCCCACACACACTTTTTTAAAAAATTAATCTATTCCACACATGTTGGAAACTCATATAGGACAGGTGGAAAGCTGCCCTGCTGTTTCAGCTGCTGTGAAGGTTCTCAAAAGCCAACAAAGACTGGCGCCAGCAGTGCACCACAACAGGAAGGCAGGCAGCGGTGATCAGAAGAGGAGGGGCAAGACTTTTCTCTGTGCATGTGCTGAGCAGTTGTGTTTATCACGCAGTGGCCACACAGGAGAACTCTTGAGCGATGCGTATACAGCATGCTATTGGGGGCAAGCCAGCTGTGGGCAACTTGAGGGGAATGCAGAACCAATGGACGCAAGCCCTTTCTGCAAGGGCAGCACACAATCCAGATCATACCATTTGTGTTTGTTTGTTTGTCTGTCTGTTTACTCCATGGGTAGGCAAACTAAGGCCCTGGGGCCGGATCCGGCCCAATCGCCTTCTAAATCCGGCCCATGGACAGTCCGGGAATCAGCGTGTTTTTACATGAGTAGAATGTGTCCTTTTATTTAAAATGCATCTCTGGGTTATTTGTGGGGCCTGCCTGGTGTTTTTACATGAGTAGAATGTGTGCTTTTATTTAAAATGCATCTCTGGGTTATTTGTGGGGCATAGGAATTCGTTCATTTCCCCCCAAAAAATATAGTCTGGCCCCCACAAGGTCTGAGGGACAGTGGACCGGCCCCCTGCTGAAAAAGTTTGCCGACCTCTGCTCTAATGGCATTAAAAGTACTGGGCTCACTATTAGATCACCAGTAGGATACCACTCGTCATATTACCCCCAACTCTGAATCAAAAAAGAGAAATCCAGCCTGAGCACATTCAACAGGTAAACTTGCATACTTTTAAGTTTAGAAATACTGGCCTTCCTGTTAAGGTGAGGGGCAGGCCACGTGCCGGAACTGGAAGGGAATGACAGGAGACCCTGGCAGGATATTATTAAATAGTCAGCATCACCCACAAACAATTCAAAACGAATGCTCCTCAGACAGCTGTCATCTAATCTCCCTGCAAACTAACCGTGATAAATGTGCAATAAACAGGCCGTCAGGAAGTGCCCTGAATCAGTTTTTGGCACTTCCCTCATCTGTCATGTGAACACGGAGCTTCCAAAGGAAAGAATGTGCTCTCTCTTCCACTTTCTACCTCGAGTTAACAGCATTAACAGACTGCAGGGCAAAACTCCCCCCACCCCAAACATTTCCACACATGATACTCAATGTGTTTCTTGCATTTACCACATGTTGCAGAATACAAATATAAAAACCTAGGGTAGCTGGAATGTCCATTTCATTTCAGAATGCCTCCCCCCCCCCGCGCACGCATTCATACCTGAATTAACATTCCTGCTTAGTCACAAAACAAAACAAGGGAGCTCCAAGATGCTATTTGCTGCACCTGATGACAGGTTTGGATAATCACCCATGAAAACACAAAGTAAGCAGGAGGAAGGGTGCGCAGAGAGGTTGTAGCTGAAACATTCCCGCAAATTACTTATTTTATTGCCTTTCTCTAGTCTCAAAATAAATAAATGGTTTGAATCCCAACAACAAATCCTTGCATAGTGCTGAGAGAAGGCTCTCTGCACATGTTCAGAGACACTCTGTACTTTCTTATCAGTGCACCTACATAACAGGGGTGCGCCCTGCCATTGAGAAGTGAGGGGGGTGGGTGGGAAAGAGACGTGCAGGTTCAGCCCAGGTTCAAACGAAGCCTTGTGCATCTCAAGCGAATGGGCGCGCTCTGCACGTGCGCAATGGCACTCTCGCCTTCGATATGTTTTCACTGATGGCCGGGGGAGCGTCCTGAGGGTTTCTCCCACGCACCCACCCCACCCGCGCGGCTCAGATTAAGCCTCGCGGGATTATACTGGGGCAGGATCCGTTCCACACAGCCAGCAGGCCTGGCAAACTCTCCTCCACCATCATCGCCGGCAGAATAGCACAACCCCAGGCGCCGAGAGAGGGGTGCTGCTTGCAAGGAAGGAAAGCTATCCATTTATCTGGCAAGGCGCTTTGCGCATTTCTTGGCTATTCCAATTAGGCAACCGCGCGGCGCTCCACAGACAGCGCACACCCACCCAAATACACAGCCACGTCTCCAAAACCTACGGATGGAGACATTTCTCGCTTTCCCTTTAAACGAACGCGCGCACCCGCTCACTCCAAAACCCCTTCCCTTCCTTATCCGCACCTCGCTGGGGAAATTATTTCTATACCCCATCATTACAGGGCGCACAGATGTGTCTTTGTTCACTGATGAAACGAAGGTAAGAAGAATAGGAAAGGGAGGGGGGTTAGCTATTTATAATGTTTCGCCCTTCTTTCCACACACCCCATCCTCTGTTAAGGTTGAGGGGTTTTTTTGGGGGGGGGGGTTAGGCACACCCAATTACTATTTTATTTTATTTTTTAAATGGTCAAAGCCTGATGGGTTGGCAATCAAACAAACCTTTGCAGCCATGAACAATTTTGCTTTAGTGCATTGCAAAGTGGGTGCGATTCCCTGCGAGAAAACCAGTCTTTGCAACAGCAGCAGCAGCAGCGCGCGCAAGCTCAAAACCAAGCAGCGAAGTCTTGGGGAAAGTTTGTTTCTCCCCCGTCAGTTGCCCTTTTCTTCTGTTTGATCAGCAGCAATGGGAGATGAAGAAGGCAGAGGGTGAAAGATGGAGATGAGGGGAAAGAGGAGAAAAGGGGGGGAGCAGCGGGGTGGGCTGGTGGGAGAGAGAGATATACAGCGATTCCAAAAAGCAAGAATAATCCCTGGCACCCATTCCCTCTCTCCTTCTGCAAACCTTCACCCCAATCCCTTACCTTCTCTACTCCGATTCCTGAGTTGAGGAAGGGCAGTCCCGCGGGAGGGGGGTGTTGCCAGGTGTACAATGGGAACGAGGGAGAAATGTGAGCCTTTTGGTTCAAGCGAGAGGGTTGCTCCAAGTATGGGAAATGGGCTTACAAATCCATCTTGGGAGGAGAGGGGAGTGGTCTTTCAAAGGCACAGTTCCCACAACATTCGTTTGGCACATAGACAGATGTCTCCCCCCACCCACCCCCCACTCCGTCCCAGGGGGGGGGAAGCAAAGCATTTCTAAACACTACGGGTTTTAAAACTGGTTTAAGCTACTGAACTGCAGCCCAACTTCGAAGTAGAAGTACTCCAATATTTACTTCTGAATAGAAATGTATAGGATTGCAGTGTTTGTTAACCTCACCTAAGTGCAGGGATATTTCTCCGTATCCTCCCTTAACTGGAATTCTTAGCGGGGGGCTGGGGGGGGCTGTCACAATGAAATTGTTATAAACACTCATAAATCCAGTGCTTTTTTTCCTGTGGGGACGCATGGGTACACATACCCCTAAACATTTTGTGAATCTAAGTTTGGCCTTGTTGAAGGGCAGTATTTCAAAATGAGTAGGAAAATGAGAGTACCCCTAAACATTTTTTTAAAGAAAAAAAGCTCTTCATAAATGTGTAGAATACATCTGCCCTAAGTGATGCCCAAACAAACATTTGAAAAAAAAATCGATTGCTATTGGAATGGAAACATGCAAGCTTTCCAGCTGCACAGGACTCTTCAGCAAGCAGAATTCTTCATTTATTGGTTGCTCATGGCTGGGAACAAAGTTTCATCCATCTGATCCCCAGCCCCGCTAAGCAGTTTACAACTTACATTTTAACATCAGGGGAGGGAAGAGAGAGACCTGCCTCTCAGCAAAGTATTGATCTTTTGTGTGTGTGTGTTTTAGGCTTGTTTAGGGGCTGGGAATGAGGACTGGGAAGATATGCCAAAGGTTTCGTGGAAAGGGGAGGGGGTCAAAAGCAGATTTCCCAGCTGCAAAAATTCTCTGTCAGACACCCCTGCATAAAGGCACACAAAGGCCAATGAACACAAAATTGCTTTGCTTTTACGTCCAGTGCTTTCTTTAAAAAGAAAAAAGGTGCCGGAACTCACCATAAAGTTGTTGCTCTGGCTGAAAAAAAGCACAGCTTACACCCCTTACATAAGAGGCCATTTCACCATAGAAGTAATTCTATGATTCGTTTATGAACCTGCCTTGGTTCAGTAATGTCACCTGTCCAAAGAAGAGGAGGTTCTGGCCAAAATAGAAGGAGGTGCTTTTAATGTGAGCATCTTGTTTTAAGTGTGGAAACTGCATGCATTCCATCCATGTGCAATCTGTGCGCACACTGTCCCTGATATTGCCTGCCGTTTAAGGCAGTGGTTTTCAACCAGTGTGCTGTGGCACCCTGGGGTGTCTTGAACAATGGCCAGGGGTGCCGCGGGCAACACTGGCCGCTGCCCCTCTTTCCTTCCCTCTCTCCTCTGATGCCCTCTCACATCTCTGCCTGCAAAAGGCTCGCACAGCTGTTTGTTGCAGCAGCCCTGGCTACAGGCTCGCCAGGTGAATGCTGCACACCTGGAGGGCCACACCTCCAAGAGCAGCCTATGCACCCATCTCCCAGCCATGTATGATCCAGCATTGGATGCCACAAGACTCTCAGACATGCTTATCAGTGATTTGGTTGGGTGGATGGGTGGCTGTTCCCACAAGGAGGTGTTTGTTCAAGGACAATGTTTGCCACTGCACTGCTATGGACGAAACAGGGGATCCAATGTGTTAATGCAGACTTGCAGACTTGCATTATTCTTGTTACAGGTGGGTAGCCGTGTTGGTCTGCCATAGTCAAAACAAAATCAAAAATTCTTCTGTGACTATCTGTTTCAGTGTATCTGAAGAAGTGTGCATGCACACGAAAGCTCATACCAAGAACAAACTCAGTTGGTCTCTAAGGTGCTACTGGAAAGAATTTTTGATTTTGTTTTGCATTATTCTTGTTTGGCAATCACTTGTAGCCGAGTAAGATTGCCTTCCATAAACATGGTTTTAACAGTGAGTTCGTAAGTGACTGTGGAGGCAGTTCTGGATCCACACATCCTTCCACAGTGGGGACATAGGTTTCTGGGTGGGAGTTGATCACGGTGAGGGTTTACCAAGCATGTCTTCCTCTTAGCATGTTTCTCCCTTTCGTCCTGAGTTTGAGCGTCTTCAAAGCCCTGACACCTTTGGTAAAGGCTGTTCTCCAACTGGAGTGCTCACAGGCCAGTGTTTCCCAGTTGTGGTGTTTATACTACATTTTTTAGATTTGCCTTGAGAGAGTCTTTAAACCTCTTTTGTTGACCACCGGCATTACGCTTTCCATTTTTAAGTTCGGAATAGAGTAGTTGCTTTGGAAGACGATAATCAGGCATCCGCACAACATGACCAGTCCAACGAAGTTGATGTTGAAGAATCAAGGCTCTGCATGCTGCATCCTTGGTCCATCCAGGAGCTCAGTATTGTCTACACTGACTGGCAGCAACTCTCCAAAGTTTCAAACAGATTGGGAATATTCCCGGCCCTAAATGGAGACGTTGGAGATGGAACATGAGACCGTCTGCCTATTGTTAACTAATACCTTGCGTGAATTAATCTGGCCAGAGTGGCATAATCCAAAACAGACCCCCTTATCTCCCTTCTAAAAATAGGAAAAACGTGCTGCATTCCATGCCTTCTTCTGCAGTACTCTGTGTGGAAATTAAAAGAAGGCATGCCTGGGTTTTTCTGCCCCAGCCCTCCCTCTGATGCAGAAGCACTCTGGACCATTTATTTTCCTCTCTGCAACTGTCACAAGGAACATTCGATTCAAATGCCTGAAATTGTTGCATGCAGCTAAAAATGGGGAGGGGAGGGGTTAAGGAAGTGAGCAGGTTTGGCTGCAGATTCCTGAAGGAGGAGAGAGGAGAGAGAGAGAGAGAGAGAGAGAGAGATGTAATCGTCTGGGTTCATGCATGGTTGCTGCTCGATGGCCAGTTTCTAATAAGAGTGGCTGGGATTCTGAAGGTACTTCAAGGAACTGAAGTGAAGGAGGAGGGCCAAATTTCAAAGAGGGAAGTCTCTGACTCCCTCTGCCTTTTGTGCCTTTAAAAGAGAGAGAAAGATAGGAGGAAAATGGGAAAGTGTGTGACTGCCACCTTGTGTCAGATTTCAACTCTGTCCTGCCAGATTATTCCAATCCACTGCTGCAGCACGTTTCAATGTACAAAGAACTGTACATTTCTAATTTTGTGAACCTTCCCAGGATTGTTGTAAAACAGGAGAGAGAGAGACTGATTTACCCAAGACCTGACCAGAGCCAGCCCTACCCTTAGGCTCTGATGCTATAATTCAGGCTTCCTCAACCTCGGCCCTCCAGATGTTTTTGGCCTACAACTCCCATGATCCCTAGCTAGCAGGACCAGTGGTCAGGGATGATGGGAGTTGTAGTCTCAAAACATCTGGAGGACCGCGGTTGAGGAAGCCTGCTATAATTCTGTTTTCTGCATTGCAGGAGGTTGGGCTAGATGACCCTCGGAGACCCTTCCGACTCTACGATTCTATGATGCTATTGAGTCCACTGTTTCATTTGCTATTGTAATCAAGTAGCAGTAGGGTAGGCTGCATGCCAAGACCCTTCTCATTCCTGGATCCAGCGAGTGTCAGCATCTAAGTAAGGATTCAAAGTGATGGAACAGCCAGGCAATCTTCTTGATAATGGCCCTCTGAATATGGGTCGCTAAGGTAACAATGGAAGTGGCTCTGTGCCAGATGGGTGGGGCATTAGAAAAGACAAAGGCCACAGCTGAGTTACGTGCGTGAGAGAGAGATGCTGGAGGGAGAAGCAAGCTGCAGCCAGTGAAGGAGAGATAAGCCTGATTTCTGCTCGCATCCAAGGCTGTGACTATGGGTGAAGCAAGACCCTTTGGGGTGTTGATGCCATGAGCCCCTCCATTGTAGGCTCAGGTTGTATATAAACCATATATCCTAAAAACACCACAGTTTTGGCTGTGCCTCATTCCAAAGGGAGCACAAACCCTGAGTAAGCGCCTGCAACCAACCCCTGGAATATTGCACTGCTCAGAGATTTTTGGGAGTGTCAGCAACATACAGTGGTACCTTGGGTTACAGACGCTTCAGGTTACAGACACTTCAGGTTACAGACTCCCTAACCCAGAAATAGTACCTTGGGTTAAGAACTTTGCTTCAGGATGAGAACAGAAATTGCGTGCGGGGGCAGCGGGAGGCCCCATTAGCTAAAGTGGTACCTCAGGTCAAGAACAGTTTCAGGTTAAGAACGGACGTCCGGAATGAATTAAGTTCTTAACCTGAGGTACCACTGTGTTCTTGTATTCTTTTTATTCACAGGGAGCGCAAGAAGTGCTTCTGGGATTTCCCACCTCAGGTATCACAATAAATTGATAAGGCTTGGGTATTTCATACCTTTAATTTATGTCAGGCAGAAAAATGTTTTGGTCCAGCTTTGCCGGCATGTGATGTACGGAAGTGAGAGCTGGACCATAAAGAAGGCTGATCGCCAAAGAATTGATGCTTTTGAATTATGGTGCTGGAGGAGACTCTTGAGAGTCCCATGGACTGCAAGAAGATCAAACCTATCCATTCTTAAGGAAATCAGCCCTGAGTGCTCACTGGAAGGACAGATCCTGAAGCTGAGGCTCCAATACTTTGGCCACCTCATGAGAAGAGAAGACCCTGATGTTGGGAAAGATGGAGGGCACAAGGAGAAGGGGACGACAGAGGACGAGATGGTTGGACAGTGTTCTCGAAGCTACCAACATGAGTCTGACCAAACTGCAGGAGGCAGTGGAAGACAGGAGTGCCTGGCGCTCTGGTCCATGGGGTCACGAAGAGTCGGACACAACTAAACGACTAAACAACAACAAAATGTCTTTTCCATGGGAGGCAGTAACACAATAACAGTAAGAAGCCCATTTCAAAGGGATAAAGACCATTTGGTGGCATCAGTGGGTGTGTTCCTGTTAACAACCCTCCCCCCCCCCAAAAAAAACCCATTTTAAAAATACATGCATTCTTGCACACACCTTTCAGCTAGAGAACTGCATTGCAAAATTCAGAGAAATATGAATTTCGAAAGGTAGCTGTGTTTCAGTCTGCAAATTACGTAGGTTCCTATTGCAAACAAATTCTCTCCCCAGACACCCCATCACTAGCTGTTGAGCCAGACATGCAATTAATTTGTCACATAAAAGCATAATGAGGGGGGCAGAATTAGTCAAAACACCTAGCATACTAACTGAAACACTAAATCTCCCAATGTTTTCTCTCTGCGTAAATTACTCGTTCCATGCTGTCATTTCTGGAGACGTGATTTTTTTTTATCAGTACACATACCTAGGAATCTGACTGGGAATTCCACTTTTTCTCCTCCTCCCCTCCCCTCTTTTATTAGTTGAAACGCTGGTTGCCTGACTCATTTAACTTAATTTCCTCCATGGGTTTTATGACATCTCATCATCCTCAGCTTCTTCTGAGTGACAGAAGTGATGACTGAGCTGTGTTGTACTCACATCAGTATGAAATGTCATTTATTAGGTAGCAACACGGTGAGGTATGTGTGAAAAAAAACAGGCCGCAATCAAATCAAGTGCAGTCATGGATTAAATAGGAGTGCGGCTCTGACAGATCAACCACAGAGGCCTATTGACTCCTTCACATGTTTTCGCTGTATTTTGCCATTATTTGTTGTTGTTTAGTCGTTTAGTCATGTCCGACTCTTCGTGACCCATGGACCAGAGCACGCCAGGCACTCCTGTCTTCCACTGCCTCCCACAGTTTGGTCAGACTCATGTTGTAGCTTCGAGAACACTGTCCAACCATCTCGTCCTCTGTCGTCCCCTTCTCCTTGTGCCCTCCATCTTTCCCAACATCAGGGTCTTTTCCAGGAGTCTTCTCTTCTCATGATGGCCAAAGTATTGGAGCCTCAGCTTCAGGATCTGTCCTTCCAGTGAGCACTCAGGCCTGATTTCCTTAAGAATGGATAGGTTGCCATTATAGAATCATAGAATTGTAGAGTTGAAAGGGGTCCTGAGGGTCATCTAGTCCAACCCCCTGCAATGCAGGAATCTCAGCTAAAGCATCCATGACAGATGGCCGTCCAACCTCTGTTTTGCAACCTCCAAGGAAGGAGAGTCCGCCACCTTCCAGGGGAGTCCTTCCACTGTCAAACAGCTCTTACTGTCAGACTCCCATCTTTTGCGGGGGTGCAATTAGTTCCAGCGCCTTCTGTCAGGAGTTTGGGTGTAACCTTTGACGCCTCACTTTCCATGGAGGCGCAGGTTACAGCCACAGCAAAGGTGGCATTTTTCCATCTCCGCCGTATTAGGCAGTTGGCCCCCTACCTCTCTCGCCCTGATCTGGCCACAGTGATCCATGCGACGGTCACCTCCAGACTTGATTATTGTAACTCGCTCTACGCGGGGCTGCCCCTGAAGCTGACCCAGAAACTCCAGCGGGTGCAGAATGCCGCGGCGAGGCTCCTCACGGGGTCTTTGCCGCGGGACCACATTCATCCAGTGCTCTACCAGCTGCACTGGCTCCCGGTGGAGTACAGGGTCAGGTTTAAGGTGCTGGTTTTGACCTTTAAAGCCCTATGCGGCTTAGGACCCTCATACCTAAGGGACCGCCTCTCCTGGTATGTCCCGGGTAGGACCTTAAGGTCCTCAAATAATAACTTTTTGGAGGTCCCGAGCCACAAGGATGCTAGGTTGGCTTCAACTAGGGCCAGGGCCTTCTCAGTACTGGCCCCGACTTGGTGGAACGGTCTGTCACAAGAGACCAGGGCCCTGCGGGATTTGGCATCTTTCCGCAGGGCCTGCAAGACGGAGCTGTTCCACCTGGCCTTTGGGTTGGTTTCAGTTTAACCCTGATGTTTCATTCTTTTGGTGTGGTTGGTGGGCTACTTAAAAATGAGGCTGCAGTCTAGATTAAATTTTAAATTGTATTTTAATCTGTATTTTAATGAATTGTTTTATGTTTTTGTTGTGATTTTATTGGTGTTAGCCGCCCTGAGCCCGGTTTGGCGGGGAAGGGCGGGGTATAAATAAAAATTTATACTATTATTATTAAAGTTATTCCTGATGTTTAGTCGGAATCCCTTGTAACTTGAAGCCATTGGTTCGAGTCCTACCCTCCAGAGCAGGAGAAAACAAGCTTGTCCCCTCTTCCAATGTGACAGCCCTTGAGATATAATAGCTCCTCCCTCCCAGTCTCCTCTTTTCCAGGCTAAACATACCCAGCTCCTCCAACCGTTCCTCATAAGGCATTGTTTCCAGACCCTTGATCATCTTTGTTGCCCTCCTCTGCACACATTCCAGCTTGCCCACATCCTTCTTAAATTGTGGCACCCAGAATTGGATTCCAGGTGTGGTCTGACCAAGGCAGAATAGAGTGGTACTATCATCTAGACACAACACAAAACCTAAGATATAAATCAGGGGTGGGGCACCTCAGACCTAGAGATCATATGCCTCTCCACTCCCAGGACACCAGAAGTTTGAAGGAGAAGCTTGGGTACCTTGGATGGCTTTAAAAGAGAATTTGACGGTGGAGGCTGGGTATAGCCAGCATGCCTATTAGCCATTTCTAGCCTCATCTAATGTGAGTCTGACTGATCCACTTTTTTTAAAAAAAAAGATATTTTTTTATTACTGTTTTCTTACAATACAGTAAGATTACAACTATGAAAGAAAGGAGAGAAGCAGAAAAGGGAAAAGGGAAAGAAAGGGACAATAGAAATTAAGGAAGGAAAAAGAGAAAGAAAAAAAGAAAAGAAAAGAAAAAAAAGAAAAGAAAAGAAAAGAAAAGAAGAACAAATGCAGAACTTTTGATTTTCCAACTGCCGGTCACATTAAAAAAAATATTTATGATTATTTAAAACCATTGTTCTATACAAAAGTCCATCTTCTCCATTTTAGGTTAAACAATATTTCTTTTAAGTTAAGGTGTCTCAGAATCATTCATTTCTTTTCCCCTCAAAAAGGTCCAAAAAAAAGGTTCTCCTAGTTGTTATTATTAGCAATAATAATAATAATAATAATAATAATAATAATAAATGTTAACCATATTTTTTCTTTTAATTTTACCTCTATTAATTCGCACCATCATTACTCCCTAATAAATAATACTAAATTCTTCCGCCCGTGTCCATATTAAAGTCTCTCCACTGTGATCGCACTCCAGAAGCATTTTGAAGCAGCAGAGGGCAGCATTGTGTAAAATCTGATATTCAGTTACAGGTAGGTAGCCGTGTTGGTCTGCCATAGTCAAAACAACATAATAAAATAAAATAAAAATTCCTTCCATTTATCTGTATCTGGAGTGGAACAAGAAAGAAAAAAAAATGGGGTGCGGGAGAAATCAGGATTTTCAAACAAAACAGATATGCACATATTTTACACGGAAATTGTCTTGTACAGGCTTTTGTCTATCTGGCACAGTGCTGTCTTTTCTGGCTGGCAAAAGGTCTGTTTTGAAGCTCTGTCTCCTGAGATTTTTGAGCTGGGGATCTATGAGGCTGAACCAAGAACCTTGGGCATGCAACGCATATGCATTCTAACAACCAGCCATGTCCCCTGGTCTTCAATTTAAAACATGATATTAATCACATTATTGCTAAAAGTGAAGATTTCCGGTCTTTTCCCACCTCAATCTGCTGACATTAGCAGGTGATCTGGGGGTGGGGGTGGGTGGGTTGTCACGTATGGATTACTGCAGATCAAGCTGCTTTTAAAGTTTCTGGAGCAGCTTAGGGGCTGATTTTTCTGAACATTTGGCAAGCCAGTCCGAAGTGTTGTGGAAGCAGCTTGGCTCGGGTAAAAGCAACTGGGGTTATCAGGTTTCAGAGCTGATCTGCTGGAAATACATTTGAGGCCATCGGGGTTGCCCTGTGATGTTTATTTTAGATTACATCTCTGTAAGCAGAAAAGGACCATAGCTTGGATAACAACCAGGTCAAGAGCCAGTTCAGTACATGCTTCCTGGCATGCAGTCAGAGTTGAAAACAACTGATATAAAGTAGAAAGTTGCATGAGTTATAAAACAGCTTGAGAAATGGGTGGCGTGAGGTCTTTGCTCCGATGGTCCCTATTTACTCAGGACTTGCCTCTCGCTGGTAAAGATTGTCCTTATATTTACCCGGTTTTGAAAACTTGGGCTTCACGGTCATTGACTGAGACCCTACTCTCTGCTTCATTGGCAAGAGATGCTAAGTTAGCAACGGGGCCTTTTGGGTGTGGGCCCACCTTCTAATTATTCTTTGTCTTTAAACCAGACTTGGTCTAGATGGCCCTTCAAACAGATGACTTCTTCAAAGAGAGGACTGTTCTCTGACACTCCTTGAAATAGAGGACTGTCCTATTTAAAGCAGGGTGCATGGTTAATGTCCTCTGTTCCCGTGGGTGAATGTTGAAGGCAATAGGTGCTTTCAGACAACCTGTTTATTGAGCATTCATTCTGATTTGTTTGCAGGGAGGTTAGATGGTGGTTGCATCAAAGCAACCCATCACTTTCCGTGCCACCAAAAGTCTGATCTTTTAAGGAAGCGGGTTTGTGGTGCAAGACCTCCCATGCAATCTGAATTTGCAACTATGCGATTGAATCCAGCCCCCAAATAGCAGCAGTCTGGATGCACCCTATGAGCTTAGACTCAGGAAAACCCATATTGCTGGCTGGGTTATGTGATTTGTATAAAGTCTGCACAGTACAACAAAGGTTGTTGAGAAATGTGGGACATCGCTCTGCCCTCCCACCCTCAGTTTTGGCTCAAAGCCCACATTCTGAGGAAGGGAGAAGAGGGGAATTGCACCTCTGGGGTCCAGGCTTCATCCTGGTGTGCCATGTCTTTTGTTTTGTCTTTTGTTGTTGTCTGTCTCAGAAGACCATGGAAAAGTGTGCCTTCGCAGGTGAAGTCAAACTGATGGAGAGTTACTGCACCTGCTGTGGTTGTAGAGACCAATGTGGGATGTGATACATAAGTAGCAGTTAAGTACAACATTCCTTGTTTTCCTAGAGTGGACATGTGGGGGAATGTTTGGTCCAGCCATTTGAAAACTTCCTGTTTCCTCCTGGCTGGGGCATACTTCCTTTGCATGACTAGAGGTGGGTGTGACCTTATCTGTCCAGGTAACAAAAGGACAAGGCACGCAGCTCTCTCTCTCTCTCTCTCTCTCTCTGACTTCCTCTGTCGTCGGAGCAGCTTTTAAGCTAGAGATGCTCTGTTGGCTTCCAGCCAACAGAGGACACTGGGATTTCCCCCATATGGGATAGATCCACATGCATATACTTTGTAACTAAGTCTGCCTTCAGGGATCCAACTGTGAACTGAATGTGAGTAAACTTCTTTTATATACTTTACACAAGATTGTGGTGTGTTTATTCTTTTAAAAGGGATATAAGGGAACTTACCAGGAACCTAATAGTGAGAGGCTTCCACAAGCCTGCAACCACCTACCCGCTGTGCATTTAAAAGGGGAATATGAAACTCTGCTAAGTAAAGGAACTTGCTAGCACAAGTTAAGAAGGATATTAATAAACAATATATCCTCTCCTGCCTCCCTGGACATTCCCACAACCTATACAGGAGAGACCTGTTTTATTGTAGCTGGGGCAGATGGAGGTGTCCAGTTTCGCTGTTACAGATGTACTGTGGCATTTTTTCTCTCTGCACTCCTCTCAGGAGTCATTTCATCTCTGGAGTCTGGGGTCTATCCTGGAGGGCCATGCCTTTAAGGCAAGATAAACATCTCACTGCTGATCAGATGCTCTTTGGGATGAGAAAAAATAAAATGCAACTGCCTAGAAAACAGGCCATAGAGTCTATGTAGTGAAACCAGCTCTTATGAAACTGTGTGTTTACCTGAAAGGCAAATTCCAAGTCACACATTTGCAAATAGCACTAGTGCAAATAAGAGAGGGTTACTTGCACTTTGTGTAAACAGAAAGGAGGAGTGTTTCATTTTTAAAAGTTACATCTCGACAATCTATCGTAATTGTGAGTTGTTGTTTTTTTAAAAAAGGAGTTTGTTCAGATTCAGAGCTTGTAAATAGCTGCCATTGTCTAAAGAAACAGGCTTTGGCTGAAGAAAAACATTGTTGAAAAACTAGGGTCATTTATGCGTCACAGTGTTGTTGTCTTGTGGCACTGTGAAGTTGAATCCAGAAAAGTCAGCAGTTCTTATGGTTGACTGATCCAAGTGATCTTCTGTTTAGTGGTTTGGCCTGCCTGTCCTGCCACCCACACTAGATATAACCTTTTGCGTGGCCAGGCGGAGTCCCCCAAACCCCATGCAGCTCCTGAGCGGAATAATGACACAAGACAACGTGCTATGGGATTAAAATTGGACACAACTTTATTAAGATTCAGATGTAAGAAGAGCTTGGCTCAGACATTGGGCCTTTATCCTTCCCAGCCCCCCAGCCGGGGGTCTGGGTAACTTCAGGGTTATCCAACATGTGTGGGGATTGGGCTAAGTCTGGAGAACATGTGTTCAAGCAGATAGCCTGCCCCCCGTTTGCCGCCGTTGGAGGGGGAGGGCAGTGACAATCTCTGGGCATATGGCCAATGCCTTCCCCCAAGCCCTTTTAACGGGAACCCTGTTATTGCCGCCACACTGGGGGCGTGGAGACACCGCCCCACCCCCCATTTAGGAAGATGACTAAAAGATTCTGCCCAAGGATCTAAGGGGGCTGTGCGCGACCACGCAAAATGTGCACCCCATTTGATGTGGGGAACGGTCATTACAGCTACTGAAGCAATGCTGGAAGACCAACAAAGGAAGGCACAATCACAACCAGGGATCTACCGGAATAAGAAAGCAGTGCCCTTTCTTCTCTTTAAATCTCACAAGGTTCTGTCTGTAACAGAGAGCCGGTCCCGTGTCATGAGGGGAGTGCCTCCCCATTCCTTTTTAAGTCATGCAAAGAAACACACCTTTGTGTGTGCTTTCACATAGGGAGGGGTGCACCTGTCAATTATTGTTTCTCTCACTTTCAAATTCTCTCAGTTCCTATGTTCACTTCCTCACATTGCCACACCTGCTTGTGAATTTAGCACAGTTCTCGTGAAAATTCAGCAGCATTTTGGTAAAAATTTCACGATATACTTTTCTATGCAATTGTGCCTATCGTGACATTTTTGCAAAGCAATTTCCACTAGCGTAATGCATTTGGGTATGTTGTTTTCACTTGCATGTGTATATTTATGTGTAAATTTCATTCTGATATATGATTTTTTTTTTACTTGCATTGTTTCTTTCGCTGTGGATTTCCTTGTGAAATAACCACCTGTTTTTATCAGCACTATCTGCAGGTGTGGCTTCGATCCTGCATATGTTTTCCCAGTCTGTCTTTAACCTCAGGCAGATGAGAATGAAGCTGTAAGTAGGGAGTTTTAGCCTCAATTTTACCTCCAACAACTGGGAAAGAAATGATTATGCACATTTACTTCTCTGCTTCTACATGACTTTACTCCCCAGTCAACACCTGCATAGCCCAACTTTATATGAGAGACCATTTTCAAATTTATATTGTAAATTATGAAAATTCACCAGCATTTTAGTATGAATTTTTCCTAATAAAACACATTTTTATATGCAGTTTGCTTTATTTGCATTTTTGGAGGCTTACATTTTGGAGACCCCACATATAATGAAATTTTATATATCATTATCACTAATATATGCATTATTATGCACACTGTAGCTCAGAATATGCATGTTTGTACACAGTACTTGACTGGAGAACTGCATTGCAAAATTCGTAAGTGTGTGAATTTCGAAGGCTGGCTGTGTTCGGGGGGGGGGGAGGAAATGAATTAAACAGTTTCTCGTTAAAATGCAAAGGAAGTTTAATTTCTGCCCTATCTGGGAACACAGAAAGAGGTACAGTATAACGTGAATCAGCAGGCAAGCAGATAATTCCCTGAGGTTTATATAAGGACCTATAATAACATGCACAAATCCACCCACCCTCACTGTATGGCGCTGCAGAGCTAAATTGTGACCCATTTTCCCTAAGCAGAAGAGGGGGAGGGGGAATGGCAAGAGATTATTAAGTAAGTCACAGGATGATGTTACCTAAAAATAAATAAATAAACACAAGAGCCAAACTGAGAGTTGGAGGGAAATGGTAGATTGTCTCGGGAACGTAGAAAGCCGGCAGATTTTATGCCGGAGAATAAATTAAGAGACTCTCGAAAGAATATTCTGAGATAAGCATTATCCATGCTGAATGCCTCTGCACTGTGCCATTTCCCTTAATGGAATGCAGTGGGAACAGTACCAACCCCTAAATACTTCATAAAGATGTCATCTCGCATAGGCATCAAACATCAGGCAGCTGGCTCTGTGAAAGCCCCTTTGCTTAAGCTCTTTTTAAGCCATAAAATATGCTTGGAAGAAGGTGCTGCACACATCAAACTGTTTCGTTGCTGTGACAGCACTGGGATGAATTCCTTTGCAATGCAAAGAGCGACGCTCCGCCGTGTCACAGAGGATGCTGTTTCCTGAAACAGTTGCAGATTTTGCCACTGGCTTTAGCAGCAGAGAAACGGTTGCGTCCACCTCTTTCAGTGGCTCTTTTTCTCCGGTTGTGTGTGTGTGTGTGTGTGTGTGTGTGTTATTGGGTTATTGTTTTTATTTTATATATTGTGATCTATTCTGTGAACCGCCCTGAGACTTCCGGGTATAGGGCGGTATAGAAATCCAATAAATAAAATAATAAATACATTGTTTGGTACATGTGCAATTGCAGAGGAAATCCATCAAATAGCTGAATAATTGGTCACTTCATTTTCACACACACCAACCTCCATGGGCTTAACTGTGTTATTATCCCTTCTATGTAACCCAGGGCCGACCCACCCATGAGGCAACTGCCTCAGATGGCAGGATCCACCAGGGCAGCAGATCCCAATGTCAATCTCCCTCCACCCTTGTTCCTGAGGTAGATCTTCCCTCAATCATCCTTCCCCGGGACTGAGAGAGGCACCATTTTGGAGTCCACCTCAGGTGCCCAAATATCTTGAATGACCCAATATGTACCTTATAAGTACAGGTGAAACTTGAAAAATTAGAATATCGTGGAAAAGTCCATTTATGTAAGCCAATTGTTTTCATTAGCTACTGGAGTTTAATATATGAGATAGACTCATGACATGCAAAGCGAGATATGTCAAGCCTTTGTTTGTTATAATTGTGATGATTATGGCACAGCTGATGAAAACCCCAAAGTTGAAATTGTTAATTTGGGGTTCTCATCAGCTGTACGCCATAATCATCACAATTATAACAAATAAAGGCTTGACATATCTCGCTTTGCATGTCATGAGTCTATCTCATATATTAGTTTCACCTTTTAAGTTGAATTACTGAAAGAAATGAACCTTTCCACAATATTCTAATTTTTCGAGTTTCACTTGTATATCAGGACCCCGGCACCTCAAAGACTGCTTCTCCCCACATGAACCAACATGGACCTGCGGTCTTCATCTGAGGCCCTACTTTGTGTGTTCCCTCTGAGGGAGGTGTGGAGGTGGTGACAACAGTCCAGACCTTCTTAGTGGCAAACTCACCATTTATGGAATGCACTCCCCGGGGAGGGACGCCTGGTGCTGGGATGCTGGTGCCGCTGTGGTCTAAACCACTGAGTATCTTCGGCTTGCTGATCAGAAGGTCGGCAGTTCGAATCCCCATGACGGGGTGAGCTCCTGTTGCTCCGTCCCAGCTCCTCCCAACCTAGCAGTTCGAAAGCACGCCAGTGCGAGTAGACAAATAGGTAAACGGTGTTTCCATATGCGCTCTGGCTTCTGTCACGGTGTCCCGTTGAGCCAGAAGTGGTTTAGTCATGCTGGTTGCACGACCCGGAAAGCTATCTGTGGACAAACACCGGCTCCCTCGGCCTAAAAGCCGCAACCCCATAGTCGCCTTTGACTGGATTTAACCATAAAAAGACTGATCGCTGAAGAATTGATGCTTTTGAATTATGGTGCTGGAGGAGACTCTTGAGAGTCCCATGGACTGCAAGAAGATCAAACCTATCCATTCTTAAAGAAATCAGCCCTGAGTGCTCACTGGAAGGACAGATCCTGAAGTTGAGGCTCCAGTACTTTGGCCACCTCATGAGAAGAGAAGACTCCCTGGAAAAGACCCTGATGTTGGGAAAGATGGAGGGCACAAGGAGAAGGGGACGACAGAGGATGAGATGGTTGGACAGTGTTCTCGAAGCTACTAGCATGAGTTTGGCCAAACTGCGGGAGGCAGTGGAGGATAGGGGTGCCTGGCGTGCTCTGGTCCATGGGGTCATGAAGAGTCGGACACGACTGAATGACTGAACAACAACAAACCATAAAAAGGTTCCTTTTTACCTTTTACTTTTACATCTGGTGCCACCACTATATGTTTTTTGCGGGGCAGGCAAAAACATTGTTCTGTCAAGTATTTGAATCTGATTTTCTTTTATTATATTTTAGTGGGATGGAATTGAGTTGGGATTTTGTGTATTTGTGTTGTCTATCCTTGTTTTTAATGTTCATATTTTTGAGTGGCTTTGTGTTTCGCTTTTCTGGAAAAAGTGACTAATAAATTTAGTAAGTAATGAAATAATAAATCCTCACTCATGGGAAGATATCCTATGGGAGGTGCAGCAGATGGCTACTATAGAGAGGACCTTTTCAGTGTTGGCACCCAGCAGTTGAATGAGCACCCAGACAGGCTCACCTGCCTTTCAGCGGCAGGCAAATACATTATTTCTCCTTTTTTATTTACTTATTTCATAAAATTTCTAGGCTGCTTGATTGAATTTATTTTTATTTTCAATTTGGTATTAATATTTTATTGAAAGAATTTCAATGATAAAGAAATAGAGTGATACAGGGAAAAAAAGAAAAGCAAGGAAAGAAAACAAAAGAACAAAAATGTGTAGGAAGAAACAAACACAAAACTGCAAACGACTGTAGAAACAACACCGCAAAACCTGCTCTGGGATCACTTGCCGCTTAAATAAATAAAATGAATGGGTCAGGAGTCCGTGCCCATTTGCGCTGCAATACGCATTCAGGTGCAAGGTCTCCTGTCACACAATACGCCTGTCACTCAAGCACTGCCACAACTTGCCACAACACAGACCACCACCACCCCAAAAAAAGAGGGGGTCGGTGAGTATACAGAGTGCTCTTGACAAAAGCTTCTTGGTCACGGAGATATGAGTATACAAGAGATCTTTGCTTATATGTGAGCAAAACAGTGGGTGAAGTTAAGGCCACTTTAACCTTGAGCTCTTACTTATTACAAAAAGAAGGGCCTTGTTAAAAATTTATTGATGAACAGGGCCGTGTAACAACATGGCATTTTAGCTACTACTTTGCGTTCACCCTTTGCACACACACACAATAAAGCTGTTGTGTGACTGTGGGTGGAGAAGCCTCCTGGCTTATCAGAATCCGCCCCGCAGGCCAAATTTGACAAGTAGGAAAATTCATGCAGGTAGTGATCTTGTGCACCCAAAATGAACAGGGTTGAACGTCTCCCCACACCAGCCAATGCATGGTCAATCCTGCTGCAGAAGCTCCCGACAACTGGTGTCGGCAAAGCACTTTTTGGCCGAATCCTGCCCCACAGGGTGTGGCTTGCAAAGGGTGTGGCTTGCCCCCAACGCCCTGATGTGCCAAGTTTGGCCCATGAGTCAAAGATCCCCTTCCCTGGAGAAGAACACCGAGATAGTAACGTTTTCTTTTGCACGTGGCCACAAACAAATCACGTTTTTAAAAAGGTTTATTCAAAAACTCAACTAACATATATAAATCGAACAGTACCAGAATACCGTTGCTATGTATAGCTTACACGGCCTTGTGGAAAACATATAAATATGTATACATTCAAAAAAATTATGGCACACCTTTCCTCATTGGAGCGAGAAATTACAAAGCTGGCGCAAATATTTCCCCCTCTTTCGAAATTTGTATCACATTTTACTGTAGCTCAAAGCAACCCTATAGCCAAATGTACATTTCCCCTGCACAAACAGGAGTGAATTTCTCTAAAGTCACATTTGAAAGGGTCAAGTACAAGTATGAAGTGTTTGAATTTTGCTATTGAATATATGCTGCCAAATTTTAAACACACACCCACACCCTCACACACACAAACCCTCACCCTTTCTAAAAGCTTCAACCAGGAATTGGGTTTTAAAAGGGAGATTCAGACATTTCAATCTAGGGGCTTCATCATGGTCTGTGAATCTGAATTTATGCTGAAAGCAAACACTATTTTTGGTTTCGGACCTAATGTGAAAAAAAACCTGTTTATTGAAGCAAAAATGAATTGAGTGTCCACATCATGAGAAATAATTCAGTTTTCCCCCAAACTACCTCCAACACCCTGAAAAAACAACAACCCCCAAACCCTGCTGTCTCATATTTTGCAAAATTGGCTCTAAGGTAGGACAGGCTCCGTGGTTTGACGTAGTTCATTCAGCATTCTTCAAAACAATGATTCTGATGCGAGTTTACAAAAAGTGAAAGCTCTGCTCTTTTAAAAGCAAGCGCATATTACTCAACAGTGAAAGAAGCACATTTTAATGCAGGTATGGCTGCAGCTTCCTCTATTTTTAGCATTTCGAAAACGAGGCTAAACAAAGCCTCTCAGATCCAGTCATTCCACGCAATAGGCTCTTTTAAGCCACTGAGCATCATACTGTTAGTTATCATTGTGCTATTAAAGTCACACTTTTCAAGGAACTATATGGCCTATGAAAGCTCAGTTAATGCACAGGTTTGAAGGATTTTTACATTCACCACAATCCCGGGAGGTAGATCGTTACTGTCCTCATTTTTAAGATGCGGTATCGAGACTGAGAAATATTTTATTTGCTCACATTTACATCCTGCCACTTCTCCGGAGCGCAGGGTGACACACAAGGGGGTTATCCCATTTTATCCACATAATGACGCTCTGACATGGGCTAGGATGAGAGATAGTGACTTGCCCAGGAAGCTTGAGGAGAGATGCAAACCCAGATCCTCACAGTGGATCTCCAGGGTCTCTGCCAGAAGCTTTTCTGATCGCTACTTCCTTGGCTGTAGCTGCCAAGAGTTGAGTCTGGGACCTTCTACATGCAGAGCATGTGCTCAGTCACTGACCAATGGTCAGTGGATAGAGCATGGAACTCTTGGTCTCAGGGACGTTGGTTCAAGGCTCCACATTGGGCAACCGATTCCTGTGTTGCAGGGGGTTGGACTAGATGACCCTCGGGTCCCTTTGAACTCGATGATTCTGCAACTTAAGACTTAATGCCAGAAAAATGCATGGGGTGTATCCAAATTGTTTCACTTAGGCCACATTTGCTGTAACCCACATCTCCTTTTAATTTATTAGACTTTGATGTTCTGCTACAGCATCCTGAAGCAATGCACACACACCACCTGGCGATGCTTTCAATTGGCACATTACAGTTCCGATAACAAGTGCGAATGAAAATATACGATGCTGCCAATTCCCAAGGCGAAAGTCCTTCGGATGCTCTCAGCGGCTACTCCATTGCAGAAATAAAATTGTGAAGTTAAAGAGGGGCGGCATAGCATTGGGGAAACCTGCAAAGTTATGATTCCTGACATGATTCTGGCCCTTCTGTTGGTGTCATAGCCATCTGTGATGCAGGCAACCTGAGCTGGCTACATCCCTGATATGCAGTTGGCCCATAGCATAGCACAGGTGAGTCTGCACATCAGTACCATGTATCCCACTTGGGTACGAACATTGGCTGAAGAGCGTATCCACCCAAGTATTTATTATTGGTAAACTGGGGGTGGAGGGGAGGGAGGAAAGCACTTTGAAGGCAGGATAATTGTCTTGGACAAGGTATGTGTCCTCATCTCCTCGCATAAGCACGTGGTGGGAGCAGCGTACCAAGTGTCCTGCTCAAGGCTCTATCTCCTCCATCACTTCCATGACGATGGTTCGAGGACCAGTCAGTATGAGATTGCTCACTGTCCTGTAGTCTGCATGGAGGACGTTCAGCCCATTCACCGAAACCACAAACTGGCAGACCTAAAAGAAATTGGGGGGGGGGAGGGGAGAGAGAGAGAGAGAGGCAAGGATGCTCATAATGTTGGGCGAAGGCAACACATTCTGCTCCAGCGGCCCAACACCATATGCAGCAGGAAACACTTCGAAACTCACAGACAATGTGGGATGAACCATGTCAGCAAAACGTCTGCCGTAATCTTAAATCCCAAGCACTTCTGGCCATTTAAAACCCATTAACATTACATGCCATTTAATCCGATACACTGCTTACTCAAAGAACCCTGTGAATTTAAACTTTCGCTCACTTTTTTTTTTTAAAAAATGTAAGCTTATGCTCCTGCAGTAAATTTGTTAGTCTACAAAGTGCCACAAGATTCTTTGTTCTTTTTGCTGCCAAGCGGTAACATGGGCTGCCCCTCTGGAAATTGTTAATAAGCTCAATGTGCTAAGCATGAGAGTTTATAATGGCAATAAAATGAAACAAAACAAAACAAAGGCTAGGGACGTGAAAATCTTTGGCAAGGGCAAGGCTGCAGCATTGCATCATTTAACTGGAACAAACCCAAAGCACTTAATTTTACAAAGCTTTTGGGCAAATCTTAACCCATAACCCACTTAACCCATGCTGTATTGTGTTTTTAATATTTGGTTGGGAGACGCCCAGAGTGGCTGGGGAAACTCAGCCAGATGGGCGGGGTATAAATAATAAATTGTTGTTGTTGTTTCTACAGTGAGCCAACCGATAGTCACCAATGTCAGCATGAACAACAAGGGCACCTGGTTGCATTCTTGTACAGCAAGTCAGCTGGAGAAAGGGAAGAATCTGACACAACCTTGTTACAATTCAGCAGAACGCAAGCACTTCCGTCAGAGAAGCTTCAAAGATACTGACTGTGGAACCTGAACAAACCTCTGTAAACCTGATGCTGATTTCCCATTACATGCATCAAGGAAGCCATTCTCACCACCTTGGTTATTCCCGGAGGGCCACTTATTAGAACTGGAAACCTCAAGGCCAACAAAAAATATACATTATTTTTAATGTCTTCCTCTCCAACAGAGTGCTCAGTTTGCAAATCTGGGATGCTGTGCATTTCCTATCAAAGGTTTATTAATGAATGAATGAATGTATTTATATACCACTATCTCACAAAATATCAGGGTGTTGTTGTTAGTTCTGTAAGTTTTAAGTACTGCAGCTTCTCCTGCCCTGTTCTTCCATTGGTCCCCTGGCCTGTCCTTCCCCCGACTTGTTATGGGGCAAAATCTGACTCCTTTTATTTATTAAATTTAAATATTAAAAAAAATTACTGCTACAGTGAGTGGGGAAGGGGGACTGATGGAGAAACAGGGCACACCGCGGCTGTTTCACAAATAAACACACTAATTTGTGGTTCTCTGGAGGCAGGATCAGGCAGTGTGACTGACAATAGTTGCCCAGAAACTTCAACTAGATGAAAAAATAGTGGCTACTAATTGATGCCAGTTTGTTGTTGGCACCCATCTGTCTTGAGAGACAATGGAGTGTGCTTCCAGGGGTGAAGTCAAAATGCTGGAGAATCACAACGCCCGCTGTGGCTGCAGAGACCGGCAATTCATGAATGCTGCCTCCCACGTTGTTTTTGCTGCATTAGCAGCACTGAAGTGACTTCTCTGGGGTGCAAACCTGGGCAGTGTGTATGGAGGTCCTGGACTGTCCAGATGACAAGGCCCCACTCTTGGCCTTGCCGATGTGGTCCAAAGGAAAGCAGAGCAATACGTTTGGCACCAGCTTAGCAGTAGTTTCCAGAAGGAGGCATATAAGGCACCATCCAACCACCTTAGGGACTCCACTCCAGACACCAGGTGGTTGGAGCAAATTACACCAATTTGTACTCATTTGTGCTCATTGCAGATATGTTTCTGGGTTCAATTCAAAGTGCTGGTGGATGATCTTCCATGTTTATCCAGACCAGCCTGCCAGGACCCAGATGGTGTCAACTGAAGTGTCTGCCAGTGAAGAAGAGATGTGGCTGTGGGTGGGTGGCACTGCTAACAGGGCCTTTTTGGTGGTGGCCCCACAGGGCTCATCCATGGCTGCCTAGGCCTCTCTCTTCCTTAAGGCCTTTGCTTTTCTGTGTGGGTTGTTAGGCTTTCAATGTCAGGAAATGGCTGTTTTAAAAATACTATAGCCCATTTGAATCTTGCTTATATTTTATATATGTTGTGATGCCACTTTGTTGACCATAGTTTTTCAAAGTGTGGATCCTAAAGCAATAAATAAATAAGGGGGGGGCAGGAGCATGGCCCCACTCTCTAGTAACAATGTGATGCTCTCTTTTTGCAAGTAATATGTGAAAGAGGCTTATATGCTTGTCTTACGCTTCATATAACCCCTCCTTTTTGCCAAAAGTCTAATCTAATTAGTCTGCAGAGAACTCCTCCCTTCTTCCCCATCTTCAGAGTGAAACTTTCTGCAGACAGGGGCTCATTCACCATGCTCTATACCAGTAACATATTTTGCTCCCCATTCCTTTAACATCCACCCTTAGGAGGAATCTTTTTCTGCATACTACATTTTACTGTGTATGTGAGTATGTCTAGCTAATGTGCCATTGGCTAAAAAGAGTGGGCGGTGTGGGTGGAGGCAACAATCCAGCTCTTGCATAAACACAAGATTGCATCTCCAGAGAACTGGCATTCGCTTTCAGCCTTTAAGGCTCAAAACATGCCTAGTGTCATGTTCGAGACTTTCTGGAGAAAGCTTGTTGCAAACCAGGTTTCAATTTGCGGAGGTGAGATACAACAACTTGGTCTAAGGAGAAATAAATAAACTCCTGTATTATTAAAAACAAAATAAAATAAAAAATTCCTTGCAGTAGCACCTTAGAGACCAACTAAGTTTGTTCTTGGTATGAGCTTTCGTGTGCATGCAGACTTCTTACTCCTTCTGTCCGGAGGTGCTATTTTCATTCAGATAAAACCCATCGCCGAGTGCTTTCTGCTTTGGTAAAAAGGAGAGAGAAAGCAGCCTGTTTGTAGGGAAGCTGCATTTAGAGCTAAAACGTCTACAGTTTGCATCCAGTTTGCTGAGTCAAGGCAATGTTGGGAGTGCCAAACGGGGAGGGAATATTGCATAGACAGGTTAGAACAAAACATTGGTTATTTACCACGAACATTCTCGATAGGGGCATGGAGCAAGCATCCAATAAACCGTGGGTCAACACCCCCACTGACCTGAGTTTCCGCCTCCTGTTCTGACCATATCTGAGCCAGAGACAGAGCAGGCAGAGAAGTACAGGTGAACAAAGGCAAGAAGACAGCCTAAGAAAGAAGCGAGGAAGAAGTCATCCTTCTTTGTGCCAAACGTGGCACAAACCAAATGCTGCAGGTCAAGTCCATACAGCCACCTGTATAGGGTGGGTGGGGCAGGATGTTTAGGACTTGCCTAAATGAAGCTTCATCGGTGGCTACCCTAGAATGCTGCACCGGCCATTCAATAGCTGGAGTACCAGCCATTCAGAGAAGTACTCCATCTTCATCTGCAGGGGTTGGTTACTATGCGTATCTGAGCACCATTCTTTGCAGGGCACCTTGGGATCTAGATGCCATGTGCCATGAGTCATGGCTTTCTGATAAATCTCCAGAACTGCTGCCTCTCTCCCTGCCAGAGCATCAAGCACCTGGGACATCACATACATACCAGACCGGGCCAACTGTTTCTCCTGGAGGATAACTCAGAGATAACTCAGGAATGTCCTTACTCAATGCATAGACTTCAAAGGACCTGATGAGTTTACCTGAGCTCCCAGGATCAAGATATCGTGCACTGAGGATTTCACACGCTTCCATTGTAATAGTTGCTCTTACCCCATCAGCCTAGCATCTGCCTCCTCCTCCTGAGGTTTGACACTCCTTCAGCTGATGGAAAGATCCAACTAACCTGTTGAAAAGCTCACCGCTTCATGATCCTTCCTGGATATTGCGGGTAACCAGTGCCAACTTCTGATGCCCCAGAATTTCATTTCATTGTAAAAGCCTAATGAAATAATCCTAATGGCAAGGGTGCCTTTAAGCATGTGAAAAACGCCTCCCCCCCCCACTGAACAGTCACAACAGGATCCACACATCTGGGATTATAAGGGAAGATTTACAGGTCAGGGGACACCAGTTCTAAGCAGTTGTAAGCCTGGCACTTTCTACTGTAAAGATCAAGCAATTTTTTAATACTATTGTTTAGTTAATTGATATGGCGCCAAACCAGATTTTTTTCAGATTAGAACAGTAAGGCTAATGAGGCTCCTTTAAGTTCGCCGACATTGATTTCCAAGTTAACAATTTAGGGAAGTAAATGTGTCAGCTAAGCAGAATATGAGCAGTAAACTTGTTGACCTAATTTAATGCGCAGGTTGTAAATTTGACGGCGTAATGGTTAGTCTCTGGGTTTTTTCCCCCAAGAGAAATGACAACAAGAATTGTTGTTTTCATTTCCTGCACATGTGAATGAAGCGGGGGGAAAGACTCAAATGGGTCGCAGCATCCATTTAATGCAAACTAGTTCATTTCTGCTCGCCAGTCGGCATTAACACAGGCACCCCCAAATTCGGCCTTCCAGATGTTTTGGGACTACAACTCCCACCATCCCTAGCTAACAGGACCAGTGGTCAGGGATGATGGGAATTGTAGTCCCAAAACATCTGGAGGGCCGAGTTTGGGGGTGCCTGCATTAACAACACCCATAGTTTATGATAAGCCTAACCCTGAAATAATTGTAATAAATAATTAAGTTCTCAGTTCCTTTTTAATAAGCTCTAGCAGGTGATTTCCCTTTTGCTTCATAACTGATTCACACTGTGTTACTATTCTCATTGAGTTATTTGCTCCAACCTCAAGATCTGCATTGCAGTGGGGTTGGGTTAGATGACCCCTGGGGTCCCTTCCAACACTATGATTCTGCTTAGCCACCATCAGTTCAGAGCCACCACTACATGCAGTACATCATGATGTGGCACAGAGGAGAAGGCTGTATCCTCCTACCTCTTTGACAGAAGCCCAGCAGGTGGACCCCCACACAAGGGACATTTGCAACCTTTGTATTGCTGATTCTCCTGAGGGCTGAGCACCTGCATGTAGAAAGGGAACAGGTGAAATTCTCCCTATCCCCTTAACTCAAGGACAGCAACAGCGGGGCCAAAGAAACCGGGGTTGTCTACAACTCTATTAAGTTTCTGCATGAGAACAACGCTCTTCCCCAAACTTCCAGTGTCCAAATATTTTCCCCGTTGAAGCAAACACTGTTGGCCAAGGGCTATTTTAAAGTAGTCAGCAAATGCTCCGAAAGGGCAAAAGGTCTCAGCTGTGCAGTCTGGCAACATGATGCATATGTAATTGGGCTATGGCCGAGGCAGGAATTTACGAGCTGAATTAACACATAAGTGCAGCACTGTTTCCACGCTGGCATATGCACTCTGAGCTGCTTCGCCACAATTTGAATAGGTACGGCTGTTGCGGCTCCCAGAACTCATGACAACAAACAGCCCGACATGCCTTCATATCTTATGATGTACAGTGGTACCTCTGGTGACGAACTTAATTCGTTCCGGAGGTCCGTTCTTAACCTGAAACCGTTCTTAACCTGAGGTACCACTTTAGCTAATGGGGCCTCCTGCTGCCGCCACGCCGCCAGCGCGCGATTTCTGTTCTCATCCTGAGGTAAAGTTCTTTACCCAAGGTACTACTTCCGGGTTAGTGGAGTCTGTAACCTGAAGCGTTTGTAACCCGAAGTGTTTGTAACCCGAGGTACCGCTATATTCCTAATCTAAATGGCCCTCCAAGAATCTTCTTACAAAAACATTTTTTTAAAGTATTGTAGCCTCTAGATTGTCCTTGTTTAAAACTAATCTGAATAAGATAAGTGGCTAGTAACTGGCAAAGAAAAGTCCTGTTGGTTTGACATAAGCAAGCCCAAATGGTGGGTTTATCAGAATTGTTATGCTTTTTAAGGTTTTGTTTTTTTTTTAAAGGGGGGCACCGCGGCGATCTGTGCATGGCGCTGCTGCTGCGATCTGCGCCTGGGGAGGGCCGCGGGAAGCTGCCTATGGAGTCCACCTGGCTGACACAAGCCCCACGCTGCTGTTTCAGGCAGCGCGGGGCCCCGAGCCACTGCATCACTCCCAGGCCAGGCCCTGTGGTAAATGCTGCCCCCCACGGTGTGCCATTTGGTCACCCCCTCCGGGATGACACCCGGGGGTGGCCGCACCCCCTTCCTAGGCCCCTGACTCCAGTGGCATTAGCTACCCCTCCCAGTTTGCAAATTCGATGAGCATCCCCTGCAGCGCCCCACTTGTAACTTTTTCCCCAGGATGACAAGGAATCATTAGCGAGTACGGTTTGGGTTCGGTCCATTAACCAGCTGCAAATCCACCTAACAGCTACCTCTTCCAGCCCACTTTTCGCCAGCTCCTCTGCAAGAATATGATGTCACCAGAGGAAGGACATGATCCAGTAGCACTTTGCTGATTAATACCTATATATCAAAGAACACTTACAAAGATTCTTCGGCTATGCTCATGCTCTAGTGTAACAGCAGGTGAAATCTATTATACTTTTGGCAGAAAATGTAACCGGTAGAAGAAATTCAGAGCCAAACTGCACAGTCAGCAGAAATCTGGAGACATTAAATATCAAAAAAGTGGTGGGGGGAGGGTGCCATTTAGAAAGGAGAAGCGGCAGTAGAGAAAAGAAGTGAGCAATCCTTCTTCCATCTTCCACAGTCCACCTGCACCTCCCTTCAGCAGATGTTTCTGTCTCCGGTGCAGGATTCTTTGGAGATTCTTAAATGTGTGGGGTGTGTACACGATTTGCAGACTCAGAACTTCTGCCAAAGCTCCACTTTGGTCCTCAAACCAGCTGCAAAAGTGCTACTAGACCAATACCAGTTCTGTTTCATCTGTCCTATTATTTAAAGAAAAGCCACCGAGTAAAACCATATCTTGATGGCAGAAAGTGAGTAGGAATTAAAGAACCTTTTAATGAGGGTGAAAGAGGAGAGCGCAAAATATGGTCTGAAGCTCAACATAAAAAAACTAAGATCATGGCCACTGGTCCCATCACCTCCTGGCAAATAGAAGGGGAAGAAATGGAGGCAGTGAGAGATTTCACTTTCTTGGGTTCCATGATCACTGCAGATGGTGACAGCAGTCACGAAATTAGAAGACGCCTGCTTCTTGGGAGAAAAGCAATGACAAACCTAGACAGCATCTTAAAAAGCAGAGACATCACCTTGCCGACAAAGGTCCATATAGTTAAAGCTATGGTTTTCCCAGTAGTAATGTATGGAAGTGAGAGCTGGACCATAGGCTGATCGCCAAGAATTGATGCTTTTGAATTATGGTGCTGGAGGAGACTCTTGAGAGTCCCATGGACTGCAAGAAGATCAAACCTATCCATTCTGAAGGAAATCAGCCCTGAGTGCTCACTGGAAGGACAGATCCTGAAGCTGAGGCTCCAATACTTTGGCCACCTCATGAGAAGAGAAGACTCCCTGGAAAAGACCCTGATGTTGGGAAAGATGGAGGGCACAAGGAGAAGGGGACGACAGAGGACGAGATGGTTGGACAGTGTTCTTGAAGCTACCAACATGAGTCTGACCAAACTGCAGGAGGCAGTGGAAGACAGGAGTGCCTGGCGTGCTCTGGTCCATGGGGTCACGAAGAGTCAGACATGACTGAATGACTAAACAACAACAAAAACCATATCAGAAAACAGCTAATGTTTGTTCAAACTCCCAGACAACAACAAAAAAGTAGGAGAGATGTGTCACCCAGCTTACACTGTCTGCTCTATCTCCAAAGTAAGAACCAGCGCTATTTTTCATTGTACAGCTAGCATATTTGCCATATTTAGCAACACAATGAGATTAAAATAGCCCAAAACTAAACCCTGAGCAGGTGGTTTCACAGTTTTCATGCTGGAAACTGACAGCAAGCCTTATCTCGTCTATTTCTGTGCAATCTTTACATGGTGTGTTTTTAACAAAGGGAGTGAGTTGCTGGTGTTTGCTGCAATCCTAATGTTATCGCTGTGTCAATATTTACCCCACTTCAGTTTCAGTCTTGTGATATAACGCCCAACCCTGAAAAGCGAATGAGGAAAACAAAGAGAGTTTTCCACTTCTCACCAGACTTATTTTCAAAGAGCTAGCAAGGACCTGGCAGGAAGACAGCCAAAGAGCCTTTCCAGACCTGCCCCCCTCCTCTGAACTTCTGCAAGAAGCAGTAGATCCACTCCATTGCCAACTGCAGAAGGCAAATGCTGTCCTTGTGCCACGAGTTTTTCACTCCTCTGGCCACATAGCCCATGAGCAGCCCTCAGAAGGGGAGGAGGAGAGACTATGCAGGAGCAATGCCAGCGATTGCTAAGGATCCAGAATCTGCTTACAATGCCAAAGACTCGCTCCCATACTTAGGAAACAAAGAAGAAAAGCCATCCCACCCCCACCCCCCACTGAGAAAGTACAGAGCACATTTCTATCACCACTAGACTACTACAGAGTCGTGCACACACCATAGATGAAGGCCTTCCAGACAAACCCAAGACTCATTTTTCTAGAAATTAAAATCCTGGCAATTTTCCTCGTCGTTACAAAGGCTTGGTTCAGGCCTCTCTCTTTGGAATCCACCGAGATTGATGGCTTTTGAATAAGTCGTCTTATGGAATGCAAGGCACAGCGCTGGCTTTGTAAGTATATCTTCCTTACAGCTTTCTGGAACAAAAGGCCTTCGAGTGCACATGCGGAGCTGCAGGCCATAAGTCTTGCCCCAGGAGTTTGCTCCACGCAGTGCAAAGGAGAGAAGCGTAACATGCGGAGCCTGGAGGGAACGAAGACTGCAAGTTTCCTAAACAACCACAGCATGCAGCAAACGTCCAGAAAGGTGTAGACTTCTGGGTGCATCTCAAGAAGGCAGGGAAGAGAGTGCTGCCTCGGTGCCAAGGACACTTCTAGAAAGCAAAACGCTGAGCTTTGGCTGCTCTTCAAATTCTTGCCCTTTCCCTCTTAGCCAAGTTTTCTTGGTCTGGTCTCTTTTGGTTGGTTGCTCCAAGCAATTCTGGCAGACAAAGCTTCTTAGAGCAGGATGGATTCTTCTTTGCTGCCAGCTCTTATTACTGTTGTGCTGAGCATATAGAAGCCTAAAGGAGACTCGCGTCAGGAAAGGAAGACGCAAACCTGGCAATGTCCTAGGCCAGCTTAAAACTCCTACATGAATACATTTCTGCCAGGAAGTAGTGTGAAAATCCCACGTAGATAGTTGCACGTGATGATGGGGGAGGGCTGTAGCTCAGTGGGAAAATATCTGCATTGCATGCAGAAGGTTGAGTCTCCAACACCTTTAAGGCAGGGCTGAGAAAAGACCCTGGTGAGCTGCTGCCAGGCAGTGCAGGCAGCACTGAGCGAGATAGTCTAACATACGGTTCAAGTGTGCCGATTCCCCCGGGACAATCCTGGAATTACAGTTCCTGATTTGATCCCACAATGTCCTGTTTTCCCCAAGTGGCAGAGCATATGCCTGCGCTGCCCAGGGTGGGCGTGCTCCCAAGGGGGGTGGGGCATGGAGGGTGCCCTCCCAGGCGCGGGATAGCTGCTTGGGTGCACGGAGCGGCGCACACGCCCTGCAGCCGGGGGCGGAGCAAGCCGCCAATGGCGGACATTCTGCGCACTGCCCACCCGCGGCTCCCAAGCCTCTCCCAGCTGTCAAAACGAAGGGGGAAGGGAGGAATGCCGCTGGCAAAGCAGCGCAGCTCCCCCCTTCCTCCAATGGCTCGGGGTAGGCTTGGGAGTCATGGGCGGGCTGCGCACCAAATGTCAACCCCCGTCAGCGAAGACACCCGGGGCAGCCCATCCCCACCGCACCCTCCTTCCTCCGCCCGTTTCTACCTCCAGTGTCGCTGCCAAGCTCAGGGAGGAGGATGAGCTGGTGCTTGCTGTGATGCTGCGCTTTCACGCTGGCTCCCACAAGAGCATGTCAGCAAAAGACATGCATCCTGATTCTCATCAGAGGAATTCTGGAGGGTATGTCCCTACACCAGGTGCATAGAGTTGTGTTGCGTGGTGTCACATCTGAAGTAGTCCTGACTTCATGTCAACACATCCCCTCTCCCCTTTTAAAAGTACTTAACCTGCATTCGTTAAAATTACCTTCATTCCTGCTGCAGCTGCTGGGCCGCTGGGATCCACAGCTTGAACGTGGCAAGGCTTGTTCCCACGCACCACAAATCCCCACCCGACGGCATCGCCTACAATCTTGAGAGGAAACAAGAAGGTGCGACAACGAATGCTTTAGCAATTCTCCTAGTCACCGTTTTGAGAGCAAGCCAAAACAGCACAAGCACATTCTTGTGAATCCACCATGATTCACCAGATTCTAGGGTCACTCAGGGATTTTAAGCAAACCAAGCCACAATTTTAAGAAAGCTGGCCTGATTCACACTTCCTGGACTGAAAGGAATGCTGTTTTCACAATCCTTCAGATTTTGTGACAAAAGCCCTCGGCTCAAAAATGTACCAAAATGCGAATGAAAATATTCCTTTATCTATTTTGCAACAGTTCTTATGTCTGAATAATGGATCAAAATGTCATGAAGTGCACTACACAACAGAAGATAATTGAGCTAATTGGAGACATACTGTAAAGGTTCTCCTGGCATATGGTGCCCCAGGCATCAGAAGTTCATCAGGAGTCACTGGTCTCTTCAATACTGCAAATACACAAGAAAGATGTTAAATAAAGACTTTCACAAGAGCCGGGATTGCTTAGTCTGGAATTCCTGTGTCTTCTTTACTCACATTGTCAACAACATTGTCATCCAGTTGTGATTTTCCTATGTTGCTTCCACATTATTTTTTTAAACCAATCTTCTAATTAGCACGGGAACACTACAATATTAGCAAAATACTCCTGAAATGGAAAAAACTGTTGTTGCAATATTGGTGGGGCAGGAGAGCTGGGGAAAAACAACTACACGCCTGGCAACCAATGCTCCCCTTGGGTTTCAGTCTCCTAGAGCACAATATACATCAGGAGACTTAGTTTGGTCAGAATCAAATACACACTTCCAGAGTTAATGCTAAATACAGTATTTCTGGTAAAAGAGCCTCCCCAGCTGCTAGAGGGCTGTGACAATTTGTGTCCTGGGCTTTTTAGACTCGTCTACCCATGTACTATGGGACGCGGGTGGCGCTGTGGGTTAAACCACAGAGCCTAGGGCTTGCAGATCAGAAGGTTGGCGGTTCGAATCCCCGCGACGGGGTGAGCTCCCGTTGCTCAGTCCCTGCTCCTGCCAACCTAGCAGTTTGAAAGCACATCAAAGTGCAAGTAGATAAATAGGTACCACTCCGGCAGGAAGGTAAATGGCATTTCCGTGCACTGCTCTGGTTCGCCAGAAGCAGCTTAGTCATGCTGGCCACATGACCCGGAAGCTGTACGCTGGCTCCCTCGGCCAATAAAGCGAGATGAGCGCCGCAACCCCAGAGTCGTCAGCGACTGGACCTAATGGTCAGGGGTCCCTTTACCTTTACCCATCTACTATATGGAACCAAAGGGGCACATGGGTTGTCAGTTGCGAAATTTGTTGGTGTTATTTTCAGCTCTCTTACCTATCTATCTATCTGCGCAAAGTTCTTTCCCCTCGAATTAATCACTTGGAATCTAATCTTTGGATCTAAAATGAATGCTACACCCTTGTTTCTTGGCACAAGGGTGGATAGTAGTGGGCAATAAAGGAACGACTGCTTACTGCTAAATAAATAATACATATTTTTGTGTTCCTTTTAGGTGCACTTCCCCGCCACAAGATATAAAACAGCAGAGCATCGCTGACAGGTACAGTTTCTGATTTTTGCTCACTTTTCAGAGGCCAGCATGTTCACTCCCACACTTAACTGTGCAGTCAGGAAGTGCCCGGATTCTAAAGAACGCAGATAAATAAATTTTAAATAAAACCACGAACAAGGGGGAGAGGGAATTGCACCATTCATCATGAGTGACGTCACAAGCGCTGTCCTATAGCTGCCGAAGACACACCTGCGCCTTGTTGTACACAGGGCAAGGCTTCAATCCTATCCCTGCTCACTTGAGTTGCAGCCCTTGTATTCGCAGGTTAATGCCTTTGCAGAGCTACTGAAATCATCTTCAGAACACGCCGAGTATATTTATACATAACCGAAGGGAAGAATGAAGTGAGAAAGGAGAACATGAGAATTCCCTTTGACTTTCAGCTCTCCCTTTGAAGCAGATAACAGCGTGGACGAGAAAATTAATATTTCTTTACCGCCCTTTTAATGTCAGTCGGAAGAGCTAAAAAGGGGAGATGTTTCATATTTCTAGAGGCACAGGAAATAACTCAGAAAGAAAACAAGCTCGGAAACCGATGGTTTTCATCTGATCATATCATTACTTGTTGAAAATGAACCGATGGCTGAAGTATTCCTAATTCCTCTCAGCACACAGCATGGTCGTGTAGTTGCTATCTCCCCTTTCCTGTAACGACCTGATTCATTAACCACTCGAAAAAAAGTAAATGTCTTCACATGCCGGCCACTGCTGTCATTGTTCTCTCTGCGTAACGGAGAAGAATGACAGATTGATCTATAAACTGTTGCTAAGCGGGTCAGGAAACTTGGATTGTCAGCCGATTTAGGGCTGGTTGCCACAGCCAGTGGGGGTGTGAAAGCACTCAGTCGAGCAGCTGGTGCCGTATGCCTAAACTGACAAGGTGCATAATTCCCTTCCGCGTTTACTTTTAGCCGGCTACTAAATTCTGGCTATATTAGGTCTAAGGAATACGCAAATATTCCATCTCTTTTTTTTTTCATTTTTAAGAGAACTGGCCTGGCTTATTTACGTATAAAATTTAGAAACCGCTTAATATAAAAGGAAATCTCTGAGCAGTTTACATAACAGGTAATTTGGAGGAAAGCGGAGGAAATTCACAAAGCGCAACAGCAATCAAACCAAAGCTTTTAAAAACTTGGAATAAAAACGGAATAAAACTATACGCCGTTGATTAAAACCCGAGTCATGCACAGAAAAGCTTAAGAATTAGGAATCAGAGTCCAAGAAAACTTGGACAGCTTTTGAGAGGTCTGTTGCTGGGCTAGACCAATTCAGGTTAAGCTTCAAAGACGAACGCTTTCACGTGTTTAAACTCCCGTATATTCAAACATAGCCTATTAGAACTCTGGTCTAGCCTTTCCTTAGTTTTCAATGTACATAAAAAAATATTTATTTATTAAGATGGGGGAACATGCACACACTTAGTCCTCCCCTTCTTAAATGTAAATTGGTTTAGGCCATATACACATTGTACCTTTAAAGCACATTATTTCCCCTCAAAGAATTCTGGGCACTGTAGTTTACGCCTCAGAGAGTTACAGTTTCCAGCAACCCATAAGAAACAACGGTGCCCAGAATTCTTTGAGGGAAATAATGTGCTTTGAAAGGGTATTTGGTTTTGCAAAGACATGCCCCTTCATTAAAAACAAATACACTCCTATCTCAAAGCTAAATTGCCTGGATGTCTTCTAAGGGGTAAAGTATATGTGGATTTAAATGCATATTTGCATTGATAATGCAGTTTACAAAAATACGGCTACTGGGGGTAGGGAATCGCAGAAGGCTGACTGGGGGGTGTTTAATCATTTCTTCCCCCTGGAAAGCTGCTATTTGCATTGGTAGGAAAATCATTCCTCGAAAGCTGCTACATTGGTACCTTGGGTTACATACGCTTCAGGTTACAGACTCCGCTAACCCAGAAATAACGCTTCAGGTTAAGAACTTTGCTTCAGGATAAGAACAGAAATCGTGCTCTGGCGGCGCAGCAGCAGCGGGAGGTCCCATTAGCTAAAGTGGTGCTTCAGGTTAAGAACAGTTTCAGGTTAAGAATGGACCTCCGGAACGAATTAAGTACGTAACCAGAGGTACAGTGGTCCCTTGAATTACGAAATACTCGACATCCAAATTTTTCGACTTACAAACGAAAAAAGTGGCTGCACGCCAACGAATTTTCGTCATCTTAATGGAAATCCGTTGGCATTTTAGATGCGGTTTATTTGACTTACGAATTTTAGATGCGGTTTCCTCGACTTACAATTTTTTCTTTTTAAAACTGCTTCAATGCATTCCTATGGGGAAATCGCTTTTTCGACTTACGAACTTTTCAACCTACGAATGTGCTTTCGGAACGGATTGAATTCGTAAGTCGAGGGACCACTGTATTTGCATTGGTAGGAAAGCTAATAGCAGCTTTGGAGGAGCAAGCATCACCCAGACTGCAGCCCCGTCCCTTTACAGTAATTCCAATTATCATATCAGCAGTTGCTATTTCTGGTTTGTTTTGTTTTTGAAGCATGCACGTGAAATGCGAAAGTGCATCTAAAAAGGTGCATCGTGTCTAACAACGCAAAGAAGTCTTAGCGATCCTTACCAGATTTGGGGTTGCACAGAACTGGAGGACTGCCGCTGAGCGTTGGGCTGCTGCTGAAGTACCCACTGCTGCCACAGCTACTCATACTGCTCCGTCTCACTGCTGAGACAATCTTTATCTCTTTGGTGGGGCTCACTTTCCCAAGCAGAGGAGGAGGAGGAAGGGAAATAGGCAGGAGGACATAAATTATTTTCTCTCTCTCTTACAATTCTCTTTACCATCATTCATAACTTCAGAAGTTTCTCGTGCAGGCATCCCCAAACTCCGGCCCTCCAGGTGTTTTGGGGCTACAATTCCCATCATCCCTGACGACTGGTCCTGTTAGCTAGGGATGATGGGAGTTGTAGTCCCAAAAATCTGGAGGGCCGAGTTTGGGGATGCCTGTCACCTTCAATAGTTCCATCACTTTGATGACGAACTGCTCATTTAGTACAAATGGCACTTTTCAAAACAAATACCGGTAAGCAAAGTATTATTATTTTTTATGGCCTTCTAAGTCCATTTCAAGTGTATATTGTTATATCAGAAATGCCACTGCTCTGATTTTATATCTAAATTTCTAAAACTTGTGTTGCACATTCATGAACAGCTACATCTTAGAAAGATTTAGGGTACTTCCATACCCAAGTGGTTTTTGTTTTGTTTCGTTTTTTGCATCAGGCTGCAATGCCGTAAGAACCCAATGGGACTTACTTTTGGCTAGGTATGTATAGGATTGTGCTATGAGTCAGCTGCACAATATAAAACCTAAACTGGCCAGAATGCTCGCTCACATTACTAACGTTTTTCTTCTGCTTTCTCTTCTAAATTAAGAAAAGATTTATGCTTTCATAAATAGCACAAAAGAGGATCAACTTCAATATGGAAAGCTGCCGTCTTGTACTAGATTGTTTACAGGGCATCTGCATAATGTAATGATTGAAACATTCTCCTTCCATACTTCCCCTTTTCAGCTTCTGTATTTTTTTCCCCCAGGGCACAGAAAACCCAACTTTAGGGGGGGGAAATGGAACAGCTGAACAACTTCCTCAGGGATAGATGACCTAGCACACAGCTAATCCAAGGTGGGAATGACTTGCATAGATTGTGCTCTAACCATTTATTCCTCTCCTCTCTAGAACTCTATCACTTTAACCCTTCCCTTTCAAATAGCATTGAATGCATACTCTTCACTCCCCTCAAAGTAGTCTGCAAGTGCTCAGAGGCATTTTTATGTCACATATTCCAGGATCTGTGAGTGAACTGCAGTGAATCTTGGTTGAAAGTTCTATAGAAATTAATAAACTACTATTTTCCCCCGACTTCCTTCTGCCTTGGGACTCAAATACCTGAGAGGAAACTGGTGTGCTTTTTATTGTCATGGTTCTGCTTTCGTAGACAAAAGGGACTGTCGTGACTCTCCGGCATCAAGCGGGACTTCTCAGCGAGCAGCTCCATCAATCTCCTCCTCCGGCGGAAATTCATTCGGAACTGGAACAGCAGATTGCTGTCTATAAAATGGTGTTTGTTGCACACTGGGAAGGAAGGTAGGTGAGAGGGAGAGAGAAGTGGAAAGGCCTTTTTAGTGGGATAGAGAACGCAGAATGTGTCGGGAATAAGGGAACACTGCTTGCAATAAGCTACTTGAAGTGGGGTGGAGAGGTCATTGGCAAAAATAGGAAGACACAAGCAGATCAGGATGAACGCAAGAGAAACACTTATTGTTGTACAGGTGCCCCACAAACAAATCAGAATGGATGCTCAGTGAAGACCAGATATAATATAACCCCCATGTAAGCTTTGCGCAAGGAAAGGATGAATGCTCAATAAACAGGTCATCTGCAGAGGCCACAGACTCAGATTTCATTGCTCACTGTAGTGTCTTCCAAGCCATATATTAGAACTTACCCATTTGGAGTGGGGAAATTTTAAAAAATCCTAACAAAATCGAAAATTCTTTCCAGTAGCACCTTAGAGACCAACTGAGTTTGTTCCTGGTATGAGCTTTCGTGTGCATGCACACTTCTTCAGATACACTGAAACAGAAGTCACCAGATCCTTAAATATAGTGAGGGAGTGGGGAGGGGTATTGCTCAGAAGGGTGGTGGGAATGGGTGATCAGCTGATAGGTGTAGAAAACCTGTTGACGACTCTTAATGGCTGTAATTAGTCTTGCAGGGAAAGGCAAGTGGTGAGATGGCTAAAGATAGCTTTGTTATGTATAATGAGATAAGAATCCAATGTCTTTGTTCAGACCAGGTTTCTCCGTGGTTTTAAGTTTGGTGATTAGTTGCAATTCAGCCACTTCTCTTTCCAGTCTATTTCTGAAATTCCTTTGTATTAAGACAGCTACTTTGAGATCTTTTATAGAATGTCCTGGGAGATTGAAGTGTTCTCCTACTGGTTTCTCTGTCTTGTGATTCCTGATATCAGATTTATGTCCATTTATCCTTTGGCGTAGGGTTTGGCCTGTTTGTCCAATATAGAGAGCTGAAGGGCACTGTTGGCATTTGATTGCATACACAATGTTGGAAGATGAGCAATTAAATAGTCCTGAGATGGTATGTTTGATGTTGTTGGGACCAGTAATGGTGTTGTCCGGGTTTATGTGGCAGCAAAGTTGGCATCTGGGTTTATTGCAGGCTCTGGTACCAGTGTCCATGTTGAGTCCTGTTGTAGTATTATTGTGGGTGAGGAGCTGTTTGAGATTGGGTGGCTGTCTGTAGGCGATGTAGGGTCTTCCTCCCAGAGCTTGAGAAAGAGAACTGTCATTGTCTAGGAGAGGTTGTAGATCTCTGATGATGCGTTGTACTGTTTTAATTTGGGAGTTGTATGTGATTACTAGTGGTGTTCTGTTATTTTCTTTTTTGGGTCTGTCTTGCAGCAAGTTCTCTCTGGGTATCAGTCTGGCTCTGTTGATCTGTTGTTTAACTTCATCAGGTGGATATTTTAGTTCTAAAAAGGTTTGCTGTAGATCTCTTAGGTGAGAGTCTCTGTCTGTAGAGTTGGAACAGATGCGGCTGTAACGTAGGGCCTGGCTATATACTATGGATTGTTTGGTGTGTTTGGGATGGTAGCTAGAAGCATGTAGATACCTCTCCTAGACAATGACAGTTCTCTTTCTCAAGCTCTGGGAGGAAGACCCTACATCGCCTACAGACAGCCACCCAATCTCAAACAGCTCCTCACCCACAATAATACTACAACAGGACTCAACATGGACACTGGTACCAGAGCCTGCAATAAACCCAGATGCCAACTTTGCTGCCACATAAACCCGGACAACACCATTACTGGTCCCAACAACATCAAACATACCATCTCAGGACTATTTAATTGCTCATCTTCCAACATTGTGTATGCAATCAAATGCCAACAGTGCCCTTCAGCTCTCTATATTGGACAAACAGGCCAAACCCTACGCCAAAGGATAAATGGACATAAATCTGATATCAGGAATCACAAGACAGAGAAACCAGTAGGAGAACACTTCAATCTCCCAGGACATTCTATACAAGATCTCAAAGTAGCTGTCTTAATACAAAGGAATTTCAGAAATAGACTGGAAAGAGAAGTGGCTGAATTGCAACTAATCACCAAACTTAAAACCACGGAGAAACCTGGTCTGAACAAAGACATTGGATTCTTATCTCATTATACATAACAAAGCTATCTTTAGCCATCTCACCACTTGCCTTTCCCTGCAAGACTAATTACAGCCATTAAGAGTCGTCAACAGGTTTTCTACACCTATCAGCTGATCACCCATTCCCACCACCCTTCTGAGCAATACCCCTCCCCACTCCCTCACTATATTTAAGGATCTGGTGACTTCTGTTTCAGTGTATCTGAAGAAGTGTGCATGCACACGAAAGCTCATACCAAGAACAAACTCAGTTGGTCTCTAAGGTGCTACTGGAAAGAATTTTCGATTTTGTTTTGACTATGGCAGACCAACACGGCTACCCACCTGTAATTTAAAAAATCCTGTTAGGTTTGGCATTATGGATCTATCAAAATGAGCCAAGACTTGAACTGGGTGCTTTTTTTGTTTGCATACTAATGCCTTTATCAGCCATTGGAGGCTATAGAATGAATGGAGGAAAGATCAACATCATTTGTCTTCAGGCTACAAAGTGGTTCTAATCCCCCAGAGAACAGATTGAGTCTCTATGTACTGATGTACCTATGAATATTTCCAGATAAGTGTTAGTGATACCTATCTAACTCACAACCTTCCTATCTCCCACTCCGTTTGGACAGATGCTTTCCTTTTGAGCTTGGACAGCCAACCTGAGTTTTGGACTTCCCATTCCGCATGATGCTCTGAACGTCTTGCTCCTGGAACTCCTTGGTAATGTCTCTGATCCTGTACACACTCAGAGTATGTCTCTGCACTAACAGGGCCCCAGGACCACAAAACCTGGTGTTTATTATTTAGATCAGGCTTGATAAGTCAGGACAGGCTTTGCTATATTACATTTTCAACATGTACTCTATCAACAGAGACACCAGTTCATTCTCGCTCCTTGCCCTTAAGGCAGCAAGAGCTACTTACAACCAGGTGTGTTTCCTATCTATCTGCTGTTATAACTTCTCGAAAGGTCTATGCCAGGTTTGAGAACATGTTTGGTGCCAAGATGGACTGGATTTATATGCCACCCTTCCTCCCCAAGTTGCCCAGGGCAGTAATGATCTGTTTACGTTTTGCAAAACTTTACACAACATGCTTTGATGTTGAAAAAGAATTCCAGGCTCAAATCTTGCACCCAGAATTAGTTGCAGTATAATAAATGCATCTACATTATTATTGCACCAGTAATTTTCCAGAACCACTAGTTCATAAAAGCGGCAGTCCCTGAGTGCCTTAGGCAACAGGGAGGATAAACTTCCATTTCCTAAAATTGAAATTAATAACAGAGATAAATGTGTTGGACCTTTATCTTTTTTTTTAAGAGAGGAAATGATGGACTTGAAGTAAAAATACAGAGTGGGGTTCATTTCTACTGCAAGGAATGTCCAAAACTATAGAATATTGAGACTCATGTGAATGCTCACCATCCTAGATGAATTTTGGGACTGTCTAAAGATACCTGTTCCTCACTTCTCATTGGGCATGCACCAATGAACACTGAGAGTCACATTTAGGTTACCGTCAGCATTCATATCTGCATGTTTTTGGACGTTTATTAGTTTGCTTGGGGTTGTCTAGATTCCTTCACAGTATCTGTGTGTGATGTCAATTTTTCGAATAGAAGTTTTGTACACAATATTGCAAAACGCACAAACTATACAAAACAAAACATTTCATAAGCAAAAGCATGAAAAGCAGATAAAAATTAAAAGTAATCAATAAAAAATATTCAAAAGAATGTAAAAAAAATATTCAAAAGGTAAAGGTAAAGGGACCCTGCCCTGACCATTAGGTCCAGTCGCGGACGACTCTAGGATTGCAGCTCTCATCTCACTCTATAGGCTGAGGGAGCCGCAGGGGCGTCGCTAGGGGGGTGCGGTGGGGGCGGTACGCCCCCGGGCGACAGGGGCGAGAAGCGGCGGGTGGGGGCGGCAAGAGGCAGCCCCTCCCACCATTCCCACGCGCTGCCGCTCCCTCCGTCACCCTGGGAGCGGCAGCGCATCGGATCGCCGCTTCTACAGCCTCCTTTTGAGCCGGAGAGCTTAAAAGCGAGCTCTTCGGCTTAAAAGAAGGCTGCAGAAGCGGCGCCGGCACCCCCGGAACCGCCCTGGGGGCGGAGCGTCATGACGTCACAATGTGATGTCACGACGTCCCGCCCCCGGGGCGTTTCCTTTGCCGCCCCGGGTACCGCGGAGCCTTACTCCGCCACTGGGGAGCCGGCATACAGCTTCGAGGTCATGTGGCCAGCATGACAAAGCCGCTTCTGGCGAACCAGAGCAGCGCACGGAAACGCCGTTTACCTTCCCGCTGGAGCGGTACCTATTTATCTACTTGCACTTTGACGTGCTTTCGAACTGCTAGGTTTGCAGGAGCTGGGACCGAACAACGGGAGCTCACCTTGGCGCGGGGATTCGAACCACCAACCTTCTGATCAGCAAGCCTTAGGCTCTGTGGTTTAGACCACAGCACTTACCACATAGTAAATCCATAATGTAACCTGAACGTCCACAATTCACCAAATTTTGGACATCAACTATAACATTGGCATTAAATATATCCAGGGGAGCCATAACATATGTGCTGCCGTGGGGCAAAGATCCGCGCAGCGCCCCCAAATTTAGTTTAGCCCCCAAATTAACTTTTACTATGCTTATGTCAGACACCACGCTTACGCCTTATCTCTTGTTTACAAAAGAAGGCAGGAAAAAGAAACAAACTGCCAGGGAACTGCCGATGGGCAGGGAGGAGGTGCGGGGGCTGTCGAAGGACAGAGAGCCACAGTGCCACTCTGGCAGCAGCCTTGAATCCAGCGAGGAAAGCAGGATGTGCCTTAGTGGGGAGAAGCAGCAAACAGACAGTTTGGTGGGAACAGGGCACAGGGATGCTACAGAGCCCTGACACGCACCTGGAAGAGCAAAGCGCAGTCGCACTTCCGTCGCCCCAGGTGCGTAGAGGGATGAAACGTAAAGATTCTAGGAGGAGATTCGGAATACCGAAACTTTTATGTTGGGGGAAGAACCGGCAGAGGCCACTCCCGGATTCTGGTACGGACTCGAGCGGTCATGAACTCTGAGGCTCTGCTTGTAAGTAGCTTGTAAAGAAACTGTTATATAAGTATCCAGATGCATCGCACTCTTTACTCCCAAGGAGGCACCACAGCAGCCTTACACAAACCTTTTATTTGCTCATTTATTTACAATACACTTATACTCGTTGAGTCTGACAAGCGCCGCCATTGTGAATGACAAGCGCCACAGCTGGTGCGGCACGTCTTTGGTAAAGTCCTTTAGTGAAAAAGTAGGTATACATTTCGGCAATACCTAGGTATATATGTATTTTGGTTTTCTAGCTTGATCAAAATTATTTATTATTTCATAGCAGGTGGATAGTTAAGAGCTTAGGCAGCTTCAGCAGAATTTGGTGCCCTGGTGCCCCACACACCTTGCACCCCCGGGTAAAGACAGCCCTGAATATATCATTTTGAATGTTACCTATTTGGTACTTGCGCAGTGAAATCACTACCCAGAGTATATTTTCATTCTTATGAACTTACTGAATTGAATCGCCTACCATTCTGTCACACCACTCCATTTTAAAAAGACTCTATGGCTATGCTCACACATGCTCTTCGCTTGATGACTCAAACACTGAGTGATGGCTTGCAAGCGTAGAGGAGCTATCAAATAAAATATTAACAATAAAGGTGTTGCTTAACTCCAAACAGTACTGCTTGAAAGAGATAGTTAACATGGTAAACTGCAACTCCATCTTGTGTTAAGTTTTCTTGAGTGATGTACATATTCGTTTAAGATGGCCTGATGTTTCCTCAAATTTCTGATGCTGATGTAAAAGATTAGAATTCAAGCGTCTCTGTCCTGCTTAGAAAAGTGGAATAAGCCAAGCAGACCACACTGCCTGTACTGGCTGGACATTGGTCAGCCACCATTTCACTTATGCAAATAATAGCTTGTGCCAATGGGTTACATCAGAGCAATGAATTCATGCAAACTCATGTCTTCTTCATGGAAGACAGCTGCCACCCTTCATTAGTCTACAGCTCCAATACTACAGATGATTAGGCCATTCACATGTTCTCGGGCTCAAAAATCTAGGTGTAGATTTTTAATGATTAGCCACGTGGAATTTCCTTCCATGAAATCGATGCATAAAGTCTAAGGTGGCCCATGTAGATTTTTAATGATTAGCCACGTGGAATTTCCTTCCATGAAATCGATGCATAAAGTCTAAGGTGGCCCTAAGATAACGACCACATGGCAACTTCCTATAACCTCAATTTTGTATGCAGCACGACACTAGAAGAGAGAGAAATAGCAGGTAACATGCAGTGTGGCATTTATGCGCTGCATGCTTCCATGTGGATTGTGATGCTCACCCTCCAGCCCCACACTGGCTGAACTAGCAATGGGGATATCAGCACGGAGGAGATCAGGACATCTAAACCTATCTTCTTGGACAATTGAGATGATAAGGAAGTTAAGGAAGACAAAGATTGGAACTGCCAAAATTTCATTATTCCAAGCGCTGCCAAAAAGACAAATTGCTGCGCTCCCTGTCATTCGCTTCTTCAACTGCCGCTTGCAATTATTGTTATTAAAGAGATTCCAAGAAGCCACGATCACTCCATCTGAGCCTGCTTTGTTTCAGATTTCTGGTTTATTTCAGTGGCAACTTTATTGGCTCGTCACACCAGGTGTGCTTTCCAATTCCCCCCCAAGGCCTTCATTAAGCTGAATAGTTTTAAAATTAAAATTGCAGAGGATGTTACATTCCGTAGCAATTCATTTCCTGGTTCCTAGATTCTAATTACACCATGGATGGTGTCTGACTTCATTATGCGGAAAGCAGGTGATCTCATGGTTTTAAATATATGCAGTGATAACACGATGCAGAGAGAAACAGAGCTTCGGCACTGTAAGTAAAAACCAAACTCTGTGGTAGAGAACATAAGGCTAGCTGTCTGCTAAGTCTGATTCCCCCCACCCACCACATACACTGAATATCCACTTTCGCCAGCTACATAATTCTCAAGCTTGGCCCAGCTCACAAAGAAAATATCTGAATAAAGTCTACTTTTATTTTCCTACATTCACTTCCAAGAATCTTCCAAGAACTGAATAAAAAAGATTTTGAAGAAATCATTGTCGTTATGGAAAGCACCACAGATTTCAAAATCTTTAACTCCTCATCTTTTGAACATTTGGTGCATGAATCTTCTATAAATGCTTTAGGGTAGTGACCATTTTTTTTAAAAAAAATACTCATTTCTTTTGCATATGCAAAATCCTGGAAGAGGTGTCTTTCCTGCCCTGCCCATATTTCCTAGAGATTGGTGACCTGATTTTCACGTTAAATGTTCACCTTTCATCTCTGCATAACCCTGATGTGTCACACACTGCCCCACTAAGTAGAGTAGCAGAAGGGCTTCCCTTCCAATTTTCCTCCTAGTGGAGCATAAATACCGCAAGACAAAAACATATGATATTGCAGAGAGCTTTCTCCCCATTCCTTCCCAAAGGCTTTTTGGTCTTCGGAGCTAATCTGGCATCTGTAAATGTGCTTTAATGGTAGCATCAATTCAGAACATCTACCCTGTCATTAAAAATCCAGACGTTCAGTTACTGGTGCTCATCTATCTTTCTATCCAAGCCAATTCCCAATATTATATCCCACTCTCCTAACATTTCATCCTGTTTTACTGGGCTCAAGAAAGGAGGTGTTTTGTTGTTCCAGGGGGTTGGACTTAAACCAATGGGCTCAAATTACAAGAAAAGGGATCTAGACGAAACATTAGGAAGAGCTTTCTGTAGATATGAGTGGTTCAGCAATGGAATGGACCACCATGGAAGGTGGTGGACTATTCTTTGTTAGATTATTTTAAGCAGAGAGTGAATGGGCATCTATCATCTATGCTTTGGTAGTAAAGGTAAAAAGGTAAAAGACCCCCTGTATGGTTAAGTCCAGTCAAAGGCTATGGGGTTGTGGCGCTCATCTCACTTTCAGGCCGAGGGAGCCGGCGTTTGTCGAACTTCCTGTAGAGGCAGGAATTTAGAATAGATTACTTTTGAGGGACCTTCAATTCTATGACAGAGGACAGTTTGATCTCTAAAGGCAAGAAATAGTTTGTCCCAATTGCAACTGTGTCTACAGATGCTATTACTCAGAGGGCCTGTGCCACTCCTCTCCCTTCTGAATGTAGCTGAAACATTAGGGGAAGGGACATTGCTACCCAGCCTCAGCGAAGGTGACAGATCTTTAGCTAGTCTATATTTCTAAAAAGCTCATGTAGCATTCCATAACAGTCTAGTGTCACAGCATGATATAGATCCCAGGGTGGGGTTATATGCAGATGTCAACATGAGACAGCGGCTACACCCTGGGAATGGTTTTGACTGGCCAAGCTAAACCAAGTGAGGGCTGCCAATGGGTCTCAAACCTTTGATGAGTTAGAGACTTCCCCTGCATGCAAAGACAGGCTCTAGCACATTGAGTGGACAAGACCAGTAGCGGGTCCAATGGTCAAGAAGGAAGTTTCTGCATGGGCTGCAGAGGGAAGTGAGGGGCAGATGGGGCTCATCAACCTGGGAAGGTAGCCCATCTAGGAGAAGGGAAACTCTGGTCCTAAACCTATGCTGCTTTGCAGGAGATCTTTGGGAGAAGAAAAGGCTAAGGAGTAAACCCTACACAAATCCATTGGTGCCTTGCACGTTTCCTTCCAACAATTCCTGCAGCCAAGCTCTGCATGCAGTCATTAAGTACATGGTATGTATACATCTCAAGCTAACCAAATTGGGAAAGACCAGGACCAACCTAAGGCACACAGCATTGCCAGAAAGGGGCAGCATTTTCAGATAGAAGTTCAAGAGGAAACAGAAGGTTCTGGTTAGAGAGGAAGGAGGAGGAGGAGGAGGAGGAGGAGGAGGAGGAGGAGAAGAAGAAAGAAGAAAGAAGAAGAAGAAGAAGAAGAAGAAGAGTTTGGATTTGATATCCCGCTTTATCACTACCCGAAGGAGTCTCAAAGCGGCTAACATTCTCCTTTCCCTTCCTCCCCCACAACAAACACTCTGTGAGGTGAGTGGGGCTGAGAGACTTCAGAGAAGTGTGACTAGCCCAAGGTCACCCAGCAGCTGCATGTGGAGGAAGCGGAGACGTGAACCCGGTTCCCCAGATTACGAGTCCACTGCTCTTAACCACTATACCACACTGGCTCTCAACATAGTGGCTGGTGTAACATAGTGGTTAACCTAAAATTCTGGTTGCAACCTTGTCTCTGCCATCAACTCCACAGATGTCTGTCCCCTCAGTCTCACCTACTGTACCTGCAAAAGTGGGATAATAGTACTGCAAGGGTTGATTATGACAAAGCAATGCACATTAAATGCTTTACACACTCAAAAGTGTTATAGAAACACAAAACATTTATTATTATTCAGACAGGCATTTAGATATGAAAGCTGTTGCCTCAATGCTGGGATTTGAACTAAAGATGACAGTCAGGCCCTTTTCTATGACAATAAATTAACTAGAGAAGGAAACTGCATGTCATTATTCTTTGTGCTTATTCAGCAATAAGGGTAGTCGAGTTCTATTATAAACTGTGACAGCAGTTTAGAAAGACAACCAATGAGGCACAAAGGTATTTTATCCTACACTCAATCGTCAGCCAAATATCTCATTCAGCTCTTGCCAAGCTACAGCAGAATGCCAATTAGTGTTAATTGAAACTGTATTGACAATGCTGACATATAAGTCACAAAGAATGGCTTGGCCCTTGGAGAGCAGAGGAAACTTGCCAACGGATCCATGGTATTTACTTGCAAGTTGAGCAGACTCTATAAAGATTGCAATAAACAGACAACGGAGTGAAAAGCAGGCAGCTGTTGTTATTTCAAAGTTAGCTTGCAATTTGGAAACAGGATGGGGGGGAGATGAGAAAGGAAGGTTTCTAATTTTTTTAGCTACGCTAGTTTCAGTATAAGTACAGACGCAGTCAAAAGAGATGTTATTTTTGTTTGCTACGGCTAAAATCCATAATCATTCCATCTCAGCTGAGTGTAACCAATATCGTTTCTAACTCGGGTGAAACACAATGAAATCTATAGAAACTAAGTCTTTAAACCAAATCTCCTACTGGCAAAGTATTATAAATAAAGAGCTTAGCCTCTCTGGGCTTTAATCAGATTTTACACCAGTCCTTTTCATCCTAAATTCTTGGAAAGTCAATAAGAACACTCCATTTCTAACATTAAACAGGAACAAGGGAGTTGCATACATTTCCTCTGGCTGCAATTCCAACCTGTTTCAGTTCCCCAGGGGAAATCTTGCATGACTGGGTCAGAACACTGTCGGGTTAGCCCATCAGTGTCCTTGGTAGCCGGCTAAAAATTATGGTTGCCAGTGGGAAGAAGTTGCTTGTTTTCAGTGCCTGAGCACCTCCGAGCACAGTGCAATGCAATGCAATGGTGTAGTGGTAAATTCTGAAGTGCAGGATTTCATCATGACAACCCCTACAGCCACGGCTCCAAGGAAAGTCCATTGCATACACAGCAGACAGCCCTGAAAGAGCAACAGTATACAGCACAATGCCTCACTCATTCTAATCAGCCAACATTCATAGAACAGGTGGTGCGTTAGCATGTTTTGATTTGATCGGGGAAACCTGGGTTGCAGTGCCCCTGTTCCATTTGTTTGTTTGCTTGTTTTTAACTGTTAATCACCTTCATCCCATAGGATTCCAGGTCATCCAAATAAAGTATTCGAATAAAACACAACATGCAATAGCGCAATTATTAAAATCTTTGGATTTCAATGATGTATTGAAATTTCAGCCATAATTGCAGCACAGCAGCAGACAGAAGACTAAATTGGGCCTCACACACCCTTGACCTCTCAAAGACCCAATGGAAAAGGTGTGCCTTCAATTGACACAGGGAATCTGCCAGGAAAAGAGACAGCTTGTTGACAGGACAAACAGGGCTGGTAGATGTTGGAGGAGACACTCCTGGCTCAGTCCTGCTCAGAATTAGCTGGGCAGCAGTTCCATTGAACTCAGCGGTGCTTTCTTCTGACTGCAGAGGATGGTTTAACTCGTAACACACCTTGAACTTTAACAAAAGATCTCCAGCCTGCTTTAGCTTTTTAGTGACAAATGCTACCACTTAGAATCGTAGAACTGGAGAGTTGGAAGCGGCCACAAGGGTCCTCTAGTACAACCCCCGGCAATGCAGAAATATTTTGCCCAACGTGGGGCTCGAGCCCACAACCCCCTGAGATTAAGAGTCTCATGCTCCACTAGCTGAGCTATCTTGTGCATGAGATAGCAACCCTGTGAAAGGAAAGAAGCACCCAGCCTCTCTTTGTGTATTTATTTCATCACAAACCACAGCAAAACTTGAAAGCCTTCATTCATTCATTCACTTGCCACACCAACCAGGGTCTGCCAACAACCTGGCATGCCAGCAGCTGCTATTATCGCTCCTGCTCTAGTGGGGCGAGTATTGGAGCTGTGTTCAATTCCCCTTCCAAATCCACTATACTACTGGCACAAGGCCAGGCACAATCCCCTCACTTCCTTCCAGGAAGAGGTGAAGGGCTGGAGTTTGTCTGTGCGACAAAGTGCTTTCAAGGCAATTTAGAGCAGGGAGAGAGAGGCTCAACATGGTGGGTCAGGTTTGTAGATCCCTGGGACTGTACCATTCTGAGTGGAAGAGACAGTTTCACTGCTGCGTAAAGGCTCTGGGGTGATATTCAACTATGTTTTACTCAAGGGGAGGCCCATTAAAATCAATAAGCCAAACTAAGCTAGGTCCATTCATTTCAGCAGGTCTGAGTGAAACCTAACTGAACATCAGTCACATACTCCCCCCCAAAAAAAGCTGGGGTGCAAGTTCTTAACAAAGGTGGCAGGAGGTTCTTCAGAATCCAGTTAGAATGAGGAGAATCTACTGTCTAGAGAAAGCAAGTAAAAGTGGTCTTGTGATACTTTCTTTTAAAAGAAAAAAGAAAAAAAAGATGGACAGCCTGCCTGAAGCAGATGAAGGGGCCCAGGCTGATGGCTGAACCAGTATCCCATGTGAGGTATGTCTGTTTGCGATGTGGCAGATTAAGAACCTGCAGTGGCTTCTCTCCCTCTCCCCTCCTCCATTATCTTATCTGCACCCTGTTCTACCTCTCCCTTTTATCTCCCAGTCCTTACCTATAGCATATTATTGCCACTTCAGAGGCCAAGGGAGTACACTTTACTTGTGCGCTGTGCCCTTAGCAGCTGGCACCCTATAAATTACTCTCTGGCAACAAGAGTAATTGCACAACTATGATGTAGGCTGGCGAAAAGTCATTCATTGCGCTATTTCCAGCCCAAGTTGAAGAGCATTAAGATTAAAAAACCAAAGTGAAAACTCTCAGAGCCAGTTGTAATTCAATCCTTTTGAGGGTTGGCATTGCCAAGGGACAACAAGGAGTGAGCAGATCACTACAAGTAAATGCAGGACAATAAGAAACGATGGATGATGTGGCCCAAACCCTACACTACCCAACTCTCCCCTGAAAATTACCTTTTGCTGGCAACAACCAGGCAGAATTGGACTTAAGATGTAACTAACTTTTGCTGGATTGTACTCTCACATTTCACAGCTTTGAAAATCAACTGGACTTAAAAGATAGTCAAGACTAAGGGCTTATCCACAGTTTGTCTTGTCCTGCTGCTTTCCCCTGGAGAAAGTCACTCTTTAGCGCTCAATCAGACCAAACAGCAATTTGGGTTTCCCCCCAGATTGGCATTTGTTCCGATCTATTGCTAAAGAGCAGGTTCTCCCTTGGAAAGGAGCAGGGCAAGGGGAAAACTGCTCGGACCCCTGCTTTCTATGCACAGCAAATGCAGAATGTGGATGAGCACTAAGGCTGCATACACACTCCTGGTTATTCTGCATTCAGTGCACTCCCACCACTGGTTTGGAAAGCAGTGCACACCTGACATCAGCCACGATCCCTATCTGCCCTGTATCTGCCCTGTTGTTCCTTATGAAATACTGCATTATGATGGGCTTGCCCAGCTTCAATCAAAATTTAGAAAAAGGAAAACCTTGCTGTGTTCTGAGCTGTTAATGTGTACACAGCCCAAGTCCTATGCTGTTGTTTTAAACTGGACTCAGGCCACAACTAAATTTTCCAACTTTGGGCTCTCACGGGTGGCAGCTTGTGCTGAACTCTGAATCACAGGTTTTCCAAAAGGAGGAGAAACCACCACAATCAGGGGCGTCGTAGGGTGGGGGCGGGCCGCCCCTCGTGCCGCCCCTAGGCGGGTGTGTGCGGTGCTGCTGCTCCCGGGGTGACGGAGGGAGCGGCGGCGCGTCCCACCACTCCCATGCGCCGCCGCTCCCTCCGTCACCCCGGGAGCAGCAGCGCTGCACGGACGAGGCTCCCGAAGTGGCGGCCGGACGGGATGCCGGGCCGCCGCTTTCCGGAGCCTCGGTGGGCTGGAAAGAGCCCCGAAGCCGCAGCCTGGCAGCCCTTTGCGCTATGGCTGCGGCTTCGGGGCTCTTTGTAGCCCGCCGATGCCCCCAAGCCCCCGCCCGGCATACCCCAGGGGCGGGGGCGTCGCTGCGCGCGTGCGTCATGACGCACACGCAGCGATGCCCCGCCCCCGGGGATGCCGGGCCGCCGCTTTCCGGAGCCTCGGTGGGCTGGAAAGAGCCCCGAAGCCGCAGCCTGGCAGCCCTTTGCGCTATGGCTGCGGCTTCGGGGCTCTTTGTAGCCCGCCGATGCCCCCAAGCCCCCGCCCGGCATACCCCAGGGGCGGGGGCGTCGCTGCGCGCGCGTCATGACGCACACGCAGCGATGCCCCGCCCCCGGGGATGCCGGGCCGCCGCTTTCCGGAGCCTCGGTGGATGCCGGGCCGTCGCCGCGCGTGCGTCATGACGCACACATGCGCCGCGATGCCCCGCCCCCCAGGGGTGCCCCTTGGCTTCCCGCCCCAGGCAGCCAAGGGGCTAGGAACGCCCCTGACCACAATCAAACCCTTCTTGGGTACAGCTGAAAAAAGAAAGAAGGATATACTCCTCTCAGAAAAAGAAATATAAGCTGCTCAATAGGACATGGGTCAAAATGACCAATCTAATGATGCCAGTCTACACAAATTGTGACCCACCTAGCTTTCCACTAACCACTAAGTATAGCTACTAAATATAACTTTCTGTTTTGCTGCCTCTCTGAGGTTGCAAAAGTGAGGAGCATTCACAATATATATATGCCCACCACTTAAAAATATGTAGGGTTAAGCAGTCCATGTTAAAACATGCGACCACCTTATGAGATCCTTCACATCTAGACAGAGCTCGCTAAAGATTTCTCACCATGCTGTATAATTCCGTGCTCCAGCAGCCTGCGACCAAGTTGTTCAGCTTCAGGCCTTGTGGTGGCCTCTCCTTCCTGGATCAACCAGTCAATCAGCTGAGATGCCATGAAAGTGCGTTCATATTTTATTCCTTCCTCTTCCCTGGCTTGTAAAAGTGCATTTTCGGTATTCATCAGCCTGCGACGAGAGAAGGGAGGGAGAGGAAACGTGAGCACATGAAGGTTAAACTGCAGAAATGTGTTCAAGGTTCCAATTCCACCTTCGTCCAGGTTTACCCAAGGATGGAACGAGGACATTGCAAGCAACGCAAGTGGTTGCTTCCAGTTGGAAGCATCAAGAAAGCAGCATACATAGATCAGGGGTTGAGGACATGCTTTGTATGCAAAAGGTCCTGCATACAATCAACAACATCTGAGCAGACTGAGCCATATAGTAATGGAACAATGATTATTATTTTTTCCAAACACAGTTCTTCCCCGTAAGGGCCCCTCATCATCCATACCAAAGCATCTATCTGCTTTGCATTCGAAAGCTTCCAGGATCAATCCCCAGCATCTCTCTGCAGGGCTGGGGGAAACACCAGTGCTCTGTAAGATTCATTCAGGTGGTCTGCAGCATGTTGGTGGTTGAAGACACGAGACAGCACATCCATCACATTAAACAGCCAATCTCTAACTGTATCTGAAGAAGTGTGCATGCGCACGAAAGCTCATACCAAGAACAAACTTAGTTGGTCTCTAAGGTGCTACTGGAAGGAATTTTTTTATTTTGTTTTGTTTTGACTATGGCAGACCAACACGGCTACCTACCTGTAACTGTATTGCTACAGTCTCCTTAAAAATGTTCCTCTTAACTGCCTTGCAGGTTTGATAAATCAGGCTTATCTACCCAACTTCCTTATGAAATATATGACCAGGAACTTAGTGGAAAAAGCTTGCAACATATTAATCCAACAGTGAAAGCTAAAATTAGACCCATGTCAGTTGTTTCAGTGGGGGGTGGGGGTGGGAACTGACGGTTGCTAACCAAGTAATAGGTCAATGAACTCATCCGAAACTTCGTGTTACGTGAACTGTAGAATAAGTTCACTTGTTCCTTCTCCTGAGTTCTTCTCTTCCTGGCCTACAACGTGAAATAACAGGCTTGCACCATTCGCACTTGACGATTTTCCAGATTCCTTTCAGGTTCACTAATGGCTAAACAGAAGTACTTCTTCTGTTTGTGAAAGGGACGAAATCCTGTGAATGGAACAAGCTCTGCTGCAGACGTTTTTATAATTCTAATGGTACCAAGTGCTTTAATTTTAATAGAATTTATCAGGAGAAAATGAAGCTTGAGCTAAAATACTTCCCCGACAGCATCAATAAAAAGCGAATCGGATGCAATCATCATTTCACAGCCGCTTTCCGTTCAAATGCAAGACGTTAGTTCTTGACTGCTGATACAGAATAATTGAAATGGTACGGACAACATTTTAGAGATGATACCTGCGATCACATCCTGTTCTCTCTAACTTAAGAGATTCCCCCAAAGCCAATAAACATTAAGCTAAGGCTTTTTTCTAAGCAGGGGTTTTGTAGACTCTGAGTGGGAATTCTTTGTTAATAGTTCTTGGGCTAGTTAATAGTGTGACTAGCCCAAGGTCACCCAGCAGTTGCATGTGGAGGAGCAGGGAAGCAAACCCGGTTCACCAGATTGCGAGTCCACCGCTCTTAACCACTACACCACACTGGCTCTCTAGTCATCTAGTCCAACCCCCTTATATTTGAATGGACATAGCATTTGGTCTGCATCAGTTCTGAGTACCTAGAGTAATATAAATTTGTTCAACAAGGAAGGTTTTGTTCAAAATCTAAGGAAAATCATTGTAGGCTAGGAATCCACATACAGTATACAGTACATTAAAAAATATATCTCAACAATGAAATGCGAAACTGAAGATGGTACTTATGCGACCCCTTGTAATGTAAACTTGCTGGTTTCATGCCCATTTGAGTGGAAACAGTGGGATACTGGATTATACACTAATCCTGGAAGTTTAATATCAAAAATATGTGTATATGCATTGCTAGAAAGATTACAGCAGAAAGAATAAATAATTGATATGAAACTGAACCTCAGAAATGTCTGAGGTTATTTTGGGGAGAAAAGTCCCATCCTTCCTTCCAATAAAAATATAAGTTCTCATTTCTTGGGATTGCGTCTTATTAACTTTCAGTCTATGGGATGCAATGGTAATGGTTCCTTTTAATTTAGTCCTCAAAACAGGGGCTAGAAAAAAGGATAATCCAAACATAAATGAATGGCAATATTTTTAAGGAATCTGCTGACTGGGGAAATTTTGTAGCAAAACAGAAGTTCTGTTTTTGACCTATAAAATCTCATATAGTATGAATCCCCTCCTAAACACACACACACACACACACACACAGAGAGAGAGAGAGAGAGAGAGAGAGAGAGAGAAACTCCTAAAATATATTGTGTGTCTTGGTTTTAATATTCTTAACCAAAGGATGCTTATATTTTTTCTGGACATAAATTAGTTTAGCTTTATTCATTAATGTCAATCTTGCCATTTTTGAGCCCCTATGTGTATCACAGCTGATTTTAGGGGATTAGTTTCATTTGGTGAAAAGGCTCTGGATCCTGAAATGGAGCCCAGAAGGCTTTCAGCAGCTACAGCCCCCCTATGCCTGCCATGTTGTTATTTGGGGGGTGGTAAGGCCTCCCTACAACCAGCTACCTTCCCCCTACGGATGTGATCCTGCTTGCTATCTGATTTTGTAACCTCAGGATTCTCCGGTTCTCCTTCTTATTCTGTCAGCAGGAGGAAGCTGGGGTCTGATAATTACACCTTTCAACAGTCCCTGTTCTTGAGAGCAGGGGAGAAGCTAAACTGAGGCCAGAAAGCTAGGACAATCAACTGTGATTTGAAACCTCTTTACTGAGCAAATCTAGTTAGCTGCTTGCATCATGTATCCAGGTTGTTTACCCCATGTAATTCATGTACTTCACACACAGACACAAACTCTCGGAAGCTACGCATCTGCATGCGATGATAGCTAATGCCTCCTTAATTTTTGGCAGGGACAAAATGTTCTGGGTTTTAGAAAAGAGGGGAGGAAAAACAAGGATATTGCCAGGGGGCAAACTGGAGAGTGATGTGTAAATCCAATAAACATTATCAAAAGCTATCTTGTTTTGACTGTGTTTTATCCACACAGGGGACACATCCAAACAGTGGACAAAGAGTTTAAACAGAGTTTAATTTTTAGCTACTCAAGCATGCATGGTCTCGCCATGGTAACAGGAAATCCAAAACAAGGAGGAACGGGGAGATTTGTTGTCCAGACACAAGCCCACTGTGCAAATGAGCCAGCCCTATAATTAAAATTGGTAGAGATATGCCCATCATGGTAAACGTGTGTGTGTGTGTGTGTGTGTGTGTGTGTGTGTTCACATGTGTGTGTCTATCAAACTATAAGCAATGTTAAACACATCCCATTGGTATTCACAGCAACAGCAGCCTTGATTGTGATCCTGAACAGACCACCTAACAGGTTCTATAAGCAGTTTTAAGAGATAGGTGCAACGTTAGAACACACGCTTCCCTTTTATGTTTAGTTTTGCAGGGGTGGGTAGGTAGGTAGGTAGGGAAAGCTTGCATTTGTAAGGCTGCACGGGCATTGTGTTGTGCTTGGTGCACAAAGTGAACTGCTGCATTTCCCATGGGAACTCTTGCAAGTGTCAGAACCACCCCCTCCCCATGCAGTGCTTTTCATCTCACATTTCATGCACATAGGGGTGAATGGCAAGAAATCCCTTCTTTTGTAGGAAGTCAAGGGGTATACACTTGGAGACCATCAGTGTATGTTTCAGTACCGCACAGAACCTGTCGTCCCCCAGTGATCCCAATAATTAAAAATCAAGCGGGATCCCATCTCTAGTCTGTTTTTAATTTTTGATCATTCTAGAGCATTAAAAGTTTGCTGGGGGGGGTCACATCCAGTGGTGGGGAGTGGCATTAATGGGTGCTGACTGCATAGCTCACACATACCTGGACTGAGCTGACCACCTGCAAGGGCCTGCATGAAATTAGGCTAAAGGCCATATACAGCCACAGCTCTAACGTATAGCAGGAGATACCTGTGGTTGCTGTACATGAGATTTTTGAATGTTAGACAGCTCTGCTTCATCTGCCTTGACAAAGTGATTGCAGGTAGCCTGACAAAGTGGATTTAAAAGTGCTGTTAGTAAGCAGATTTTGTACAGCCTCAGATGATAAAACAGCATCGCGGGAATCTTTCAAATGGGAAAGCCTGTTAAGTCATCCTGTCTACTTGCCCTTTTAACACACAGTTATTCCCTAATGACTGTTTCATCCAGTGTAGACTTTAAAGCCTCACATCACCAGAAAGGGCATAGAACAACAACCCCCCCCAAAAAAAGCTGACAAAAAAAGCTGACTGCCACAAAAAAACAGAGAATGCAATGACTACACATGGGTGTATACCGTAACTTGCATCTGGGTAGTTTGCAGTCCTGGGGGTCTGTGTGGAAAGGGAATAAACTAACTGAAACAAAAAATTATATTAAAGTCACACACTATCACAGTATTTACTGGCACTCAAAGACTAAACCTGAGCTGGTTTTCCACTAATTTTTAATTATTTACTCTAGATTTAAAATGCATATACAGTGGTACCACGGTTTACGAACTTAATCCGTTCCCGGTTTACGAACTTAATCCGTTCCGGAAGTCCGTTCTTAAACCGAAACCGTTCTTAAACCAACACTTTCCCTAATGAGGCTTCCCGCCGCCGTGCCCTTCCACCATTTTGATTCCGTCTTAGACCAAGGTAAAGTTCTCAAACCAGGACACTACTTCCGGTTTTTTTGGAGTTCGTAAACCGAATCGTTCGTAAACAGGACTGCCCTTCGAAAAAGAAAGACCACAGGGCAGTTTACAACATATGCAAGGCTGTAGGTTCGATCTCCTTTTTTTAAAGGGCCCACATAGCATAGGAAAAACCTCTTACTTAGACCTTGGGATACCAGTTAATGGGCTAGACAAATCAGTGGTTGGACTCAGTTAATTCACATTGGGAAAAATATTTGTTTATTTACATATTAGTTAATATTAGTTTATTGAATATGAATTCAATATTAGTTCATATGAATGAAATTAATGCTAGCATGACATATGTCCATTTATTCTGAGCGCAGAAAACACGTTTCCTTGCTGTAGAATTTGGCTTGTCATAAAACCTATGGAGAACACACAGGCCTTCCTTTACATTAAAAATTTCTGTGGTTGCCATGCACTATTTAGAACACTGTTATTTGAAGTAGGTGGGGAAGGGAGAATCTGAAGGATCTTTCTGCCTTTTAGCACTGGGGCAGAGAGCATCTTTCCCATGTCTTTTAGGCTGAGTTCCAAGTTGGAACATCTAACTTTAACCACAGCCATTAAACCTTGCAATTTCCCTCTGTTTATGAAAACATTCTTCTATGGCATTAGGGAAGTGTATTGAAAACACAGAATGCCCTTCCATTTGCTGTGTTTGACATTTGAAAAGCAAGGGAAATTTGTTTCACTGGCTACTGCAAACAAACGGAACAAGAAGACAAGCACGAAAAGAAAGAAGGGAAATTTAAAACAAACAAACGAACAAATAAATGAAAAGAACACAATCCTACTTGGACTGAGGAACCATCATCACAGTTTCCTTGTGCTCTTCTTCTTATATTATTCATTGAATTTATATACCGCCCTATGCCCGCAGGTCTGAGGGCAGTTCACGGAATAAAATCAGAATATAAAACCACAAAATACATAATCAAAATGAAAACAAAATAAAAACAACAACAACCCGGCTCTTCTGTCTGCCTCACACATATATCCAAAGAGTCACTATCCTTTTCAGTGTTTTAATAGCCCACTTATTTGTTTACCAGCTGTTGTACGTCAACTACAGTGGTACCTCTGGTTGCGAACGGGATCCGTTCCGGAGCCCCGTTCGCAACATGAGCAGAACACAACATGAAGCGCCGAATCTGCGCATTCAGCGCTTCTGCGCATTTGCGACATGCCGAACCTGGAGGTAACCCATTCTGGTACTTCCGGGTTCGGCACGTTTGGAACAAATATCATCATCAACAACAACATTATGACGTTCACAGACCAGCATATGTTAAAACAGAAAACACAGTAATTTGGGAAATCAAACAGGTAAAAGGGGTAAAAGGGGTGACTCAAAGAAGGGGCGGGGATGCATGAGGGAGACTTAAAATCAGCTACAGTAGTACCTCGGGTTACAGACGCTTCAGCTTACAGACTCCGCTAACCCAGAAATAGTACCTCGGGTTAAGAACTTTGCTTCAGGATGAGAACAGATATCGGCGCGTGGCAGGAGGCCCCATTAGCTAAAGTGGTGTTTCAGGTTAAGAACGGACCTCCAGAACGAATTAAGTTCTTAACCAGAGGTACCACTGTATAGGGTTGAGAGCAAGTAGTTGCAAAGTATCTATAGAAGGGAGGGTGCAAGAGAGGGCACAGGTCTTGCATATGAGCCTTCAGTTTAGGTCAGGTGTGTGACCCAAACCATTCTTGGCGATGCGCAGCGAAGGTCTGGGTGCATAGCATCTCGAAGTCAGGAGGTATAGGGTTGCACTGTCCATCCAGGGAATTTGTGTAGTATTGGCAGGAAGAACCTGACTCATATGTCTGCATAATATTGGCAGTGGAAGATGACATCTTCTGTAGTTTCTAGTTGCCCTGAGCCACAGGGGCATTTCCTCTCCCTGTACAATACCTTTTGGCATTGGGCCAAAGTGAAGGCCCTTCGCTGTTTTGCTGTTTCTAAGTTGGTTATATATGGCATTTGGGAATCGAAGTATCTTTTGGTTTATTGGTAAGGGTAACACAGAAAAATGCTTTGTTTCAGGGGAAATTGTTTTGCAGAAATGCATATATTAGGAAAAATTCGATACAAACGTGCATTTTAATGAGAAATTCACACTAAAATGCTGGCGCATTGTCGTAATAATAATAATAATAATAATTTATTATTTGTACCCCGCCCATCTGGCTGGGTCTCCCCAGCCACTCTGGGCGGCTTCCACAAAATTAAAATACATTTAAAATATCACAGTTTAAAAACTTCCCTAAACAGGGCTGCCTTCAGTATTTTCTGAATGTCAGGTAGTTGTTTATCCTTGACTTCTGATGGGAGGGTGTTCCACAGGGCGGGCGCCACTACCGAGAAGCCTCTGCCTGGTTCCCTGTAGTTTTTCTTCTTTGCTTCTTGAGGACTTAAAAAAATTGCAGAGTAAAGCAGAGGACAGAACTTAAGCTTGTGGAAACGAGAAAATGAGAGGAAACAAAGCTGACACGTTGGTCCATCCCTGGCTGCACTCAGACAAATAAAAACACATTTCATTGTGTTCCTTGCACCTGAAAGAGCCATGCGTGCTGCTCATGAATGCTAGTGTTGTACCAAAACACCCCTCATGAATTGACCAATCTGTTCACCTTTTGCATATCCATTTCCAGTAAATGTCAGCTCACATATTGTACTTGTTCCTACTTGCGCCCAAATCAGGCATACTGCAAACAACTCCTTCAGTCTGAGCAAAAATGGCACAGACCTTGTCGCAGGTGGCAAACTCCTCTGTTATTTGACCCATATAATCTGACAGGGTATTCATAATCTCCATCCAACCATCTGTTTCAAACCTTAATTATATGCTCAGGACTCATCTCTGTCAGTATAACTTTTCTATTGGGAAAACTGAGGAGATGGAAGATGGCGTTCTTAATAAGGTAAAGGTAAAGGGACCCCTGACCATTAGGTCCAGTCGTGGACGACTCTGGGCGGTGCTCATCTCGCTTTACTGGCCGAGGGAGCCGGTATACAGCTTCCGGGTCATGTGGCCAGCATGACCAAGCCGCTTCTGGCGAACCAGAGCAGTGCACGGAAACGCCGTTTACCTTCCCAACGGAGCAGTACCTATTTATCTACTTGCACTTTGACGTGCTTTCAAACTGATAGGTTGGCAGGAGCAAGGACTGAGCAACGGGAGCTCACCCCGTCATGGGGATTCGAACTGCCAACCTTCTGATCGGCAAGTTTAACCCACAGCGCCACCCGCGTCCCTTAATAAAGGACAATGCAATTCAGCAAGAACCTATGAATCTAAGACCATTTTTCTAGTTGTTAATAAACACAAGCCGATAAAGAGCAGCTGACACTGCCAACGTTTTGTGTGCAACCTACTTTTCATAAAGCCTCTGTCCTCTCATGAATGCCTTCACTTCGTTGTCAAGTGGGAACGTTCCATCATCTTTCCTAAAGCGGTAGAAAAGTTTGAGGTCCTTGAATTCCTTATGCTCATCGCAAACTCAGAAGAAGAAGAAGTGCAGAAGAAGAAGAAGAAGAAGAAGAAGGAAGAAGAAGAAGAAGAAATTGTAAACACTTTGCATCAAGAGCTTGCCGTAATCATCATTATGAATCTGGAAACAATACATTGTTTTCCTTTACCAAAAAGACACAAAAAACCAGGCTTCAGATAAACCACAAAAATTATTGACCTTTTATTTTACTTTCTTAAAAAAACCCACCTTAGTTTGTGAAGCTCTGCACGTATTTCTGCTTTATTGTATTATCTGCAGCCATTTATAGGCAGGGGGAATTACTGACCTTAACAAAATAAATCTGTTGATTATAGTTTATTGCATTTTTACCCCACCCTTCCTCTAAGGAGTGTGGGGTGGTGTTTCATTGTTCTCTGTCCCCCACCGTTTTGTTTTCTCTACTTTGCTCCCTTTGCTTCTTTCCTTGTCATAGGTTAATTAACACATATGATTTTCAATTTTTGTAATTCTTACCCTACCCCCTTTCTTGTGGTCCCACCAAACTAATGTTCAGTCTCTTATTCTTATTCAGATTTCGAGACTGTGGGTAAGAGAGACCTATGGATTTTATCTGTGCACAGGGTCTGATATTGTTTAAGTCAGGGGTGTCCAACATGTGGCTAACCATACAGGTGAAACTCGAAAAATTAGAATATCGTGGAAAAGTCCTGTGATGGCCTGGGAGTCATACTCTGATGCTGAACCTGAGGGATCCCAGACTGCACAGGATTCCCCGCCTCCAGAACCAGCTGAGCCGGGGCCAGGGCTTGAGCCTGAAGGATCCCCACCTGTGCTGGATCCCCAGGTGCAGGCATCAGCAGAGTCTGCTCTGGCTCCTGATGGGAGGGAGGACCCATTGCCTGCAGGTGCTCCACTCCCAGCCTCTTCAGAGGAAGCTGAGGCAGCCCCTGGGTCCAGTAACCCACCAGCCTCTCCTGAGCTGCAGAGGCTCAGGGCAGAGAGGCGAAGAGAGCTAAGTGCTTACAGGAGGAGTGCTCGCCTCCAGGCCCGGAGGAGAGGCGAGTCTCCGGAGGATCGGGGCCGCCCTAAGCATAGGGCCAGATAAAAGCCAGCCAGACCCAGCCCAAGTTGCGTGAGCAACTTAGTTGCAAGCGTATGCTCAACCTGCAACCTTGTGCCTGAACCTGCCTTGGACCTTGACCTGCTCCCTGCCTCACTCCCCGCCGGAACCCCCCCCCACCCTAAGACCCATTTGGCCAGTTGCAATTGGCTCCAGCACAGAACCCGAGACACACCCAGTATTTGTTTGCAACTGATTAATAGTTGCAAAGCTGCTGGCCTGCAACCATAATCTGTAGCCTAGCATTTCTGCCTAAGCACCTTAGTTTCACCTTGGACCTCTGACCCCTGCTCCGGACGTCTAACCCTCCCCCACGGGAAAGGACCTCCTTTGGACCCCTAGACCCAGGACTCTTACCTCGCTTCACGGACAAACCCCTGGGGCCAGCAAAGTCCATTTATGTAAGCAATTGCTAGAGCTACTGGAGTTTAATAAGAGATGACTCATGACAAAAATATGTCAAGCCTTTGTTTGTTATAATTGTGATGATTATGGTACAGCTGATGAAAACCCCAAAGTTGACAATTTGGGGTTCTCATCAGTGTACCATAAAATCACAATTATACAAATAAACTTGACATATTTTTGCATGTCATGAGTCTATGGACATATATTAGTTTCACCTGTATGTTGTTGATGACTTCAACTGCCATAATTTCTGACCTTTTTATGAAAATGTTAGCTGAGGCTGATGGGAGTTGTGGTCTAACGTCATCCCGAGGACAAAATATTGGCCAGCCCTGGCTTAAAGTACTTAAACACATTAAAAATTATGATATTTTTTTTTAAGCAGCTGTCTTCAACAAATGGATAGAAGATATGCACAAACTTGCAACACACGAACAAGTTGTGTACAAACATAGACTCGCCATGGACAAATTTAATGATTTTTTGAATTCCTTTTTATAAACACTGTATTAGGTTAAGTTTAAGGTAACTACAATAACAATCATGTAATGTTTATTTTTTAAAAAATGTTTTCTACATGGGTGTTACTTTATCTTTTCACTTATAATTTTATACTTTTTATTTTTCAATAAAGAACATAAAATTTAATATATATATATATATATTTTGATTCTAATCCAGCTGCTTTTTCTTCAAAATAAACAAGGCTTTTATTTCTTTAAAAATGTGAATAATGCAATGTTGTAAAACAACGCACGCGAAACACCCCAAATATAAATGCTATTATAATAGTTAAGCAATCTTCACAATCATTATTTAGGTTTTTATTCTTTCATATTAACTAACAACATATGACAATCACCAGGTCAGACCTGCCTGCACCCCTAACTATAGTTTCTGGCTACAGATTCGGATGTGCCGATTCTTTCCGCTCACCGTGGTGAATGATGCTACGATCCAGTAATTTTTGCACCAGTTTAATTGCAGTCTCCCTGTCAGAGGCCTCCTTGTGATCAATCAGCCAGTCAATCAGTTCTTTGGCAACGAAGCAGTTTGGGTACGTCTTCAGGTGATGTCTCCGATCTTTAATTATCTTTTCTTCATGCAGTCTGAGCCTGTGAACCAAACAACAATACTGTATCACGCCGTGAGAAATCTTTGCATAGCATCTGCCTCAACATTACAAACTAGAAAGGAAGAGCACCTTCCGTCATATCAGAGTTGCAAGCAGTGGTGTCAGCTAAATAATAATAATAATAATAATAATAATAATAATAATAATAATAATTAATCCAACAATTTTGAAGGCACCAGTTTAATTGCAGCCCTGTATCCTCACTTCCATTTAACACAATCAGCCAGTCAATCAGTTGCTTATCTGTACCAAGCAGTTTTTACAGAACAGAAATACCTCAGAGCATGCACAAAGATCTTGCCCTTATCTTTTCACCCGAAAAACTGCAGTTCATGTGAGTACTGTTGAACCAAACAACAATACTGTATATTGCTCCCATACATTTTCTCCTCATACCATAACAATTTTAATGTTTACTCAGTCCTTTTCACATGCCCTGCCATGTTATTCTTTTGAGGTTGACATTTCTCTGATATGTCCTATAGATTTGGATGGAGTTAAACTTTCAAGTAAGCATACTTTGGGTTCAGGGCTGGCTCAAGAGCCACACCGCTTTTTAACAGAACAGAAATACCTCAGAGCATGCACAAAGTGCCTTGCCCTCCCTCTCTCTGCCCCCCACCCGAAAAACTGAAGTTCATGTCAGTACATGTTAGCATTACTAAAGATATAAAATATTATATTGCTCCCATACATTTTCTCCTCATACCATAACAATTTTAATGTTTACTCAGTCCTTTTCAATGCCCTGCCAATTCTTTTGAGGTTGACAACAATGTCCTATAGATTTGGATGGAGTTAAACTTTCAAGTAAGCATACTTTGGGTTCAGGGCTGGCTCAAGAGACATTGTCGCCTGAGGCAAAGTCAAGGTACGTAATATCCAAGGCAGCAAAATAGTCAAGTTATTTTGGCACCTGTGGGAGGACATCCTACCAGTGTTTCTCCCCTGCCCTGTCAGTAAAAATGTAACAATGTTGTTGTTGTTGTTACTAAAAATGCCCTGCTCTTTCATGACACACAAAATCAGTTGCCTAACAGTAGGGCCGGCCCTTATTTTGATTTGCACCTTATGGTTCAGTTATAATTTGTATGAGGAAGTGTCTGCCCATCAAATAACCACAGAGGTCTAGAAATGCATGGGGAGCAACGTTGGAAAGGGGGGAGGGGGGTTGCCATATTGCTCCAGAAGAAGCATCTTTCCGTTTGAAATATGCTAGCCTTAAAAAACAACAACCAAGAATTAGAAGCATTTAGAATTAAGAAGCAAGCAGGTTTCCTTCCAGGGAAGATGGCAAGACACAGGCCCGAGCCTTGGCATCTCTCTTGGAAAGTGAGCAATGTTCCCACTTCCCCCGACACTACAAGGAAGACACAATTACCTGTACTGTAGAATTGAATAGGAAAATTAAAAAAACAAACACACACACACACACACACACACACAAGGACAGTCTGAGAATGGAAAAAGGAGGCTTGTTCACACATCACACTGAACACAACTGTCTCTACGCATGTGCACGTGTTTGTGTGAAAGAATGCACACTTGTGTGTTCAGACCTTTTAACCTTACCCCAAATAAATTCAGACAAGACTCAAATTTTGATTTGCTTTTAGGCAGAATTTAGGCCACAACTTTATTGATTACAGCACGCGATTGGTTGCATAGGCTCTGGTTCGACTAGCTCCCTGCTCTGCAGGTAGCGCCGACCCAGGGTTCCAGCATAGGTCAGCCAAGGGTGAACACCTGGATAAGCGGAAAGCCGGGAACAGGCTATCTCCACCACCCAAATGTCCCCCTGGACTCAGGCACGGGCACAACCCCCTCTCAGGGGTTGACCAAACCATTGAGTCCCTGGATTCCTTTAACACAATACCCTTTACATAGGGATGGCGAGAGCATTCTCCCATCCCTATCACCTGAACCAGAGCCTATCCACAACCTTACAAGTTGTGACAATTTGCTACGCGGCAGGCGAAACCCAAATGGCAACAGCCAATCAGCCAAGTGGGGAAAATTCCTGTCGTGCCCCTGTCCCAACAACAGACACATGACGGCATAGCAAGGTCAAGCGCAAAAGCCCTAAAAGTAGGGAGAGGTGGGCGGGTGTTCCGATGCACACGCCAAAAAGAGGAAGGTCAGGGTCATGTGCATGGGTATTTATAGGTCCCTTGATCTGTTTAGCTTGCGTCCCATTGGTCAGATTGCACCCTGGATCAAGGGACCTACGGATTGGGTGTTGTGGCTGTCAATCAAACCCACCCACAACACAGGGGTTTGGTTTTCAGGTCTCACCGCAATACGTGCCCTCTTTAAGGGAGGAACCGATTTGTTGGTTTGCACAGCTCAGGAACTGTGTACACTGGTACTCAGACTGTACGCTCATGTGAATAACTATACTGTACAAGCGTTTCAGCTCAAGTATTCAAGTACACACATACTGAGTGTGAACACCCCATATATTTTCATTTTATTACAGCTTAACTGTCCTTGCTTCCTCCAAAGTATCCTCTGCTAGAGATCTCTAGGTCCCCATACAGAACTAAAATGACCGGAGTTACTTGCAAAGGGGAGACGATGGTTACACTAGTTTAACTCTCCAACAGAGACACATGCATAGTACTTCAAGACTGTTTTAGGCCTGGCAGATGGTGGGACTGGTTCTTGGCCTGACAGAAAATAAAAACACGAGGAAACACGGAATCAGTTTTCCAGTGCCATATGTTAAAACAAATAAACACACTCCAGCATGTCTATTAAACAAGTTTGAATGTCGGCGGCAGCCAGGAATAATTCTTCCATGTAAGTGTTAACAAGCTTCTCATTACCACATTATTTGTGATACCCAGCTGCCAAAAGTTACGTTAACTACATCCAGAGCTACAGGCAAACTTTGTGGAAGTATGCTGTAATATATACATGCACAGGTAAGTATAGCAGGAGGTTCAAACATCATGATCTGAGGTGCAAATGTGGTGACAGGTATCTAAGACTTTTTTTGTACTGTCCCTGTATATTTCTAGCAAGGCTGGGGAACCTTTGGCCCTGCAGATGTTGCTGAAGTACAGTTGCCACCAGCCCAAGCAAGCATAGGCAAGGATGAGGGTGGATGCTGAGGGTTCTTCAGGACCTGTTGGTATGAGCTTCCCGGCCTGGGATTTTTCTCTTCTGCCAAATATGCCCCATAGCCTGAGCACTACAGTGAGGAACTCAAAAGGCCTTCCCCTCAATATTTGATTGAACTACACTGTAGTTGCCCTATAGTTTTCCTGCCTAAGCTGGTGGAGGAGGTCTTGAACATGGAGGCATACCCTTGTGTTATTTTATTGGGGGACTTCAGCATTCACACTGCAGCGTTACATTAGCACTGGGCTCAGGGCTCCTTGGCTGCCATGGGGCTGTCCCAGAGCATTGTGGGCCCACTCATATTGCAGACCGTACCTATGACCTGTTGCTGACTCCCTAGATTCTTTATCTCCGTCTTCTGGCCCTTCTCCTCTCCTGCCTCCGAGTCTGGGCTGCTCTCTGCCACAGCCTCCTCCTGCTCACTAAACCCTGTTGCCTTTTCAGCTTCCACCACCTCCTCCTCCCCATCTGCCCCCTCTTCTCCCTCTGACCACTCATTGTTGTCCCACCACCAACCCCCTGGCTCTCAGCCTTCTTCTCCTGGGGGTTCCCTAGGGGGTTCCCCAGCTGCTGCTGCTGCCTCCCACCACTCCTCTGCTTCCAGCCAGTCCATGAAATTCACTCACTCCTGACTAGGGAATCCAAGTTGACCCTCTGCTCTCTAGCAACATTTTCTGAAGAGCAACTGGGATCTGGACTGTCACTATGTATACCGGGTATATATATAGCTCAGGCTTCTAGCTAAATATCCCAGGACCATGACTGGAACATCCTATTATTCCAAGCCATAACTGGCTTCTGAGGAAGAGACAATGAGAATATAGTTCTCATGAGTGTCACTTGCTATGCGATCAGCATGTTACATGCAGTTAGATCACTGTCAGTTTGGACCCAAACAAGGAATTGACACATTAAAATTAGATCTGGTGCTAAGCAGACTGTATGGACACCGTATAAATGTTTCCACATCTATTTGTGTGTATAAAAGGCAAGAGGCTTGGTACACAGTTCTTTGCAGCTTATTTTAGCACTCTTGGCCATAGGGAAAGAGGTAGGATTTCAGCCTAGACCTTGAAATAGGCGTTCTAGAAAATGTATTTTAAAATAAAGCAAAGACTGGGTAATGCTTAGATAATTTGAAGAAGGGCTTTGGCTCAGTGGCAGAGAAGGTCCACGTTTCAATATCCCTGGCATCTCAAAGAGGGGAGTTGATAAAGTCACCTGTCCAAAATCCTGCAGAGTTAGATGAACCAATGTTCTGACTCAGAAGAAGAGGCTAGAAAGCACTTAGGTTATTTGGAAGAAGTTTGCTTTCAAGTTATTTCACATATGAAGCAGAGCAGCCATTTTGGTTTTGAGCTACGGTATTAACTGAAGCGAAAGGAAAGTCCAATGCTGTAAAGAAAAGTATTGCATAGGAACCTGGAATGTAAGAACCATGAACCTTGGTAAGCTGGATGTGGTAAAAAATGAGATGGCAAGAATAAACATTGACATCCTAGGCATCAGTGAACTAAAATGGACAGGAATGGGCGAATTCAGTTCGGATGACTATCATATCTACTACTGTGGGCAGGAATCCCGTAAAAGAAATGGAGTGGCCCTCATAGTCAACAAAAGAGTGGCGAAAGCTGTACTGGGATGCAATTTCAAAAATGATAGAATGATCTCGATACGAATCCAAGGCAGTCCTTTTAACATCACAGTAATCCAAGTTTATGCACCAACTACCACTGCTGAAGAAACTGAAATTGACCAATTCTATGAAGACTTACAACACCTTATAGAAATGACACCAAAGAAGGATGTTCTTCTCATTATAGGGGATTGGAATGCTAAAGTAGGGAGTCAAGAGATAAAAGGAACAACTGGCAAGTTTGGCCTTGGAGATCAAAATGAAGCAGGGCAAAGGCTAATAGAGTTCTGTCAAGAGAACAAGCTGGTCATCACAAACACTCTTTTCCAACAACACAAGAGACGACTCTACACATGGACATCACCAGATGGGCAACATCGAAATCAGATTGATTATATTCTCTGCAGCCAAAGATGGAGAAGCTCTATACACTCAGCAAAAACAAGACCTGGAGCTGACTGTGGCTCAGATCATCAGCTTCTTATAGCAAAATTCCAGCTTAAACTGAAGAAAGTAGGAAAAACCACGGGGCCAGTAAGATTCAATCTAAATCAAATTCCTTATGAATACACAGTTGAAGTGAAGAACAGGTTCAAGGATTTAGATTTGGTGGATAGAGTACCTGAAGAACTGTGGATGGAGGCTCGTAACATTATACAGGAGACAGCAACGAAAACCATCCCAATGAAAAAGAAATGCAAGAAAGCAAAGTGGCTGTCCAATGAGGCCTTACAAATAGCGGGGGAGAGAAGACAAGCAAAATGCGAAGGAGATCGTGAAAGATACAGGAAATTGAATGCAGATTTCCAAAGAATAGCAAGGAGAGACAAGAGGGCCTTTCTAAACGAGCAATGCAAAGAAATAGAGGAAAATAACAGAATGGGAAAAACCAGAGATCTGTTCAAGAAAATTGGAGATATGAAAGGAACATTTCGTACAAAGATTACCATAATAAAGGACAAAAGTGGAAAGGACCTAACAGAAGCAGAAGACATCAAGAAGAGGTGGCAAGAATACACAGAGGAATTATACCAGAAAGATATGGAGGTCTCATACACCCCAGGTAGTGTGGTTGCTGACCTTGAGCCAGACATCCTGGAGAGTGAAGTCAAATGGGCCTTAGAAAGCCTTGCTAACAACAAGGCCAGTGGAAGTGATGATATTCCAGCTGAACTATTTAAAATTTTAAAAGATGATGCTGTTAAGGTGCTACACTCAATATGCCAGCAAGTTTGGAAAACTCAGCAGTGGCCAGAGGATTGGAGAAGATCAGTCTACATCCCAATCCCAAAGAAGGGCAGTGCCAAAGAATGCTCCAACTACCGCACAATTGCACTCATCTCACACGCTAGCAAGGTTATGCTTAAAATTCTACAAGGCAGGCTTAAGCAGTATGTGGACCGAGAACTCCCAGAAGTGCAAGCTGGATTTCGAAGGGGCAGAGGAACCAGAGACCAAATTGCAAACATGCGCTGGATTATGGAGAAAGCTAGAGAGTTCCAGAAAAACATCTACTTCTGCTTCATTGACTACGCAAAAGCATTTGACTGTGTCGACCACAGCAAACTATGGCAAGTTCTTAAAGAAATGGGAGTGCCGGATCACCTCATTTGTCTCCTGAGAAATCTCTATGTGGGACAAGAAGCTACAGTTAGAACTGGATATGGAACAACTGATTGGTTCAAAATTGGGAAAGGAGTACGACAAGGCTGTATATTGTCTCCCTGCTTATTTAACTTATATGCAGAATTCATCATGCGAAAGGCTGGACTGGATGAATCCCCAACCGGAATTAAGATTGCCGGAAAAAATATCAACAACCTCAGATATGCTGATGATACAACCTTGATGGCAGAAAGTGAGGAGGAATTAAAGAACCTTTTAATGAGGGTGAAAGAGGAGAGCGCAAAATATGGTCTGAAGCTCAACATCAAAAAAACTAAGATCATGGCCACTGGTCCCATCACCTCCTGGCAAATAGAAGGGGAAGAAATGGAGGCAGTGAGAGATTTCACTTTCTTGGGTTCCATGATCACTGCAGATGGTGACAGCAGTCACGAAATTAGAAGACGCCTGCTTCTTGGGAGAAAAGCAATGACAAACCTAGACAGCATCTTAAAAAGCAAAGACATCACCTTGCCGACAAAGGTCCGTATAGTTAAAGCTATGGTTTTCCCAGTAGTAATGTACGGAAGTGAGAGCTGGACCATAAAGAAGGCTGATCGCCGAAGAATTGATGCTTTTGAATTATGGTGCTGGAGGAGACTCTTGAGAGTCCCATGGACTGCAAGAAGATCAAACCTATCCATTCTCAAAGAAATCAGCCCTGAGTGCTCACTAGAAGGACAGATCCTGAAGTTGAGGCTCCAGTACTTTGGCCACCTCATGAGAAGAGAAGACTCCCTAGAAAAGACCCTGATGTTGGGAAAGATGGAGGGCACAAGGAGAAGGGGACGACAGAGGATGAGATGGTTGGACAGTGTTCTTGAAGCTACTAACATGAGTTTGGCCAAACTGCGAGAGGCAGTGAAGGATAGGCGTGCCTGGCGTGCTCTGGTCCATGGGGTCACGAAGGGTCGGACACGACTGAACGACTGAACAACAACAACAATTAACTGAATTGTGTTAGAAGAGGTATGGCAAACCCTTAGCCCAGGGGTAGGCAACGTAAGGCCCGGATGCGGCCCAATCGCCTTCTCAATCCAGCCCATGGACAGTCCAGGAATCAGTGTGTTTTTACATAAGCAGAATGTGTGCTTTTATTTAAAATGCATCTCTGGGTTATTTGTGGGGCATAGGAATTCGTTCATCCCCCCACCCCCCCAAAAAATATATAGTTCGGCCCACCACATGGTCTGAGGGACGGTGGACCAGCCCACAGCTGAAAAAGGTTATTGACCCCTGCCTTAGCCCATAAGCCCCAATATATTTACAGTGACAAAGTTTTAATATACCCCACAAGTATCCCAGGAAAACCAGGACACCCTGTTTTTTATCGCAAGAATATGTCAGCCATTTTGGTTGCCACAATTTCACAACATGCTTTTTATCCGATTGTGCCGTGCCCAAAAAAGTGAGGGGGTTTTTTTGAGGGGGGGTGCGAAATCGCAGCAACCAAAATGGCTGCCGTGCTCTCACAACGAAAAACGGGAAGATGGAACCCCAGATTTTGGCTTCAAAGTGTGGCCCTTTATTTGACACACAAAAGCCAGTTGGCAGAAAACACATGATCTAGGAGCTTTAGGAAGAGGCATTTCAAAGACGCAATGCCCCTTGCTTAGGAAAAACTAGTTACATAGATCTGGCAGCTGACTGCAGCTGGTGTTTGATGGTTTCTCACACCATGTTCCTCTTTCTAGCTGAGTCTCATCCAGAGTTCCACAAACAGTGAGCCAGGACCCACCACCAGCGAGCCTTGAGCCACTTCCAGATGAGCTTCAGTGCCACCACAGTGTCTTTTGGTTGGATGAATGTCAGTACCAACAGCTCCTTATATGCTGTGCAGAGGTGGCTGGGAGACAGATGCTCAAGGAGGGAGGAGGAATCGAAGTTCTCCCTCCCTGGAGGGGAAAGGGCCAAAGGAGAAGTGGAAGGAAATCAGAAGTGAAATAATAGTTAATATTTAATCGCCAAGCAAACAGGGTAGAGAAGGGAGGGAGAAATAAAGAGAGGGAAACTCTTATAGGAAGAAATTGGACCGAGGAGGAGGGGTGAAACTGGCCATTTGGAGGGTGGGAATAAGGTACAATTTGAGTACGAAAGGGGAATGGGAGAAGAAATGACAGGAGATGGGTAAAATACTTCAAGGGATAGCAAGGGAAAATATATATTTCAAAGTCTTCTCGACTTAGAATACCTGGCTCAGCAAATTCTGCCTGAAACAGGGAACAAATTTCGGTACGTACGCAGCTTTGAGGAAAGCTGAGCCATGGAACTCCTTGCAGTGAGGAAAACATAACAGCAAAAAGAATTTAGCACCTTTCCAAAGTTGGTTAGATGGCAGTAGAAAGTGATGTTTGTTTATTTCCTTGAGATCTAATGGGAGGGTGTTCCACAGGGCAGGCGCCACTACCAAGAAGGCCCTCTGCCTGGTTCCCTGAAACCTCACTTCTCACAGTGAGGGAATGGCTAGGAGGCCTTCAGCTTGGCCTCAGTGTCCGGGCTGAACGATGGGGGTGCTGAGACGCTCCTTCAGGTATACTGGACCGAGGCCGTTTAGGGCTTTAAAGGTCAGCACCAACACTTTGAATTGTGCTCGGAAACGTACTGGGAGCCAATGTAGATCTCTCAGGACCGGTGTTATGTGGTCCCGGTGGCCACTCCCAGTCACCAGTCTAGCTGCCTGCATTTCTGGATTACCTTCAATTGTAGTTTCTGGGTCACCTTCAAAGGTAGCCCCACGTCGAGCGCATTGCAGTAGTCCAAGCAGCAGATAACTAGAGCATGCACCACTCTGGCAAGACAGTCTGTGGGCAGGTAGGGTGCGACGAACCTCCACTTCACACTCTCCCCTTGTTACTAAGTGAATTTCTAATCAGGTGTTCTGGGTCAAATTTCAATCCACCCCACCTGTCCCTCTGAGGTCCGTCTGTGATGTCAATCCCCTTTTATTAATAATCTGGGAATCTCTTAGTAACGGGAGGAGTTTTCCTGTCCAGCGGCCGTGGCCGGTTATATCCTCTGCTCTGGGCTTCAGGGGTTAAACTCTTCTTTGCCTACAGTTCGGGGTCTCTCTTTCATTAGATCCCTCACTATATCAGTTAGCTAAGCCCTCTTAGCAACTCTGTGGCAATACCAGGGTTTCCGCCCGCTAGCCCCTCCTGAGGGAACTCCAAGACACAAACTATCACCCTGCAGGTCAGTTTTGTCCTTTCCCTGAGTTCACCTCCTCATGAGCATACATAACTCGCTGGACCAAATAAACGACGATATTTTCTTAGCTCAACAATAAGAAGTCTTTATTCCTTTCAGAACATAACGGTTTCAGTAATGCAATCGTTTATAAGCTTAGTTTCATAACAGTGTAAACTCTTTCTTTCAGCATCATATACACATCTTCAACCTATCCTAACCTACCCACCACTATCCTGGCCCCACGCCCTCCTTCTTCCAGTCACCACTCTCCCTCTCTAACGGCTGCTCCCTCCTTTTAAAGAGCGGAATGTCCCGCCTCCCATGGGATATCTGCCACTCAAACTGGGGTGCCCATTAACTCATAAAACACCGTGGGTTTCTGAAAATCCCTTAACTTAGATCCGATTCGTTACAGCAGTAGTCCAAGCAGCAGATAACTAGAGCATGCACCACTCTGGCAAGACAGTCTGTGGGCAGGTAGGGTCTCAGCCTGTGTACCAGATGGAGCTGGTAGACAGCTGCCCTGGACACAGAATTGACCTGCGCCTCCATGGACAGCTGTGAGTCCAAAATGACTCCCAGGCTGCGCACCTGGTCCTTCAGGGGCACAGTTACCCCATTCAGGACCAGGGAGTCCCCCACGCCCACCCGCATGAGAACGAGACAGGGCAAAACCCCATGCTGTATGAGGATGGGAAGAAATGAGCAGGATGTTCAGGGAGCAGTGAAATTCACATATGCATCCACTCGTTCTGATGTTAGACAGACACACACACACATACACATACACACACACACACACAGAGAGAGAGAGAGAGAGAAGCTTATTGCCAGCCATTTAACAAGACCTTCATTAGAACAAACCTGACCCCTTGTTGCTAGCCAGCAAAATTCAATTCAATTTAAGATGAAGTATAAATCTAGTTGTAATAAAACCTGTTGTAAACGAGGGCTGGTTCCATGTCAATTGGGATTATAAATGCTATGTGGAATGTGGTTTTTCAACATATTGAAGATGAGATTCTTGCCGTTAACTGTTCTGATTGGGTAGTGGATTGTTTGCAATTAAGGAGCAGGTTTCTAATAGCCACCCTTTCCTTGAAAATGATCTGTTAAGTTCAGTCAAGAATTTTATTGATTACTTGCAAATGCCTTTTGTTTTGTTTTGTTTTTTAATTATTGGGAGGTCCACAGGCATGTGGCTATGCCTGTAGAGCCAAGTGTTTTTAAAATGCAACGATAAAACTCTCACCTCATTCCTTGAAGAATTTCACTCTTACCCTACAGATGGAGGCCACTGATAAAACAGCACCACACAACCCCACTTGAATGTATTTTTCCACCACGATATCTAAAGCTACCAGTCTGGCAGAGATGAAGCAACAGGCGAACTGTGAAGGAGATTCGCACCCCCTTGAAAGCCTTCCAAATGAGCCCAAACAAGTTGGCAAAATGGCAGCTGCCGGTTCCATGTGAACTTGTGTACCTACCGACACCTCAAAATATGATAAAAATGAAAAAAGAGGAAATGCTCCACCAAAGAAAAACCAAAATGACAAAACAGTTGCACGAAATTTGTATGTGCTAATTAAAATGCACAGATGAAAAGTTATAAACAATTGCTCAAATTTAAATGGAAAGACCAGTGGGACCAGGTGAGCTGTGAGCATCCTCAGTGTGACAAAAAGGTGATCCCTGTAGATGGGAAAACTCAAAGCCTCTTCTCTCCCTTTTTATGGTTCTTTTTGTTTTTTTGTTAAACCAGACTTGGCCTTGACCCTTCAGATAGAGAACTCGTTCAAATAAAGGACTTTGTGAAGCACTTTGACACGCGAAATATGCTAATTCTGCATGTTTGCATTTATTTCTATTGCTGAATAGGCACACTATGAGCTGTTTTTAAATACTTTGGGGTGGAGTTTACTTCCAAACAATTCTCTCTGCAACTGGAATGTTAGTGGTGTCCTGTTGAAGGGTATAGAATGACTCCAGAATCCCGATGCAGACAGTTTGTTGACTTCAGTATAAAAATCCCCACTGATTATTGATATGCTTGAGCGGCTGGTCTTTGAATGTTTGACACTTCCTCTCTTCTTCCCATGTTCCTCTTTCCAAAGATTCACAGTTTCCATAACAAATGAAAACAAGATTTAAAGCCTGTGTGTGTGTGTCCTTCTTTGGACACAGGCATTCTGGGCGAGGTGGCCAAGAGAATACCTGTGGCACTGTTGTTCATTTTTTAAAGCCTTTCTATGGTCTGTGGCAAACCTCGCCCAGAATGCCTGGATCTCCTTGGCCCTTTCTCAGAGAGAGGCAAGGAAGAGAAGGTGGCAGAGGAGCCACCTGTGCTGCCATGGCTAAAAATGGAATAGCTCCCCACTCCGAAAAAGAGGAGGGAAAAGAGGGGATGGGGGTGGGGAGAGGAGGAGGAGGAATGGGATGGAAGGAAGAGAATAGCCGTGTTGCTGCTACTGCCGCAAAGAGGAGTCTATGGCACAATCTCTTGTGCCAGCCCTGAACCTCAGAAATAAACAGTTAGCAAAAGATTAACCATTCCAGAGAATTAAAAAAAGAAGTGTATTTACTGCTGTTCAATGACTGGGAGTCAGAAATCCTTGCCTTTCGATCAGCCAGAAGTTTACTAGTAGAAACTATTCTACCTTGTGGCCACTGATGCCCAAGGCAAATTGTACACCTGTTCTGCCCCACTCAATTCCGTTGCTTATTCCACCATGACACTCATATTAAAAATGCAACACTGGTTAAAACACTTTTAACCAGTTATAGACATCAGTCCACCTGCCTCACTACAGCATGTCAACAAGCTGTCCTTGAATCTTTTTTATATATATATAAAATTCAACGTATGCGCCACAGAGTTTTGAAATAAATTTAGGGATGGATGGATCAGACTATTTCAGGCCCATGTCAGTTTCTTATAGATTTATTCATAAATCCATTTCATCCTGTTATCACAGTATTCTGTAACCGTGCATTAAACAAGAAAGTACAGTTCATATTGAAATCTGCAAAGATCAAATTCCTCGATCACCCCCAAGCATATTTCCTTGCAATGGATGCAAAATTTAGTAGTGTTACAAAGTTCTTCCTGCAACAGTTTCTTTATGAAAATCCCTAGAAGCTGTTAATTTAGCTTACGAAGTTTACCGTAGTAGCACCCGACTTGTGGAATGCCCTCCCACCAGATGTCAAAGAGAACAACAACTACCAGACTTTTAGAAGACATCTTAAGGCAGCCCTGTTTAGGGAAGCTTTTAATATCTGATGAATTATTGTATTTTAATATTGTGTTGGAAGCCGCCCAGAGTGGCTGGGGAGGCCCAGCCAGATGGGCGGGGTATAAATAAATAAATAAATAATAATTACTCCTTCATTTCTCAGGAACTAGAGAAATGGCCTTTAATCTAGCCTGATCCCCTATTCCTTTTCCCCTTCCCTTTTTTCTGAAGAAACCCTTCTGGGTCCCTACATTAAAATTCCTCCCTGGTCTCCCTACTGGCCTAGCATGACTAACCTGGCCAGTTAGCCCTGGGGATCCCACTGATGTTTGTTTTTATGCTGTTTTTTAAAGTTGTTTTAATCATTGTCTTATATTTGTTGTTAGCCGCCCTGAGCCCGGTTTTTGGATTGGGAAGGGCGGGGTAGAAATAAATTATTATTATTATTATTATTGCAATAGATATGCTACTTTTTCTTACATGGTTATTTGTCGTTTTTATTGCCGGGAAAATGGCAGGCAAGTGTCAGAGACACCTATTGGTTTTTGCCCGTGGTAGCACAATTCCTTCCCTTTGCCATTTTGTGAACTTTGGGTTCTTCTTCTGCTGACTCCTATAAACATTCAGAGCTTTTGATTCCCTCCCCAACGAAGGCCATTTCTGGTCCCCTGCCCTGCCATTTTATGCAGCCTTTGCTCTTTAGATGTGGTTATTTGTATGTATTTATTTTTAGGCTGTGTCCTTCCCCATCCTCTCCTCCGTACTGTAGCACATACATCTTCCTTCGGAAAACAACAGGCAACAAATGGATTTCTCTCCATGTATTATCTATACAGGCTACTGGCAAAGGGCCCGGATTTACGCAAGTATTTTCTAAAAGGGTATGCACTGAGGTTGGAGAAAGTGGACAGTAAAAACCTCTCTCTCGTGATACTAGAACTGGGACCCATCCAGTGAAGCTGAATGTTGAAACTTAATTCAGGGCAGACAAAACGAAGCAATTCTTCATATAATACTTAAACTATGGAATTCACTGCCGCAAGAGGTAGCGATGGCCGGCCACCAACCGAGATAGCTTTAAGATGAATTTGACAAATTCATGGAGGATAATGGCTCCTAGCCATGATGGCTAAGAACTAGCTCCAGTACTTTAGACTGCATGCCTCTTATTTGAAAACCCAGTTGCTGGGGAGTTCAAGCGGGGAGAGTGTTGTTGCATTCCTGTCCTGCTTGCAAGCTTTCTGTAGGCATCTGATTGGCCACTGACAGATTAGGATGTTGGACTAGATGGGCCTTTGGTCTGATCCAGCAAGACTCTTCAAAGGAGACTTATATTGCTAAGAGAAAAAGGATCTGTATTTAATTGCTAAAAGAGAAATGTGCTATACATATATATATTGGGGGGGGGCTCAAATCACACATTATTATACAGATAATGGGAGTCTGGATGTGTGCTTTCCCCCTAATTCATAGAAACACACAATCATTTCCCCTCACACCAGATATTAGAAAGCACCTGCAGAATCAACCCCCCCCCCAAACCGTTACACGCTAGTTCTTAAAAACAGGGAAGGAAATGGTTGAGGGGGGGAAACATCGTCATTCTGCTTTAAAATATGATCCTTCTTCCTTGGAAGTAAATCCTACTGAGATCAACAGAATTTACTTTTCAGGAACCATGTTTAGGATTGGGTTTAAGGGAGCAATCTTCCAAAATTAAATGTACCGCTGTGGTATTGGCACTTCTCCATTCATTCTTGGGGGGAATTTAATTAATCTGGGCAGGCATGAAAGACGAATGGAGTTTCTATAATGAATTTAATGCCCAAGAGATGCTAAGAACTGCATTCTGATTACTTGCTTTCCTGTCTTATCTTATGACCTAGACTTTATGCAGCCTGAAGAGAGCTCAGCATGATTAACAGGTTTGGTCTGATATAAGCAGCTGCCCATGCTAAGCACTCATGGCATACAAGGAATGCAGTCACTATCTTTCCTTTCTTACTCCTCCTCCTCCTCCTCCCTTTGCCTTTTTTAAATTTTGTTGGCTGACCTGCTGTCAAATAACCCATGCAGCAATAATTCACTGAGCTGAACTGAAAATTGCACAAAATTACAGTAGATTACAGATACTGCAGGAGGCGGCAAAACATTTCTCTACCCTGAAAAGTTTTGCCTATGGTGATTCATGCCATTGAAGAATGCAGATAGGAAACTGGATGCACGAGAGTGTGCATTTTCTCTGTAAACCTTATAAAAAGACATAAGCGGCAGGACAGTATTCTCAAAGGCGCTTCTTCTCCTTCTCCTTCTCCTCCTCCTCCTCCTTCTTCATTTTCCAATTTTAATGCAGCCTCAGGGCTGGCCCAGCCATGAGGCCAAGGGAGGCGACTGCCTCAGGTGGCAGCATTCCCAGGAGACAGCAGATCCTGATGTCAACCTTCACCTACCCTGTCTTCCCTGATGGGAAGGGAGGGGGCACCTCGGGGGCCGAAATGTCTTGGGCCAGCCCTGTGCAGCCTCTTCCACTGCAAAGTCTGAGGTGAAGGAGTACAGGGCTGAAATATACTCAGAGTCAAGTGTGGATTTCATGCTCTTTATTCAGCTCATAGTAGCGAGGAATGGAAGTTCCCCCAAAACGTCTGCTTTATATACATTATTTACACAATGGGCCCCACGTGATTGGCTAATTCTGGGATACTCCTGTATGCCAATCAGGTTGCGGATTCACTTCCACCTGGAGCTGGATTAGAATCATAGAATCATAGAGTTGGAAGAGACCACAAGGGCCATCCAGTCCAACCCCCTGCCAAGCAGGAAACACCATCAAAGCATTCCTGACAGATGGCTGTCAAGCCTCCGCTTAAAGACCTCCAAAGAAGGAGACTCCACCACACTCCTTGGCAGCAAATTCCACTGTCGAACAGCTCTTACTGTCAGGAAGTTCTTCCTAATGTTTAGGTGGAATCTTCTTTCTTGTAGTTTGAATCCATTGCTCCGTGTCCGCTTCTCTGGAGCAGCAGAAAACAACCTTTCTCCCTCCTCTATATGACATCCTTTGATATATTTGAACATGGCTATCATATCACCCCTTAACCTTCTCTTCTCCAGGCTAAACATACCCAGCTCCCTAAGCCGTTCCTCATAAGGCATCGTTTCCAGGCCTTTGACCATTTTGGTTGCCCTCCTCTGGACACGTTCCAGCTTGTCAGTATCCTTCTTGAACTGTGGTGCCCAGAACTGGACACAGTATTCCAGGTGAGGTCTGACCAGAGCAGAATATAGTGGTACTATTACTTCCCTTGATCTAGATGCTATACTCCTATTGATGCAGCCCAGAATTGCATTGGCTTTTTTAGCTGCTGCATCACACTGTTGACTCATGTCAAGTTTATGGTCTACCAAGACTCCTAGATCCTTTTCACATGTACTGCTCTCAAGCCAGGTGTCACCCATCCTGTATTTGTGCCTTTCATTTTTTTTGCCCAAGTGTAGTACTTTACATTTCTCCCTGTTAAAATTCATCTTGTTTGCTTTGGCCCAGTTCTCTAATCTGTTAAGGTCATTTTGAAGTGTGATCCTGTCCTCTGGGGTATTAGCCACCCCTCCCAATTTGGTGTCATCTGCAAACTTGATCAGGATGCCCTCAAGCCCATCATCCAAGTCATTGATAAAGATGTTGAATAAGACTGGGCAGAAGACAGAACCCTGTGGCACCCCACTAGTAAGGATTGGGTGGCTCCTGCGGACCAATCAGACTGCTGCATTCTGGATCCTATTGTTCTAGGACCAATCAGACTGCTGCATTCTGAATCCTATTGTTCTAGGACCAATCAGACTGCTGCATTTTGGATCCTATTCAACTCAGTACATAACAAGGCAGTGGCATATGCAACTCTGGGTTCCAACACCATCCTGGCACCTGCTGCAGCCCCCTCACATTGCCAATGGTGGTTCCTCCCATCTGTCCCCGTCAGCAAAAAGATCTCCCACTCCCCAGTTCACTTTCATGACATTTGTGCAAAGGGAAAAATCCGGGTCTCCTACCGTAACTGCTCCCCAGTAAGCAGGACCTCGGCCATGTGCTCCAGCTCGGTTGCTCTCTGCTGCATGGTGCCCAGGCTGCTTTCTTCCATCTCGCCACTAACCTGGCCAGGTGCACACAACAGCCAGAAGGTTAACAGGGAGCAGATTTGGATTCCTTTCTCAGCATTCTCCAGTGCTCAAAGCTGCAGCTTTGCAATCTAACCCCCCCCAAACACCAGTTTGCTCAGTTGGTTAGGGCGTGGTGCTGATAACGTCAAGGCCATGGGTTTGATCCCTACATGGGCCACCTTTATATACCTGCATTGCAGGGGGTTGGGCTAGATGACCCTCGGGGTGCCTTCCCATTCGAAGAAACCTCAACATCACCCTGAGCCCCCCTCCAGCAGCCCAATTCTGTGCCTAACCCCTCCCCTCCGCCAGTGGCATCTTCCACTCTAAGCTTTGCGCTCTCCAGAGACCATTTCTGCCCCGCTTCAATTAAAACTTCTGTCGCTCGTTGGCTCGCTGCATCCCTGTTCACCTCCTGCCCTTGAGCTCTTTCGCAACTGGCAGCGCGCAAACGCGTTTTATCCCTCGCTTTCACAAGTTTCCCGTCTCTCTCGCGCTCCTCTCTTCTTTGCAGGAACCGAGGAGCTGCCTCGCTCCGATCCGTCCTGCAAGCCTTGCATTCAAACGCTCTTGGGCAGCCCCCCCCTTCTCCCCCCTTCATTTCACGTTGCAATAATTTTGCATGCGGCAGTTTGGGAACGTCAGTTAGCTGCGGACGGGTCAAAGGGAATGCAGTCTTTCTCTCCCCCCCCCCCAATCCTGCCGCAGGGAGAAATATAAAGCAGATTCTCTGTCTCCGGAGAATTGCATTCTTGCATCAGTCTCGGGAGGAAAAGGCACCACGCTCAAACAGAAACTACCACCACCCACTCCGGGCTTTCCACTCACCTGGACCGGGGAAAGTCGTGCGTTCCTTCCTTCTGCAGGCGATCAAAAAAGATTCCCCCCACTGGCTTCCTTGTTGTGGTGTGTGACAGGCAGCTCTCGAGGGAGACACGTGGTTGCAGCAGAGGCGATTCAGCCGAGGCACCAGCGACCCCCTCCGTCCGGCCCTTGCTGGGGCGAGGGGCTGCTTGCGCAAAGCGTGCGCTCAATGTTCAGCTGCGGCGCAGGATCCAGTTCAGCGCAAGGGCGGCGGCGGGGTCTGGGATGACTTGAAAGGGGAGGTAGGGGGAGAGAGAGAGAGAGCGCTCCGCTCTTACCACCAGCGACCTTTCACAAGATTGCAGAGCGAGCTAGCGAAATGGAGAGAAGGCACTTCTTTCTGCGCGCCTGCCTGCCTGCTGAACAGGGGAAGCAACTCCAGCTGCTTGGGTCTCTCCCACCCCCCGCCCTCCCCTCGACTTAACAGTTCTTCCTGTTCTTCTTCCTTCCACAACAGCTGGGGGGGAGGAGAGAGAGAAAAATGGGTCAAAGGGGGATCGTGGTCGATTAAGAAGCTGCTCTGCGTTTCTTCTTCCTAAGAATAAATAACAGAAAGGCATCGGGGCTCCGCTAGCCAGCCAAGTGCGGTGGTGCACAATGCGAGATCATGAGCTGGCAGGTTCCAAGTTCAGCTCTCCCTGGGTGACCTTGGGCCAGACGCTTATCTGCCTCTCCCTCGCAGGGCTGTTGTGGAGCAAAATGGGGAGGACATACCCTGCTCCAACATTTCTCTGATGAAAATAGGGACATGCTATTCCACAATAATTTTATTGTTTATACCCTGCCCATCTGACTGGGTTGCCCCAGCCACTCGGGGCAGCTTCCAACATATATAAAAAACATAATAAAACATTAAACATTAAAAAGAACCCCTATACCGGGCTGTCTTCAGGTGTCTTCTAAAGGTTGTATAGTTATTTATCTCCTTGGCTAGTGGTTGCATAACCATACCCTCCAACATTTCTCCGATGAAAATAGGGACACCCTAAGGAAAAGTGGAACATTCCAGGATCAAATCAGAAACTGGGATGGCTTCTGTAAATCTGGGACTGTCCCTGGAAAATTGGGACACTTGGAGGATCTGGGAAGATGAACAGTGCCGGATTAAAGCCCGCAGAGGACGGGGGGGGGGGGCCCTCACAAATTATCTCCTGATACATTTTTATAATTTTCTTTAAAGATCAAATTTACTTTGATCAGTTGTTGTGGGGCCCCATAGGCCAATGCCTACTGTATTTGGTAAAGCAAGACCTTCATGCTGTGAGCGCCTCCACCATAAGCTCAGGTTGTTTATATGTGGAGATAAACCATATATCATGAAATATATATGCCACTCATTCCAAGGAAACATAGGGCTGGGTAAACATCTGGAATCTCACACTGCTTGGAGATTGGGGTGTGTACACCAGTAATATATACAGTATATAAACTTTTGAACCGACCTCTGCTCTGAACGCTCCTGCCCTCTAATTCCAGATGTGCGTCAGAGGTGTCATGTGATTACATGGTCTGCTTCACTGCATAGTTTTGCCTTTATCTCTGCTTCTTTTAATTCTCTCTGCATTACACAGGTCCATTGGCTGAGGTACGACTTCAGAGTGCCAGCGTGCATTTCCACTCATCCTGGTACGCTTGTGCCACACTGCACACCATTGTGAGAAAATAACCACATCGAATAGAACCAAACAACAAAGATCTTGCAGCACCTTAAATACTAGGGGTTGTGTCCCACAGTAGTCCTACTAAGAGTAGACCTAGTGAAATGATTAGGACTAATTTAGGCACATTAATTTCAATGTGTCTTATTTGAGAGGGGGGAAATAACTGGGTACCACCTTTCTGACAGTAAGAGCCGTTTGCCAGTGGAATGGTCTGCCTCGGGAAGTGGAGGACTCTCCTTCCTTGGAGGTTTCTAAGCATAAGTCAGCAGGCCACCTGTCATGGATGCTTTAGCTGAGATTCCTGCATTGCAGGGGGTTGGACTAGATGACCCTTGGGGTCCCTTCCAACTCTACAATTCTATGAACCCTAGCACATTTATTATTATGGCACAAGGTTTCATGGAGCAGACTGCCTTTTATCAGATGCATAAAGTGTTATCCTGAGTTACAAGCGTACACCTGGGGGGGGCAGAATTGTAAACAGTGTGATCAGAGGTAAATGAAATACAGAAAGTACAAGAAGGATAACAAAAGCATTTGGGGAGCTCCTGCAGACAACCTGCTTATTTCACATTCACCAATTTTCTCACACAAAACTCCTGTGCCAATAGTTAACCTGGGTTTGAATTTACACATGCTCTTGCCCTACTGGAAAAGAGACGATTGCAACAAAATGGTTTATTGATTCTCAATGATCAGTCAAGAAACTTTCCGGGAGGGCTACATTTGGCTTTGGGTGTGAGGTTCCTTGCTCCTGCTGGAGACACAATAAATATCTACATTTCTCGCCAAAACAATCAAAGTTTGTTATGGTTTTGCCATCAGCAGTGCTGCAATGGCAAATAATGGTCTCCTTGGCATCTTACCAGACATGTTTTTCTTATCGAGTAGCGTCAACTCAGGTGCCAAAGTCACACACTGGCTGTCAATTCTCTTTGGTACAAGGGTCAAACTCCCAATCACCTTGCACGCAGCTGGACTTTTAAATTGCTGTCATCCATTTTAGACTCACCATGGCTGTTCTGATGTTTAATGAATTCAGTGGTGCCTTGGAGCTAGCATGGCTGGAGTAACACCTATTAAGGCGGACTATTCTCATAAGTTGTTGGGTCTCTAAAAAGTAATTTTTATATTTTAAGAAATACAATGATTCAGAATAACCATACAACGTGGTAGGCACTTAGTTCAAGAAATAATTAATACAGAAATATGCAATACACAAAGAAAAAAACAGGATGCATGGGTAGGAAGCGTACTGATTAGTTTATTTATACATTTCTAAACAATAAACAGAAAACAAAGTCTTGTCTTGACTTATGCATTGATGTATATAGAGAGCACATGGGGGGATTTTCATCATTAGAGCAACCATGGTCCTGAATTATGCAAGTCATCCTTTACATAATTAATAGCATACCATATTACAAATAATTTGTTTTGCCGTCTTGCTACTCTTAAAGTGCAAGTGAGTTTTTCCCCAATAAGGCTATCTCCCACAGTTTGTTGTACCAGGTTAAGAGGGTAGCTCCATTTAAATCTTTCCAGTGTCTGGTAAGAATTCCCCTGGCTAATGATGAATGGGAAACCATCTCTCTGCAGAGTGTGGGTACATCTCCAGCTTCATACAAACTGAGGTGGGGTGGGGTGAGGAAGTGACCACACGGTTAACTAACCGGTTTCAAACTTCCTGTACTATGAGAAATAATTTGATTTCCCCCGTGTATTGTAATATGTCCTTTTCTTTTTGTTGCTGCTCAAAATGTTCACAGTTTACTCCCTTCCTTCCTTCCCTATTCTGCAGCCAGAACCCATTGCTTATTTCTGCATTATTTCCTGGCCCAATGTAACATCCCTGAGTAACTCTACCATCAGTCAAATGTAGAGTGACTGTCCCAGGGAGCAGATGAAGGGTAATGTGGAGGCAGTGGTCTCTCCCCTGCCCCGGCGCTGTGGACTACCTTACATTACCTAAGCAAGTTGACTGTCTCCAAGCCAACAATAGCATGGATGCAAGATTCAACTGCCACTCAGTTTTTGGATTGGGGTGGGAGAAATCACCCTTCTCAACCGGCAGCAAAATGTATTAAGCTGGTGCCAAGCCTTCAAAAACTTACCAGCTCTTGTTGCAAGTAATTGCACGACAGCTCAGCAAAAGAAATAACACTCTCTGCCATGTGTTTATTTGCTTTGCTTCCATTTATTTAATGAAATCATGTCAGTTCTCTAGTTTTGCTTTTACTTGAAGTCTTTCAAATGTAATGTTTAGTTTTCATTTTGATCAGATGCAACTAGAACTTGATTTTTTCAGTTTCAATTATGTTTAGCTTTTATTTTATTCTGCCTATTACAAAACAACAAACCTTATGTGCGTGAGATTATCTCCTAGGAATAGTAATTTGGGGGCAAGGGAGATAATCACAACTTTGCAACTACCCAATTTGGTTGTTAGTGTCACTTCATTGGCCTGATTCACACTTAATGTCCAGCCACGGTTTCTTTAAAAGACCATGAGTTAACTACAAGTTGCCCCTCAGAAGATCAAATAAACAACAGCTTTATCTCCATTTTTTGTTTTGTTTTCCAGCTGCTCTTGCCTTGTTCCTTTGTAGCTTAATAAGGATCTGAGGAATGGCTAAACAAATCAAGAAAACATGGTTGGATGGCACATAACTCCAAGCCACAATAGCTAAAACAAACCAAGGATTATAAACCAACAACAAATAATGGCTTCAGAGCAGTAATTTAACCAACCATGGCTTAGCATTATGTGCAAACTAGGCCATTTTATGACTAAGTTTATAAAAATAGAAATAGAATTTTCGCCCAGCTGGTCCCCAAGAGAGATTGGCAGTCTTGAACTAGGCCTGCATGAGACAAAAGAATGACTTACTCTGTGCAAAATACAAATCTATGGCTTTGGTGGTCCCACTAGAAATCTAATGAGGATTGCAGGATCTGTTGAGAGTGTGAATGCTGTGAGCCTTCCATCATAGCCTCAGTCTGTAATTATGTATAAATAAACCTTGTATTTAGTCACCTTCTAATGTGAGCTTAAGTTGGGGAGATAGTGGCAGCATTCCCACTTCAGTTGCTATCTACAAATACACACTTGTATATTGGATGAGTGGGGCTGGTTGTCTCTGCTGCATTTTGGATCTGCTCAGTAGATATTATGGTCCCCATATGTTAGTTGTTGTAGTTTATATTGCTATTGAAGAGGATATCTTGTGGTTTACATTGCTATTGAAGAGGATATCTTATCTAACTGTTCTGTGCTGCTCTAGAAATTTAGAATTTTAATTCTATACACATCAGTACTTATACCAAGGGCCACCACACTGGTTGTGCCCACTCTGCTCTATTTCCAAAACATGTTTAACAACACACACAATTCACAAACTCGTCACACCTAAACAAGAAGCATCCTGTGGTTAAAAGAACAAACGCAACCAACTTTTTAGGCCAAGCTACACCAGGCAACTGACAAACCCACAATATGTTTGTGGGCAATTTTCAGCACCTCCTTTCTCTAGAAGTCAGTCGGCCCCATTATAATTGCCTCAATTTATGATGGTTATCTGTGCTAGTCATCTTCCATTTTTGCCACAAACAGCCTTGACTGATATGATCAGAGGCTCATGAGAAACCAAAAGAGGAGGCAAAACCCCTCTTTTTGATATCATCACCAAGCCTTTTAAAAGTCTGAAAATTATGATTAAAGTTGGTTCTTTCATTTTGGTGGCTGCTAACCAAATATCTATGTGTACATTTTACAGCAGTCCAAAAACATGTTACACGTTAAGACATACTTACCCTTCAAAGTATTCTACACCACCTGCATCACAGTATGTTACAAGTACATGCAAGGAGCTGTGTACCAAATGTGATCCTGCAAACTCAAGCAATAGTAGCACTTGAAACATGCACAGACAGCACAAGTATTTGCCATCACTTATCCTTCCCACACCCTTCTGCAATAGGTCAGTGCTCACAGTTACAGTGCTGCAAAAAGATGAATTAAGACAGTGACACAAACACATGCTGAAGACCACAAGCCAGTGTGCGATCCCATTCCCAAATAATGTGCTCCATTTGCAAGAATGAATCCAGCTGCTAGAATCAGTAAGGTTTTTATAAGGAGGTACATGCCACAAACTTTCTCCAGGAGTGAAAGCAAGCAGGAAATGAAGAATCAGTATCAGTTGAGCTTTCTGGAGTAGATTTCTAGTTGTGTATCGTGTTTGTCAATGCAACAGGTTTCACTTTGTATGTGCTGTAACAGCCTGCCCCCATGTGGCTTTATTTGGGCATAGAATGAGACTCAGGAATGCCTTTCAATAGGGGTGGGGAATGTGTGGTCTTACAGATGTTCTCAGACCACTCTATTCCTTCCCATTAGCAATCCTGGCTGGGAGAAGGAAGAAATGAGGGTTCAACAGCAACTGGAACGCCAAAGATTACCGGTACCTATCCCTGCACTATAACAGTCTCCCCTTGAGAAATAGAAGATCTTCAATGATGGACAAAGGGTTGCCAAGTTGGTCACCAACGGTCAGGCAGTTGCTATTTTCCTCAACAGTGTGGCTAGGAAGGGCACAGCAATCTGCAAGTGGGCAGCAACAAAGGAACAGCAAGACACTTCTGCCCACCCCAAGGCTTCCCTTGTTGCGTGCACATCTGTGTGACCACCCCACAGGGCTAAGCTGTGAGCACTGGAAGCCATGGGTGCTTTGGTACCCACTATATTTGTGGGGCTGAGGCCCCACAAAGTCAATGGGGAAAGTTGAAGCCCTTCGTTGTGGGCAACCACAATCTTCAGCGCAAGAGCTGTGAGCACCTGTCAAGAGAGGAGCCAGGAGTTGTGCCAGAAACAAGGCTGAAAAGACCAAAGGTGCTCCAAGGTTCCAGCCGTAACACAAAGCCATGGACCGTCCTTCCATTTAGGAGGACCCAGGGGCTAGCTTGAGTTTGGTGAGGCTGGTCCAGAGCCTGGGAATACTGTTCCGCACTGCCCAAGAAGACAATCCAATCTGCACCTCTGTGGTTCACAACAAGGGGAAGCTGCATGAAGAGCAAAACATGGTTCTTTATACAGCCTTTAATCTGCTCCCAAACTCAAAAGGAGAGAGGCAGTCTGGTGTGGACCCATTTAGAGGTAATATATACTGGAATGCGCTCTACATGGGTCTTCCCTGAAAAATGGTCTGTAAGGTGCAATGCGGTTATTGGTTGCAGCCAGACAGGATCATGCCATTCCAATCCTAAAGATACTGCATTGGCTGCTGCTAAGTCACCAAGCCCGGTTCATGGTCAGCTGGCAATCTTGTTTATTTGTAAACTCCACTGAATTCACTGGATAAACATTTGCATAAATATGCATAGGTCTAGATGGAAAAACCTTAACTTTTGTTTTTTAAAAGCCCCCAAAACCCTTCCATGCTTTTCTTGGCTTGTGTGGTGCAAATAGTTAAAAGATACTGTAAAGTGCGAAGAGCATTGCGTTTTGAATACTGTAGAAATAGGAAAATTAATTGCAAATAATCCAACACAGAATAATAGAACTGTACAGTTGGAGGATACCATAGGGGTTATCTAGTCCAACCTCCTGCAATGCAGGAATCTCAACTAAACACTAGTGAAAAAATCCTGGATTTGGAGTAATTTTTTTAAACAGAGAACACAGAAGGTTTACCTTCTTAAAAATTTCCAGCGATAAAAAAAAAACTTCTCTCCCACCTTCTATTTCACCGAGAACATGCACAAGAACCACAGACTCAACCCTTAAGTAAAAGCCGCGCGCTCAGTACACCCGCAAGCGCGCCAGCAATTTCCACCCTCGCGCCCAATCACAGCCTTTAAGCCCCCGCCCAACTACCAATCAGACACGTCGAGCGCCAGGCCCCGCCCACTCCGAGCGGTTTTTGGCGCGCTTTTGGAGCAGGCCGCTTTTCCTCCGCGCGCCGTGCCGTTGCTAGGAGACGTCGGAGGAGGCCGTTATTCCTGTTACGGGCCGCACACTCCCGCCCCCGCCCCAAAACCGAGGATGAGGAGCCGCGAGGAAGTAGACGCCACCCTTCACGTCGCCAAGTTGGACCCGGCGGAGCTGCTCCCCGCGGCGCAGTGCCTCAGCTTCAGCGCCCAGGCGGCGGACGTCGAGGAGTGCCGCCTCTTGCAGCTGGAGCCGGAGCTTTGCGCCGAGTTGGAAGCGGGGCGGAGGTACGCATGCGCACGCTGCGGGGGGGGGGAAGCGGGTAAAAACAGTACTTTCTAGCACTCGGCTCTGTGGTTGGGCTTGGCTCTAGTCTACAGTGACCCCAGGCGGCCCGGAGGGTTAATAGCATTTCCTAGGTCGCTCCCACGTGCAGAGCTCATCACGGTTTTTATAACAAAATCGAAAATTCTTTCCAGTAGCACCTTAGAGACCAACTGAGTTTGTTATTGGTATGAGCTTTCGTGTGCATGCACACTTCTTCAGATACCGGTTTTTATATACAAGTCCAGAGACACCCCTTTCTTACTAGGAGGAGCCCCCCAAAATCAGGATGACTTGCTTTCCAGATTTTGGAGCAATAAAGATTTACCACTTGAAAAGACTGCTTTGAAAGTGTGCCCCGCTTTAAGTGATAGCCAGTTTTTTTAAAAAACATTTTAAAGTTTTATTATACTTATTTTATTATTATCATTATGCATCAATTTTGCCTAGCCTTTTCCCCCTGGTGGGATTCAAGGCTGGACCACGGATGAAAACAGAGAACCGCCTTACCCACCTTTATGTCAAAGCAGGAAGATCAACATTTAGAAATTGTGGGTTGCAATGCATTCATGTTTTATCAGATTGCCCTTCAATAAGTCCTGATGGTTAGTGACTTCAGTTGGATGCATCCTGTATGCAGGATTGTAAGCATTTATATAGTACTTTTGGTTACACCTTAGTAGATTGCCAAGCGGTGCAGCCTTAGACTTGTGTGGCATATTTGTACAGTCTATATGCACAACAAAGTACTGAAATAGCAAAAACTGTTGTGGCCTGCCTTATTGTCTGCACTTCTGGGTTGTTAAAAATAACAACAACACAGTGAAGCATGTGTTGAACTAGGGCCCAAATACAGGTAGGTAGCCGTGTTGGTCTGCCATAGTCAAATCAAAATGAAAATAAAAAAATCCTTCCAGTAGCACCTTAGAGACCAACTAAGTTTGTCCTTGGTATGAGCTTTCGTGTGCGAAAGCTCATACCAAGGACAAACTTAGTTGGTCTCTAAGGTGTTACTGGAAGGAATTTTTTATTTTATTTTGTTTTGACTAGGGCCCAAATGTTGTGAATCAAATGGGGAGATTGAAGTTAGAGTTTGGCTGGGTTTTTTGCTTGTTTGTTTTTAACATTGAGCAATTCAAATTCACTGTTTTTATACATAATATGCTTATACATAGTAACATTAGTAACAATTGAAACCTAGCATCCTTTCATTATTTTAAAAGTTTGCTTGCTATTCAGAAGTAAATGCTGCTTTAAAAACCCAAACAAACCATTGCTGCAGTGACTCTGTGTTTAATTGTTTTGTTTTGTTTTGCAGCCTGGTGATCCGTGGAGACCGCGATGAACACGCTGTGTTATGCAGTAAAGATAAAACCTATGACATGAAAATAGCAGATACCTCTAATACATTGCTTTTCTTACCTGCCTGTGAAACTCCAGAGCAGCTTGGTATAAACAAGACAGCTTCTAATATACTTTACACTCAGGTATTTTGTTTGTGTGTGAGTGCGTGTGTGAGAGAGAGACTTTTCTGAAGCCAACTACAAATGGCTAACTATCTTTGAAAATGTAGGTTCTAACCCACTCTCATTTATATACTCTTTAAAAAAAAATCACATTTATATCCTTCCCTCCTTCCATGGCATTTAAAGTGGTTTATAAGGGGTGGTCCTGTCTTAGGCTTAGTGCAATTCTATGATTTGGGTTAGTGGAATAAGAAGGATTGATCCAAGATAACCTAAAAAAGTTAACTGTTGAACAGGAATTAGAACACAGGGCTGGTATTGGTGGTTGGATGATCCAGTCTCTCAAATCAGGTGCCATACACAGCATTATTTTTTTTCCCATTTCTAGCTGCATGATTTACAAGAGTCTTACTTCTCTTAAAGAAAAAGTGTATGTGACAGAACACTAGCATGAATTCTTTTCCTATTTGAAAGTTGTCATTTTGGTGGCAAGAAGACCATGAAGCAGATACAGGAGTTATTGTGGCCCTGCACGTTCATAGGGCAAGTCCTATTTGTCTTTCATTGGCCACCACCCAAATGCAAAAGGAAAAGGAGGGAGGCACGGAACCATAAATAATGGAAAAAAGGAGAAACGTTTTCTGTCTTCCCTACTGTACCAGCTGTGTTTGTGCAAGCAGCTTCAGCTGTTCTGCAACATTTTGAAGTTTTAAGATTGCTCCCGTAGATGGAACTTGTGTTCTGCAACACACTGAGCTTATAAATCTTAGTTGGTGCTTTTGGGAACACGTTTCTCCTTTTTTGCATTCATTCATTCTTCTCACCACCTCAATGGCTACCTTGTTTTGGAAACTGGAAGGAGCATCTAATATGCCAAACAGAGGGGCGTCCTGGTATTTTCATTACAAGGTCTGACGCTGATGAGGGGATCTCTGTCTGCGGCTGACAGATTTAAATATTAGTCATGGCAAATTCCAATTAAGGCTATTGCTATAGATTGCAGGCTTCTCCAATAATTACTGGGAACTAAGAAGATGCCGACCTAAGTTAAAGAAACTCAAGAAACTTTTGATGGAAAATCCTTATGAAGGACCAGACAGTGAAAACGAGAGAAGTTCGACTAAATCAAAGGTAAAAACGGTAGAGGAGTTGGTGGGAAAGCTTCCTTGGCATCAGCTTTTTTTAAAAAATGCATAGTTTAGATTGTTCTTGTGAAAGAATAGAAATGAAGCTATTAATTGATTGCAAAGTAATGAGTGTAACTGGTGAATATCAAGTGATATTAAACACTGCAAGGTGTTTTGGCTTCTCTGTAACCAGTAGATTAGTGGATATGGTGTTCAAGAAGATGGGAATCTACTTCTATTTAACACATAATTCAAAACAATTAAGGTTGTCAGAAAAAATATATTTTAAAGAGTTTGAATTACTTCACGAATCTTAAAACTAAGTTGATGGGTTTTTTTGTTTCCTCCTTTTGACATTGTTACTTAAGTATCTGTCATTATGATAAGTGAGGCATGTGGTGAGATAGGACTTGCATGCTGCAAGGACTTGGGATCGGTGCAGTGTATGCTTGTCCAGTTTGAGAGTAATAAACATTATCTCTCTTTCCTGCACCCCCTTCCCACTGTGGGATGTAGCATTATCAATGTCAATGGAGATTCAGGGTTGTAGCCAAGGAAATGTAGTTGTCCCATTAGTGCGAGTACTTCCACCTCCCCCCCCCATCCCTCCCAATATGTTCTGGAGTTCCCCCAACCTAACAAAAGAGAAGGGGGTGGTCACAGGAGAGGAGAAGAAGTCCCATTGCATGCTAACAGTATAAATTCATTGGATATAACCCTTACGGACAAATAGTCATAAAGTCTAGTTTGAGAATAAATATTGGCTTAATACTTTTGTGTGTCTTTTACAGTACACAACAGAAGAGTTACTAGATCAGGTCCAAGCAAGTGAGGAAGAAATAATGGATCAACTGGAGGTTCTAAAAGCATGCCAAATTGAAGGTATTTGTATCTAAAGATGGAGATAATCTGGAGCTCATATTTTTATTGTGGGGGGTCTATTTGCATTGTTTTCTCCCTGTCTCTTAGCATTCCTTCTTATCTAAAGGTTTCTGAGCTTTAAAGGTTGATTTACTTGATTCTACTGTATTGTAAGGGACGCGGGTGGCGCTGTGGTCTAAACCACAGAGCCTAGGGCTTGCTGATCGGAAGGTCGGCAGTTCGAATCCCCGCGACAGGGTGAACGCCTGTTGTTCGGTCCCAGGTCCTGCCCACCTCGCAGTTCAAAAGCATGTCACGTGCAAGTAGATAAATAGGTACTACTCCGGCGGGAAGGTAAACGCCGTTTCTGTGTGCTGCTCTGGTTTCGCCAGAAGCGGCTTAGTCATGCTGGCCACATGACCCGGAAGCTGTCTGCGGACAAACGCAGGCTCCCTCGGCCTATAGAGCAAGATGAGTGTGCAACCCCAGAGTGGTCCGCAACTGGACCTAACCGTCAGGGGTACCTTTACCTTTGCTGTATTGTAACATGAAATGGAGTGGATTAAAATTACTTGCAAGGATTTTGATGGATAATTATGGACATATCTTATTTTGACTGACCACGGTGGCTATGGTGACAGTAGCAAGCTCTCTTTTCCAGAAAAGTAGCACAGCATTTTATTATTCCTACTCTAGCCTACTTTCCTCAGTTTTTATTAAAAGCCAATTTTTGTGCTCTGTTTGTGTGGCATTCCATTTTTCAGGACAGAGGCTGTGCAGATAAGATTGGGTTCCATTTTCAGTGGCACCCATTGAGTTCTATGAGACAAAGTAACATAGGGTATAATCTTGGAACACCATTTGGGTGTGCATGTAGAGGAGCACACGTGTGTGTGTGTGTGTGTGTGTGTGTGTGTGTACATAGAAGAGAACCCTTTTTTTGGACAACTATACAAAACATATCTGCAGTGTATGAATTGTCCCTGGTATCATAACAATGGGTACTTGGCTAGCATGTGACAAGTGCCTCTTGTTTAAAAAGATGTGGAAGATCATAGGCTACTTTCCATACAAGAAGTATTACCATTTCTGCTGGTTTTTGATTATGACCTTGCTTCTCTGCTTGGCAGGTTGTTGGCGGATTCTAGACTTCGATTATGAGATGAAATTGTTGAATCATGTGACACAATTGATATATACCGAGTCTTGGCCATTCAGCAAGGTCCCTTTAAGCATATGTCTTCAAGAACTCGGACCTTTAGAGCCCAAGTAAGTTATTTTGTTAACCATTGCGTAAAAATGTAAGGTAGCATTTTAGTCCAGAATAGAAGGGCCCACCCTCACCCCTGCTTTTCGTTCCGAAGGTGCTCTTGTTTTGTTGGTTATAACAGCTCCATCCTCTGGACCACTTCAGATACATAAAATATCAGCAGGTGCTGGAGGGGATGCTCAGTGGAACGTCAACACATGGGGATGCTTAACCCTATCCCCCATCATGCGGCTATGATCCCCGAACAAATTAAAAGAGTTCCCATTGGTACCATAATGAATGGAATACAGGCACAGTTTCTGGAAAACAGTAGGAGAATGGGGAAAACCCAGTTGCTATTTACAAATTTAAGTACAGGTTTTTTTTTTTTTTCAAACTTGAAGAAATATAAGGATCAACTGAGATGGCCAAATTCTGTAACATATGGTAATATAACTTTTGTTCATATACTAAAAGTAGACAAAACTTTTGTTCCAGGGAAATGATAGAACACATTCTTGTGAGTTATGGAAAGAAGTATATTGATGAAGGTAAGTTAGTTCCGTGAGTGCATGGTTGTTGTTTTTTTAAACTAATAATGTTAAAGTACCTGATTAAGTAGTTGTAGGCAGGGGTTGACAAAAGTGAAGACAGTGTATCTCATCAAATGTGAGTAGCAGAAGTATTGTTATGCAAATCTAAAATAATTGCCTAGAAGTTTAAGCCTTCTCATGTACACTAGTACATAGGTCATTGTATCATCCAGTTTAAACCCAGGTTTGTGCCACATGCTTTCCTTGCAGCCAAGCCTCAGTGAAGGAGAAAAGGGCATAGGATGAGGGAGAAGGAGAGTGGCGGTGGTTGGGTCCCTAACTTGTGGAGTCCTTTTACTCTAAAACTGACAGCATACTCCCTGGCAAATATACATTGTTAGGGCACACTTACGATATATCCAAATTTGCCCAAACTGCATAATTTTAAAGTGACTGGTTGTTGTTTTTTAAAGAATTCAGATACATAAAGGATGGTATTTAATCTTGTTTTACTGAAAGTGGACCCAATGAAATTAATGAACCTAATTTAATCATGTTCCTTTATTTCAGTGGGTCTGCTGTGAGTAAAATATAGTTGACTACAACCCATAATTTCTTGTGTTCTTCATACTCATTCCTAGGCGAGACTTACTTTGAAATGAACGAAGAGAAGATATGCAGAGCAACAGCACAAATGCTCTTACAAAACGCAGTCAAATTCAGTCTCGCAGAATTCCAAGAAGTATGGCAGCAGAGTGTCCCTGAAGGAATGACGACTAGACCGGACCAGTTAAAGGTAAAACAAAGCCAGCAATTTACATCCATGGAAACGTCGTGTGTCAGGTGTAGAACTGGTGCTCTCAAGGCAGGAGAAAATGGAACTGCTCTGCAGGAGGAGACTCAGTTTGGTTGAGTGGATCAGGCCAGAGTTCAAAACCCACCTTGTATGGTTTTTGTGAGGATGCAGAAGGTGAGGGCTGGGTTCACCAACCCTGAGCTTTTCAAAGTAAGAGCAGGATAAAATGCAATGATTCTGTTTTCTGTATATTCTTATTTCAAGGGGTTGGCTCTTGTGGACAAATCTTCCAGACCAGAAACTATTTCCTTGCTAAATGTTGAAGACTTACCAGAAGATAACCAGGAAAGATTTAACAGTTTATTCGCTATTAGGGAGAAATGGACAGAAGCTGATATAGCTCCATATATACAGTAAGCAATAAAAATACTGAATGTTACAGAATCACAAACATACCTCATTTTTTGTTTCATGGGCCACAATTCACCACAAACATCTTCATGTCTTTTAATGGAATGGCTTCACTTTTTGCAGCATAAACTTAAGTCTCCTTGCTTTCGAAGCTGTTCACAACCCAACTTTCTCATTTCCTTCTGCACCTTTTCCTGTTGCTTGGTTCTTTGTTTCCACTGCTGTTCTTCAATCCAGAGTGTGTGGCGTTTGATATGATGCGCTGTAATACTAGGGATAAATCCATAATTTGATTTGGAGTGTTTTAAAAGTAACTGAAGCAAATGGTCCTTCTGTGTGGTCTTTGAAGCTGCTTGAATAGTGCTTGTATTCTCTTTTGCAGGGACTTATGTTCAGAGAAGCAAACGATTGGTGCGTTGCTGACAAAACATGCTCGTTCTTCAGTGCAGAATGGACTTAAAGTTTATAATTCTAGAAGACCCGTTTCATAAGAAGTAATACTGATTACTGTCAGAAGAGAAGATACAGACTGGTGGCTCAAATTTGGAGTGGGGTTGTTGGGATTTTTGCAGCAATCCTAGGGATTTTCTTTTTTTCTTTTTTTCTTTTTTTTAAGGATCCTAGGGATTTTCTGTTAATCATGTAACAATGTTGAAATGCATTGGAATTGTTTTAGGATAAAACTGAACTGTTTTGAAAAGCTAAAAATTCATTGTACAAATACTTTCTTTAAACGTTCTGCAACTGTCTCTAGTTATTATTAAAAACTTATTATAAAGCTGTGTTGGAATCTCAGAGGTAAGAATATATTGGACTGATGTATATTAAAGCATATAGTAGTAGCATATTGTAATATGTAGAAGGGCCAGTACCTAATTTGGGAGGACCACCAAACGATGTTAGAACCTTTTATTTGGAATCCAGGAACAAAACCCACTGAAAGAAGGGAATTGAGATACCATGTGTACCTGTGGTGTTTATATATTTCTTGCCCATGGTACTGCAACCCATCTTAGTCACAGAAGGCATATTAAAATCAAATGTTAAAACCTGCTTGTGATATAGGGCTGGGGTGAGATGGGAGACAGGTCACCATGCTATCTCTTTGGACTTGGCCAATTGTATCTAAGCAGGTCTAGCCCTATTTGTAGACTTTTTGCTGTGAATGAAACACATTGGATGTGAGTAACAGCTAAAATGCTCCCATGTAGCAGCATGTCACTCATGCCCTGTCACATTTTAAACATACTTTGCACAGTGGCAGCATGCTACAGGTAATGTTGACTCGCATGGTAAACGCATTTGAACATGACAGGGTGTTGTTATGTTTACATGGGTAACTTTATCTGTGCCTCAATACATGTGTAACGATGATAGCTGTGTGACAATTACAGGTTCAGGTGCAACTTGTTACTGTTTCAGGGAGCAATGATGGGAGAGGGATATTTCCTTCATTCCCTTATGGGAATGGCCAGCTTCTTGTGGGAAACAGGATGCTGAATTTGATGGGCCTTTACTTGGACCATACATGTGAAGAAGGCAGGCTCCGGCAGATGGAGCGGAAGAGACCAACAGTGGTGTCCAACGTTCAAGCTGGCGGTTTCTGCATGTGCTGCAGAGGGAAGTGAAGGGCAGATGGGGCTCATCAACCGGGGAAGGGAGGCCATCTAGGAGAAGGAAAATTCTGATCCTAAACCACTGGGAGAAGAAAAGGCTCAGGAGTAAACCCTACACAAATCCAGAGTGGAGTGATAGCTGGATGGTGCTTTGTACGCCTCCTTCCAGCAACTCTTGCAACCAAGCAGACGCCAAAACGGTATTGCTCTGTTTTCCTTTGGATCACGTTATCTGTTGGAGGCCGCCCAGAGTGGCTGGGGGAACCCAGCCAGATGGGTGGGGTACAAATAATAAATTATTATTATTGTTGTCTGGGCAGCCTAGAACTTCCAGACACACTGCCCTGGCTTGCACTCCGGGAAGGTCATTTTGGTGCTGGTAGTATGGCAATGGCCTGGGCCATAAAAATTTGATGTGAACCCCTATTGAATATGCCTCTAATAGAAGATGGTAACCTGCTGCTTTAAGAAACATGATTTGGCATGAGACCTTCCCTACAGGATAAGTAGGACAGCAAATACGTCAATCACATAAAGACGCATTCATAAGCTAGAACATGTTGATACATGAAAATGGCTACACGTAACACAGGTTCCCATGCATTGCACACTAACAGAATGTAACAATCTCTGAAAATCAAGGTTTAGTTAGCAATGCTTATTGTGCATGTGTAATAGATTAGGTAATGTACATGTGTACTAAACCAGTGTTTTTCAACCTTTTTTGGGCAAAGGCACACTTGTTTCATGAAAAAAATCACGAGGCACACCACCATTAGAAAATGTTAAAAAATTTAACTCTGTGCCTATATTGACTATATATAAAGTAATTCTCTTGAATAGGAATCAAATAAACACAAAGAAAGTATTTTATAATTACTTTATTATGAAATAGTAAGTAAACAGAAATATGAAAAATTATAAAATACTTTATTCAGTGCAACCTGGGTCTGTTTGGCTGTTTTTTTAAATCTTTCGAATTTTTCAATTTTTCCCACGGCACACCAGGCAACATCTCGCGGCACACTAGTGTGCCACGGAACAGTGGTTGAAAAACACTGTACTAAACAAATATGAAGTAATGAAATATGATTGGTTAAATTGAAATAACAAAAAGGACTCCTAGCTCCTTTGTCTCTTAGTTTTATTGGCGTAGCTCAGAAGAATGGCGCTTCGACCAATGCAACATTAACACAGCACTTTGACTTCATACCTAGAAGTGTGCTCCATTGTCTCTCCAGAGGATGCCAACAGCAACAGTCTGGTCCATCAGGACTCTTGGCGTTTGCATGGAAGGTTTATCGTTATGAAAAGGTCAATAAGATTTCCTCTGTGAAAAGGAAAGAGGCACAATCTGCTCAGAAGCACATCTGCAAATCAGAATATACAATGCCTCTCGGGGGGAGGGCGCTAGGAGTGCTGCTATGTTTTATTTTGTTTCTAAAGGCAAACAAAAATATTAATTTTGTTTCCAAAGGGGACGCAGCCTGAGGTGTTTTCTGTAAAACGAAGAAGCCCGTTGCCGGAAAGTTACAAAACCTAGGCATGCCCCTTCTAACTTAAAGGAGAGCCACTAAAAAAATCTCTGAAAATGAGAATTATTTCCCAGCTGGCTCCTCCATACTCCCCTAGGGCAGCCTGAGGGAGGAATCACTGCGCCTGCGCACGAGCGCGAAACACCCCCTCAAGCTTCACAAAGAGCGCGAGCTATTTCCCAAAAGCAAATCCAGGTCGCCGTGGTAACGTCTCCACCAATAGGCGGCTTCGTTTCGCTCCGCATGCGCATTCTCGCCTTTGTGCGTACGCGTGAGACGCAGCTTCTTGATTGGCGCGCTGACGAATCTGAAACGGGGAGCGCGAGGGGAGAGGCGGGGTTTAACAAACATACCGCGTCGACGACCTTCCCGCCCCTTTGACGTGAGGTCAAAGGTTGCGAGCAAAATGGCGGCCGCCCCGCCAGAAACGAGTCGCTGATTGTGTACTTGGAAGCGGGCCTAAGGGGAGCGCGCGGTGGGGAGTCCGCCGGTCGTGGAGAGAGAGACGCCTCGCCTCCTGGGAGCTGCTTTCCGCCCAGACTTCGCTCTCAGGTCCTGGCGGGACCCTTCTAAGAGGAGGCCCCCGAGCTGCAGCCGCTGCCTCCCTCGGACGTCGCTCTTCCTCACAGGACACCTGCCGCCTCCCTAAAACAACTCGCTCTTCATGAGGACTAGCGACGGTCCCCTCAACAAGGCAGCCGCGCCCGCTGAAGAATCGCTCCGAGGGAGTTGAAGTTGCGGCAGCTCCTCGCCTCAGAACAAGCTCTCCCCCCTCGTCTCAAATTCCTAGCCGGAGCTTCAGTGGCCCTCATGCCCACCCCATTTCTAGCAACACAACGCTGCCGTGAAACGGGAATCCTCCTGGGAGACCCACAGGAAAAGCGCCCCTTTCCTAGACAAGCTCCAAAAGGAAGCCGGCTCCATGCTGGCTAGATACCTCTAGACCTGACCATAAGCCCTGACAGCTGCCAACGCACCTGCTTAAACCAGATGCGACCTCGTAGATCAGGCCCAGGAGTACCCTTGTTGGCATTGCCTTTGTAGAGAAAGGCTGTACCCAGCCCTGGCTCAAGGAAGGGTAACTACATACCCATAGGATAGTTTGGAGGCAGCTCAGCAGCAACCTCGCCTGCTCCTAGGTCCAGATGCTGCTCCCGCAAATCGGGAAGGTTGCATACTGCGTTATATCGGGCTTCTTTCTCCCAGATAGAGACCTAGTCAGTAATCAGTTTTTGTTCTAAAAGTACGTCTATCAAGTTAGCCAGGAATCTCTGGAAACTGCTGTCGCTTTAGTAAATAGATTACAAGACAAGATCTCTCTCTCTCTCTTTTGCAGTTGTAAATAGCTAAATGCCTACACAAAAAAGAGAGATGTCTCTAGTTTGCTTTGGCAGGTCTTTAGAGGATTCAGAAGTCGTCATCTTTTAACCTGGGGTAGGATAAGTTCTCTTTCTAGGAAGGATCCCCATACCTTATTAAATGTCAGTAAGTTGCACAACATATATTAAGTTTAATACATATATAAATTTCCCTAATTTAAGAGGTCAGTATTACAGTAGTAGGTTAGGTCTCCCGAAATCTGAAGTATTCACACTCCAAAGAGGCTTTATGGGCATTGTTGCCTCTTTGGACTATTCTAAGATTTTCTGGTGAAAGATCTTTAATGAGAAGAAATCAGCCAAAAAAGGAAGAATTAAAGTTACTTTTGAAAAGACTGCTAATGAGGCTTGTGATGTGTATTTGATTTTCATCAAGGTTCAGTACTACTATTTATGATGAACAGGAAGAAAGGAGACAAGGGGTTTGAGAGCCCAAGACCCTATAAATTATAAGTATTTGCTACTATTCCGTTTCTTATGACCATAGGTTGATGTTTTTAAACTGAAGCAATAGGCATTTGGAGTCCAGAAAGCTGCAGGTTGTTTTAAAAAAAACCTACATTGTGGTGAGGAAACTGGAGAGAAATTGAAGTTGCATTTTAACAACTAGTTTGGTAATATAAATCAATTCCATTAAAATGTGGGAAACTGCATCTTTGGTTTTTTCCTGATACATCTAAATATGTACAGTGCACTCCTAACCATTTCAACTTGAAAGTAAGTCTTGTTGAATTCAGTGAGGCCTGCTTTGAGGTGCATAGAGTTAGACTTGTGACCTTAGTTCCTTAGGCATCAAAATTCACTTGGAACATGCAAGTTCCATGCATGTTCTACAAGCAAGTTGAACTGAAACATTTTTATGTAATAACAACAACAATTAAATATGTCTCAACAACAATTAAATATGGTTGCCTCAGCCACTGTCTATTATTTCTATTGGTGTGAGGTTCTTTAAGAATATATTATCTCAGTTTAATTTCTCAAGTTACGGTATTGCATTGACTCCAGAATACTGTACTTTTGATACAGAAAATGCTGGAAAGTACCTACATTTGTTTCTGGTGATGGCTAATTGTGATGTGAAGTGCCAAGCAAGCTGAGAACTATAGAGGGAAAAGGGTGCTAAAACTAATGCATGATTGTAGTTGGCTGCTTTGGGTTGGAATTGCTGGGGTGGATAGAATCCCACCCAGGAGAGAAGCTTCAGTTGCACATGTCTAGCTGCTTGAGTATATAATGGAATATTAGAAAATTTACTGATATTTCTGATCCCACAACTGTTATAAATTGTTTTATATTAATGCAGATAATATTTTCTCAGTATATATAGAAGGAAACTTCTCTATTTGTTGCAGTGTTGAATGTGGTGCGTATTCACACACACAATATAGGTGTTGTTTACTTGATACCAGCTTGATACTTGGCCACTTATGGAGGGTGAAATAATTCTTTATGATGAAGTGCCCAGCATGGCCTGTGTCTAAAATCTGTTATGTGACACATGAGTGCAGGCAGACAGATGGTCTGATAACTTATTTTCTAGTTCTCTGCAAGCTTATACACATCAAGATCTTTACTTTGAATTCTTTCTTCCTTTCCCCAGCACAACCCACCAGGTGGTCTGTATCAACAACATAAATTTCCAGAGAAAATCTGTTGTTGTAAGTATATTGAGGGGAAGGGACTAAAGAGCTTGAAGGAAGAGTACCTGTACATGTTTTGTGTATAGGAGGTCCCAGGCTCATTCCCTGGAATCTCCAACAAAAAGAACCAGGTACCAGGTGATGGGAAATATTTTCTGCCCAAGACCCCAGAAAGCCACTGCTAGTTGGACCAGACAGTCCTGAACTAGATGGACAAATAGCGTGACCTGGTATAAGCCAGCTTCCCATGTTCCTATTTAATTAATGTCGTGAAAGTCTACTTCATAAGCCTCTACTCTTCTGGTTGTTAAGGGATTCACTTTTATAGTTGGTTAATTGTGTTTTCTTCATGCCATGTATGCCATGCATCCCGGTTTGTCACAACCAACAACCTCACATTTCTCCTGTAATATTTACAAAATACCAGTGGCCAGAGAGGATATTCTAGAGGAGTTTTATCTTTTTCTTTAGCTGCCTATCCTATCCTTTTGTTCTTTACCATCAAGCTGGCCCGCAACTGCCACTGACTGACAATTTTACAGCTTGCTTGCAGAAGTGCTCAAAAGTTTCATGCTACCTCAATTGACTTTAGTGAGAGTTTACGCTGAACTGAAACCTGTTAAAATGATTGCAATCACAACAGCGGAGAATTGTTTCTAGAGCCAAAAAAGCCACACCTAAGAAGTGTGACCGCCAAGACCTCAGGGATAGATTAGGCATAAACCATTCAAATATTAGAAATATTAAAGCCAGATGAACTTTGCATTTTCCCACTGGTTATTTATTTGCTTAAGATGGGCCCAGGTTAATAAATATCAAAATTTATTTCTGAAAATAAAATCTTCAAAACACAGCATAAAAAGAAAATAATAAAATTCACTTAACATGCAATGCCCTCTTAAAAGAGAAAATATTGTGTTCTTTTCCAAAATCTGCCCCAGGGAGGCTCAGGTATGTTTCTGTTGGAAGGGAATTCCACAACTCCAAAACCATTATGGAGAAAACCTTGTTCCACTTTCTGGTATAATTGATATTGAGATGGCTGGTTTTTGACAGGATTTTTGTGTTTGATCTTAATAGCCAGATTGGCTCTTAACAGGAAAAGTGTTTCCTGAGATATGCAACATCAAAGCCATTGCATAATTTTTAAATGGGGGCTGGGGGCTGGGAGATGATCCCACTTCATCTACAAATAGTTTATAAATAGTGTTAAAAGTCAGTGCCATCACACTGAAAAGCTAAAAGGCAGAGGGTGGAGTTTTACTCAGGTTTTATATGTTGATACTGTTCCACACTTTTTTTTATATAGGGTTATTTTTATTGATACTTACATTAAAAATGTGGAACGGTATCAACATATAAGTACTGTTCCACACTTGACAGGGTAGGTTGCTGTGTGCTGAAAGCTGTTTATGAGCAGTCCCAAAGAGCACATTGCAGTAGTCAATCCCGATGTTTACAAATCGAGGGAAGAAAATTCCTCTCTCCTGAAAGGAGTTATCGAGCAAATAGAACATGAATGGCTGCATTCTTCCTCTTTGTGTTGATGGAGATTGATGGATTTCAGTGCTAAATTCTTCCATTTTTCATGAGCTTTTGTGTTCCCAAGAACCCTTAATATATTCCACATGCTCTGTTTTTATGTGCTTACCCCGGGGCTGCAGATGAATGAGTGCCACCAACCAAGTTGTGTCTCTTGTTTCTCCGTTTCGTGGGGGAGAACTGAATAGTTATGTTAGGGTGGGGTTTTGTTTTTTAGGTCCAAGCGAAGAAGGCATACTCGCTTTGATGGGATTGTGGTCCTGCCTCCAGTTGTTTGTTGCGATACCTTCACATTTCCTGTGAAGGAGCTGTGGTTGGGTTTAGTGTCTGAGTAGCTTCTCCGGGAACACGGGCAAAAGTTTAGTGGAAAAATCTTCACAGTGTGATGTAAAAGTGTATACTTAAAAGTCCCACTAAAATGCCCAAATTATTCTACACGTACAGATGAAATCATGTTGAGCTATGCAAGAGCTCAGTCCCCCACCCCCACCCCATCCAGCGCACACATAAACCATTGGTGGCTGGAGGCGGTTAGGCTGTTGGTAGAGAGGAGCACTGTTCTGCAATGGTGGCCCCTGCTGCAGTCAGGTGGGCAGAAGGCCCTTGAAAGGGACCTTTTTGGGGTGGGGGAGAGCCCTGGTCACCTGGGGTCTGCTGGATCAGAAGCTCTGTGGATCCCCTCAGCTCTACCAGGCTGAAGCTGATGTAGCAATAAAAACAAAACTTGCCACCCCAACCTTCTCTGTTGGCAGGGTTTGGAATGCATCTGTGAACCCGCTGCTCCCTTCCTTTGCAACTCCACCATTCCAGTCATTTCCACCTTCACTTTGGATTGCTTTGCCTATCAATTAAATTGTCAGGCAGGTTAGGTCAGCCACCATTGGCCCTCCAGGTGAACTGCAACTCCCATCATCCCTGGCCACCTGCCATGGTTGCTGGGGCTGAAGGGAGGGGGTGTAGTTCAGTGAAATTTAGTAGGCAAAAGGTTCTCCACACCTGCCCTAATCCATTATTCTAAGGACCTGGTGTCCGCTGTCCCCATTTTCATTGGCCACATTTTCTTACAGTGCTGTATACCCATGGCAACATTTCTGGTTTAGCAAGGAAACAGGCCTAGAACAGGAGAAAAAAAATTATGCAGGAACCATGGCACAGGGAGAATTGATATGGTGCAATAGACATCGCTGGAATTGGATCAAGGAGACGTGGTTTCAGTTTGTTGCTCCATTATGAAACTCCCTTGGTGGCGTTGGGCCAGGCACCTAACTCGCAGGGTAGTTGTGAGGAAAAGCGGGACACTCTCATAAATGCTGCTGTGAGCTTGGAGTTAAAAGTGTGAACAAATAGGAAGGGGAGAACCAGAGACCAAAAGGGACTGGTTGTGCCTGAGGACAAGCAGCATTTTCAAGTCTTGTCCCAAGTCATAATGTGTGCTCCATTAATTTACAGGGGATGGTTGAAAGGACTAATGTATTTCTGTGAGCCATAGCAGTATCACAAGTTGTGAAAAGTGTAGCAATATGCCCACTAGTTTCTGTGAAGGAGAGTTCTCCTGTGAAGGAGAATCATGGCACCTCATGCTGGATGTAAGGTGGCAAAAAGGGGGGGGGCCTCCTGTACCTTTAATATAGCGATGGGGTGCTGGTGACTCTTCAGATGTTGGACTGTAGCTCCCATCTTCCCTGAGCATTGGCCATGCTACCTGGGACTGTTGGGGGCTAGAGTCCAAGGACACCTGGAAGACTATAGGCTTACCAGCTCTGTTTTAATAGTTGCTACAATGACAGGCTACACCTGGTGAAATTCCTCCTCCTGCACAGCTGCTAAAGGTGTAAGAGCCCTGTCCTCATTTGCACCTGGTCGGCCTAGCTGTATGTAGGACTTCCTTTATTGATTGAAGGGAACATTGCACTCCCCTTACTATTTTCTCACTTCTGATGCAGAGTGTGTCCTTAACAAGCAGTATGAGAAGCAACCTGGCAAGAGCTGCTATGCTTTTTAAACCTTTCAGTTGATGCAAAAGGAAATTCATTTTGAAACTGTAATTGTATTTATACAGCTAAATTGCTTTGGAGTGTAAACTTCTGCAGTTTAAGAAGAAAGTACATGTGTGTCCCTGATGTTGTTCTTTTAAATCTGTGCAGGGTTACGTGGAGCTGACAATATTTCCCACTGTTGCGAATCTGAATAGAATCAAGCTGAACAGTAAACAATGTAGGATATACAGAGTGAGAGTCAACGATCTGGAAGCAGCTTTTATTTATAATGACCCCACACTGGAAGTTTGTCACCATGAGTCAAAACAGTAAGTAAATAGTTCATAATTGCTACCATCTCTGGAATAGTGATCATTATCTTTTTTGATAGGGTATGACCAGAGCAGGCTTCAGGCACGATAGGATCTACTTGTACTTGTCCTCCGCTCTTGAAGTGGGCTTCAGGTCATGTCATATCTTTTATATGCCTGTTGTCTTTGTATTCAGATTGATCAACACATTTAATAGGTGTCAAAAGTGAAGCGATGATGGGAAGTCTTAGTATTTCACAAATCTGAAGTTTTTGAGATAATACAGAACATAAGAAGAGTCCTTCCGGATTAAGCCAAAAACCCATCCACCATGTTTCCCCCAAAATACGACACTGTCTTATATTTATTTTTTCTCAAGAAGACACACTATGGCTTATTTTCAGGGGATGTCTTATTTTTATCACTTCACTGAGGAGACTTTTACTTTCACTTTCTACTGGTCACCTCCGAGCCTCCTTCCCGCTGGAGAAGCCGCTCTCCAGCTGCTGCCTGTCTTCTTAACCGCTCTGCATCGTTATGCTGCATAGCCACGCCTATCCAGGGCTGTCTTAAGGGCGCTGCAGGAGGCACTGCGTCCAGCCTCGCCTCTTCCTTGGTGCCCTCCAGAACTGCGCCTATCACTATGGCTTATTTTCAGGGTATGGCTTATATTGCGCAAATGCTTAGAAATCCTGCTACGGCTTATTTTATGGGTATGTCTTATTTTCGGGGAAACACGGTAGTCTAGTGTCCTGTTCTCACTGCAGCCTGCATTGCTTACTATCAAACAATGTGCAGGCAAAAGAAAATGCTGTGCTTGACATCTTCATAATGCCACGATTCGGCAGCCTTACCCAGCTGTCAAAGTGGCCCATGGTTTGGAGGACTTTTGAATTCAACCTAGTGGCTAGATCCTACTGTCTCATGGCCTGATCCTAACCATTTTGGCCCAAAATGATATGACGTGGATTTCAATGGAATGGTTCCAATGAAGCATGTTTCAGATTGCAGCCTCACTCTGAAATATGCTAACTAGGGCTTTTTTCCCAGGTGGAACTCACTGGAACTCAATTCCGGCACCTCTCAACTGTGTGCCATTGCCATTCTAAGAGGATGATGGAGGTGTCCATAGTGAGTTCCAGCACCTCTTTGTCTAGAAAAATAGCACTGATGTGAACGATAGCATTGGCCTGTCTTGCAGGATGGTTGGAAAGATTAGTGGACATTGTTGGGAAATGATGGCACATTCTTACACTTTAGGTTCCTGCTGCCTGTCTGACTCCCAATGACACCATACCCGCTTGTATAAAAAGGACGCACGTGCAAGCAGATACTGTGGGTGGTACAAATAAAGCTTTGCTGGCTTTATTCAAGACATGTCTTTGTGGAGGAAGACAGTGCTTTCCCACCAAATCATAGAATTGTGGAGATGGAACGGACCACCAGGATCATTTAATCCAACCCCCTGCAATGCAGGAATCTTTGGCCCAACGTGGGGCATGAACCCGCAACCAAGATGAAGAGTCTCATGATCTACCACCTATCCTGGTTTGCAATAGCAAGAATTGCCATTCTGGATACATAGTAATGTTGCATATCTGAGCCAACAGGAAACAATCAACTCTTAGACCCACAATTCACAAATACAGTCATACCTCGGGTTACGGCCGCATCAGGTTGCATGATTTCGGGTTGCACACTGCACCGAACCCGGAAGTAACGCAATGGGTTGCTTCCGGGTTTCGGCGCGTGCGCAGACGCGCCAAATTGTGTCACGCGCGTGCGCAGACGCAGCAGCGTGGGATGTGAACGTGCCTCCTGCACGGATCACGTTCGCAACCCGAGCGTCCACTGTAAGTGTATTTTTGAGTAAGTATTTAAATCCTAAAAAAGATTTAATCTATGTAGCATCTTTATATATTAAGGGTGTGGTGAAAGAGGCCCCAACTAGTTTAACTAGCTGAAATCATAGAATCATAGAATCATAGAGTTGGAAGAGACCACAAGGGCCATCCAGTCCAACCCCCTGCCAAGCAGGAAACACCATCAAAGCATTCCTGACAGATGGCTGTCAAGCCTCCGCTTAAAGACCTCCAAAGAAGGAGACTCCACCACACTCCAGCATAGTTTGCTGGAATAGTCTAGATTAACTACAGTGGTACCTCGACTTATGAATTTAATCCGTTCTGAATGCACATTCGTAGGTCGAAAAATTCGTAAGTCGAAAAAAGCGATTTCCCCATAGGAATGCATTGGAAATGAAAAATTCGGAAAAATTCATAAGTCGAGTAAACCGCATCTAAAATTCGTAAGTCGAGTAAACCCCATCTAAAACCGCCAATGGATGTCCTTCGGATGTCGAAAAATTCGTAGGCGTGCGGGCACTTTTTTCATTCGTAAGTCAAAAAATTCGTATGTCGAGTAATTCGTAAGTCGAGGTACCACTGTATGCATCTTGCCAAATAAATCTATGATAGATGTACAGCCCAAAGAAAGGTTTTTTGTTTTGTCACAACAAAGGCCAGATTCTCTCTTAGCAAACAATACCCCTGGCCAAAGTACATCTTTATTTTGATATATTTTTATTTTTAATAAAAGACTACATGTGCCTAACAAACTCCATTTTCAGCAGTGTGTAAGAAGCTTCTAACAGGCTTGCACTGGTTTTAGGTTGAGACTTGGTCCTTCAGTATCAGTAAGTGTCACAGAGCTTTAGTGTTAAATACAAATGAATATATAGTGAAAGGATGTCAGTCCAGATCTCCACTTCTCAGCTGCTACCATTTGTATGGAAAGTAAGCTTACCCATAAGACATCTTCTCCACCATAATGGTCCTCTGAATACGGTAGATTCCTCTTACAGTGAGTCACATCTTTGAACAGGACCAGTGCACATGTGAAAAAGAGAACAAAATAAATACCGGTAGTGGTTTCTGTGAAATACTAGCTTCTGTTCCAAGGAGTCTACCTCTCATTACATAAAATATGTCCCATTTCTGTCTGTGAACCCACTGGTATTTAGTATCTAACCACAAGTTCCCTCTAGATACAGACATTTTGGAAAGCTGTCCCTTGGTGTTAATTAGAGGCAGAATATTCCTGTATCATATTTACTTTAAAGTAAGTTGATTTGAATATCCCTGAAATTCATATTGAAGTTGAGACTTGAGTTGTTTATTATTTCTGGTGCTTATTATGTGTGATAATCATTAAAAGATTTAAAATATGAAAATGCCATTAGGGCAAGGCACAAATGAAGAATCGCTTTACGGGTGGTTTATTTTTGCTGGTCTTGCGTCTGATTCTGGAAAGAATTAAGAGTACAGATAGACTGCATTTACTGGCTTAGCATATGATTTGTTAAAGAAGGTTAAAACGAAATAAAACAAAAAGGATTGCAAGGAGCTTCAAAAGGACCTCTCCAAAGTGGCAGTAAAATAGCAAATGTAAAGTGTAAAATGATAAAGTTAGCATGTGGTAGTTCTGGCTTGAAATATAGTGGTACCTTGGTTCTCAAACTTAATCGGGGTTCCAGAAGTCTGTTCCAGAACCAAAGCATTCCCAAACCAAGGCGCACTTTCCCATAGAAAGTAATGCAAAACAGATTAATCCATTCCAGACTTTTAAAAACAACCCCTAAAACAGCAATTTAACATGAATTTTACTATCTAACAAGACCATTGATCCATAAAATGAAAGCAATAATCAATGTTCTGTACTATAAAATAAATAAGGCAGTATTGTAGATGATAAAAATGAAAATTATTTTTCCCCTCTTACCTGCACTGATGGTTTGGATGGGGGGCTTTTATCCATTTTCACAGTCACACAATCAATCAATCAATCATAAAATGAAAAACAAGTCACAGTCACAAAAATGAAAAAGCCACACAAACAAAAACGCAAAAAATAGCAAAAACAAAAGCACCAAATATCACCTCAGAACACTGCAATCAGAAACGGAAGGCTTTAATTATGATGGGGGGACGACAACTTAAATTAGCTGCTCAAGGATACAAATGGGATGGAAAAAAAGCCTTTATTACGATGGGGGGGGGACTTAAATTTGCTGCGCAAGGGTAAAACGGGATGAAAAAAACCTTTATTACAATGGGGGGGGGGGACTTAAATTTGCTGTGCAACAGTAAAAACGGAAGGAAGAAATCCTTAATTACTATGTGGGTGTCAGATCGTCAGTGGTTGCTCATGAGTAATCAGCCAGAAGCCGAACTTCTAACAACTAAGTTCTTTATTGTGCAAATATTTACAGTGGAGCTCAAATAAAAACGTCCATCTCATCCCTCAGCAGAGTCCGGGAATGACCGTTTCCGGTTCTTGGTCCAGCACAGAAGGCGCGGGATTCTAAACCCCCGCCTCCCCCTTCCACGTCCTTCCTCCCTTCGCGATCGGAGCGCGGGAAAAGGTCCCTGTTCCCCACTTCCTGCTTGGTGTTGAGGCTCTGTGATCCTGACACAGCCCCTGTCCCGACTCCCTGCTTCCATCTCCCCCTCCCCAGTGGTCTCCTCCTCCAGAGGAGGAGGATGCGAACTGCGGAGAGGGGGAGGTGGGTCCCTGTACCGCAACAGATCTGGGAAAGCTACCTGTCGGGGTGAGGGGGGTTTCCTGACAGTGGGGGACTCAAATGAGCTGCACAACAGTAAAAATGGAATCTCAGGAGCACGTTCGGCTTCCGAGGCAATGTTTGAAAAGTGGAACATCTACTTCCTGGTTTGCAGTGTTCAGGTTCCGGGTTGTTCGGAAACTAAGCTGTTCGAAAGCCGAGCTACCACTGTAGTGGGTATCCTCTTGTTGTTCCTGTTGCTACTTAGCTGGTAGTAACATGCTCCAAGCCTTCAGATTCGGATAGATTTCAACAACTAAAAAAGCAAAATTGGAAAGCTAGGGCTAATTCGCACACCATGAACATTGATTGTTGTTGATTATCTCATTTGATGACTCCTTTCTGAATGTATGAATTGACTCCATGGAAGAGTACCATGTTTTATGGAGGTGTGAGATGGTAGTGAAAGTTCTGCCTGTGATGTTTGACCTGGAATTGCTTATTTATACATGCAAGTCGCCACTTGTGCACCAGCCATAGTATTATCAAAGGCTTAAAAACTGAGCTAACATGTTTTCTTAGTAAATGGTCAAAAATGCTTTCTGAGTTGACGTTTGTACTTCAGGACTGAGGTGTCTGCATCCTCTGGACTATGCATGAATAATCTCTGGGCTATTCATGAATAATCAGTTTAGCCTCTTGAGTTTTCCAAGTTAGATTTCAAAAATTCATAATGAAGTTTACTCAGTATGTGGTGGGTAGGGAATGAGGTGGAAGGAAACCTTTGAAATGAGGTCATGTCTGATTTTTGTGAGGTTTTAATTTGGCTCAAACCCTCTCATTGTACAAAACCCTCCTTTTTCTGTGGAAGATGAGTTAGTGTGGGAAAGAAAGTATTGTGACTTCTTCTTTTTTGTTTGAACCTTGTAGATAGTGCTCATGTTGGGCATATTGTAAAAAAAAAGTAAGCTATAGTAGAGCATCTAATAAACCTTTAAGTCAAACAGGGAAAGAAAGGGCAGTTTTATTTCCTCCTTTTAGTCGCTGAATTTTATTGACTTGTTTCAGGCATGATATTGCTAGTTTTGAAAAGTAACTCTTAGGAGATGAACTTGAGCTCATTGAGGAAAGAAAGCATGCTACATATTTGTAAAACTAGTTCTGCTGTAGGACTCAAACTAAGAAAGGTATCCTCTGTTCTTCATTAGATCAGCGTTTAAAAGAATGTTAAGGGTATGGTGCAAAGCCACCCAGCCAAGGAGCTCAATTGACTGTGAAATCACCACCATTAGAGTGCAACAGGATGTAGATGAGTTGGCGGTAATGAATGGGATTCGTTGTGGCTTGGTTTCGGAAGATTGCTTTTTTAACTCTGAGTTTCCATGCATTTGCGGCCTGAAATTTAATATGCAAAAAGTTAAAACTGAACATACAGCACGCACATTGTATATTATCATCCATTTAGGAAAAGATCAGCACCACAATATGAATGGTTTCAGTAATATAAGGCAGTCTATAGTAGGGATAGGGATGCGGGTGGCACTGTGGTCTAAACCACTGAACCTAGGGCTTACCATTCGGAAGGTCGGCGGTTCAAATCCCCGCGACGGGGTGAGCTCCCGTTGCTCGGTCCCAGCTCCTGCCAACCTAGCAGTTCGAAAGCACGTCAAAGTGCAAGTAGATAAATAGGTACTGCTCCAGCGGGAAGGTAAACGGCGTTTCCATGCGCTGCTCTGGTTTTGCCAGAAGCGGCTTAGTCATGCTGGCCACATGACCCGGAAAAACTGTCTGTGGACAAACGTCGGCTCCCTCGGCCAGTAAAGCGAGATGAGCGCTGCAACCCCAAAGTCGTTTGCGACTGGACTTAACTGTCAGGGGTCCCTTACGTTTACCTTTATAGTAGGGATGGGTGATGTTAGATTTTCAACACCATGATGTATCACCAGCCAGACATCACGGTTTGGCGACATACCGTGATGTTGAAACAAGCTGCATTGGCCAGCCTCAGCAGCATCAGATCGCTCATATGGGGGTGGGGGGGGCTTCTTCCACCCCCCCTCCATCTGAACCATCTGATGCCACAGCAGCACCGGGTTTCACGCAGCTGGGGTGTACAAGAAGCCTCCCACCTCAGCTGAGCGATCCAATGCTGCTGTGACATCAGGGTCGTTCAGATGGGTGGGCAGTTTCACGGAGACCCCATCCTGCTGCTGGTTTGGGCAAGCCAGTGCCGGACTGGGGGCTACATTAAATGTTTGGCTGAAGGGAGTGGCAACTGGGTGCCCAGTTTAAAGATGCAGAGGGAGAAACAAGCTGTATCAGCACCTCACTTATGCAGTTTGTTTCTCCCTCTGCAGTGGTTTGAGGGCAGACCGCGATGTCGGTTTCACTCAGCAGTATATCACTGGTGAAACCGCCGTGCTTCCGAGTCCCACTGCTAGCCGAGGGACCCAGGAGCACGGCGGTTTCATCAGCAATATACCGCTGAGTGAAACCAACATCTGCTCCTCATACTGGTCATGGGCAATATATCAGTATATCTCCCAGGCTAGTCTATAGTTATTCAGACCATTATTCAGACCATTAATAATATTCAGCCTACTTTCTGGCAAACGTGCTGGCTGCTGATTTGGCTTCCTGGCCCAATTGATGGTGCTGGATCCTACCTTTTTGACATGTTTCGTGGCCTGGGGCTGACATATTTTGGAGACTCCCTCTCTCCATACGTGCTTAAGTCTCCAGTTCCATTGTGTAGGGCAGACCCTGCTCCGTGTGCCCCTGCCACATGAAGTCAAGATAAGTGGAGCGATGGAGAGGATTTTCACTGCAATTGCCTCAAGCTTATCGAATGACTTTCTCAGTTAAGTTTAAAGCTTTTCTTGTGACATTTCAAAGAGGGTGTACAATCTGCCCATGAGTGTTGAGTTGGCATTTCTAAGTGGTTACTGTTAGAGGTGACAATTTTAAGCACTTCTGTTGTGGGCATTTTTCATCTCCTTTCTTGCAGCATGTGAAGTCCCTTGACCCCCGAATCCTTTTTTTGAATTTGAACTTGGAGTCCTCTGTGTTGCAGGAGAAATCTCAACTACTTTTCCAATGCGTATGCTGCTGCAGTCAGTGCTGTGGACCCAGATGCTGGAAATGGAGAGCTGTGCATCAAGGTGCCGTCAGAGCTTTGGAAGCACGTCGATGGTAAAGTCCAGAAACCCTTAAAATGAAAGTGCTACAGACTTGCTAGCAAACTAGAATCGTTTTCCAGGCGTGCTGCGCTTTGGCAGGGCTTCAATGGCCCTCCTATGCTGGTGGAGTGCTTTTGATTTTGAGGCGTAGATCAGGCAGGCTGTTTGATTATGTGAATTACGGCAAGTTCTTAAGAGTTACTTCAAGCCTCATAGACTAGCTTCTGTGTACAGAAAAATATATACCAAAAGAAATAATCTCCTGTGCGTATTTTCAATAAAATGTGTTTTATAATAGAAAATTCTGTTTCACTTTGAGAGTCCTGGGTCATCCTCAAAGATCTCACCTTCATTCTTTCATCTTTTTCTCTTCCTTAGTTCACTGAAGTTCTGAGTACAAAGTGGTTTTGCAAGTTAATGAATAGTTAATGGTGGGTTTGCCACGTTTCTTCCAGAAATACCAGATTAATACATATTTTATTATGTGGTTGCTCTTTTACTGCTGCAGAATTAAAAGTCTTGAAGGTACATATCAACTTTTCTCTGGACCAGCCAAAAGGAGGCCTTCATTTTGTGGTACCCAACGTGGAAGGAAGCTTAGCAGAGAGAGGGGCCCATGTCTTCTCTTGCGGGTATCAAAATTCTACAAGGTGAGAATTGCAGAGTCTTATGCTCCCATTTCCCACGGGCCTAGAAATTGAAGAGTGCTGTGAGAGTTGGAAATGAGGTCCTATTTTGCTTTACAGTCATTTCAGAATATTTTAAGACCATTCAGACATGGCATTTTCCTTACAAGGAAGAAAACAAATAACCCATGTGTGCACTCATTGCCAGTTCGCAGCTTTTCAATTGATTGTCATTCAGTAAAATAGATATTGTACGTGCTGCTCAGTAAATATAGGGTCAGTTGACCCGTGGTACTTCATTACCCTCCCTTTCTTCTCTTTTGAATAATGATAGATAGATAGATAGATAGATAGATAGATAGATTTATTGTTACGGTTCTCAACCAGCACACACATATCCATAAAAAACAATCCAAAATACATGCTAAAATATGAACTATAAATATAAACTTTAAATTTTTAGATAAAAGAAGATATCACTACTTTAAAAGGTGGGCTACAGCTGGTTATAGCACTGGTTCGTCTTTAGCTCTGTCCTGAAGTTGTGTGGGTACTGCGAACTAGATCGGACCGAATTTTTATGGCTCTAGCACAGAACCTGGCTACCTTTGCTGTCACATTAGCGTTAGCATCTGAGAGAAGCCACTCTATATAGAAATTGTCCGAGCGTCCAGGTAGCTCAGCCAGCATCGAGTGGATAAACTCGCCTCGCACCTCCTCGTAGAAGCAGCATCGCAAGAGTATGTGGCCAGTAGTTTCCACCTCTCCAGATCCGCACAGGCAGTATCTCTCGCACAATGGGGTCCGTTTGTACTTCCCTTGGAGAACTGCTGAAGACATTATGTGATTACGGGCTAGAGTAAATGCTCTTCTATGAGAGAGTTTTGAATAATGTATATTTAATTTCTAGAGCTATCGAAGTCTGATTTATCATTGTTAAAATGAATGAGAAACCACCTAAGCTTTGACTGGCGGTCTGTCTGAATAGAAAAGGAAAAATCTTAGCGTTTTACCTGCTTAGCTTCCCATTTTTTATATGTTATACCACTTCAAGCGAACTGGAATAGATTCCCCATCCCCACCCCTGGTTTTTTTTTGGGGGGGGTGGTGGTGGTGGAGGAATTAATCTGTACATTCCTGTATCAACAACAAGAAGAACAAAAAACAAAGGACAGAAGACTTCACTGTTGGACCGCAGGAGCTCTCTTGCCAATGTGCAAACATATTTCAAGTGTGTTTTGCAGTGTACTTTTCTGAAGGGGAACTTTCAAAGCCTCACCATACTAGTCAGTCTTTCAGTACTGTAGAATTGAACTTCTTAATGTGGAGTAGCAGCCTCATGGGAGTCCTAAACTGGCTAGCTTTTTGTAGTTCTTTGTGTTTATGCATTGACAGAATGCAGTTACCAAAGATTTGGGAAGGGTCAGCTGCTTGCAGGATTGTACTGTTTTGGTAAAGCTAAGGCCCCAGATGCCTACATCAGGTACTGCAACATTTGTCTTGGATTGGGAAGATGATTATGGTTTTTAATGACTTCACTTTCTCTCCAGGTTTTGGTTTCCTTGTGTTGATTCATACTCCGAACTATGCACATGGAAACTGGAATTTACTGTGGATGCCACAATGGTGGCGGTCTCAAATGGTGACCTGGTGGAAACGGTGTATACTCATGATATGAGAAAAAAGACCTTCCATTATATGCTGACAATTCCAACTGCAGCATCTAACATCTCTTTGGCCATCGGACCATTTGAAATCCTTGTTGATCCATACATGCATGAGGTAATACTTTCCATAGGCAGCCTCTGTGTGGCACTTCTCCTATTCCACGTGATTTCTCCTGGTGTGAGGTTCTTGGGCGGTTATTGATTAGGGTTTTACTCTTGCTATATTGGTCATATGGGATTTTTCAGTGGTTTTTTTATTTGTCCTGTTATATTTCCTTGTTCTTAAGAAATCATGTTCCCTGTCCTGAATGCCCAGGGATAGAGTAATATCTAAAATAAGTTATCAACAGCCAGAATCATAAAGTCGGAATATAAATTTATCTCTCGAATCATATTACTATTTCCCCTGACTATTGCTTTATAAAAGTTTTGTGTGTTGTCGTAAGTCTGTTGCCTTATCTTTGGGAAGTACCAATTCTTGTTGTAACTTCCAATGGCTGGAAGTACCATGAATACCCACTTAAATGCTTGCTACTTTATGACACTTCATGCTGCAGATAGGCTGTTGTATGTAGCCTCAGGCTGTGCCTCGCATTAACTATTTTCCTAGATCTCTGAAAAGGTGGAGGACTAGCAAAGCTGCACACAATTGCATGGCCAGTTCACCACCTCATCTTCTGCATCTCTAAGCTATATACATGCAGTGATGGTGACCTCAGAGTCAAACTTGCTAATCTTTATATTTTCCATCGGCAGCATTTTCTAATGTTCACTTTTAGCTATTTGCTAACTTGAATTTGGTTTTGTTTCTTTAAAAGGTTTTCTCCTTTGTTGTTGTTGTAGGTGACTCATTTCTGCTTACCCCAGCTTCTCCCGCTGCTCAAACACACCACATCTTATCTCCATGAAGTATTTGAATTCTATGAAGAGATACTTACATGCCGCTATCCTTACTCCTGTTTCAAGACGGTTTTTGTAGACGAGGCCTATGTTGAAGTAGCTGCTTACGCTTCCATGAGCATTTTTAGGTAAGTACCTACAACTAACCCATCTAAAACAAAGTGATTTGAGAAATGCACAGATATCCACCACACTTCATCATATCTCATGCTGGTAGAGAGATAAACGGTAAAGGTAAAGGGACCCCTGACCATCAAGTCCAGTCGTGTCCGACTCTGGGGTTGCGGCGCTCATCTCGCTCTATAGGCCGAGGGAGCCGGCGTTTGTCCGCAGACAGCTTCTGGGTCATGTGGCCAGCATGACAAAGCCGCTTCTGGCGAACCAGAGCAGCGCACAGAAATGCCGTTTACCTTCCCACCGGAGTGGTACCTATTTATCTACTTGCACTTTGACGTGCTTTCGAACTGCTAGGTGGGCAGGAGCTGGGACCAAAGCAATGGGAGCTCACCCCATGGCAGGGATTCGAACTGCCGACCTTCTGATCAGCAAGCCCTAGACTCTGTGGTTTAACCCACAGCGCCACCTGGGTCCCTTGGTAGAGAGATACTTCAGTCCAAATCACTAGAGGTTTTTTGTGTTTGTTGTTTTGTCTTTTTAAAGGAAACTCAGTGCCATCATTTAAGTTCATAGGACCAAGGATAGCGTTATACTGGGACCTGGGCTTTTGGCTGAAACTCAGCTGCGTACTTGCAGGGGGTGCCTTTGAGCTAGCTCCACATTTCAATTCAGTTTCCAGCTTATAAAATGATGCCAAAGGTTGCCGTAGAATCGACTGATGAGATAAGAATTGTAAATAACATGGCAGCACAAAAATGTTAAATGCCCGTGACATTTATTATTATTGCCAGAATGACTTCAACCGAATGCAGCCAGTTTTAGAAACATAGGGTGTTTTAAAATGTTCCCAATTTTAATTTCGCAACCACAGTCCAAAGTGCATGTGGCAAAGGAGGGGTGCAACCGTGATTTTTTACTCTGAGTACACACACCTGTTGGTTCACACTTAGTGATGGTTTGGCTTCATGTTGCATGTGAAGCTGACCCATATAAGACGTTAAGAAAGCTGTTTTATACTTCTCTTGTTAAAATTCTGCTATTATTTGTTCATGTTTACTTGTTTAAATTGAGGTGGAGGGTTTTGTTTCTCCTTAAGATTCTGTTTGCCACCGTTGTGCATATGCTTGTTTGTGTTTTTCATTTAGCACAAACCTTTTGCACAGTGCAATGATAATAGATGAGACCCCGCTGACCAGGAGATGTTTGGCTCAGGCTCTGGCCCAGCAGTTTTTTGGCTGTTTCATATCGAGAATGTCTTGGTGAGTACATCTTAAAATAGATAACTCCCACGTCGAATTTTGGCTATGAGTATGTGAATCATTATAAAGCATAAATGCAGATAAATTCTATAGCTATCACAGCAATCATAGCACATTTGGGGCTTTTTAAATGTGCAAGATAACCTACAAGCTCTTAATGTCTATTTACTTACATAGATTTTTAAGTTTCTGTATGCTAGAGAATATTTTAAATAAAAATACCAAAAGATGTAGTTGCCTAGATTTTAATTAGAATTAAGGCTTTTGTGAGTCACTTACTGCCAGGATATATACATCTGTTCTTGGTTCATTAATCCTTTATTTATTTAGATGGTTAGAGTTGTTAGCTTTTAAAGTATTTTCACTAGGAGTGCATTCAGCATGGAGTCCAGATTCTGTAAATCTCGTCGCTTCTTCGCTTACAGGTCAGATGAGTGGGTGTTGAAGGGAATCTCTGGCTATATTTATGGCCTCTGGATGAAGAAAACCTTTGGTGTAAATGAGTATCGGCACTGGATCAAGGAGGTAATGAACCCCAATGGATTTTGAAAGCATCTTTATGCTGTTGCACAGATACACAAGGGGATGCACAAATGGAGCTATCCTTGCCTTTGACGCATTTTAATGCGAAGCTGTCACAATTAAGTGGGAGATTACACAATACCTATGTGTGCAATTCCAGAAATATTTGGCAAAACAGTGTCTCCTGGGTAACTGACCAGTGAAGCTGCTTTGGGGAGACATCATCATTATTATTAATAATAATTTATTATTTATACGCCGCCCATCTGGCTGGATTTCCCTAGCCATTCTGGGCGGCTCCCAACAAAATATTAAAAATACATTAAAACATCAGTCATTAAAAACTTCCCTAAACAGGCTGCCTTCAGATGTCTTCTGAACGTCAGATAGTTGTTTATTTCTTTGACATCTGATGGGAGGGCGTTCCACAGGGTGGGCGCCACTACCGAGAAGGCCCTCTGCCTGGTTCCCTGTAACTTTCACTTCTTCGCAGTGAGGGAACCGCCAGAAGGCCCTCGGCGCTGGACCTCAGTGTCCTGGGCTGAACGATGGGGGTGGAGACGCTCCTTCAGGTATACTGGACGAGGCCGTTTAGGGCTTTAAAGGTCAGCACCAACACTTTGAATTGTGCTCGGAAACGTACTGGGAGCCAATGTAGGTCTTTCAAGACCAGTGTTATGTGTCTCAGCAGCCGAAATATAAGCTCCCATAGTGAGCACCTCCCATTCACCAGTCTAGCTGCAATGCATTCTGGAAAATTAGTGTTTTGTAGTTTCTGGGTCACCTTCAAAGGTAGCCCCACGTAGAGCGCATTGCAGTAGTCCAAGCGGGAGATAACTAACCAGAGCATGCACCACTCTGGCAAGACAGTCTGCGGGCAGGTAGGGTCTCAGCCTGCATACCAGATGGAGCTGGTAGACAGCCGCCCTGGACACAGAATTAACCTGTGCCTCCATGGACAGCTGTGAGTCCAAAATGACTCCCAGGCTGCACACCTGGTCCTTCAGGGGCACAGTTACCCCATTCAGGACCAGGGAGTCCTCCACACCTGCCCCCCCCAAGAACAGTACTTCTGTCTTGTCAGGATTCAACCTCAATCTGTTCCTCTGCTTGAGGAAGTATTATGTTATATTGGGTTGGCTACATAAACATTAAGCCCTCGGCCCAGGACACCTGAAGGAGCGTCTGCACCCCCATCGTTCTGCTCGGACACTGAGGTCCAACGCCGAGGGCCTTCTGGTGGTTCCCTCACTGCGAGAAGCAAAGCTACAGGGAACCAGGCAGAGGGCCTTCTCGGTAGTGGCGCCCGCCCTGTGGAACGCCCTCCCATCTCATGTCAAAGAGATAAACAACTACCTTACATTCAGAAGACATCTGAAGGCAGCCCTGTTCAGGGAAGTTTTTAATGTGTGATATTTTCATGTATTTTAATCTCTGTTGGAAGCCACCCAGAGTGGCTAGGGAGACCCAGCCAGATGGGCGGGGTACAAATAATAAATTATTATTATTATTAACAGAACAGGTTTTTCTTTCTCTTGAAGTGTGATAGCAACGAAATCATGCCACCCTCGGGTCAAAGGTAATTGCCCACCCTTGCAGGCCACAGGGTGGCACTAAACCCCCTCAAGTGATGCCCTGCTGTAGCAACACAGAACAACCATTCAGGTTCTTTTCCCACCTCTGCAGATGAGCATCCAGTCATGTGAGCCCTGACTTGCTGTCTGAAGAAAGAACAGCCCAGATACTGGTTTTCTACCTTAGTGAGAATTAGGCCTCTGTTTTAAGGGGATCCTACACACTTCTGCCAAGTGCATGGTTTATGAATTAGTCCAGACCATCTGCCTCTTTTCCTTGTGTGTCTTTGTTATATCTTATCAACAAGTGTGATGGGTTTTGCCATTAAAAGCTTTCAAGTGATCTTGATTTAATTTTCTAACCCTGCACCCTGTCTTCATTTCCTCCTTTTAAACAGCCTCATATGTTGTCGTTAGAATATTGCACTGCGTTTTTTACAGATCTCCCCCCCCCCAAAGAAAACCCATCCAATTTTTCAGTAACAGTTCACCCTGTTCACTGAGAGTAAGGTACCAAGCAGCAGATGGAAAGGAAGGCAAAATGCCTCTCTTTTCAGGGGTTGTATAGGAAAGTGTGTGTGTGTGTGTGTGTGTGATAATGCATTCAGCACTCTCTGGCAATCACACATTGCAGGGGCAACCAATAGTGGGGGCCAAGCTGTCCCTTGGGCACCCCAGGATCATGTACAGCTTGTCTTCTCTTTGTAGCCAAATACACCTTTGCAATATTATTATTATTATTATTATTATTATTATTATTATTATTATTATTATTTGCATTTCAGGAACTGGACAAAATAGTTGTGTATGAACTGAAGACCGGTGGAGTCTTACTTCATCCAATCTTTGGTGGAGGAAAAGAAAAAGACAAGTAAGTTTAGTAGATTTATAAGGCCAATAATATTCTCTCTCTCTCTCTTTCTCTCTTTCTCTTCAGGTGAGTAATGAGACATTTGGCCAAAGGCTTCATTACCTCAGCTACCTAATGGTCCGATAAAGTACATCCTTGGTAAACATTTGCCTTGTTTAAATTACAGAATGGAAGTATATTAACAAAATATATGCAAAGTAGAGTAAAAACCTTTCCAAGGAAAGGGAAACTATTTTGCTTCAGGTGTGAAAATCACTTTAAAACACACATTTTGCTATTTTTACAAGCACTAGAGTCCTTCTAATGACTGATGCACATCAGCTTTGAGCAAACTGCAGGCTTTTTTTTAAAAAAAAGAATAATAATAGAGCGTATGGCTGACAAACCTCATTCTATGTAGCCAGATGGAGGGATGTGACTATTGCTCATTAAATGGTGCTGAAATACTACATCCAAAGTCTTAAACTGATTATATTGGGATGGCAACATGGATTTATAAGCAATATGAGATGAAAGGGAACAGTTGTTCAACTTGAGTTGCCTAATTCAAATTGTGCCCAATGTCCGAGAATAGTTTTATTAAAGAGGCTGTAATTGAAAGCAAAAGGCTGCTTAAATACCTCTTCTCCAATAAGTTACAGATCCTTTTCACTGGCTCCTTACCACTGGTTTGCTGATTGAAGCCCTGCTGGCTAGGTAGTTTGGAGGTGCCCAGTGATGGCTAAGGTGACAGTCACTGCTGTGAGGTCCAGCAGTGAGATGACTGCTTTTGGTGGCTCAAAAGAGAGGTTCAGGAGTAACACGTGCTATTCAGAGTAGACCATTGATATTAATGAATGTATCTAAGATAGGTCCATTAGTTTAATTGTGTCTACTCTGAGTAAACTTAATTGAATACCACCCCATTGTAATTACTGCTGCCTTCCTTAGCCGAAAGAGTCTGCTCATATCTTCTTTAAAGTACTCAGTGAAAGAGAATACAGTCGTAACCTTGGGTTACGTACGCTCCGGGTTATGTACTTTTCGGGTTACAAACTCCGGTAACCCGGAGGCGCAACCCGGAGCGCGCGCAGTTCGCACATGCGCAGACACGTTTGCGCATGCGCAAACTGCTACTTCCGGGTTTTTCGTGCGCTTGTTCGGGTTACTTACTTTTCGGGTTACGAACTGTAACCCGGAACCAATTACGTATGCAACCCGGGGTATCACTGTATATGATTGTCATTATTTCTCCTCTTTCCTCCCTTCTGTGCTCCTGTCTGAATTGTTCATAGATTGTTACAGGCAGAAGTAACAATTTTTGCAATTTGCCCAGATAGTTTTAGTTTTACACCCAAAGTTTACCTGAGAAGATTTTTTTAAAAAAACACTGAGTAAAATTTGTAAGTGTACTTGGTGAGCCCCTGTTCTTAATATGACCAGAGTTTTAATTAATACTTTTCAATTGCTGTATTAGGAGAATCCTGTCTGGCTCTTTGAATTTTTTGTTTTTGAACTTTCTGCTGTATGTGGGACTTTCCCCTTAAAATGCAAAATTAAATATTCCTGAAATGATCTTGATTTTCATTTTCCAGCCCTGCGTCACACCTGCATTTTTCTATAAAGCATCCTCACACATTGTCATGGGAATACTACACTATGTTCCAGTGCAAAGCCCACCTAGTCATGAGACTCATAGAAAACAGAATAAGCATGGAGTTCATGTTACAAGTAAGTGTATGGACACTTTTATAATTTCCTATTTATAATTACTTTTTTAAAAAAACACTTGAATTTCAGTGCCTTCCATATAAAACGCGACCCTAAAAGTAGACTATGAAGCTTATTACTGTTATACCCAAATGGCTGGTGCCCACAGACCATGAACTTCCTCTTGGCCACATGAGTTTTATGCCAACCATAATTGTGGGGTCTCTTTTTAGAGCAGACTCCCCCCCTCCCCCCGCCTAATTAATGTCTGCACTGACATCAGCACTATCTTCAATTAATGGCTTTCAACAGGGGTGACTAAGATTTGGCACTCTAGGTTTTTGGACTACAGTTCCCATCAGCCCTAGCCAGTATGGCCAAAAGTGGGAATAGTCCTGCAACATCTAGAGAACCATGGGTTAGCAACCTCTTCCCCCCCCTCTCCTTTTTAAAAACAAACTTTATTGTTTTGTTTTTAAAATGACCAAAGTGTTGCCATCCAAGATAAATACATGTACAGGTGTTAAATCTTGTATACTGTCATCCACGTGGCAGCAAAACAAACTTGGAATATCTTTTATGCTACAGCTGTTGTGAGACTTCCCGGGGGGGCAAGTTGTTAGACTGACCCCCAGGCAGGAACGAAGCCTCTGTGCCTTCCTGGCTACTCGAGTCCAGGGGCACGTCAGTAATATGTGATTGTTCCCAGCTTGCCAAGAACAACACACACAAGCCAGTGAAGGCTAAAACTACTTTATTGTAGATAAAATGCAGAATATATCTCTGCGTAGCCAGCTCAGATATTCAGAGCTGTGCATAATACGTCTAGCATCTCTGAGGCAGAACAGAAAGTAAAGAATACAACAGTAAATTACAATGACATCACATGTGTGGGACGGCTGGTGGATTTCCCACAGGGTGAATACATGACTCACAGTCAGGTGACCTCACTGCTGAGGCTCTTCGCAGCTCGGCTTGTACTAATATCACAGCAACAGCTACCTCTGGCTTGCTTAACCAGGGTTTGTAAACAAGAACATGGTTAACAAAACCTAGCTAAGAGGGAGCCTGATTTAGCCTTTAACCAAAGCTGACATTCGTAATGAGCTATCCATTAAGCTTCCAATCCCATGCATACCCAGTACTAAACCTTGAGAGTAAGCCACAGTGGACTCATTGAGACTTACTTTTGTAATAGGCATGTGTAGGAATGCATTGTTTTTCATGTCACTACAGGAAGGTGGAAATTTTCTCCATAGAGTGTGTGATCTCACTGATTGCCCTTGATTGTCTACCTAACCATGGTTAAGGGAGAGCCAGCATTCGGTTTTTGGCGCCCTAAACAATTTGAATTTATTTGTTATATTTGAACTCTTATGTCAGAGCATCGCATCTGAAGTTGTCATATGTGCTCCACTTCAGCATTATAGCTGCATCATATTGCCTTAACCTCACTTTCTCTGCAGCCCAGACTGCACAGGCACTTCTCAGCGTGGTTAGCTGTTTGTATAATTGATTGGTGTGGTTTGGGCCAATTTATAACCACACCCGGGAAGCGAGGTTTCCTCTTTGTGTCATAGATCACATGCCATGGAAATCAGGCCGTGGCTTACAAAAACTAGGGTACTCACTCACCATTTACTTAAATGATTCAATCTGTTCCCTGCAGAGAGCTGTTTTGTTCAATGGAAACATTTTAGGTAAACACTTTCAGCAGCTTAATTTCTGCATATGGTAAAGGAAGCCACTTGCAGACAGTGACTATATAAAAAGTTATGAACCTTCACCGCTAAATGTGATTTCCAGTATAGAGACAGTGCTAGTAAATGCAATAAGATAATGCAAGCAATAAGACAGAGCTGAGGATCCTGTGACCCTTTGAATGCTGCTGGACTGCATCTCTCATAATCCCTGACCATTGGCCATGCTGGCTGAGGCTTAAGAGATTTGAACTCGCAACATCTGGAGGGCCACATGTCCCATCAGAAGAGGCCACCAATTTACGGTCCTCTTTCCAACTTTGAGAGGCATTGGCTGGCTGCTGTTGAAAGTAGGATACTGTATAAGATAGGACATGGGTTTCTCCAACAAGGCACCACATCTGCTAGCAAAAAATACCCCCCCCTCATCCTAGAGCTGACATGTTTTTTGCCGTGTCCTCATTTCAAAATAGTTGCAGGAAATGCAACCGTCCCCTTTGGTAGAGATGTGGTTTGAAATTCTCTGCCCATCTAGCAGTGCACAGTCTGAATCATCTTGGGTCGTATCTGATTTTGTTTCCAATGAACTGTACCTATGATGTTACTATCACTAATATTTCTTGAAAGTTTAAGATCACTGGGCCTGTTTTGATTACTAACTGTGGCTAATTTCACCGTAGGTTTTCAACAAGCTCTTGAGCCTGGCCAGCACTGCCTCATCTCAGAAGTTCCAGTCTCATATGTGGAGTCAGATGCTGGTTTCCACATCTGGATTTTTGAAATCCATCTCCAATGTCTCTGGCAAAGACATTCAACCGTTAATAAAGCAATGGGTGTATCCTTTTTCATTCTAGCTCCAGGCTAGTAACAAAGGAGATGAAAAATAGCTGTTCTTTGGCCCCGTTAAATGAATACACCGGGACATAAGAAGCAGCCTTAAATTTGTCTGGAGAGTTTCAAATAGTGAAGTTTAAGAAGTAGCTCAAATTGCTGTTGTCCCTTTTGAATCGCATCTTGTCGGTGGCTGATTGTTTAGTTTTCAAGATGCTACTGTCGGAGGAGAAATGCGGCATTTTGTACCAGTGTGTGCTGTTCTGAAAGACAAACCACAGAGCCAAGCTACACAGCAAGGATCCAGAGGATTTTCAAAAACATTCTTAAGGCAGATATGGAAAATGCCACAGTCTGGTGCATTCTCAGAAGTGAATTCCAAAAATTTCACCCTGGCACCAAAACACTTGGGTCTATGTACAAGTAATTTAAATCACCCAAATGAATAGCAGAGAGATTGGCTGGTGCGGAACTCACTTGGCAGTTGCAGAACTGCCTGGCAATACTGATCTGGTGCTTTCGATAATATTTCAGTCCACCTTGATAAAGGCAAAATAGACTTACACGGAGTGAAGTTCACAGAAACAAATGCATTTAGAACTGTGGATTTCACCTACTATTCTCACACACTTTGTATATGGTAGTAGATTTTTTTTCACAAGGAGAATTGTGCATCTTGAAGTCAGTTTCCAAGTTTCCACAAAGTCCTGTATGGTGGACAGAGGCACCCTGGAAAAGGGAGTCTTTTGTAGTAAATAGGCAGACACAAATAAGCAGTTCAGTAGTATGGATTCATGATTCCCTTTTAGGAGTTAGGATACATTGAAGGCTTCGCAAATCAAAGCAAAGCTTTTGCTTCCAAACATTCATTATTTGGCTTTCACAAAATCACTCTTATGCTACTAAAATGCCCTCTTCTTTTTGTGTTAGACCGAATGCTTTAAATAAAAGTCCTTGTGAGATAATTAATTAATTAATGAAAACACCGTGGAATTTCTTCAAAATACAAGAATTTGTCAGGGCTTCCGGCGGGGAAGGGACAGCAGACACATGTACCCTGCCCCTGCTGCCCCCAGGGCCAGTCTGTGCCTCCAACCTTCCCATGTTCAGCAAGCAGGTTTGAAAGGGGCTTTTAAGCATTTTGTTGTGTAGATTGTGCTATAAAGCCTTTCTGTGATCAGGAACTCTGATAATGCAGGGTTCCTGGTTGCAGGGAGCCTTGTGTGTTCAGCCAAATGTGCTTAGCCAGTCAAGCGATTCACACATTTTATGAAATGAGTCCCTTACACAACTTTCTGCTCAGTGTGGGAAAGTTGGAGTGGAGCAGGCAAGCACACGTCCGCTTCCTTTCCCTGGCTTCTATGTGTGATTTTGAACACACGGATTAGGGCTGTAGTGAAAGTCTGGAGGAGGATACTAAGGACCAGTTCCACACATGCTTTCCCATTCCTAATTTGTGATGACTCACCTGGCTCTGAATGGATCCCGCTGTGTATCATTGTACGTGACATGGGGTGAAAGTTCAGCGTTCCCCTATGTGTACCTTCCAATAATGAACAAGTCGCGAGACTACAAATCAGAGCTTTCACGCAAGAGCAGCAAGCTATGAGCTCCGAAATGCATAAAGGGAGAGAAAGCTCAGAAGCTGAATGATCTCCTTTTCGCCATTAGGGTAGGAATTGAAGGAATTGTGCAGTATTTTCAAAATCTGCATTTATGTTATACATCAAATTGCAAATTATGGACACAGTCCATCAGAATTTTCGTCGCAAGCCTGATTGAAGCAAGACCGTCACGCTTGTTTTGGATGTACTGTTGCAACTCTGTAAACTTGAGGAATTTAGTTTTTGCATACAGTATTTGTAAACCTATCTGTTATTCTCCTATTCAGCCTCATAGAGATCAGAGTGGTGTGGTAAAGTTTTATGGCAGCTTTGCATTTAATAGAAAACGAAATGTGCTAGAGTTAGAAATAAAGCAAGACTATACATCTCCTGGGACACAGAAATATGTGGTGAGTTTGTTTCTCTCTCTTTCCTGAAATTTGACAAAATTGCTACATATTTTCTGTAACTTTCACTTTTTACTTTACATATTTGTACCGTCAGCCTTTGGTGGGCAACTTGCTTGGAGCTCTGAACCATATCTGGTAGAAAGATAGTTGCCTATGGTTACTTTGAATACAGAAATTTGCATGTAATTTCTGGGCATCGTGTTTATTATTAGATTATTGTGAATCAATATAAATTATAGTGAGGTTTTTAACTTACTCATCTGCAATTTTCATCTAAAGTAAACCTTGAATCAACTGGCATTTAGACACAATATTCAGTGCACTCCTGACTTCGTTGTTTCCTATTGTTCACTACAGAAATACATTTTAAAATGAGATGGCAAACATACTCTTTGAGATCTAGAAACCTACTTTCATAGAATTGTAGAGGCTGGACCACAGTGTCCGGGCTGAACAATGGGAGTGGAGATGCTCCTCCAGGTTAAATCATTGCTACTGTCAGCCTTTTTAAACATTTGTTCTAGTAATACAATACATTTCCCCCCTAAGGGCCCCTTGAAAGTGACGGTGCAAGAACTTGATGGATCGTTCAACCACACGCTTCAGATAGAAGAAAACAGCCTTAAACACGACATACCCTGCCACTCGAAAAGCAGACGGTAGGGCTTAGACTATTTGTAGACTTCCCCTGTGAAACATACACCTGAAATAACTACTGCTTTTTTGTTTTTCGTATTCTCTGGCTCATTCCTCTAGTTAATGTCAGCAGCATGGTAGCTGCTGCTGTGCTACACCTGTCCAGGCCACCGGGGGGTCCTTAGGCCCTATGGGAATAACCCACCCTCTGGCTCCTCCAAGTGCCAGCTTCATTCTCCAGAAATAGATAATGCTGTGTGGGTTCCTTCCCATGTGGATCGTGGCTTCTAAAATTGTGCCGACAGGTTGGGGGTGATTAGTGTTGTGGCTCCCACGCCACTGTTGTATTGTAATGCAAGAATCATATTTGTAAGAAGATCTGAAGGTTGTATCCAGTGCAGAATGGGACTTCTTCTTTCCTTTGCCTGTGTACCCCCAAAGTCTGCTCCAGAGCAACTCCCCCCCAACTCTCCAGAGCAGATTTGCAAGGGTCTGTGGAGGAGAGGAGGGGAAGTTTCAGTGTGCTTTGTGATCCAAGCAACAGAGTTGGATACAACCCTTAGTCACTAATATGACCTTGAATCCTTACTTCAAGGATAAAGGTGTGTTGCAGTAATCCACCATCCTGCTACTGTTCAACCACTCTAGTGATAGATTCCCCTTGGTGATTGAAAAATATGAACAGGTAAGTATTATCCGCCTCCTCCCCCCCAAAAAAAGTGGTATTCAGGATGCACTGTTATGATTTCTGTCTCCAAGGTGTAGAAAGTATGAAGCTTAGGAAAAGGATAAACCTCTGAAATGGGGATGGGCAAAATATTTGGGGACAGTTCATATGATTAAATGAAGATAGTTGTCCATCATATCATCATCAAGGATTTCCTTAGCGGCCTTGTAGTTGAACATCATTTAATACATTTTTGCAGAATAAGGAAAAGAGAAAATGATTTTAATAGACCTCTTCATTTTTTTGAAACACAGAAATAAGAAGAAAAAGATTCCTCTGATGAATGGGGAGGAAGTTGACATGGATCTTTCTGCCATGGAGTAAGTTAATTTATGGAAGCAAAGTGTGGCTGTTCCTTTCCCTGAAGCTCTTATATAGGATTGTCCTAGACACACAGAATCATACTGGCCCCAGTTCCAATAGAAGCACTATGGATGCAGAAGCTTAGTTTCATGTATCTGCCTTGTTAGGAGATGCTGGCTTTTTTCTTACACTGTCCATATGAGACACAGACTCTTTATGACAGTGCTGAACATACAGGGGAATGTAGGGCAAGTTCTTGAAGTACAGCAATTGGAAGTGGAAGCAAGGAAACCAGGGTAAGATTTAATTTCAGAGATGCCTGTTGTTCACTGTTTCTACGCTGAAGCCCCTTCCACTGGGAAATTTATGAAGTGCAAAGCTGTCATCAAGCTTGTTCAGATTGATATTATCAGTTTGTAAGCAGCTGCATGATTGTTCAGACCGAGAACTGTTGGTTTTGTGCAAAAAGAAGTAAACACGAGTCAGATTTCTTTTTAAGGTGCTATGTTTTAGCAGTCCCATATTGAAATGTATGCACACATTTGCTGTTATTTTAAGTGCTGGTACAAAATCTGGTCATCTCTTTCAGTGCTGATTCTCCCTTACTCTGGATCAGAATAGACCCGGATATGTCTGTACTGAGGAAGGTAGAATTCGAACAGGCTGACTTCATGTGGCAGTACCAGCTCCGATATGAGAGAGATGTGGTTGCACAGGAAGAATCCATTTTGGCCCTCCAGAAGTTCCCTACTCCAGCTTCACGACTTGCGCTGACTGATATACTTGAACAAGAACAGTGCTTCTACCGAGTGAGGATAATGGCATGCTTCTGTCTTGCAAAGGTAGGAATGGGCCATGCCGGACAAACTTCATGAGACAGTTTGGTCAGATGCAATCACAGGTTCTGGAAATCTGCACAGCAGCATTTGCGACGTGTAAATTGGGCAGCTCGCAGAGAATCTAAACTTGAACAATAGGAGAAAAATGCATGTACAGTTTTCCGCCCCTGGTTACTTGAAAACTAAAGGGTGTCCCTATAGCAGAGAGGACTTACCTTATCCAAAAAAAGCTCTAGCTCCTCCCATGGCCTCAAGTTCCTATACTTATTTACCTGTGTAGCAATTCCTCCCCCATGTTTGTGAAACTGTGACCACACAGTGGTTTCCCCACCACCACCTTGATCTGACCAGGTGTTGAATTGTCATATTGAATAGAGTGGCAGATGTGTCAGGCTTCAGCCCTGTATAGCTTGATGTTCACTGTCAAGGGGGGGGCAGGCTAAATGGGTGCAATTTCTATGAAGTTTGGTGAATGTGTCTTTTCTAGTTTTAAGTGGTTTTTGCCAACTATCAGTCTCTTTTACATATTTTCACACATTAACAGTTGAGTAAGAGTTAAAACTTCACCGCGTCTCCTAAACTGGTCTGGCGTCCAGCCTTATGGAAATATTTATCAAGTGCTTTTAAGTGACTGATGTCAAAACAAAGCAACATAGGTTTTTGTTTGTAAAAGGAAACTAGAAAAATGTTTCATAACAATTGTTGAAGCAGAAAGGAGACATTTGAACCAACAGTTTTGTTTTTGCATTAATCCTGGGGTCTAAAGGAAGTTTGCTGTTTTAACATTTTAAAAGACAGCCAAAGTGTATGTTAGGTTTCTTTTGGTGCCTTAGAAATCTAGGGGAGTGGTGAAATTTTCACTTCAAGCTTAACAATCTGCTGGCTTCCTTAGTTTTCGGATCCACTTGCTCACGGAACCTCTATCTTGCCAGGATTCATACTCAATTCATTAGTCCTCATCCAGCTCACTACTGCACCCAGGGTCTTCTCAGCCATTCCCAATTCAGATCTTGTAGACAAATAGAACTGGGCATCATTAGCAGCTGATGAAACCTTGCTCAATATCCCCGAATGACCTCTCCTAATGGTTTTATGTAGATGTTAAATGCATTGGAGACAGTATAGTGATCTGTGGCATTTTGTAGCTCAAAGGGGGCTGAGAAGCAGTGCTCCAACGCCACTTTCTGGAACCATCCCTGGAGATTAGATGTAACCCCTGCAGAACCATTGAAACCCATCTCCTCTAGACAGTCCAGAAGGATACCATGGTTCATTGTATCAAAAACTGATGAGAAAGCTAGCTAGAGCAAAATAGGCTTGTGCATTGGGGGAGCTGGGCAGACATTTCCCCAGTATATTGATTGTTAACTTGATTTCAGCTACCCAACCGTATCTTAAAAGCTAGACAGGGTTCAGAATTGTCTGTTTCTCTTCGGGTGGTCTCGTACTCCCAGGGCGGCTAAGGCATGTTTGAAATCTGCATTGAGGTTATTGGCATGGCAAATTGAGGAAAGTGGTAGTGCTCAGGCCACTTCCATGACTGTCTTCTCCAGAGACTGAATATGTGGCTTTAGTAACTGGGGTGGGGGAGTCTGTCTGAAATGTAAATGGGAGGAAAGCAATTAAAACCAGATCGCGATTGTGGGAAGATAATTAGTTGCAGATGACCTGTAAAAACCATTTCCATACACTATAGTTCCAATTTATAGAAGCGATGGTGGTGAGAGACTGTCTGGTTTTAGGTAGTATATTTTGGTTTTCAAACTGTGTTCGAACCGCGGGATTCCTTGCAAGCTCATCAGCATTCCTGAATTAACCAGATTGATAATGGCAGAGAAGCTGCCTGACAGCTGTTACTCACTGTTGGAAACCTTTCCCTTGCTCTCCCCAGCTTTATGATGGTATTGGTTGTATTCTAGGGCACAGAAACATGGCTTTTACCCTACACACCATTGATTGCATGTACTGGAACAGGGATTCCCAACCCTTTTGGGCCTAAGAGTTCATTTAGAAATCTAAGAAAGTCTCATGTGTACCACAAAATACACAGAAGAATAAAAGTCTTGCTCAGAACCATTCCCCCCACCCCACCCCCCACAAAACAGGCAAAATACCTGCATATGTCCCAAAACATAGGAGAAAAAGCAGGCACCCCCCCCCAAAAAAACCCTAGACAACTCGCCCACCTACCCAACCGCCCTCCGTTGAACCCTTTCATTTTTTAAAAAAAAAAGACAAGGGGCAGGGGAGCTGGCTGGGTATGATGGGGTTGTCTGAGGGCATCATGGTGCCCATGGGCACCACATTAGGGATCCAGGTCCTAATATAGGCTTTAGTATCTTCTGCATTGCAGTGATTCCACAAAAGCACCTTAAGAGGCAACTCAGGGGTTGGAAAGGGGTTTTTTTGGGGGGGGGATGCTGATTTAAAGTTTCTATCTGTTAAACAGTTACGGATCTTGTGCACTTGCTACAGGTTTCTCTTCTCCCCAGTCCTTTGGAAATAAAAGTAAGAAAGAGAGGAGTCGGGGTTTGGGAGAAGGCAATAGATCGAACCTTGCAGTCTTGCTAGTAATGTAGCTTCTCTCTTGCTCCCCAATTATGTAGATTGCAAATTTCATGGTGAGCACGTGGACAGGACCACCAGCCATGAAATCGCTCTTCACCCGGATGTTCTGTTGTAAAAGTTGCCCAAACATTGTGAAAACCAATAACTTCATGAACTACCAGAGCTACTTTCTGCAGAAGGTAAAAGGCCAATTGCCTTCTAATTTAGCTTTTTTCTAAACGTAGTAGCTTCTCTTAACAGCTTGTTCAAGGCTGGTCTACAGTGGTGGATGCAAAAGAGAAATGGTTGTAGGTATTGGATGTATTCTCCTGAAGAGTGGCAGCACTCTTTTGGAGACAGATGTCCTAAGTCTCATCTGCCTCAAAAAAAAAAAAAAAAGGAAAGGAAAAAAGTACAGAAGTATTTTCCCTACGAAGAGAAGCTAAAGAAATCAGGGTTTTTTTGGTGGGTGGGTAGGGGAGACGGATAAAATTATGCATGCAGAATATTGAATAGAAGGCAATATCCTTTCTATATGTGAAATTATTAGAGCTGAAGGCCATTTAATGAAATGAGGCAGAGAGAGGTTCGGGACTGACAAAAGGAATCCCACCTTTACAATAACACAAGTTAAAGGAGTTCATTGCTGTGAGCTATAGTGAGGACCACCTGCCCAAATGGCTTTAAAAAGCACCTGATAAGTTCACAAACGGTGTTTTATTAACAGCTAGCTAGCATGCTCTTATGTTGATTTTCATGCTTCTACCTCCTGAATTATGGGGTGGAGGAAATACGGACTGGTGGACTGCAGAACATCATATGGAAAAGCAAAAGCGATGCTTTACAAGCTGTCGTTTCTGATTTAATATTTAAACTAAAGCAATTTCTCATTTAATCTTGATCCTTCCCCCCCCCAGACGATGCCTGTCGCTATGGCCTTGCTGAGAGATGTCCATAATCTATGTCCTAAAGAGGTTTTGACGTTCATTTTAGATCTAATCAAGTACAACGACAATAGAAAAAACAAGGTAAAAAACGTTGCCTCGAAACGTTGCAGTTTTCTGTCCATGATCCTGCTCTTTTGATGTGCAGAGAACTACTTTAAGGCAAAATGGCATGTAATAGGAACAGGACCTGCAGCTAAATGTTGTGGTGTGGAATACTCTTCCTCAGGCTTCCAGTCACCCACCTATGCCCTCTTCCATTCATTTTTAGACTTGAGTTTTTCTAAAAGAGCTGTGCTCTTCTTCTCAATTTTATTTATTTTTTTGGTAATGCTTATCTCATATTTTGGTCTTTGGCTTTAGTTTTCAGACAACTATTACCGTGCAGAGCTGATAGATGCGCTAGCAAACTCTGTAACTCCTGCCGTCAGTGTGAACAATGAAGCCCGGACACTTGATAACTTAAATCCTGATGTTCGCCTCATTCTTGAGGAAATTACCAGGTTCTTAAACATGGAAAAGCTACTGCCCAGCTATAGGCACACCATTACGGTCAGGTATGTTTTGTTTTTTATGTATTTAATTCCTGCAAATACAAATCTAAAAGCACAGTACACTCCATCTTTTTTCACTTCTTCCTTCTTTGCTGTTGTTCCTGATTTGTTCCTGATTTACTCGTTCTGTTCTTGCACAATGTAGCTCTTCATAATATTTTCACTATGCTCAATAAACACACAAGGGACAGAGACGGGGGAGATTTATCGGGTGCCGAGAAAGTCCTTTTGTAAATTGTGCAAAGGCCTTAAGAGAAAATACACTTCTAAAAGCAGAATGTTTGTAGGACTTGAAACCACAGCTTTCTCCTTTTCTTTTGATCTTATGCAACAAAGGGGAAGATAAAATCTACTGTTTATGGAGGCGAAACACTGAGTTAAGTGTGTTTTGCGCATCAGATGTCTATGTGCAAGTTAGTGCACATGCTCAGCCCCTTATGAGCACAGATCTCCAGAGAGGGTTGATGCTGGTCAGCAGTAGGGGAATCCTAAGCAAGGAGCCATGCACTTGGAAAGGATGCTGCAAGGGACTAGATTTTTCTGATAACATATCTGGACTGTCCTCTTACTTTCCTGCTAATCTTGGTGTCTTATGCAGGAGTGGGGGAACTCAGGCCTGGAGACAAAATATGTCCTCTCTACTTGGCCCTCGGGATTCTCACCCAATCCATGCCACTCACCAGCCTTGCTTTGTACCCTCCTTACTATATAGCTTCTTATTGGGCTTTTATAAAGAAAATGCAGATGAATAATAGGAGCAGATGGGGCTTGTCAACCTGGGAAGGTAGCTCATCTAGGAGAAGTATCAGCAAGGCCAAGAGGGAGGTCCTGTCACCTGGGCAGCCCAGGACTTCCATACACACTGCCCAGGCTTGCTCCTCAGGGATGCCACTTCGGTACTGCTTCCAGATCTAAGACATCCCAATTCTGTAATGTGCACCATTCTTTCAACCAGAGTAGGCAAGAGGCTTCATAATATAATTTCAGGCCAGGTTTACTGTAACATCTTAGACGTATGATTTGTTACCTGTAGCCAGTGCATACACCTCAGTTTACAAACAGCTTTGCACATTCCTTAAGCGTTTTTGTCTGTCTGAAGTGTGCCCTCTGGGCCAGATTCACTTAATTCAGTGCATTCGCAGAAGCCAATGCAAGGGCTCCTCCTAGTGCAATGGGGCTCCCCCAAATCCCCTTTGAATGTTCAGAACAGCATGCAGGGAGAAGAGAGGGGGTCATTCCGTCAGCAAGCAGAAATACTTGTGTGACGGAACTATCAGAATTAACATGATGTTGAAATCCTCCCTCTGACTCTAATAAAATGCCTTTTGTTTGCCTGGATAGAGGGGTGTGCAGAAACAAATCTATTGTGCAAAGGTAACATTTACATTTCTTACTCTGCTCACTTTTGCTTCTTCCCCCACCCATCACTGGCACACGTGGCCCTCTGGAATATGGCCCTTGTGCTGGAAAAGGTTCCCTACCCCTACTCTTAAAGGTTTGATCTTCTCTACTAGTATATGTTGTGTTGGGTGAAATATCCATCAGAAGAAAGAAAATAGTTTCTTTAGAACTCTACTTTCAGCTCAGGTTTCTTTAGAATTCTTTGGAAGTCAAGAACGATATTTTATTGGTGTTTGTGTTTTGTTAAAAATTTAACAGGCACCTTAAAAAAAATTCACATGAATTTGGCGTAATTCACAGTTTGTGAAATTCATCAACAACTTGCTGTGATAATGCTAAAGTAAGTTTTTATTTCCAATGACTGGAAATGCAGGTTTTACAACAGATTTTTCTTCCTTCCACCTCCTTTGTGTGCCTAGTTGCTTGAATGCCATTCGCATACTACAGAAGAACGGGCACGTCCCAAGTGATCCTGCTGTCTTTAAGTCCTATGCGGAATATGGACACTTTGTGGATATCCGAATAGCAGCTCTGGAGGCAGTTGTTGATTACACAAAAGGTAAAGAAAAGTTGTTGTGCTGAACAGTTAATTTGACCTTTAATATCTAGACCTGTGCACCCTAGACCACGGCCTCTTCGTTAAGCTCTGAATCTTTGGGGCAGACAAGTAATGCTTTGTGAGCTCTCTTTCAAGGAAACTTGTTTGCCATTACTGATCTTCTCATTGAGGAATCTGATGAGCTTCCATGGAAGACAATCCGCCATGAAATTTAGTTTAAAAACAAATGTAGTATGAGCTGGGAAATGAGGCAACCTCACCGCTGTCTGGATTGGCCAAAATTTGTTTGACTGCTCAGTTTCTTGAGTATGATGCCATCTTGTAGCAGGAGAGTTTCGTGTCTAGGCAATTGATTTGCAATGAGAAATGTTTTGTTTTCAGATGTACAGGCAAAGTGTTGGGAGTATATATGTAATATATATACATATTTGCTAGGAGGGAATAGTCAGAATCCCAAACGAGCTGTTATGCAGGAAAAAAACAGGTTTCACAATTAAATTCCAAAAGTTTAAGCAACGGCATCCAAATACAAGACAGAAGAATTGAGAGAAAATGGGAATTCGTGTGTCACAAAGAGCAAGATTTGTAGAGTCCAGCCATCCTACCCACTCTCCCAAAATTATAATAGTGACACATTAGAGCTTCCCAGAGTGGCTGGGGAAACTCAGCCAGATGGGCGGGGTACAAATAAAAAATTATTATAAATTATTATTATTAATAATGCATCAATTCCATTCTATTTCTTAAAAGTTTTTATGTATCCACTTTTTGTTGATTTTTTTCTAATAACTTCTGACTTCTAGTTGGTGCAGTCCAGGATCTTACTTTAAAAGACATTCATTTTGTCTTTATAGTTGACAGAAGTTACGAGGAACTACAGTGGCTGCTCAATATGGTCCAGAATGACCCTGTGCCTTATGTCAGGTTAGTCTTCCTCGCTGGCAGCTTGAAAGGTGTGTCATTTAGGTTATAGATTTCAAACGATCTTGTGCTGTATATTCTGGTGGGAAGGATTTAAAATCGCCTATTGCTATGTTGCTTTTCTTCTGAGAAGCACGCATGGGGTTTTCAGGTAACAGTTGACCCTAAGCTTCAGATGATGGAAATATATGCGGCACTTGTGACACTTCAGTTGAATTGCACCATCTCTGAGCACTGGCTGTGCTGGGTGTCACTGATGAGAGTTGTGGTGGAACAACATCTCAGTGGCCACAGGCGACCCTTCCCACCAGAATGTCAGCACTTCGTTTCTGCCTGAATCAAGAGACTGGGTGCATTCTGGAGCAGAGGGTAATCTGTGGCTATTAAGCAAGAGGGCAGCACTCTCCCACTTCCTTAAGAAATGAGAACTATTCATGGCAAAGCCCTTAGAGGTCAAGGGGAAGGTCTTGTGCTTTTCCTTGCAATCGTTCATACTTCTTTATGAAGGCCTTGCATCTACTTTTCAATTCTTGGCCATAGATGGAGGCTCTTTCTTTACATCTTTCTTTAAAAAAAAAAAATCCACACTGGGGCTCAGTGTATCTAGAGTAGAGCTGGGCTTCGTTATGTTTAGATACCAAAGAAAATATAAATTGGTTTCTTGTTTGTAGCTGAGGGACAAAGATTATAAATGATACATTTGTAGTTGAACTTTTTGCCTGTTTGCTTTAAGTTAGACTTTGCCAGTACAAGTCAGTACCCCTGGTGACCTAGATAATGACAACTTCGAACACTGCAGCCTCTTTTCAGGTTTCCCCCTCTTGGTTTCTTTTCCTGCTGTTTCCACTGACTGTTACTGCCCCCAGGCCTTTTCACAAAAATGGCTGTTTTGATACATTTTTAGAATCCTGTGTAAGGTCATTGATCTTGATTTACTGAGATGATGCAAGCACCAGGGGGCATGTTTTGAGTTTACGTTCAACCCTTGTAATCCTGATGTAAAACTATGGAGCCAAAAAAAAAAAAAAAAAAAAAGATTGCCAAAGATGCAAAGCCTAATAACTGGAAGGCCAGATTGTATATGGATTAGGAGCTGACTGTTGTCCTTTTTTTAGACATAAGATATTGAACATGTTGACAAAGAACCCTCCATTTACCAAGAACATGGAATCTCCTTTGTGCAATGAAGCGCTGGTGGATCAGCTCTGGAAACTTATGAATTCAGGTTAAATATTATTATTACTATTGTAATTTATTTATTTATTTATTATTGCTACTCATTTAAAAAAATTCTAATAACACAAATCAGCCTGGCTGTATGCATGTTTACATGAAAATAAGTCACCCTTATTAGAGACGGGGTTATTTAAATTATTCTTCATTTATATCCTGCCTTTCTTACATAGTTCTCAAGGCAGCATACGTGATTCCCAAGCAGTTTTCCATCCAGGCACTCCCCAAAGCCAAACCTACATAGTTTCGATCATGGTTGCTGCATCCTGCATGCCTTCAAGACATATTGCACTGGATTGCAGATTAAGGCATGCAACTTGAAATTCTTTGTGTTTTGCATTTTATTGGAGCATTTCCCTAACGTCCAGGCTTGCGTTTTGGTCAGGACTAGATCAACCCCAATGCTGAATACATTAACAGCAGCCTCCCCAAACCCACCAGAGAGCCAGTGTGGTGTAGTGGTTAAGAGCGGTAGACTCGTAATCTGGTGAACCGGGTTCGCGCCTCCGCTCCTCCACATGCAGCTGCTGGGTGACCTTGGGCTAGTCACACTTCTTTGAAGTCTCTCAGCCCCACTCACCTCACAGAGTGTTTGTTGTGGGGGAGGAAGGGAAAGGAGAATGTTAGCCGCTTTGAGACTCCTTCGGGTAGTGATAAAGCGGGATATCAAATCCAAACTCTTCTTCTTGTTCTTCTTCACCTGCCCTAGTACCTGGTTGCTAGTTTGTCTTGTGTAGCTGATGTTCAGTACCAAAGCTCCTGCTTATAACAAACTGTGAGCCATAGTTACATCTGAATTGGGCCATACAGAAAAACCTTACGTTCGTTAGTTCTTTAAATCTGTGTGAGCTATGCAGGGAAAAGTCAATGAGCAGAATATTCATGTTCCTTTTCCTTTAGGTTCTACACGTTCCCAACCCAATGCTTATTCCTTCATGGGGGGGCGAGGGAAATTACCCAAGAATCAACATCCAATTGCCATTAATCTGTTTTCGTTTAGCAGATCAGCCTTATCCAGCGCTGTCTTCAAAATCTGGCATGTTGCTTATACTGCTTACATACCAACTTTTATTTGTATTCTTCTAGGGGACATTAATGGCTGTGTGCTCTCTATGCATCATTATTTTTAGAGCCTGGAAGCTTTCAGCTGCACTAGCGGCTGAAGCAACCTGGGGGGGAATGGGACCCGCCTTACTTAATTTTTTGGAAAGATTTAACCAGATGTCATACTCAGGAAGTAAACAGTTTACATCTAGCCACCGGGGAGTTCATGTTCCCTTTTTTTCTCCCCCTCTAGAGAATTGAATGTACAAAGCTAGTCTTTAACTCATTGACCTTGTTGTAACAAAAGGAGTCATAATAGGAGATATGTTCCCTTCTCTATTTGGGGTGTGTGTGTGTGTGTGTGTTAACAGCATAAATCTCTGTGCAAATCAAAATTTACTTTCTTTAAAGAGCAATTACAAAATCTCAGAGTGCCACTAAGAATATTTGTTAGGGTAAACCACCACCCCCCCCACCCATTCAGGTTTAATGATTTGAAACTTGCTGATGCCTATAAGCCCATAAAGGAGAACAAATGTTTTTGTTGCTTTTTGGAGAGAAAGAGTGAAATGCCAGACTCTAGAAAGCTAAAGCTAGAGAATTCCAAACCTTTTAAAAATGAGAGATGATATTCCACTATACTTAAGTTTGAATTCTTAAAAAAATTAATATTTGTTTCAGTAGCAGTTCAGATCTTCACTGATCAGTTTTTAAGTTAAGATAACAGTGCTAGTTTCTAGATTCAGGTAGGTAGCTGTGTTGGTCTGACGCAGTCAGAATAAATAAAAAAATGGTCCAGTAGCACTTTAGAGACCAACTAAGTTTGTTCTGGGTATAAGCTTTCATGCACACTTCTTCAGATAGAACAAATGATCAACTTAATCCTTTAGTAAAATTTTTTTATTTTCCAGGTACTGTAGAAACCAATGTATATTGAGTGATGACATAATTTGTGAAATAAAATGGTGGGGTGTGGGGTGGGGGAAATCCCTAGTTTCTTATCTCCTGTAAGACTTGTTCAAGTTTGGATGAAATGAACAGCTGGGCTTTTGTTTCATGGTGTTTTCCCAGCTATTCCGAAAAGTCTTATCAGGGCAAAGGGGTCTGCATCTCCATAGGCAACCCTGAGTATCATATGCTGTGGAACCTCGTGACAGTTGTATCCATGGCAATCTTGTCTTGTAATTTTCCTATTTGCTAAGTTTTCTTTGAGACATGTGCCTTTTGCTTTGTTTGCTACTTAACATCTCTTTCCTTTCTGGAAATCGCCTACTCTGTAAACTTACTGGAGTCACGTGCTTTCAGATGATCAAAATCTGTCCATTTTAGCTACTCAAGCAGTAAACAGATCAGCTTGTGGGGTGCAGCTGCTGTTCACTGGCAAATTGTGCGACCTTCCATTTGCCCAGTTATCTGTGACTTAAGACTCAGCACCATTGTTTGTGGTTTTCATTGAAGCTCACAAACTGATTAGGCACCCGCTACCAACTGGAGATTTTGTTTTGTTTATTTCATTTTGGAAATTATTTATAGGCCGTTTGAGGGTTATATAGTCATTCTGTGTTAACTACCCTTTAAAAACACAAGCCAGTTATGATACAGAAAACAAATATATGTCCTAACATATCTTTTTTAAAAAATAACAACAACAACAACAACAATTTGTTCTAAAACAGTTTGAATGGGTGTGTGTGTGTGTGTGTGTGTGTGAATATGACTGCCTTTGTTTGGCATTATGGACATTAGGGCTGGGCGATAAATCAATATATTTTCCAAAACCAGTTTAAAGTCAATATCAATATTTCGGTTTCATAATTTTTGACCTGGCAATATATCATGAATCATGAAATGTGTGTGCGCACTATGCAAAAATCACAATGTGGGAAAAGCCATGAAGCCAGCCCAATGTGTCTCTTGATTCCTGCAGTCCTTGTTAACTCTGCCAGCTCAGCTCTCCCCTGCCCCATGCAGGGGGGCAACGAATCACAAGAGCATGCACCGGCAAAAAACACAATTCATGAAAAACCTTGAAGCCAGTCAATGTCTCCATCCTTATTTTAGACATCATGATACATCAGTATATCATGATGTTTAGCCGGTGATATATCGCCATGTTGAAAACCAGATATCTCCCAGCCCTAATTTGTTGTTGTTCAGTCGTTCAGTCGTGTCCGACTCTTCGTGACCCCATGGACCAGAGCACGCCAGGCACGCCTATCCTTCACTGCCTCTCGCAGTTTGGCCAAACTCATGTTAGTAGCTTCGAGAACACTGTCCAACCATCTCATCCTCTGTCGTCCCCTTCTCCTTGTGCCCTCCATCTTTCCCAACATCAGGGTCTTTTCTAGGGAGTCTTCTCTTCTCATGAGGTGGCCAAAGTACTGGAGCCTCAACTTCAGGATCTGTCCTTCTAGTGAGCACTCAGGGCTGATTTCTTTAAGAATGGATAGGTTTGATCTTCTTGCAGTCCATGGGACTCTCAAGAGTCTCCTCCAGCACCATAATTCAAAAGCATCAATTCTTCGGCGATCAGCCTTCTTTATGGTCCAGCTCTCACTTCCATACATTACTACTGGGAAAACCATAGCTTTAACTATACGGACCTTTGTCGGCAAGGTGATGTCTTTGCTTTTTAAGATGCTGTCTAGGTTTGTCATTGCTTTTCTCCCAAGAAGCAGGCGTCTTCTAATTTCGTGACTGCTGTCACCATCTGCAGTGATCACCAGCCCTAATGGGCATGTTCAAATGCGGGCCGTCTGCCCTGCTGACGAAAAAAACCAGTTCTGACCAGGTAGTAGGTCTGGGCAGCCTGAGGTGGCATAGGGGATAGTGTGGCAAGCCAGCCCGTCTGTGTGGCTTAGTTGTTGTGCTCACAGTGGAATTGGGTTCAGGGAAAGAGTCAGCACCTGGGCAGCCCAGTTCTACCGCAGCTGCCTGCCTTGCTGTCTGACAGCTGAGGACTTCGCTGCTAGTCTCGCTGTTTGTGCTCCCTTTGGTAGCACAGCTGCATTTCAGGCTGGTGCAGAGCAATTGGGACTGGAGGCTCAAGGAAGTGGAGTAGAGGCTTGGTGGCGAGTCTTTAGTGGCAGTGGCTGGATGTTGATGGTGGACTTCCTGGCAGGCCGAGAGAGACGGTGTGCACTGCAACTTTGCCTGCAGTGAAAAGCATCATTTTGTCTTGTGACACCTTAAAGATTAACACATTTGTTGTCCTGGCATAAGCTGTTGTGAACCAGAGGTGTGCTCCTCAGTTGCCAGTATAATAATTCAGATTTCTACTCAGTTAGGACTTGTTAAAACTGTTTTTCATTAAAGTCATCTGTGTACAGGAACTAAAACATTTATCAAGCCTAATGGCAATGCTGTATTTGGAATGAGAAGGCAGTAGAAACTAGGCTTTTTTGTTTCAATGAGAGTAGTACTGTATTGTGCTTATTGTGTTACTGACAATCTTATACAGGCATAGGCAAAATCTGGCCCTCCAGATGTTTGGGACTACAATTCCCATCATCCCTAGCTAACAGGACCAGTGGTCAGGGATGATGGGAATTGTAGTCCCAAACATCTGGAGGGCCGGAGTTTGCCTATGCCTGATCTTATACATAAAAGAGACTCCATTCTATGGCCTACAAATACTTAAAGAGGTGCCAGTCCAGCAAACTCTCCTGCATTGGGTTTTTGTTTTTTAACTAATGCTTGTGACATTCAATATGTTTTTTAAGTTTTGGGGAGCTTAGAGAACATCTGGGACAAGGCTTTGGCATTGGATAGGCTGAACGTCAGGCACTCGGAAGAGCCATACTGGTTCAGAACAAAGGCCCACCTAGTCCAGCATCTTCCTTTCTTGGTGGCTGGGGGAAAATGACCTAAGATGAGTGCTGGCTACTGGTGTTTTTAGAAAAGCCTGTCTCTTGCACAAAGATGATTTGGGATTTTTTTCGGGGCAAACATTACCCTTCTCTGCTGAGGAGGGGAAAAAGATACAGTACTGTCGACTTAATGCACTGCGTTTTCTGTAGAATAGTTGTGGAATAGCCAGGTGGTGAAACTGTTGCTTGGTCCAGCTTGATTTAACAACTTCAGAATTATAAATGGCTATTTGTACTATGGAACACAAGCAGCTGGCTCAGGATAGAATTTGGCAAGGCGTAGGTTGTTGCTAATAATATTTCTAAGCATATCCTTCTCCAGCAGGGCAGGCTTTTCTCCCCTGATACTAACCGTGCTGGAACAAGCGCTGCATTTTGTTGTAGGCCCGTGTATATAGATTTATGTCATCCTGTTCCGTGCAATTCCCTTTATTTGGGATTTGACCTAGTTTTTAAATCCCAGGTTGGTCCACTGGAAGGCATGGCGATACACTTAATTTGCATTTGCTGAAATGGTGGTGGCGGCGATTGAAAATTGCTGGCAGAATGCATGCTATTGTTACCGAGTGATGAGGCATCTCCTATTGGTCTCTCTTAGGGGTTGTGCTCCTGTTGATGCAAAGCATCGGGCAGGTACAGGAAGAATTGCTTCATTTCCTACAGCTTGCAGTAGAACCTGCTTTAAAAAGGCACAGAGACTGACAGTGTGAGAAGACGGTTGCTTTTTTCCTTACTCCATAGGTACATCCCACGACTGGAGGCTGCGCTGTGGGGCTGTCGACCTGTACTTCACGCTGTTTGGCCTCAGCAGGCCTTCCTGCTTGCCGCTGCCAGAACTTGGGCTGGTCCTTAACCTAAAAGAAAAGAAAGCCGTGCTGAATCCTACCATCATTCCTGAGGCGGGGGCAAGTGGTCCGGAACCGCCTAACAATCCAAACAATCTGGGTCAAATAGTTGGCTTCCAAAGCACTGTAAGCAGTTTCCTTATTCTTTCAAAGCCTCCCCACAACTCACAGTAGTGGAGTTGAACACAATACAAGCACTTTTCAGGCCTTGCTCTCTAGCCTAGTCTCATGCTTCTATCCTTGACCTTGTACAGCAGATCTGATCTGCTTCCACTTGCTGGGAATATTTGTCTTGAAGCAGTATATGCCTCCTCCCCATCCCCACTCATTCATGAAGCCACAAACAGTTCCTCATTCATATTTCTCAGAGTTAAATTTTGCCCGTCTCTCTTACAATCTGTAAGATTATTGGGGAGGGGGGGTCCTCAGCCAGCGACACAGATTTCAGTGGTGTCTGCTTGTGGGGTGAATTTTGCCTCATAGATGAGTGATGAAGGTTATCCTAAACTAGTGAGGCTGTAGCCTTTTAGGGTGACGTTTTTATGTACAGCAAATGAAATATACGCCTCTCAAAAAGGGCTGTGCTACTTGTTGGATTATGCAAAGGTATTCAAGCCTGAACCCATCTACTTTTATGTCACAATGCAGCATTAAAAATATCCTCCCACCCAATCCCACCTACCCTTATGCTCGCTTAGGCAGGGATCTAATATCCCAAACCTCAGTCTGTAACAAATATAAATCATTGTTTCAAAACGTATTGGTTGTATGGCAGGTCTGGAGGGAAGCATCCTTTTTCACTGAATTTGATAAGAAGAAATGAGAACTCCTGTATTCTCAGGAACGATACCAGCTGCTGATACGATGAAGGATACTACTGTATATTATTTGTTTTTCGTGTTCCCAGAAGAATACCATATTTTTTCCGTGAATACAACTAGGTTTTATCCCTAAAAAATAATGTGAAAAATTAGGGGGCGTCTTATACTCTGGGCCATCTCTCCCCCCCCATTTTCTTAAATCTGAGTCCCCCAAAATAGGGAGCGTTTTATAGACAGAAAAATACGGTAATTATTGCTGTTTATGTTCCTGTGATTATAACATCTTTTTCTTTTCTTTTTTGGATGTAAAGATTTTAAATCGGGTTTTTTAAATTGCTTCTTTAGGACGATGACCACCTTGCTAAGGAAGCAGCAGTTATCCCCCTACCTCATCAGCAGGGGTTGAAGAGGAAGGCCGACACGCCTCTTGGGTCCCCGCTAGAACCAGGCCAGATACTTGAGAAGAATGAAGACAGTAAAGTCAAACTCAAAATAAGAGTGAGTGAATTATAGGCAGTTGGAGAGATTACACTGGGCTTTCCTCGGCCCCATGAGTGTCTTGGAGAGACAGTGACCGAAAGTCTTCCATGGCGAGTGGGGCTCTCCCTACAAGGGTGAGAAGAAAGGGGGAAGTAGCCAGTCAGCTCCACCCTTAAGCACCTGCTGATACTGCCAGCCCATCCCTGTGGCTGAGGAATCCCGTACCTTTGGAACATGCTTTGCAAAAGGGACAGAACAACAAAGTAAATCCTGGCAATTTGGCAATGGTCTGCCTGAATGCTAACTCAGTTCTCTCTGCATCACAGTGATGGGGAACCACCAGAACCCACTGGTTGTGAATGAGTATCCCACGCCTGGCTGCCCATTGTCTGTTACGTTCTTTTTAGCAATCGCATCTTAAGAAATGCCATAAGCTGCTCCTCTTCGGTTTTTATTCTGCCTAACTAGGGGTGCCTAAACCTGGGTAGGATCTTGCTGTTAATATACAGTGGTGGTGTTTTCATGTGCATTTTCTTTTGAATAATTTTCTATAGTAAAACTTGTTCATGCTTCAGAGGCGAGATACATATATAAATATATATATAGAGAGAGAGAGATCCTTTAGCATTCCCTAACTCTCTTAGTTTTGTTTGTTTTCCCATTGTCACAGTTCTCAAACTCTCAGGAGGAAGAAGAGATTGATATGGACACGGTTCATGACAGCCAAGCGTTCATCTACCATCATTTGAATATGCTGGAAAGACCATCAACGCCAGGTCAGTTAAACTCATGGCAAGGCTTGGATAGTTTGCAGTTCATAAGCGCCATATTCCTCCTAGGTATAGCTCTCAACACTCCCATTGCCCTATAGCTCATGCGGTCTTCTAGCCTGGTTAAATTCAAGCTGAGAATTTCATCTCGTGCAGAAGGTGTGAATGGGTTGTATGTGGTTGCAAATTGCTGCATTCCCAGTATTACCCACTCATCTAATACAACCCAGCTTCATATTCCTACTCTCTAGGAGGTTAGAACATGTGGCAAGGAGGAGAGCTTTGACAGCTGAGTTAAATGTCCAGCACTGCTTGGATTCAAAAGCGTGTCTTTAATACAAGTATCTTGTTAATTCCATTTCCTAATTTGTCAAGAGACAAAAGGTCACCTTATTCACCTCACCTGAACGATCTGCAAATGAATTGAGTTTTTGTCACGAAGACCCAAAAGTGGCCTCTGGGATGCCTATGACTTTCCAGATTTGACAAGTTTCCAGCTATGACTAGTGTTTTTCCTGTTCTTAAGCCAGTTTTCTAGCACACTCTTGTACTGTTTCCATTGGGTTCTTTTTTAAAATAATAATAATAATGATGATTGTTTTATTTTGCTAAGAATACTTAGCACATTTCATTCTGGGAAGTCTTAAATGCAGTTTCCTACATCGACAGAGCTTCCTTTATCTCTGATGCTTTGTGGCCACATATTGACTGGCTTTCCCTCAGGCCCTTATAACATAGTGGACCATTGTAACTTTCAAGCTACGTGCGGCCTCTGCGATTTTTACTTGAAGCTTCTGATCATCTCAAGGTTGCAGAGAGGGCATGGTGTCTGTATCTTAAAAGCTCTTAAGAGATGCATCAGAACCAAAATCCAAAACTTGAGGGGAGATTTCCAGACATACCCAGATTGTTCCCCGAAAGTGGAATGTCAAATAAGTGACAGGGTTTTAAAGTTGTGGGTCTTGTGAAAGGGTGTTAGTGACCAGATATTTAAACTGTAGTGTAACAGGGCAGCCCATGTAGTCCTTTTTGAAGCATGTTCAGTTCTTATGCTTACGGATACAAATGGGGATGTTGCTGTCTTGCAGCGTGAGAGTGGTCCCGACAGATGTGGCAAGAGTCCAGGCAGCATGTGCTCAAGGTGGTTCTTCATGCCTAACAATGCATTTTTTTAATTTTTAAGTGACGTTGCCTGTGCACTTTGCCCCATAGTGTATTTTGAACCTGTTACCAGGGCTTATTTCCTGGCTTATCCCAGAGAACCGAGGGCATGTTCTAATACCGCTCAGCAATCCTCAAAACGGTCCTGCGAGGTTGGTTTTGCTGGGAATGTGACTTGCTCTTTGGTAGCTGGGTGGGAGGATTTGAAATTTGGTCTCTGGTGGCTAATCCCAGTGGCCCGCTGTCCACACTGTGCTAAGTGAGACTTGGCATGTGATCCAGGCCACACTCCTATCTTGAGGTGGTGAGTTCCGAAGTTCATTTCAGAGAATGGGCTGCAACACAGATTCTGATTAGATCTGGAAGATTCAGAAAACGTGGCTTTTTATAATAATAAAAAACCCACAACAGCAACCATGCAGTACTGGCCATTACTGTTCCCACCCGCCTTTACGTTTGGTATAGCATTGCACCCACTAGGTAGTCCTGAAAATAATAATAGAACCATGTGCTAAGGTTTTAAATCAAATATCCAATAAACATGAGCCGATACGATCATAGGAGTTTTAATTTAAATATTATATAATTAAAAACAGCAATTATTGCTCCGTGGGATAATAATATAATGAGGTTTCCAGCAACGAAACAAGCCTATGAATGTAGTCCATATTTATAGCTATTCCCTAGGATTTCGTAATACTGGTTTTGTGCTATTCTTACACATCCTAATGGGGGGTATAAAGTTATAAACAAGAAATTCTGGATAATGGTGCCAGGAAGTTAACAGATGTTTCTTAAGGGACCCTTGTATCAGCAGCTGCACACTCTGGATCATTCTGCGTCAAATATACTGGGATGTTAGTGGGTGCGGTTCAGTATCTGTGGAGTTCTGGCCAGTATGCATATAAAATCTGCATCAGGCAAGGAAGCTATTTTTAGGATTCACATGTGCTCTGGATGACCACTGAGCACTGCAAGGCAACTTCTTACCTGTCAAAGCGAACCTATTCTGACATTCCTTTAAACTTTAAAGATGAGAGTATATTCCAGACTTGCAGAATCTATTTATTTTTTTATTTAAGAACCCAAAAGCTCACCAGCTGGAGCCATGTGTAAGATAATGGGGTAGAGACAAGCTTGCAGAACTAAGGCATAGCCCAGGAATTTGTTCTCAGTACCAGAACTGAGCTCACAGTCCTGCTACACACAGCTCCACATACAGTTTAATTCACCCCAACCAACTTTCTTCATCTGAGCAGCCTAATTTAGAAGGGGGAGTAAAGCTTTTTGTTGATGCTGGTGCTAAAAAAATCTGATTGTTTGAGTCCTTGCTTATCTCCTGCTAATTGCTCAGATCCACTGATAGACCCTGAAACACGTTCTACCCACTTCTAACTACTTCTTCTTCTTTTAAGCAACAGTGTGCTGCTCTTTCCAGAAAGGTTTAGGATTTGAGAATGTTTTTTGAAGATTTGGAGCTGAAGCTTCTGCGTTCGTAAGATTGTATGTCCCTTATACTGACGGCTTCAGCGCTAGAGGAATACAGTGGCAGCTGGCTGTAGTGTCTATGTCTGAAACATTGCTTTCTTGCCTGGATAAGATTCTAGCCTATGGGACATATCCAGCCCCCCAAGGCTTTTTGGGCTCTGCCTTGCAAACTGTCCTTTAAAAGAAAGAAAGAAAAGCTCCCGCAGGTTCCCCCCAGGTCCCCAGCTGCAATGATATGATTCAGTGGGGTTTGTCCTAGAGTTGTAAGTGACAGCAAAGCTACATCTGGTGAGCTTTCTGCCTCTTCCATATTATAGAGCAGTTCAGGAGTTATTGGAAACCTTTGTCTTCCAGTTCTCTGTCTCCTGATAGTAGGTACTGAGGGGACACGGAATCAAGGAGGGCAGAACTTCCTGATTCTTGAGTACTTCTCTAACCAAGTCTTCACTGAAGGAAGACAGTAGAGGGTGTTTTGGGGAGTTTCTAGCATCTTTGAGGAATGAGCAGACTCACAAAACCTTGCAGATCGTGTAGAAGATTGTTCTGTGAAAGCTCTCTTTCCCATCACACTGCTGTGATTAGAGCAGAGGGAGCTGCCTCTGCCTCAGTATTTCTGAGAGTGTGGGATTTTTGTGTGTGTGTACCTTATCATCATGGGACACGGGTGGCGCTGTGGGTTAAACCACAGAGCCTAGGGCTTGCCAATCAGAAGGTCAGCGGTTCGAATCCCCGCAACGGGGTGAGCTCCCGTTGCTCGGTCCCTGCTCCTGCCAACCTAGCAGTTCGAAAGCACACCAGTGCAAGTAGATAAATAGGTACCGCTCTGGCAGGAAGGTAAACGGTGTTTCCGTGCGCTGCTCTGGTTCGCCAGAAGCGGCTTAGTCATGCTGGCCACATGACCCGGAAGGTGTACGCCGGCTCCCTCGGCCAGTAACACAAGATGAGTGCCGCAACCCCAGTCAGACACAACTGGACCTAATGGTCAGTGGTCCCTTTACCTTTACCTTTACCTTATCATCAACCTGATTCATAGGACTGGGCCAGAGGGAGCTTTTGGGGTTTATCCAGAGTGGGACCAGATAAGCCCCACTTCACCTGCTGTTGATACTTCACAAAGCCATTCTTGCACTTAGCGTGTAAATGGTTTCTCTTGGGGGTTCAGCCCTGAGTTGCAAAAAGGTGTGTGAATACACACAAAGAGAGAGAGAGAGAGAGACACGTATAATTTAAGAGGAAGACTGAGTAAGAGGTCAGATGACTCAGCCCAGATGACTGAACATTGGGGCCTGTTTTTTAATCAATCTCTTAATCGATTCAGTGTGTAATCCTGATTAATCAGATAGAAGCTGGACCGATAGATACAAATTCACAAGTACTCATTGAAAACTGCCGGTGGCAAACACTAACTTAAATTCTCTTCTAAGGAATGCCTCTTATGAAATGATGCCTATTATGGCACATGTGGACATTACCTAAAAAGAGAAAGCAGGCTTCTTGCTTCAGAGCCGCTGTTTTTATCCATGTGTAAATAATAACCATCCTTGCAGATAGCTGAAATCAATTGACAAAAAAACTCAGTTGACCAGCTAAGAGTTGTTTTATCAAGTGATGAGCCTTAGCCTAATAAACAAACAAATACATCATTTCCAAAATGATAGTGGTAAGTGTTTCAACACTTATAAATAAATCTTGTTTTATATCAAATCTTCATTGTGGCTTTAAGAAAGGCTGGGTGGGGTGATCCCTCCCTCTCTTCTTTTTGGTCCATGTTAATTCGTTTTCAAGCTGTTTCTGTTCTGTCATCACTTCATGGAAAATGGATACTGTAGCTTCAGGCAAAGAGCCAACAGTAGAGTTCCTAATTCTTATTAATGAAGAAGTTTTTTTTTTTTACAAGCCTGTAACATTTTTTTTCCTTTACAAAAGAAACCCCGGATTCTTCAAAAAGCAAAGGAAAAAATGCCCCTTGTTGTCTGTCTGTCCACTCTGATGTTGGCCCGTTAATTATAACTCTGCCCTAAGCGCAGTAGCTTTGAAGGCATCAGAACAAGCCCTTTTAAAGTCTCTGATGTCATCCAGGATCTGACTTCTAATATGAAAAGCAGATTTTATTTGCTATTAAATCTTCAAAAACAGTAGGGAGTGTTCCACCCTCTGCCTTGCAGGGATCAAAAGAACCCAAAGGCCAGGCTGTATTCTCATCTTAATTGAGAGCTCCAGCTTTTAGGTCATGTTGCAGATTGTAGGATTGTATGCATTTCATAGCTCATGTTTGAGCACCGTTAACTTGGAAGACTTAGCATTATTTAAGATTTTATCCTTTTCATACTTAGGAATTAATCTTTATCCTGGCCTTTGTCCAAGGACACAGGACAGCATACATGGTTTGTGACTCCCCATACCTTCCCATTTATCCCCACAACTGCCTTGTGAGGCAGGCTAGCCTGAGAGTAACTAAAGCACCATCATCTGTTGAGCTTCATAGCTGAGTTAGGGGTTTGAAGACAGGTGTCTCCGATTAAACCCCAGACCCTGTTGATTGCAAACCCTGTTGATAAAATAATACTCTGTTGTGCCACCAGTGCACATGGTGCTGTATGAGTTGTGTTGGCGCTTTGAGAGTCCCCGGGTGCGAGGATGTTGCAATCTGAAATGGACAGTAGAGAAACAACAGTGAGAGAGATGGACAGACAAGAGGTAGAGAGGAAAGAATGTGGGCAAATGCCAATCCACGTACAGGAAGGAGCTGTTTTAGGTGCATCCAGCATGGGCACGACTGCACACTGAACCCAGAAGTGAGGCAAAAGCGTCGCAAAAAGGGCAGAACGGGGTGGGGGGTGGGGTTTGCAGGCATTTTCAGTGGTGCATCAGATATATGTGATTTTACTTAAACATGCAGTGCCTTGGAACGTAAACCCTGCGTAAATTGGAAGTTGCCTGTACTGAAAACTCCCAGTTGGGAATGAGGGTAAACCATATGGCGGGTGAAGGTCAGACTATTTGCACTTGGCTTCAAACAATGTGCATTGCAAGGAAACTTAAGAGCCTTGACATACATACAAGCAAACACACACCCCAATCTACTTCCTGGTGCATTATGATGTCTGAATCCACAATATCTTCGGGATTGATTTATTACTTAGGTTTCTATGGAAAAGCATTCCAGTTGTTGCAGTAATGCTAAAATGTGATAGCTTGGTTTGCAGGGTCAGTGTAAGCACCGCCAGCAACAGTCCTCAGCCAGCCCCAGAATCAAGGGAAATGGTGGTAAATCCTACAGGGTCCCCCTTCTCTGCTTTTATTTTTATTTTGTGTGTGTGTAGTGGCTTACAGTGTCAGGTCTATGGGAAGCACTTGGCCTTATCCCCAGGGAGAGCCGTCCCTCTCTGATTCTAAACATCTGTTTCACAGTGGAACTAATAATTACGTTGGCCTCTGAACATCCAAAACCAGAGGAAGGTGCCAAGTGAATAGGCTAGTATAATGCATGTTCTCTTCCAAGAAATATTAGTAATCACTTCAAAAGCAAACTCAGAAGGACCTCACCCCTCTGCGGTTGGTTCAGCCAGTTACTGAGAGAGCCTGATTCAGTCCCTCGGGCCGTAAGGAGAGCAGAGTACCCTTGCGGACAGCAGGGCATGCACTGCCTGTGCTTTCTCTCCAGAACAATATGAAGGCGCAAGTTGTGATTGAACACACAGAGAATGAATGGTGGGTGATAAAGTGGAACAGTTTATGCATGTTGGGAAGCAGGATGCCAAGGCCCAGGGTTTATAAGCAACCTTGGAAATACATTTGACTTCCGATGGACTTCCGATGAGGGAGTAGAAGCATAAGGCAATTGGTGCCAACTCTGTCTGACGGGCATGTTCATTTTTCTGACTATAGCTGCATCCTCAGTGGGTTAACGGAACTTCAAAAGAAAAGGGATCGAGCTTTGTGGATGGCGAGTGCTCACATCCTAGTGAGGCTTTAATACTGATGATTTATGTATCTTGAGCAGTTCTGGGTTGAAGTGGGCATCAGCTGTGAACCTTTCATCTCACACATGTCTGTTGTGGAAGGGCTGTAGCTCACTGGCAGAGCATCTATTTCCTCTGCAGGCAGAAGGTTCCAGGTTCAATCCTTAGCATCTCCAGGTGGGACTGGGATTGCCCCCCATCTGAAACTTGGGAAATCTGCTGCCAGCCAGTGTAGACAGTACTGAGCTAGATGTGCCAATGGTCTAACTTAGAGTAAGGCAGTTGCTATATCTATTTTGCGTTCTGCTCCATGTATTTTTGTAAATTTATTTTTTTAGATGTGGTGTTAATAAACAGGTGAGGGGGAGCAGAAAGGCTAAGCCTCCCCCTCCCCCCCATCACTGTTTCAGTTGCTTTCCAGCTTGTGGAAATCAGTTCTGTGCAGTGGGGAACCTTTTGTGCCCATGGAGGCCCTGTTGTAGTACAAAACATCTGAGCTGCCTGTTTTTCAATCCCTGGAATTAACAAAGAGGGATAACGTTCTAAACAAGTTTATTTTTATTTGCAGCGTATGTGTTTTGTTCCTCTATTAAATGCACACGTATTGTGGCATCATTTGAAATCTGATGCATTCATTAGTGGAAGATTTAAAACCATGGTAGTAACTGATAATTTCAGCCCCACTTTTCAACTCTGAAGCTTACAGTATTGTGTTTCCTCGAGGCAAAAACTGCAAAACCTGGGGTTCACCTTCCTTTGTATTATGGAAGATGGTTGAGAGGTAACATAGAAGTGCTTTGTACAAGTTAGTTAGGCTGCAGTCCTAAACTGACTTTCCTGGGAATAAGACCCACTGAACACATTATAAGCTACTTCTGTGAAAAGTTACATGATTGTTTAGGAACTTAAAAAAAAAAGAGTTTCTTTATGATTGTGGCAACTTGGAGGTCTTCGTTTAAACTTCAGTATATCCTTGGGTTTGCCCGCTCTCACATATTCCCCATTGTGTTATTTCCTTTTGATAGGCTGCAAAGTTCATTTTGTACTTCTGCATTTGGTTTCTAAAACTTGTGTTTTGAAATGACTCTGAAATCTGGTATGGTTTCAGAGTGTGTTAGATGTGTGTACCCAAATCATCAGGGGTGCACTTTTTATGTTCACGCAATGAATTGTGGATGACAGTTTCATAGTTACAACGTAAGCCTGTAATGCAGAAGCTGTAATTATGTGGTCAGAGGCTTGTCTGGGAATAGAACAAGTCAAAGAAATCCAGCACATTAAAGAGATGGTACTGCTGAAGAGACAATATAGTTGAGATTCTTAGGGAGACCTTTGCTAAGTTGTTGTTTTTTGTAAAGAATTTTTTTTTAACTTTTCTTCATATAATACAATAAAAAACAATCAAATCTAAGTAAAAAAGAAAAAGACTAAAGAAAAAGAAAATACACAAAGCTCTTTCTCAAAGGTAGATATTAACCCTTGTCTGACACAGAAGTGGATGAACCCTACCAGCTCTCACCTGGGAGCTTCCCTTTCCTCTCCCAGCCTCCCACCCTGGAAGATCTTCCCATCCCTGCCTCTCTCACACAGGTTATTTCATCCATCACCTTCCTGTGCATACCATCATTGACCCATAATAGAGAACATCAAAAAACAAAAACAAAACAAAACATAAGCAAGAGCAAAATTAATAAAGGAAGAAATTAAATGAGAAAAGACAGGAAGAAAAAGATAATGAAAAAGGAAGGTAAAAGGTAAAGAGGACTTCAGATTCTCTATATGTCAATTATGTATACAGCTATGCCTTGGAATTTGAACAGCTTAGTTGCTGAACGTTTTGGCTCCCGAACGATTGAAAACTGGAAGTGTTTTTTAACATTCTTTTAGAAGCCAAATGTCCAGCGGGGCTTCCACAGCTTCTGATTGGCTACAGGAGCTTCCTGCAGCCAATCGGAAGCAGCACCTTGGAAGTTGAACAGATTTCTGGAATGGATTCCGTTCGACTTCCAAGGTACGTCTGTCTAAAGATTATTCAGAGTGTTCACTCCAGGATGGTACCCAGCTGTTCCTTGATCTGCTTGGCAATGTTTTCCCAATCTTTGACCCCAGACACCTTCATTTTCCTTTCCACACAAAAAGTCAAAAGGGGACTCTCCAGTTACTATTACTGCTAAATGTCAAGAATAGTTTTCCTCCAATCCGGTATAACAACTTTATATCTCCCCAAAATCCCAACATCCATTATTTTTTGTTTTGTTTGAAGCAGCTATACCCCACCCTTTAGCCCAGAAGACTCCCAGATCAGCTTATAAAAATTGGGGGTAAGACAGCTCCTGCCCTAAAACAGGTTCCACACTTGGGGTGCCACCACAGAGAGAGCCATCATTTCTGCTATCCATGGAAGGAAAATAGTTAGGTACCTCAGAAGTCCCCCAAAGCTGTAGCAGATGTGTCTGTGGTCAGGAGCTGAATGAGGTCCACATGTTGTCCTTCCCTGGGATGCACATGGAAGGTAAAGGAGCATTTGGAGCAGTTGCTTTTAATAACTTGGCAGAATTGTGACCTAAAGTTCAAGGCAGGGGTGGCAAGCCTGCATGCCAGATCCAACCTACAGATTGGGCTCCTCTCACCTTGGAAAAGTAGTGTCTCGTTTCCCTTTGTTTCCTGAGCTTCTCTGAGCACTTCCACCTGTTTTCTGAGTTTTTCTTACAATGGTGGGATGCCAGAGGGAGAAGAGGCATTTTTTGAAGATAAAAAGAGGGCTTTTCTCCCCATTTTTTGCACCCCATGGCAGTGCAAGAAATATCTCCTAACACAACCACTGCTGGGGGCGTGGTGGGGTGGTGGGAACGGGACAAAAATAGTTGTTGGGTGGACACCCGCCCATCCCATTCCTTTGCTGATTGTCAGAAGAGGAAGTGGATTCTATGTGCCTGTCCACCTGAATGTGTGGAAACTATGGTTTGTGTGTGCGCGATGCATTTGTGGTATGTATGTGTGTGATTTGAACACGTTGAGCATGTGTACATGCGTGAGTGACTTAAGTATTCTTTGGCTACGCCTGTGTCTGGCAAGTGGCCTCCAAATGGTTGGCCAACTCTCAGTGTAGCCCTCAGACCGAGAAAGCTTGGCCATCTCTGGTTTAGGGAGCTCCTCTTTGGGTTAAGCAAACACTTTCTTAACTTGGATTAGACGCTCAGAAAGTTTGTACATAATCGCCAGCATGCACTGTTGCTGTGAAAGAAAAGAGCTGGTGTGATGCATTAGTCCAGGGTCAAGAGGACAAATGATATTTGTGTTGGAGGCATAAATGAAGATACTGAACTCATGTGGGGAAGAAGGATCAACTACTAAGCTGTGCATGCTGGGGGCAAATTTTAGAACAGTAGATCCCTGCAATCTTTTGTATGACTCCTGTTTATCTCAGTAAGAGATAAGTTATCTTCTGGTGTGTGGGATTTAGGCCACAATCGATTTGTTCTAGAGTAGTCCCAACGATATTTGTATTGAGGCAGACTGGGCATAAATCGGCCAAAGACTGTGACCTTCATGGATGTAGTTTCAGCGCCTTCCTGTGTCCCATCTTTCTGCCCCTTTCCCCTCTTTTTTCCTGTTCAGATATTTATTCTTCCAAAATAATTGTTGGCCCCATTTCGAGAGGGAACTATTGCCACCCATTTCCCTGTTTAACATGTTGCAGTTCTCAACAGTGGAAATAAAATTTCTTTCCCCTCTCAACGCCCCGTGCACCAAATCTTGAATGATTTTTAAGTTTCCTTTTCCATTCAGACTGTTGTTCAAAAGCCACTGCTCCAGGCTCTCTCTGTATATTCAGACTCTGTGTGGGTGCTTTGGCTATCGTTACTTGGATCATCTTTGGCTCAGAGAGTTGGTGTGAGACAGTAAACAGGATGTTGGACTCTGGAAGATTCGGGCTCTTGCCGACCTCAGGTTCCCATCTGTAAAAAAGGGGTATATTTTTCAAAAGAAACCAGTTTACCCACCTTTTCTTTAGCAACTGATTTCTCTATCCCAGTAATGTGTACCTTTTGGTTGATAACAATTATTCAGGTTATGAGTCAGAGGTGCTTATCAGCATTGCTTTCCAGAGTCCTTTACTCAAGATGCTATAGGCCTGATATCATCCACATACAACCGTATGCACTCTGTTGACAAGCAGTAGGCCCACCCCCATGCTACTTATTTATCTTCAATTGTCTAAGGTTGGCAAAGGCTTCTTAAGAATCAGTTCTAGCATTTAGAAAGCTACATGGACAGTCATATGATGCAGCATCCCTTGCAAAAAACGTTCTCAAACACTTTGCCATCTCCAAAGCACCACAGGTAAAGAAGCCTGCAGTGGGAAAACCTGCAAAGCTTGGATATAATAATGCACGTGGTCCCCCAGAGCTTCAGAATGGCAAATTCTGCAAATTCTCTTGTGTTGTGTTGTTCTGCAATGGAACGTCTGCCTTTCTGTTTCAGGCAAAGAACAGTCATCGCAAGAGCTAAGCATGCTGCCGATTCCTGTGCCTACGCTGCCCGGTTTTACAAAAGAGTCCAGCTCTTCCAAGCACAGCGAGCACCACCACCACCACAAGAAGAAGAAGAAGAAACACAAGCACAAACACAAGCACAAGCACAAGCACGACACCAAAGAGAAAGAGAAAGAGCCTTTCACCTTCTCCAACAGCCCTGCCAGCGGACGTTCCATTCGCTCACCATCCCTGTCAGACTGAAGCAAGCCACTCCAGAGTTGACAGAGCATATGGAAGCAGTGTGCATGCTGCCGTTGCTTTATGATTAAGCGCATGTCACTGCGGTGGCTCAGAAGGCATGTTCAGATCGAAATCCCGTGGTATCTGTTGTCCAACCGCAACCATGCGTGAACCCCTTGATCGTTCACCGTGCACCTACCTTACAATACATTTGCAAAGAGAGAAGCAACTCATTTCAGATGCAAATGTCACCTGTCCACAGCCCGGCAGTGGCTATCCGTGTATCTTGCCAGAACGAACTATATTTCAAACATTTGATAGCTGTCGTGAAGTGAAGTGTGTGTGTTAAACATAAGCTGACTGCCAAACTTGGAAAAGCTGGGGTTCACTGTACAGTGTTCTATAACATAATGTAAGACTTCCTGAGGCTTTTGTACAATCTCTTTTCCACATATTTAACCATCGCTTTGTGTGTTGTTGTTTTTTAAAGCCTAGAATGTTGCATACTCAGTTAAAAGCTTCATTTTTTTTTAAAGATGTCTGGCATTTTTGAAACACGTTTGAGCAGAGCATTCAGCAATCCTTTTCCTTAACTGTTCATCACAAGGGGGAAATTGCCACTGTGTACACATGTCACTGTGCCCTCTAATCAGAATCAGAATTGTGTATAATGAAGTTCGTGCAAAAGCAAATCCTTAAAAAGTGGGAAAGGATACTTTTCCCCCATAGAATCTCAATTAGAAACACTCCTCGGGGTGAAATAGTTGCTACTAAACTTCTTGAACTCTTCTGATTTCTAGTAAATTTGTTTAGAAACTCAGTTTTTTTTTTTTAAAGAAGAAGTATTTTTAAATGTACAGTGAGTGAACTCAAACATGAAACTGTGACAGGCTGCTTTATTACATAAAACAATAATATCCAAGTATTTCATTGCTGAGCTTAATTATGTGAAATGGGACTGCTTTTTAAAAACATTTTTATTTAATTTCTATGTTTTGTTGGTGCTTCCCTTCTTCCCCCAGTTTCCTACAATATTTTGAGTTGTTTCCCCTATCAGTCTTTAGGTTAAGATTCCTTTAAAAAGACAACAACAAATTGTGTGCACAGATACTTTCAGTTACTTAGCTTATTGATAGTGGAAAGAGACAATTCTGATCCGTGAGAAGATACTTAATGAGAGGGACCCAATAAGGATTTTTTTTTTTTAAAGAGAAGGTAATTAGTTAATAAAAAATGCTTTTATACAATCTGCTGTTGAGTATCGCATATTCTTCCTGTGTATAATAATCAGCATAAAACAAGAGGCAATCTATCCTATGCCCCTGTCAAAATGGGGGGCATAGGAGGCACACAACCACCTCAGTGAGGACTGAGCATGCTCAGTGAGCATAAGAAGTTGTTGGGGACCAAATGGGAGAAGGGAAGAACTGGGTCCTTGTACAGAAGCACTGCAAACTGCAGGATTTTGTTACAGGGCCCCACTAAATGAAACATTAAAAGGGAAGGTCATCTTCCATCCCAGCCTGCTCTGGAGGGTAGGACTCGAACCATTGGCTTCAAGTCACAAGAAAGGAGATTCTGACTAAGCATTCGGGAAACTTCCTGACAGTAAGAGCTGTTCAGCAGTGGAACGGGCTCCTACGAGAAGTGGTGAACTCTCCTTCTTTGGAAGTTTTTGAGCAGAAGTTGGATGGCCATCTGTCCAGGATGCTTTAGTTGAAATCCCTGCATTCTGTGATCCGGAGGGCACAATGTAGGCCACCGCGATGTAATGCTTGGGCACGCTCATATGACGGAATGGGGGCAGCCCTGGTCTAAAGCTGTTTAGCACTTTTAAAAGCCGGAAACAAACTGGAAACTGCAAATGTAGTGCGGACAGACCTTTGTCCTGGAGACATTTATTGCAGTTTATGCGCTTATGATTTATTGCTCCCTATATCTTAGTAGTTCCTTTCCCCCCGAATGGACTGTAGTCTCTTGTCTCTCTCTTGAGGCATGTTTATTTGCTTCTCTGGGAGTCCCTGAGCCAAACTGTGTTAGAATGACAGCCAAACCCCCCCTTCACCCCTCTTATTTATTGTTTCACGTTCTTCAGTGTGTGTGGCTCGGATTAAGCGAAACCAAAGACTCCCAAATGCTGTAGCCTTCCGTCAAGCAACTCCCCATGAGGAAAGGTTACAACATCCAGGGCTTTTAAGTTTTTTTTTTGGGGGGGGGGGAGGCGAGTAAGAGAATGTTGCAGAGGTAAAAAAAAAAAATTGCACAGTGTGGAGAAATAGAAGAAGATCTTTTCCTTCTATCGTATTACAAAACCCCAATGACTCCATCCAATGAAAGTGAATAATGGGAAATTCAGGACGGACATATTCATTACATGACATGTACTACCACTATACAGTGGTACCTCTGGATACGCACACCTCCGGTTGTGTATCCTTCAGGACGCGAACGTGGCAAACCCAGAAGTATTTTTCCAGGTTTTGTCGCATGCGCCGAAGCGGTCCCTCCGGTTGTGGAAACCTTGGGATCCAGCTGGAGCTCCGGAACAGATCCCGTCCACAATCGGAGGTACTGTACCGCTGTGTGTGTGTATGTGTGTGTTATGCAATACACACTCTCATGATAATCCAAATATTAGTAAAAATACCGTGCAATGCAGCACAAATCATCATATAAAGCTTTACATTTTCCTGTACTATCTTAATGCAAAACCTTTAACATTAGTTGTATTTCATATCCTCAGTTACAGGTGGGTAGCCGTGTTGGTCTGCCATAGTCAAAACAAAATAGAAAATTCTTTCCAGTAGCACCTTAGAGACCAACTGAGTTTGTTCTTGGTATGAGCTTTCGTGTATCTGAAGAAGTGTGCATGCACACGAAAGCTCATACCAAGAACAAACTCAGTTGGTCTCTAAGGTGCTACTGGAAAGAATTTTCTATTTTGTTTCATATCCTCAAATATGTAAGTTGGTTGTCACCTGCATTTTCAGCTGAATTTGGGGGAATCGCTTGAAGCATCGGTTGTGTTGAGCTATTTCAATTGCTTTTGTTTGATTTGCTCACTGCAAACAGCTGAAAAGTCTGTAAATTTTGATAATGAAACCTGGTTTGCAAAGGGGGGGTTGAATGATTTCGATTGATATTTAACATATGCGTACAGTTGCAATCTGTTTTTCTTAGCTAAATCTACGCATCGCCTTTAAAAACCTCAGTATCAAATATTTAAATGTCTGCTCATAAACACCACCACAGTATTTGCTGCCATGATGGGATTAGATATATTCATGGAAGATAAAGGTTAGAAAATGGACATACGAAGGACATTTGACAAGAGGCGATTCATACAGATGGAATAAAGCTGCTGGTATGGAGAGCCTGCGATTTCAAAAGACCAAGGGGACAACCACCCATCGCATGGTGGCTGGACGATCCAAAACTAACAGCAGAGCTTATGTGAATGCAAGAAGTAAACATCATAGAAAGATGGAGAAAACTTGAAGAGGCGTATAATATGTGGTATATCCAAAGAGGGTTGTGGGACACTGCAGAAGGAGAGGAGGATGAGGATCAATAAGGCCATAAATGTCTACTAGTTACGATGCCTATGTACTCCCTCCAGTATCCTAGGCATTATGTTCATCTGAGTGTCAGAAAAGGAACTGTGTACACAGTGCTTTTTTGTTTTAGGGGGGGGGGGAGAACGGGGCCAGTACTCCCCATGAAGCTTTTACAATAAATGCCACACTTTTTAACATTTGGAAGAAAAAGAAAAGGTGCTGGTACTCAGTACCCTTGAGTGCCCCCAGGAAAAAGAAGCACTGCAGTGAACAACTTTTATGCCACTAAATTAGCAACTGGGAAACTTTCACAACACATTTTCGGTCCTATTTCTTCATTCTGCCTCTAAACATTTGATGAAGCATTTAGTCAATGTGCAACAGGAAACATTTGGCAAAATAATTTATAAGATGGAAAAGCAGAGGTATTTTTTTTTAATGGCACTTTCTTTTTCCTAAGAGTTTCTGACTTTTTTATATATAAAAAAAGAGGCCAGAAAATGTTTGTTGATGTATGAAGTTTTCCTGTTCGTCCTAATGCTGCACCTTTGACCTGTTCTTCCTGTTCCGGGTCCATTTCCTGATAAGCAATGTGGGAAACAATCTGCTGCGTATTTTGGGAGCCTAGCTGACAGAACAATAATGTCACGGGTAGAAAAACAGCCAGCAAGTGAAACTCCTTTAGTTCACTCGAGGCAACACTTTCTGTGGACTTTGCAGTGCAACAACAACCCCCATGATAAGAACATCACAAGGCTTCACATTTATTTTATTTTATTTTGGTGTTCATCTCTCAGCACCAACTCTGACCCTGCTAACCCCTAACCCTAAAAGTCACCCTTTGCAGCATTCACACATCACAAACGCTATCTATAACAAACACACCGCAGGGTGCAAATTCATTCCCTCTGTTTCTAATGTTCAGGCTGTGGGTGCAGATTGGGGCCATGGTTCAGTGGCAGAGCATCTGCTTTGCATGCAGAAGGCATGAAGTTCAATACGCAACATCTCCAGGTAGGGAGACCCCTGCCTGAAACCCTGGACAGCCACTGCACGTTAGTGCAGACGATATGGGGCTACATGGACCAAGAGTTTGACTCAGTATAAAGAAGCTTCCCCGTGTGGCGATGTCATGTAGCCAAAACAAAACCATTCATGCACAAGGAGGAGATATCAGCAGGCTTGGCGGGAACCCTAATTTTTATGTTTTGCAGAAACACACACAAAAATATTTAGCAAATCCTAAGGGAGGGGAAACCCAAAAATAGCTCCATGAGGAAGCCCACAAGCTTTGACACGAGTACCATAGCGCTCTCCTCACTGGTATTCAGAGGCAAACTACCTCCAGCAATGGATGCAGTAAAAAGCTACCACAGCTGTCATTGATGGCCGTATCCTCTCAGCAGTAGCGGACTTGGGCACTATGGTACCCAGTGCAAGGCCAAAAAATTGCCCCCCCCCAAGCCTTCATGCTGCTTTCCCAAAGGCGGAAGGAGGTGCCCGGCTTTGGGAAGGAGGCACGAGGGTTATGGCTGGGTCCTAGAGCCAAAGCTGGGAAAACGCTAACAAGGTTTGGGGAAGGAAGCGGGAGGACTCACGCTTCCTTCCCAAAGCATGCATACCCACTTGCACAAACCCTAAATCTGCCCCTGCTCTCAGCCACATGCCATTTTTGTGTGAACATTGTGCCCAACTGGGTAACCGCATCTAAATGTGCATGGAAATTGCTGATACGATCTTTAGCCCATGCTGTGTCCATTTTGGCCCTGAGTGATTCTATGTCGCTAGGCCACCTGGAAGATTTGTTCTCCAGTCCAGCATCCTTGAGGTTAGCTGCTGTGAACTTTGCCTGAGGCGAAATCTAGTGGCAACTTTACAGTTGAGGGCAATCTCTGCCCTGCCCTGCCCTGAGGACTGTTACTAATCTTATTTTTTAAAACACGGCTGGCTTCCCTGAGAATTTTTACCTCAGGACAACTCCTGTGAATTTGGCTTGAAGTGGAATTTTGGTCTCAACTCTAGTTTCGATGGTTACCCATCCAAAACATCCCCCCCTCTCTCCCCCTCTCATAATCTTCCTAACTCTCCAGGAGCTGAGCACCACATACTGTACAACTTGACAAAGAGATGCAAGTGGGGATTTAAAAGGAGTAATAAAATAAACTGAGGAGACACATATGCTGAGAGGAAGGAAGCCCACAAGGTCCTTTGTGATTTCACTTGCTAGGAAAGTGTTTGGGAACCTTTTGTGCCACTGGTCTGACCCTTGAGGTGTCCCAGCAAGTGTCCAATTCCTGTTTTGTTTACTTTTACCGTGACTTGTCAACTGGATGTGCAAATGCTCATGAAAGCCCTCACATGTTTGTTTTACAGAGTCTAAGAAAGTTTGCCATCTCCCTTCCATTGCATTTCCACCGTGTCTAGAATATCACGGTAAGTTCAGTAAGCCCACAACTTAAGCACATTTGACTTGTGTGCATTCAGCTTTACATGCATGGCAAAAAGGGGGGGGGAATAGAAAGGGGTGGGGATTCTGGGAGCAATGACTTTGGCAACTGCACATGCCATTGAACCCAATGTGTTTTGACTATACACAATTTTGGCTTTAGATGCAATCCCCATAGGCTGCAGGCTTACTGTAACCAAGGTACACTTTTTCTGTTTCATAGCATAGCACATGTTAGGACCAGGGCTGTGTACATATTGTACATTTAAAGTGCATGACTTGCCCCCAAACGATGTTGGGTGGAGGGTGAGATTGTTAAAGGTGCTGGGATTTCTAGCTTTGTGAGGAGTGTACTACAGTTCCCCAGGCGTCTTCAGGGAAAGCAATGTGTTTTAAATGCGTTTTAAATGTGTGCTGTGTGTATAGCAATCCAGGTTTAAAATGTGCATATGTTTTCCTTGAAATTCTGCTAGGACAGCATTTAAAAAAAATAAATCACCAGTCATTTCTTTGCCTTAAGGGAACAATTGTAAAAGAAAGCAAGTTGGGTAATGCTTTTATTAAGACCAACCAAAAAGTCACAAAAGTTGGCAAGTTTTCAGGGTCTCCAGAACTCTTCTTCAGGCAAAGATGTTTCACAAAGCAGGAGGTGGCAGAATGAGGGGGGGGGACAGCAAAAAGGTAGAAAATTTGTTGTCGTTCAGTCGTGTCTGACTCTTCGTGACCCCATGGACCAGAGCACGCCAGGCACGCCTATCCTTCACTGCCTCCCGCAGTTTGGCCAAACTCATGTTAGTAGCTTCGAGAACACTGTCCAACCATCTCATCCTCTGTCGTCCCCTTCTCCTTGTGCCCTCCATCTTTCCCAACATCAGGGTCTTTTCCAGGGAGTCTTCTCTTCTCATGAGGTGGCCAAAGTACTGGAGCCTCAACTTCAGGATCTGTCCTTCCAGTGAGCACTCAGGGCTGATTTCCTTGAGAATGGATAGGTTTGATCTTCTTGCAGTCCATGGGACTCTCAAGAGTCTCCTCCAGCACCATAATTCAAAAGCATCAATTCTTCAGCGATCAGCCTTCTTGATGGTCCAGCTCTCACTTCCGTACATTACTACTGGGAAAACCATAGCTTTAACTATACGGACCTTTGTCGGCAAGGTGATGTCTTTGCTTTTTAAGATGCTGTCTAGGTTTGTCATTGCTTTTCTCCCAAGAAGCAGAAGAAGAAAATTTAGGGTAGCTGTTAAAGTCACTAGGTCTAAGGTGGAAATTTCAGTTGAAAGCTCACATCCACACCAAATATTTAAAGCACTCTTATGCCACTTTAATAGATCTGATCTCCACCTTTCTCCAACATTCTGGGAACCACAGTTTGTTAAGGGTGCCAAGAGACTCTTAACAAACAACAGTTCCCAGGATTCTTTCCGCAAAATCATGACTGTGAAAGTGGCCTTACTTGGAATAGTATTTGCTGGTTTGGAGGAGGGGACCACTCGCACTCTCCAGTGGAAGCAAGTTTATTTACGCCAGTGTTCCTCAACCTTATGCTCCCATGTATTGTGCGGATGCGACCCACGTCTGTGCCAGCAGAGACCCAGTTTCTGAGATACCAGGTTACTCTAGGCTGTCCACTTTCACATAACCTAAATAAGAGGGAAACCAGTGGCGAAAATAAGAAGGAGAAGGCAATTCATGATTAAAGCAGGCAGGAGAAATTCCTCTGTGGATGTGTCCACTTCATCTTGGGCCTATTCAACCAACCTTCGCCAACAGAAGTCTAGTCGTGTGGCTACATCTTGGCTCTATATTTCCTTTGTGTCCTCCCCCCCTCAGCTGTTCTCGGACATGGAAAGATGGCAATTACTGTTGTCACACAGCAGTTACAAATGTTCCTTTAATGCTGGCTTCACCGCTCCCGATAACATGCAACCTTGGAGTTTGTGACGTTGCTGTTTTGGCACCGTTCTTCCATGCGAAAGCTCAAGTTGACTGTTTTGTTTACAGGGTCCCCTAGCTACGGTTCCGAGGCAAGGAAGGGCATTATCTCCTTCAGGAAACTTGTACACAATGTCCAAGAATGAGAATTTGTGGCAAAGCTTGGTCTTGTGTTTGCTCAAGCCTGCAACTGATTGCGAATTGCTGGGGGGGGGGAACGACCACAAATGGGGACGGGTGGGGGTGGGTGCTGGGTGGGGGTGGCGGCAGTGCTTGGAAAGGTGCCACTGAGCTAAAGGTTTTGACTTAGCATTGGAGATAAGGGTTGATGTTTTGACTGGGAGCCCCCCTTCTGAATCTAGGGGTATAATATGGATTAGTGGATGAGAGTGGGGAAAGATTAGATAAAAGTAGAAGTGGATTTGGATGCATTGGGCATCCCGGAGCTTATCAGATCCCAGTACTATTCCACGCTCTCAGAGATGCTGTGGACTGACTCTGACTCTTCTGACCCGCTCCCTGACCTAGAACATCGAGGGTGAAACTCTGCACAATATTACGGCACACCAAGCTCCAGGATGCCTTGGACGATTCCCAGATTGCTCCTATTTATTGATTTGCGGCATTTGTGGACTGCCCCAAAACACAAGGTTCCCTTAGCAGCTTAAAATAAACCAAGTAAAGCAATTTGTACCTGGTATGAATGTAAGAAGAGCCCTGCTGAATTCGGCCAAAGGACCATCTGTTCCAGCATCTTTTTCTCACAGTGGACAACCAGCAGATGCCCGTAGGAACTCTCATCTTTATGCTTTATTTTGAAAGTTGTTTTGAAAAAAAAAAGAACAACAACAACAGCAATCTATATACAGGTAACTTCGCATTAACGTGGTGTTTACATTCCGAGGCACCAAGCATTTAAGTGAAATTTCGTATATTGGGAACACCATTGAAAAAGCTTGCAAACACCCTCTAAACCTCTGGGAACCCTTGAAAAACCAGCAGCACTTACAAGATCTGCCCACAATCACTCTCTCCAAACCTCCTTGCTCAAAGTCTAACTCTTCATTGGCCTCAAAGGTCAATGCAAGGGCTCCTGGGACTGCACTTTGCAATGGCTCATGGGATTGCTAGACGCTGTTTTCATGCCATTTTTGTCATTTCCACACACTTTCAGGGTTGTTTTTTTGTCTCTTCCCGTGCCACTTCCAGGTTTGCACCAATGTGCGCGCACCTTGAACATGTGTAAATGGGGAGTTGCCTGTATATAAAAACCGCTGGCGCCCATGCCGCTCCCGGGAGCACTGGAAGGGCGCGCAGAGCCCCGCGCCACTCCAGCGCCATGCCACTAGTTCCCCCCCTTCCTGAAACCAAGGCGATTTTGAGGGTGAGCGGGAAAGGTGGTTTGAGGCGGATCCTGCCAAGGCGAGGCGGCCGTGCTGAGCTTTCAGCTGCCCGAGCAGCCAGCCAGGGAGGTCAGCTCGCCGTTTTCTGGTTTCGCCCCGCTTTTTGGGTGTGTGCTAGATCTTGCCCACTGCGCCTTACGAGAAGGCTGTTTACCAATGGGGGAAAGGGGGGGGAGCTGCACCTGACGAGCTGCTGCCTGCTTTGCAGCAGATGAAGATGCAGGAGCACAGTGAAGGGTCCATGAATGAAAATGGAAGTCCCAAGCTGGGGGGGGGCACTGGAGGGATCGTTGAACCACGGCGCGGGATAGGCTTAAGACGGCCCTGCAGGCGAGTGAGCTGTGGTTGTGGCAAACCGTTCTTCGAAGTGCCTCACCTCTCCTTTAAAATGTTTGGGTGAGCTGTGAGGGGAGGTTGCGACTGACCGGGAATGCAGTCAATAGCAACTGGTGGCAGCAGGTTTCCAAATGATATGAGATTTGTCCTTGGTGCAAAGCTCATTGCTCATTGAAAGTTTGGTCCTTGTGGAAAAGGGCTCACTGAACAGGAACAATCCATAAAAATTACATACTTGGTTCTTTAGTAGTATTTAAGATGCCAGTTGTGACCTGTGATTACCGGCCTATATTACAGAGCCTTTAATACCTGAACAGAACAAGAATCACCACAGAGGGCTTGCTGCCAATAACGTTTGAAGGGGAGCACTCACATGGGTAGGGCAAACTGATGTAATCCCTTCTCGTGTCAGCGTTGCCCTGTCAGCATTACTAGACCAGTATTTTTTTTAAAAAAATCTTTATCTGTTTATTTAAAGCACTCGTTACCTGCTCCTCATTATTTCAAATAATCCGAGAGAGGGATACACAACGACTGCAAAATACAATTTCACCAACAGCAAATCGTGCTGCAGCCCCAGCATTAATGCTCAGCAAATATACAGGAGAAAGCCATAGTGCCCAGGCCAGCTGGGTAATAGATATATGGCTCCTATCAATGAAACGGTCTCAAAACACATCAGACCATTGGTCTGCCTGAGATCAGTATTATCTGACTATCTCTCCAAACTGTTTCGCAGAGATCTTTCCTACCTCCGCTGTTTTGTTTTGTTTACCAATAAATCCCTTGGAAAATGTAGGAAATTGCTGAGTTCACACTCAGAGTGCAGTAACAAAAGCTCCTCCTCCTTCTCCCCACGCCCCTTGAAAGTGCACTCGACGAAGCTGTGCCAAAAAATCTAAATTATAGATGCAGCTCAAAAGCATACATTCTGATTGCGGGATGCGACACAAGGCCGACCCTCTCAAATACCATCTCAGAGTAAACTTTTCTGCTAATTGAACCTTTGGGCTTCAGTGGGCACCACAGTACCGCTGTCCAGTTCAAGCCACATTCATCCAAGGCAGCAATTGCCAAATGACGGGTTGCAACTATCAGTTGAGTCACAGGAGGCTGGCAGTGTTGGCAAGTTGGCTGGGGATACTTGGCTGTCCTCCAGGAGGGATTTCAGAGGTTGACTGTGCATACATGGAAAAGCAAATCTCCTGCATTTCAGTAAGCACCTCCACCTCCCAGTGTCCGAGGGGACAGAACATTAGAGGGGGCCTTGCTTGGGAAACCAGGGATGGAAATAATTGATCGATGTTGGCAGGACCCACCTCAGGGGTCAACACTTCTGGGCCCCAACCAAGGTTGTTACAGCAATCAGCGGTTGACTACCAGCCCAGGAACCTTCAGTAATGCTGGAGGAGATATTGTCAAGGAGCTGTCAAAGAGCCAGGTCAACCACAGGGCAGAAACACACACACAGGAGGCATGGAATGCAATTAGCTCTTTATTAACAGAAAATAACCACACAGCAGATTCTGTCAGTTTGTCTTAATATAGCTGAGACATTTGTTGCTGAAACAGACCCTTTCATTCTGGATCCCTCCCAAGCGGACGAAGACTGTGTTGAAGGAGTGAGCTCCTCCTCTGGGCCTGTCTGGCCTGTTGTTCAGAAATGTGCAGGACTCTCCTCAAGTGGGGTGTCAGAGGGGAGGAGAGTCAGCAGGACTGGGACTTGTCTGCACTCACACCGTGGCTATTGGCCTGCAACTCTGTTCTCAAAGGCCCTCCTTCTCCTGGTGCCCCTTGATCGCTTCTAGCAGTTCCCAGCTCATCCCTTCTTCAGAATAGTCTTCAGTTTCCCACCACCAGGTGCCAGGCTTTAAGGTGTCATCTTCTGAGCCCTCCCTGAGGGGCTCTTGGGCTGGTGGCTCCCACCACTCTTCCTCATCCAGCCAGTCCCTGACAGATACCCTCAGGGAGTAGGGTTCCAGTTGCAGTAGATGCATGTGTCCACTCACCAATCAGGACCGGGTTACAGAGGCAGCACACTCCAAACAAACCAGGGCCAAGCACAGAGAATCCATCTATGTCCCAATGTGATCCCAAAGCAGTCAGGCAACTGTCCAAGGTCAATATTGCAGGGAGTTCAAGCAAGGTACAACACAGCAAGGCAGGGAGAGTAGCACCAGGAACTAGGAGCCAGGGACCTGAAGAAAGAAGAAGAAGAAGAAGAAGAAGAAGAAGAAGAAGAAGAAGAAGAGTTTGGATTTGATATCCTGCTTTATCACTACCCGAAGGAGTCTCAAAGCGGCTAACATTCTCCTTTCCCTTCCTCCCCCACAACAAACACTCTGTGAGGTGAGTGGGGCTGAGAGACTTCAGAGAAGTGTGACTAGCCCAAGGTCACCCAGCAGCTGCATGTGGAGGAGTGGGAGATGCGAACCCGGTTCACCAGATTATGAGTCTACTGCTCTTAACCACTACACCACACTGGCTCTCACCTGCATTGTTTCCAACATCTAGGAGACACAAGTGGGAGGGAGACCTAAACCACAACCTAACCACAGCTGCTGGCACTGAGGAAGTAGAAGGGATTGGTTACTCATAAGTAGGGATAGGGAAGAACTTGAATTCAGGTCGCATTTTTAAAAGTGGATCTACCAAATTTGCACTTTCTGAAACAATATGCAAACTGAAACTCAGCCATCCTTCAAAATTTGCCCTTCTCTGAATTTTGTACTGCAGTGCACATGTTAGGGCACACTGTGCAATTACACACACACACACACACACACACACACACAAAAGTATTATATCACAAGGCTGTTTGTCAGTATGCTTTTTATTATGTTTTTATCATTGATGTTCTGTAATGTGTTTTTAATGTTGTCTACCTCCCTGGGATCTTTGGATAAACGGTCTTGCTGTTGCGATAGTAGCAGAACAGTTTCCTACCAGGAGGGATGATCCAAAAACTCTATAAGATGAGGTTGTTTGTTTATATAGTGCCATCAGTCCACATGGCATTTTAACAAAGTAAGTGGGGCAAAAGGAGATAGATGCCCCAATACGTTTACAGTATAAATTCCTGTAGTAAGGAAGACCATGAAAGTAGGGAAAGAATGGAAGCGCAGAGAGAGATTGGATATGTGCAATTGCAGTTAAAAGTATTTACAATTTCATTCCTGGGATGGGACAAAGTCAAAAAGTGTTACACCAAAGGCTTTGCGGGTAAGATCAGTTTCAAGGAAGGATTTGTTTACTGTAAAATGAGCGGCTGTGCAATTTTGGCACACCGAGGACATGTTTATGGCTGGATTTAACAACATAATATGAATATATTCGAACGATGATTCACACTGGAAGATCGAATATGGAATTGTTCCATAACACTGGAAGAATACGCATTGACTGTAAGACACAGGCTTGGTTTACTCCACTACTTTGGGAAGTAAGGCCCCCTTCTGATATCTTGCTGCCTGAGGCAAAGGAGAAGATACATACCAAGCATAGGGCCTTCTCAGTAGTGGCCCTGTGGAATGCCCTCCCATCAGAGGTCAAGGGAATAAACAACTACCTGACATTCAGAAAATACCTGAAGGCAGCCCTGTTTAGGGAAGTTTTTAATCTGTGATATTTTAAATGTATTTTAATATTTGATGGAAGCCGCCCAGAGTGGCTGGGGAGACCCAGCCAGATGGGCGGGGTACAAATAATAAATTATTATTATTATATACAAAATATAATCACAACCTCCTACAGAATCTAACTAGACTGGCAATTGAATTTTATTTCGACACTGGTGATGGAGAAACCATTTCCACCTCACCTGAGACAGTAGGCTAGCTTAGGAGATGCAGAGCAGACTAACTTAGGGGAGTTACAGGTGGGTAGCCGTGTTGGTCTGCCATAGTCGAAACAAAATAGAAAATTATTTCCAGTAGCACCTTAGAGACCAACTGAAGAAGTGTGCATGCACACGAAAGCTCATACCAAGAACAAACTCAGTTGGTCTCTAAGGTGCTACTGGAAAGAATTTTCTATTTTGTTTTAACTTAGGGGAATTATGGCAAGTGGCCTGTCACCTCTCACCACCTGCCGCCTGAGGCAGATGCTTCACTCTGCCAAATGGTAGGACCAGAATTAAATATTCAAGAGGCAGAAGGCATTTCCAAAATCATAAGCATAAACATTGGGGGGGAGGGGCAAAAGCAATGAGGTGATTCTTTTATGTGAAAACTGTCCAGTGCAATATGGCCAATTAACAAAACGAATGGCAACTTTCAATCGCCAGCTTGAGGCTTGACTCTCTGTTTGCTCTTCGTGGTTTTGCAGACCACAACTACTATATTCCCAAGTCTGTATAAGGCTTCCTAATAAACAGTTGGATTCAGGTTACAATATTGCTGCAGGTCCCTTCCAGCTCTAAAAATTATTATTATTATTACTAAAAATAATAATTCTACTTGTATGCTGGCAATCTGACTGGGTTTTCCCAGCCACCCTGGGCAGCCCCCGTGTTAAAAACACGATAAAACTTTGAACATTAAAAACTTCCCTAAACAGGGCTGCCTTCAGATGTCTTCTAAATGATTCTATAGCCCCATTCAGGCATCCTAGGTGCCTCAAAAGGAGAGGATGAGCATCCTAGCTGCACCCGGTGTTGCCAGCCTTTTCACACTTCACAAATTGAAGGGATAACTTGGGCCCCATCTGCACTATAGAATTAAAGCAGGATCATACCACTTTATGGCTTCCCCCAAAGCATCTCGCAGTATGCTAAGAGTGCTGGGAGATGTTAGGAGACACCCCCCCCCATTCCCTTAACAGAACTACAATTTCCAGAGCTTCCCAGGAAGAGGGAAGATTGGCTGTTAAACGATTTCTGCGGAAAGACATCCATACCACTCATATTTCACATGTAAGCAGTTTTCAGGAAGAAACTGTGATCTTGTGATGCCTTCTCCAAAAATGCAGCTCTGAGTATATTTTGCTCTGCTTCTCAAAATATCACAATGAGTTGGTGACTCATAAATAAAAACAAGATAAGGCAGGGGTTGGAATTTAGTTCCATGTTTAACTCACAAGTCCCTGGAAAACCGGCAGCCACCGTGTGCTGAAACTGGGTACAAATGTGATGTTAATTCAGCTTTCATGTTTTTTTCCTTTTTAAGATAGCAAGTTTCTAGCTCTCATGTTTGCAAAGGTAGTAGTGCCTGTTGAAACCTCAGCAGCCAGAGAGGCATGGATGAACGAGGTTTCCAGGGATCGGGAATGGCGTGGGGCTTCGATGCCATACATGGCTGCTTGCCTCTATCCATGGCTGCCAAACAAACCCCTTCCATTTGCCTAATTTATGCAGGTTGCAGAATTCCAGCTTCTCTGCAGAACCCGGATTGTGCAGAATTGGTTTCTTTGGGGAAGGAAGGGTGGGATGTAAATTTAATTAATCTATCTCTCTATCGGTTATGCAGCTAGAAGAAAGCGGTGCCTCTGAAACATCACAGAAGCACAACAAAACGTTTACTGAGCCTAGTCTGCCTCTAAGGTTAACTTCACACACACTTTTAGTTTCTGCCTGGTACTTGCAAGAGGCAAATGCAATGGAGCATCTCCTCTCATACTCCCCCCCTTTTCTATACAGGTCCAGCTCCTGTGCTTTTAAGAACAGCTTGGCAGACAGAAAGCCAGGTGGTAAGGGGGTAGGGAAAAATTCATCTCTGCACCAGCAAAAAGCACCACCTGCTTATTTTCTGCAGGTGCAGGTCAGACTGCTACTAAGGCACAGGGGCAGGTGCCTGTTATAAAACGCTTGCAATCCTAGGGGCATTATCATATCTGCCTCATCACATTTCTGTGTGCATAGGGTTGTAGCCTTAAGCCTTACCTGGTAGTAAATACCACTGAACAGAGTGCAACTTAACTTGAAGAGTGCACACCCTACGTTTAAACCAGGTCGCCTGCTGCGAAAATGCTGGGAACTGTAGTTAACCCTCACCGTGCTACAGTTCCCCAGTGTTTTGTTTTTTGTTTTTGCAGGGTGGGGATGATCTAAATGTATGGTGTGTGCGTAGCCTGAGTAAACATGCATAGGATCGTGCTGTTCAGGTACTTTTGGTTCCCTACAGGGAGGGTCTGCTGTAAAGCAGTCTTTGCATTTTTCAGTCTGGGCTGTTGATAAGTTGAGGACATTTTACCAAAAAGAGAGAGGCTTTGAGCAATTCTACCAAAGGTCATCCCATGAAACTATTCCAGTGGAATCCGGCTAGCTATGCATTGTTACCTCTGGATAGGAGACCCTCCCTTGAATGTGTTGCTGGTGGCGGTCAAACTCATTAAACTTGCCTAGCCAGCTTATGCTTTTAAAAGCCGGTCTCCGTAGGGGGTGGGAAGCGATGGCACTTTTTTTTTCACAGAGTCATTTCAGGGAAAGGTTGTGTGTGGTGTGGGTCTGGGGAGAGCGAGTGAATCAATCCTGGAAGCAGCTCCTTTGTTTGAAAGACATCTTCCCATTGAACCATTGTCCTTCGGGGACAGCTGGCACCCTGAGTTCATCTGCACCGGACCGATCTCAAACGCAAACGATACACTGGACAAAACAACACAAGCCAGAGGCAGGGTGGCCGCATCCCACACGAGGAGAGGGAAAGCTTTCGGAGTCCACCAGAAAGAGAAAATAGGGCTGAGCAGCCTTTTGTTCAACTCATGGATAAGAAAAGCAAACTGGTAAGACACATGTACATATGTCTTTTTGCCTTTCCCACCCACTGTTCTGTTTTTCGTTTAATTGCTACACCATGGATATGCGATGCTGGGGGGGGGGAGAGAAGGGATCTTGCCTGTTTTACTGCTTTGAAGCTGCACTCTTATTACACCCCTACTTGGGGATTTTACTTTTGAGGAAATGTTAGGGGGCTTGCAAGCAGACCTCTGCATAGGCAGAAATGTGTTTAGGCTAAGAGGCAAGGCAGGAAGCATTTACAATTGCGGGGATTGCTTATTGCATCACGAACATGTGGAGAATTTAAGGCAAGCCACATCTTAATTGTAGCATAGTATTAAGAACAGTAGTTCGGAAAAGCATTCCACGTTGGGTACAGTGAATGTCGCAAGCCTAAGCAGGCTTACTAGGGACGGAGTCCAAACTATTGGAGAGAAATTAATCTTTTCCGAGTTGATTGTGAATTTTAGATTTATGCCACTGGCTTCGAAACAACTTTCTTGCAGAGCAAAAAGAATTTGGAGGCATTGTTCTGGAGTGAAATTGCTTTAAAGGTGTTCGGCCTATACCTGCTATGTCTGATGTTTGAGGGTTTAATTTGTACAAGCGCTGGGTCTGTGATCCCTTGTAGTTAAGCTTCATTTATCAGAGAAATGTGTGTGGACTTCCTTCCCAAAGTGATAATGCCTTCAAACAGCAGTTAAGCCTCTTTCCAGCTGCTTACAAAATAGGAGCTGCTGTTTAGAGCAGCAGGGTGATTAAAAAAAATACCTTGCAGATCATTGCATGTATTTCCTAATGAGATCTTTTATGGAGATGGTATCTTGGGCTGGCTAGCTTTGTAAAAAAAACGATACCCAAACCTACCCTAGATTGCCAGGAAGCACAATAATCCTTATTTTAAAGTTTTTTTTTCATATAGGTACCCACGTAGGGAGAATCTAACTGTCACCATTTGCTTCTGTCCTTAAATTGTAGTTTCTTGCCAACACACTGCTTAAGTAATTAGCAATGGTGGTTTGTGTCCCCTCCTTTCTTTACAAGAGAAGACCAAGGATAGCTTCAGAAGTTATTTATAAAAAAAAAACAACACACGAGATGCTGATAAAGCCAGTGGTAGAAAATAGAAAAAGAGAGATTTTTTTTTTTAAAGGGTAGAAAAGAAGTTAAAAGATAAAAATAGAAAAAATAAGATTCAGAAAACAAATAACTTCTGGTTCTTCATTTGTCCACTTTTTTAAAAAAATAAATCACTTCATTCAGTCCAATACAACACCCAACAAAGGTGCTTTCTGTAAAGAAATATTATCTCCAATCCTCAAATTCAGATACCATTATTTCCATTTCTTTTCACGCAAAAAGTCTATGAGAGGTTTCCAATCTTTAACAAATGTTAGCTGTGGCTCTTCTCTGATTTAAACATGTCAGTTTCGCCATCTCAGTGAAGTCCCCGCAGAGTTCTTAACCGCCCATTTTCATGGCCCATCACTGGGTGTAGCGCCGGCCCACCCATGAGGCAAGTTGAGGCAGTTGCCTCAGGGGGCAGATCTGGGCCTAAGGAGCACACTGCTCACTGCCGCCTCCTCCTCCTCCTTTGCTGTGGGCGGTGGCAGCGGTGGCATGGCTTTGGCAGGGCAAGCTTGTGGCGATGGATGATTGGGCAGGAGGCAGCAGCAAGGCATTTTGCCTCAAGCAGCACAACATCCAGGAGCTGCCCCTGTCTGGGTGGGTACCTCAATGGTAAGCTGTGCTGACATAGTGTCTACTACTTCCTTGGTATTTTCCGTCATTGGAAAATTCCTTACGAAGGGGAACTCCAAGTTGCTTTTTGCTAAGGGACTGGTTTGCTGTGTTACCCAGTTCTTAAATAATGCCTTTTCCGTTGTTCTCTTGGAGCCCTTGTCCCGAAAGATGCAATGCAGCACTTCGGTTAAAAGCTATGAATCATATCCAGGAAACTCCTAGTTACCCTCAGAAGTAGATTGTGTTTCACAATAAACATGAGTTTGATCCGCAACGAGTAATTTTTTTAAAACTCCCAACTCTAGGGGTGTTGTATGTTTTTTACTGGATGGATTTTTTGGGTGTGTGTGTGTGTGTGTGTGGACTTTGCCTGATTATTTCTTTCCGCAGCAGCTAAATAATAAGTGGCCTAATTTGTAATGACTTTTTGCTACCAGATACAACCACACGGCACGGGAGAGAAGGAAATCCCGAGCACAAAACAGCAGTTACACTCGGAGTAGACCCATTAAAATTAACAGGCACGTCTACATTAGGTACATTAGTTTCAGCAAATCTAACTTAGTTCTTAGTGGAACTAGGTCTTTAAAATAGTTGTTAACTCTCTGAAAGGAATCATACAGTATGAGTGATTCTTCGCATGTTTATTTTTTTTGGGGGGGGGGAATTCAGTGGGATTTATACCCAAAACGGCATGCAGTCTTTCAGCTCGGAAGGCTGCTGTTACACCAAAGCTTGGGCTAGCAAGAATTGCTGCTTCCTGTGCTGCTGTAGCAGCTATGTGAAAGCGCAATAGCCACGGAGTTTCCAGTGTAGCATCAGTGAGGGCTGCAAAGACCTTGGCAGCTGTGTGTTTCCATCCACCCATCACAATGGCACTTGCTGAGGGTGCCTAGGAAGCACCAGTGAATACTGTCTCACCAGAGTGGTGCATGCTCTAGTTATCTCCCGCTTGGACTACTGCAATGCGCTCTATGTGGGGCTACCTTTGAAGGTGACCTGGAAACTGCAATTAATCCAGAATGCGGCAGCTAGACTGGTGACTGGGAGTGGCCGCCGGGACCACATAACACCGGTCCTGAGAGATCTACATTGGCTCCCAGTACGTTTCCGAGCACAATTCAAAGTGTTGGTGCTGACCTTTAAAGCCCTAAATGGCCTCGGCCCTGTATACCTGAAGGAGCGTCTCCACCCCCATCATTCAGCCCGGACACTGAGGTCCAGCTCCGAGGGCCTTCTGGTGGTTCCCTCACTGCAAGAAGCAAAACTACAGGGAACCAGGCAGAGGGCCTTCTCGGTAGTGGCGCCCGCCCTGTGGAACGCCCTCCCATCAGAGGTCAAAGAGATAAACAACTACCTGACATTTAGAAAATACCTGAAGGCAGCCCTGTTTAGGGAAGTTTTTAATCTGTGATATTTTAATGTATTTTAATATTTGTTGGAAGCCGCCCAGAGTGGCTGGGGAGACCCAGCCAGATGGGCAGGGTACAAATAAATTATTATTATTATTATTATTATTATTATTATTATTATTATTATTTTATACATGGTGATGGCAGGAAAGCCGTGGAGATGTTGGAGTTCCTGTTCCATCCATACCTCTCCCACACAGTTCCATGCAGTGTTTCTCAAACTTGTGTCCCATCCCAGCTGTTGCTGGATTACAATTCCCATCATCCTGGACCACTGGCCCTGCTGGGGATCCAAGTTTGAGAAACACTGGCCCGCAAGTATGCTGCCAGGAAGAGGAATGTAGGAAACTGCCTTAATCTGAGTAAGACCGCTGGTTCTCTCTAGCTCAGTATTGCTTACACTCATTGGCAGTGGCCCTCCAAGGTTTCAGGTATGGGGCATTCTCTCCCCTACCTGAAGACGGCTGGGGATCGAACCTGGGACCTTCTGCCTGCAAAGCAGGTGCTTTACCACTGAGCCAAGAGCCTATGTTGCACCCACTGACATACCCTAGCATAGGCTCCATACACATTTTAACTTCAAAGCATTTGAATCATCTTCTTTCCTTCGAATAACTCTGGGCCCTGTAGTTTAAGGGTTGCTGGGTACTGTAGCTGTGCAACAGGTAAACTACAGTACCCAGAGTTCTTTGAGGAACAGAATATGATTTGAATGTGTTCTAAAGGTACAGTGCACACAAAGTCGAACAACTACAGGCATCTCCGACAGCAGTGCAAGCCCCATTGTGGTTCAAATTCATCCACTCGCATGGAAGGGAGAGAGGGGTGGGAGCCACATGGGCAAGGAGGAAAGCTTATTACAGGCACATGGGCATAGGAGAAAATATGGACCCAGCTTAGTAACTCAGAGGGAAGCAGCAGTGCATGAAGAAAAAAAGGGGGGGTCAAGTGGTTGTGTGGGTGCTTCTGGCCTGGTTAGGCTCCCCACTTTTTCCAGTTCAAGTGTGCTTCTAACGCCTAATTACAGTAGCCCAGCCTCCCAGCACATCCCTAAAAATGTGAGAACAACATAACAATGTAGAATTCAAACAAAGGTTAGTTCTGTTTCAGCATATTGGTGGCACCATGCAACCAAGTAAAACGACAGGTAGGATAGTTACAGGTAGGTAGCCGTGTTGGTCTGCCATAGTCAAAACAAATAATAATAATAATAATAAATCCTTCCAGTAGCACCTTAGAGACCAACTAAGTTTGTTCTTGGTATGAGCTTTCGTGTGCATGCACACTTCTTCAAACAGGTAGGAAAGTTCTTTACAATACAAAACACTGGAACGTGAAGAAAACTTTAATAAAAGCAATGAGCGATAATCCAAAGGGGGGGGGGGGGCTGGGAGGCGACAAGGCCATAGGAACAATCTGAAACTGACAATTGTTATAAAGTGAAAATGCAAAAAAGAAGAAGCAACGATTTACTTCAAAAGAAGATAATATTTTTTTCTTGGCTTGGCCAAGTGGAGTATAACACAGTTTACTCATTGCAAATGGATAGCTGCGCTCATTTACTCAGGGAGTCCCTCATCAGGTGAGCAAATTACTTAGTCTTTGACCATACTTGTTTTATAAGCAAAACCCACCCATTTTTTTTAGTTTTAAAGGTCAAACTAACCAAATGGCAAGGCTGAGCCGCCTCACAGCTATGCATGAGATCATCGGTTAACTTATCCCCAAAAACGTGAAAAGGGGGTGATATTAACTGGGTGACATCATGGCACTTGAGCATATGACTGGTTCCACCAATGTGTATCTTGGAGAGTAGGGGAGAGGTTTCTTAACCTACCTGTCTATTAAGTCATCTGTGGGTAGGTGAGCTTGGAGGGGAGTGCACAGGTGTTGATTTAACACTAGGGGGACTTACAAGCATCCTTAAATAGCACAATAATTCTGCCCCCAGACTGTCACTATTTTGCAGGAGTGCATAATGGAAATTTGGGTTTGCACAATTAAAAATCTGTCGACATAGTGCAACCATGTTTATTTATTGACGTATAGCAACAAATACAAATAAACAATACTGGAAAATTAAATTACATTAGAAGCGCTGGACGTCTAGTACCATAGGTATAAAGAATAGGTACACACAAGAATAACTCAAGAAAGCCACATTTCCTAAGATGGTACGGATAGTGAGTGTTGTGCATCTGAATGCAAAACAGAAAATAAAGTCCTGCTGGATAGCATATAAACATTCTGGAATTTCCATCCCTCTGCAGACCTGCAGCTTATGGTTTTGGGTTTCTTCCCCCCTGCATTAGCCAAAGCCCACAAGTTTTTAAACCATAAAGAAAGGTGCAGATTTTGTAGTGTTTTCCATTGTTGAGCTATAGAAATCGCGGCTGCAGCCAACACCCTGCCAGAAGTTCTTTAGAATGGGAAACTTGCATTTGATCACCCCACATGTTCAGCAAGGGAGAGACTTGAGGAGAGACTTGGTTTGATTATATTAGGTATTTCCTGATAGACATCAGACCAAAATGATGAAACCAGGGGACATTCCCACCATAAGTGGAAAAAAGGCCCTCTCTTCTCACAACCCGGCCAACAATCCTGTGCTGTTGCACAGCGCAACAAATTTTATACTATTCCAGGACTGTCAGCTTATCCTAATAAATTGAGTACTATGCTATGTGTTGCTGTTCTTTGATGTGAGTGGCTATGCAATGGATCAACACAGCTGCCTGCATTTCTTGGAGTCTCTGTGGAGGGTTGTAGCTATGGGGGCTGTTGCAAAAAACTTCCTATACTGTACTTCAAAGCTGACCACAACACCAGTGGTCACACAGCTGGGTAGCCTTGAGGTAGCCTCCTCGCTGTAAGCTTCAGAGAATCCTGTAACTAAGGACCATCTGCACTATACATTTAAAACAGTACCATCCCACTTTAAACAGTTGTGTTTCCCCCCCCCCACCCAGTTAATCTTTGGATTCATTGTTAAGATGAGTTGTTAGGAGATCACTATTCTCTTCCCAGAGAACTCTGGGAATTGTAGCTCTGGGAGGGGAATCTGGATCTCCTAATAAATCTCAGCACTCTTGACAAACTACAGATCCCAGGAATCTTTAGGGAAGCCATGACTGTTTAAAGGGGGATGATGTAGCAGATTGAGGCAGATGGGGCCTTGGTGTTCTAAACTAAAAGGAGGCCAGAACCAAAAGCCTCCCGTGATAGAGAGAGCAATGCTGTAACCATCCAGTGACAGGAGGCAGAAGAGAAGCAGTTGGCATTCCTCTTTTTCATTGAACCATCAAATTCTAGAGTTGGAAGGGACCCTGACGATCATCTAGTCCAACCCCCAGCAATGCAGGAATATGCTGGCGTCCCATACGGGGATCAGACCTGCAACCTTGGCTCCAAACAGCTGAGCTATCCTGTTTCAGTAGACAAAGGAGGAGTGAAGTCAAAGTGTTGGAAGGTTACGGTGCCTGCTGTGGTTGTCGAGACCGATATGGAAGAGAGATGTTTTGTTGCAGCTGGGGCAGATGAAGGCATCCGGTTGTGCTGCTGCAGATGCACTCTTGGCAGCTCCCGGGACTCTTTGATCCTGAGCTAGACTGATGGGCTGACTTCGTATAAGGTAGAATCTGATGGTTCTCAGCCATAAAGCCCAGTAGTGAAGTAGCCCTAGGCTGCTGCTGCGGTTCATTAGGACAGCATCCAAGATGGCACAGGTATGGGTGGCTCCAGACTCAACTTCCAGGGTTGGTCTCCAAGGAGAAGGTGCCTGCGAAAGCTGCACACAGTCGAAACAGTACAGCGCTGTAACTAATCGGAATTTTTTTTTTTTTAAAGGAAAAGTAGAGGGGTTTGTAAAAGATGCCAAGGAGCTGAAAGCTGCCCATGCCCCAATTTTGGACCTGCTTTTGAAATTCCCAAACTGGTGTTCCTGGGGAATGGTGTGCAGGAGAGTTCAAAGAGGAGGAATTAATCAGAGTTATTTATATCTCTCCTTTCAGGACACCGATCCTTTTAAGGCAGGCTGAGTAACTTCAAAATGCATTCTTTAAAGCCATGGGGAAAAAAGTTTCCACATATATAAAAAGGGATTTGGTATCCTCCCCACGGGACAGCTGGTGGTAGAGGACCCCATGTGTGCCAAGGGCCAGTCTGGCTGGACTTGGTGTCTTTGCCCTCCTTTCCTCTGAATACCAGTTGCTGGAAGTCACAAGAAAGGAGAGTGCTGTTGCACTCAGGTCCTGCTTGCAGACTTCCCAAAAGCAGGGCGTAGCAGGGTTAGGAGCCCACCCACCTGTGCACTCGGACAGACGGGCCAAAGGAGGAGGAAGAAGGAAGGAAGGTGGAGCAGAGAAGATCTGACCCCGATGGCTGCAGTAGCAGAGCAGGAAAGGGATCAAGAAGGAGACCGGTACGTGGTCCCTCCCGGCTTTGAAGGGGCCAGTAAAGCCCTTGCAGAGGGTTCAAGGGAGCTTAGATATGCTTCTGCCCAGAGGCATCTGATTGATCACTGTGAGAACAGGATGCTGGGCTAGATGGTTCACTGGCCTGGATGTTTCCAGTACTGGGATATTTCCCACAGGGCAGCTGGAGAATGGGTGTAAATGCACATCTGGAGTAGGCTCAGAGGTGTTCTTCACCTGCCTCCCCCTTTCTATTTATGTGAACATCTGAGCAATAATGAAACAGGACAGGAGGAATCTCCCGATCTCTCTTATGGGCAAGATGCAGATGTTCTGCACTGGTGTTATGTTGTATAGCAGTGATGTCCAAAGTTGACCCTCCAGCTGTTTTGGGACTACAATTCCCACCATCCCTAGCTAACAGGACCAGTGGTCAGGGATGATGGGAATTGTAGTCTCCAAACAGCTGGAGGGCCAAGTTTGGCCATCATTGTTGTATAGTGAACCCACTTCTTCTGCTGCTGCATCATGAAGATATCTGCTATACCAGCCTCTCCAGCTTGTTGCCTTCTGGATGTTGTTGAACTGCAGCTCCCGTCAGCCTCAGCCAGCATGGCCAACGCTTAGGGATGATGGGGATTGTAATTCGCAACATCTGGAGCATGTCGTGATTTGGGAAGGCTGTGCTAACCAGTAGAAGAAGGGAGGTGGCTTTTATTGAACAGGAAGTGAAGCATAGAATGGGTTCTGACCGCATCGCACAGGAATTGGGTCGCCAGCTTCCTCCCCATTCTGCTCTGTTCTTGCACTAATTTTGCTGTTGGAATTGGGGAAATTCCGGGGTTATGGCAAGCCTACTTCATCACTACTGAACTTTCATTCTAAGTCTCCCTGTTTCCGCTAATGTCCTCATCTGACTTGCACCTTTTTGAAATGCACAGGAGGAAATAGGGACAGCCCTGCACCGGAACTGGTTCTGCCATAGGCCTTGCTTGTGGGTTGCACGATGCTGTCTTTGTGGGGCACCTTTTGGCCTGTTAGTATTGGATGTCTGCCTAGTTGCTGGAGCAGGGCGGGAGAAACATGAGGATTGTGTGAAGCACAATGGCTAACAGCTGCAAGTGCATGTGATCGCGAACCAGCTGAATGAGGAATTGAGAGAGGATGACATCACCCAGGTTCTTTTGCCACCCTGCGTGCCCCAGCCCAACTCCTCTGATGTCTACGTTGGTGGAAGTAATGACATCATTAAGATAATGCTTGTTTATCCAAGAGAAGCAGTAATATTTGAGCTGTTGTCGCCAGATGGTTTTCTTTTTTCTGCTTTGTCCACTGGCTTTGATCCTGTAAGGAAGAGCAAGTCGTGAGAGTTTTGTGCCAATAGGAGTGTTCAGGACTTAGCAACAAAGATGTCTGTGCTCTCCATTGCATGCCTGCTGGGAGCTGACCTCCGTTAGGGGGTTGTGGTTAGTGGGGGCACCGTTTAGAGCCGGGGGGGGCAGGGAACCAGTAGCCCAGAGAGAGAGAGAGAGAGAGAGAGAGAGAGAGAGAGAGAGAGAGAGAGGAGGAGTTTGGACTTGATATCCCGCCTTTCACTCCCCTTAAGGAGTCTCAAAGCGGCTAACAATCTCCTTTCCCTTCCTCCCCCACAACAAACACTCTGTGAGGTGAGTGGGGCTGAGAGACTTCAAAGAAGTGTGACTAGCCCAAGGTCACCCAGCAGCTGCATGTGGAGGAGAGGAGACGCGAACCTGGTTCACCAGATTACAAGTCTACTGCTCTTAACCACTATACCACGCTGGCTCCTAAATCCTCCTAACAGAAAAACCTTTTTTGGACCCTAAGTGTTGTGTGGTATCTGTATATTTCCCTTACAGAAACCACTACAGTGTTACCTCGGGTTAAGAACTTAATTCATTCTGGAGGTCCGTTCTTAACCTGAAACTGTTCTTAACCTGAGGTACCACTTTAGCTAATGGGGCCTCCTGCTGCCGCCGCCGCTGCCACAATTTCTGTTCTCATCCTGAAGCAAAGTTCTTAACCTGAGGTACTATTTCTGGGTTAGCGGAGTCTGTAACCTGAAGCGTCTGTAACCCGAGGTACCACTGTATTCCTAGAGCTCCCCAAGGAAGAGAATATGGGTATCCTAAGAACTCTAAGCACTCTTAGCAAACTACAGTTCCCAAGGTTCTTTGGGGGAAAGCCATCACTGTTAAAGTAGTGCTTTAAATGCCTGGTGCAGATGGGCTTGGAACGCTATCTGCTGATGTGGAGGAAAGCGACACGTGTTTGTTTACGCCAGTGTTCCCCGACCTGTTCCATAACTCCGCTGGCTAGGGCTGATGGAAGTTGTAGTCTAAAACATCTGGAGGACACCAGCTTGGGGGAAGGCTCAGTTGTGCCAAGAAACAGCAATCTGTTTGTGGGCAGAATCGGGTGAGAGATTTCAGAATTTTCCCCAGGAAAACTGAAGTTTTAAAAACGCTTTGCTGTTTTTTTTAATTTGTGAAATAAAAAAAGGTTGAAGGAGCCACATATGTTTAGCTTGGAAAAGAGGAGACTGAGAGGAGATAGGAGAACCATCTTCAAATATCTTAAGGGCTGTCACATGGAGGAGGGAACATGCTTGCTTTCTCCTGCTCTGGAGGGTAGGACTCTTAGCAATGAGATTCTAACTAAACATCAGGAAGAACTTTATGACAGCAAGAGCTGCTCAACTGTAGAATGGTCTCTCTTTGGAGGTTGTGGAATTCTCCTTCCTTGGAGGCTTTTAAGCAGAGGTTGGATGGCCATCTATCTGGCATGGATGCTTTTGCTGAGACACCTGCATTGCAGGGGGTTGGACTAGATGACTGTTGGGGTCCCTTCCAACTCTACAATTCTATGATTCTATGGAACAGTAAAGGTAAAGGGACCCCTGACCATTAGGTCCAGTCGTGTCCAACTCTGGGGTTGCGGCGCTCATCTCGCGTTAATGGCCAATGGAGCCGGCGTACAGCTTCCGGTTCATGTGGCCAGCACGACTAAGCCGCTTCTGGTGAACCAGAGCAGCGCACGGAAATGCCGTTTACCTTCCCGCTGGAGTGGTACCTATTTATCTACTTGCACTTTGACGTGCTTTCAAACTGCTAAGGTTGGCAGGAGCAGGGACCGAGCAACGGGAGCTCACCCCATCGCAGGGATTCCAACTGCCGACCTTCCGATTGGCAAGCCCTAGGCTCTGTGGTTTAACCCACAGCGCCACCCGTGTCCTCTATGAAACAGTACAGTCCCTTTAATTATTCTTGCACCCTATTGACATACTGTTCTAGTTTTCCCTTTAAATTTCTCAGTTTCACCTGTGGCAATAGACAGGTTTGATATGGCACAACTGCTCTATTGTGTGTCTTTAAAAACAAACACTTTTGGTTCTCAAAAACAGCCAATGGTAGAATCCCAGGGCAATTATGTATAGAAACAATTCGATTTGTTTTGTGTTGCTTTTTTTTTTTAATCTGCTTAACTGGACAGCAAATCTTGGGCTGTGGATGCACCATACATTTACAGCACCTCCCAATCCCCCCCCCAAAAAAAGAATACTGAGAACTGTAGTTTATTGAGAATTGTAGCTTTGTGATTAGTAAACTGCAGTTCCCATGATTATTTGGAGGTGAAAATGTTCTTTAAATGTATGGCTTGCACACAACATTAAAATCAGACTGTTTCAGTGACCAGAAGGCTCAGCTCTTAAACTGGGACCGAAAAGGTGTAACTTTTGTTTCTTTTCATTTAATAGAATAACATCTACAGACACCCTGCCATTCTTCAACTTGGCAGTATGCAATTATAAGAAGCTCTGGTGTCCTTGGATGTAAATTCTGGGGACTTGCTGGGATACAATAAAAACCACACAGCTTGTCTCTTAGTTACTTCCATGTGTGCTCCATCTCTTCTTCAGGATATGAAATACAACTGAGTAGATTCTCTGTTACAAATTATTTTAAAAAACCAAATAAGAAAACGTTATCTATTGTTTTTGCCAACAATGTTTCAGTTATTTTTCTTTCTCAGGGAAAACAAAAAGTATTGTTCTAACCAGCAAGAGGCATGCATACATCTCCCTCTTCTAAGCTTTGCAGTAATTGAAAAAAAACAAAACCCAAAACAAAACCCACATATATAACACAAAGATAAACTGAATCATGGTGATTGTGATGTTTGTGAAGATTGATCCTTCTACTCTAGGGATTGGCCAGGGGAATTCAGTTTAGTTTGTGCTGTGAAGGTGAACCTATCCAATTCTTAGTTTCTGAAATTACATATGAACCGAAACATAGCCATCCTTTGAAATTTTGTTTAATAGTCAGCCCCTCTTTAATGGGAACTAAAATTTGGATGTGGAGGAGAGGTTAGGGATTTCTTAACAGAACTCTTAGCACCTTAGCCAAGTTAGAGATTCTAGGATTCTTAGATACAGGTGAGGGGTGAATATAACAGGTGCTTGTTTATATCCCACCATGGAACCTGCTTTAGTATACCTGGGGCTTCAGTTGATCTTCCACCTCCAAGCACTGAACAAGTCCAGATGTGTTTAGCTTCAGCAGCATGGTAGCCTCATGTGCCTTCAGATCATGCCATAGTATAAAACCAATGCACACTTGTAGATAAGCCTCCGAGAGTCATTCAGGTTCTTCCAGAGAGTCTGTGTGCCACAGAAAGAAAGGAAGCTTTGAATAGGGGATTGCTGTGTCTGTGGCAGGCCTAGGGAATGTGAAGCCCTTCAGATGCCTCAATGACAACTCCCATCATCCTCTATTATTGGCCATGCTGGGGTTGATGGAAGCTGGAGTCCAACAGCACCTTGGAGGGCTGCAGGTTTTCTAACCAAGGTCTATGCCAGGGTTTCCAGCTGTTGTTGGACTACAACCCCTATCATCCCTAGCTAGCAGGACCAGTGGTCAGGGATGATGGGAATTGTAGTCCAAAAACAGCTGGAGACCCAAGTTTAGGAAACCGTAGTCTGTGCTAAGGAAGGGCCACCAGGTTCTAGGGCCATTCCTTACGAAGAGACTTGTTTAAATAGACCAAATAAACCATCACTAAGAGAATGGCAAATTAAACTTTGTGAATATATAGATTTGGCATGATTAACGGCAGCGCTAAGAGGACAATTAGATCAAAAATTAATAAAAGAATGGGATTGTGTAAAAGAGTATTTGGAAAGAAAAACATTGTTCTGGGGTAAACATATCGATATGCAATGAGTGATGCTTGCAGGGTTAAGAGAAGGAAGAAATGGATACAAGAGACATAAAGGAAAATTAACACTGAGAACACAACCAAGATAAAAAATGAAAGATAGAAGTCACACACAGGTGGAGGGGAGTCAATATTTCTTTTACATTAGATCTTTTAAGAACAAGGACTATGTGAAGAATTGAAAGAAATTTTAGGTTGTCACAGTTGTAGTGTGATTAATCTTTGTTTGCTTTTGTTATGGTTTTTTTTTCTCTCAATAAAGGGGGGGGAATCAGCAGATGATTACACAGAATTGCGGTGTGGTGGTAAGCAATCTGCATCAACACCATTTGTGAGATGTTTAGACAAAGGGCGATTTATTGCCTCCAAAACCAATGCTAGTTCTTAGCACACTTTTTAATGTAACTTCTCCTCCCTTCTTTCAAAACAAAGTTTCAGTTTTATCCCCTCCTTCAAGTTTCTTATTGTGGTAAGAAGTGGCACAAAATTACAGATTTCCCCATGACCTTGAGCGAGGTTTCTGGCAGTTGTGGGGCTCTTTAGGAATGAGCTCCCTAGCAATGGCCCACTTGTGAGGCTTTGCTTCTGAGGCAGAGCATGCTACATGTGCAACCTTTCATCAGACGTTGCAGAAATTATAGGGGAAACGGGAGTTTTGTGTTCAGTTATGCAACAGCTGCAGAAGGACCGTATGGAGAGTCTAGGGTCAGCAAGTTCAATACAAGAAGAGTTGTATTCGGGTCGCGTCACCAGAAGCGTCGCACTGTTAGGGGCTCAAAGGCACACAGCAAAAAACCTTCATCTTGTGGAATGGTAGGGCTGGCACTGTTTTTGGGCGAGGGCACAGCCACACTTCCATTTGTCCCTTGTTTTCTTTTGCTTGTTCTGTGGTTTGCCAAAATCCCTATTGACATAGGTGCTAGCTATTTGTGATAAAATAGACACCTTACACAGGCCTTGAAGATATATCTTTACTTGTCAGGTTTGCAACAGTTGATGACGACGACGATACTAATAATATATTTTTTATATAGCACCCATCTGACAGGGTTGCCCAGCCACTCTTGTTCGCAGCTTCCCACAAAGGAAATAGTAAAAACATCATACACTAGAAACTTCCCTGAACAGGGCTGCCTTCAGATGTTTTTTAACAACAAGTATTATTCGTGTGTGTGTGTGTGTGTGTGTGTGTGTGAATACAATGCGTTTCTCTCTTTTGAGCCCAAGAGAGGGTTTAATCCTTTTTGTTTTCAAAACTCCTTCATAGCAGTGCCTGAGTTATTAACCCATAGCTTGCCTGTCCTCACAAACTCCTCCGGACAGCGTCTGCTTGAAGTCACCACGCTTCCACATTCTCAGTCAAAGAATACACTAACAGAATAACCAGCCAGCTGCCAACTGCCATCCCCTTTCCCCAGTACCCTTTATTCTTTGTGAAATTCATTTACAATACAAATGCAAATACAAATACTAACAGTCTCATGCTCTACCCACTAAGCTCTCCCACAGGCTCTGTTGGGTTTGATTTCATTTCATTTTGGAGGAGAGATTACTGGAGACTTAAAGCCTTTCTGCAATTCTTGGAATTTTTATTGTTAAATAAACAAGTCAAGTGTGGTGGAAGCAAATACAAGCACTTTTGCAGACCAGCAAATCCACAGCCAAGTGTTGGTGGAAGCAAACTACATAGCACTTTTGCAGACCAGCAAATCCACAGCCAAGATTCAGATCCTACAGAAAGGCAACCCCAGAGCTCAAAGACCCCCCCCCCCCCGCGCGCCTCTCTCCTCCTGCCTCTTACTCAAATTGCACTTTTCATTTTTAGTTACTTATATACAAATATATTTTTTGACCAGTGTTCTCCAATCTAGTGCCGTCCAGATGTTTTAAAGTGAAACTCTCATCATCTGAGCCAGCATGGCTAATGATTGGGTACGATGGCCATTGTCCAAAATATCTGGAGGGGGCCAGTGTGTGGGGGGGGTCAGTACAGATGACGGGAAACATTTATTATAGAGCACAGATGATGTAGATAAATACAATAAAATATACATTTTTACTGATTATTCAATGAAACAAGAGCTTCCATTTAAACAATATTGGCCAATTCATCATCTATGTGAAATGACAACAAATGAGAAAGTTTTGGATTGCTATGAATGATTTGGAAAGTGAAATCATCCCCTGCTTCCATTAAAGGGCCAGTTCATTAGTAATGCAACCCCCTGCAGTAAAAGTCTGCTTACATAAGAATTAGCACCAGTCGGACTTGTGTTTAATGAATTCCTTCTGTATTGCTGAGATGTCTTCTGCTGTATCCTCACTGGGGCGTTCTAAAGTACAAATCATGCTATTCCGTACCTTTGAGGAGAGCAAGGGCACTTTCAAAACCAGGCATTTTGAACTGCCGCATTTGTGCACACCATACAATTCAAGCACACAACTTCGCCCTAAAGAACCCTGAGAACTGTAGCTGACACCTAATAGAGCTACAACCCAAGAAATCTTTACAAGCTACAGTTCACTACTTTGAGTGAAGTCATGTTCTTTAAACATTTGCTGTGGATGTGACCCAAGACTAAAGAGAAGGCTATTAGTCTCATTCAGTGCTTTTTCCCCCCTGGGGGGGGACGCAGGGGTACGCATACCCCTAAACATTTTGTGAACCTAATGGGAGAAGAAACTAAATTTTTTAAGTTTCTTCTCTAGCACAGCGAATCGTCAGTTCTGTTGCTACTCCCGATGGCAGCCTCATTTCCTGTCATGGTGTTTCCTGAGTCTTAGACAGAATGAGAGTACCCCTAAACATTTTTTAAGAAAAAAAGCACTGGTCTCATTGCCACCACCACATTTACCAGGATTTTTGCAGTGGAAGCCATGACTGTTTAAGTATAATAGGTAAAGGTAAAGGTACCCCTGACCGTTAGGTCCAGTCATGGACGACTCTGGGGTTGCACACTCATCTTGCTCTATAGGCCAAGGGAGCTGGCGTTTGTCCGCAGACAGATTCCGGGTCATGTGGCCAGCATGACTAAGCCGCTTCTGGCGAACCAGAGCAGCTCATGGAAACACCGTTTACCTCCCCACCAGAGCGGTACCTATTTATCTACTTGTACTGCATGCTTTCAAACTGCTAGGTGGGCAGGAGCTGGGACTATAGCTGTCAACTTTCCCCTTTTCTTGCGAGGAATCCTATTTAGAATAAGGGAATTTCCCTTTAAAAAGGGGGAAAGTTGACAGCTATGGCCGGGACCGAACAACGGGAGCTCACCCTGTCACGGGGATTCGAACCGCCGACCTTCTGATCGGCAAGCCCTAGGCTCTAGGCTTTGTGGTTTAGACCACAGCGCCACCCGCATCCTTTTAAGTATAATAAATGCACTTTAAATGTATGGTATGGATGTGACCTCAGTGAGGCCTTCCAGGGTGGTTTAATTCTGAATTCTGAAAATTGTGGGAGAAATAGGGTTTTCCAAACAACTCCCAGTGCCCTTAACAAACCCCAGTTTCTAGGATTCTTCAGGGAGGAAGCCATGATTGTTTATAAATGTATGATAATTATGCATTAAATAGATAATGTGGTTGGGATCCTTAAGCAAGAGCAGTTGAACAATGGACTCAGTTGCTCGCTTGGGTCTTTTTTGCAAGCAGAGGCTGAACAACCATCTCTTGGAAAAGCTTTAACTCCAGGACTCTGGAAGCAGGCAGAGAACTGGAACAGATGGCCTACAATGCACCTTTCAGCCCTATGGTTCTAATCTGGTTTTCTGAATCCTGAAATCATAATACTGCGAGCTAAGAGGGCAGTTGATGCTAAGATGCACCATTTAGAGGTAGTTCCCTTCCCCATTGTGCTTTCAGGCCATGGGTAGGCAAACTAAGACCCGGGGGCCGGATCCGGCCCAATCACCTTCTAAATCCGGCCCACGGACGGTCTAGGAATCAGCGTGTTTTTACATGAGTAGAATGTGTCCTTTTATTTAAAATGCATCTCTGGGTTATTTGTGGGGCATAGGAATTCATTCATTCCCCCCCCCCAAAAAAATATAGTCCGGCCCCCACAAGGTCTGTGGGACAGTGGACCGGCCCCCTGCAGAAAAAGTTTGCTGACTGACTCCTGTTTCAGGCCATGTGCAGTTATAGATCCTGAAACAGCTATCCAAGTCCAAAGAGGCAGCAAATGCTCTTTAAATCACACAAACGCAACGAATGGTGGCGTCTTACCTGAAAGCAGCCCTCGGAAAACTAGCCTCGGCCATTTCCACCGCCACCTTCACAGCTGGATATAAGTGAGAGCGTTTTTTGTTTTACTTCAGGGAGGAAAGAAGACCGTGCTTTCGGATGCCGATTTCCTCAGCTTAATTTATGCTGTCGAATTAGCAGAAATAAGAAGACCACTTCAGAAGAAGATGCACAGCAAATTTTAGGCACTATAAAACCCTAAGAAGGCTAGGTGGTGGGGCTCAGCATTGCTGAAGAGCACGCGCTTGCATTTAAAAGGTCCTAAATTCAATCCCCGGCATCTGAAACCCTGTAGATGAGCTGCCAACCAGTGCTGACAGTACAGTACTGAGATAAATGGGCTAGTGGCCCAACTTGGTATATGCCAGCATCCCATATATTGCTAGAACTATGAGCCCACCCTTTGAACATTACACCCTGGTCTGGGTCAATGTTGCCTTTTTCTCAGGAGGGGGAAGCAAAATGAGAAGTTGTTTATTCATCAATTTATGAATCACCTTTTACATACCTGGCATATAATCTTGCTCAAAGTGAATCTTGGCACTGTATTTGTGTTGACACGGGCTGCCTACACACTGTGGATTTAAAGTACATGCCTCCCCACCCCCCAAGAACCCTGAGAACTGTAGTTTGTTAAGGGTGCTGGGAAATGTAGCTCTGTAGGGGTGAGCTCCCGTTGCTCGGTCCCTGCTTCTGCCCACCTAGCAGTTCGAAAGCACGTCAAAAAAGTGCAAGTAGATAAATAGGTACCGCTCCGGCGGGAAGGTAAACGGCGTTTCCGTGCGCTGCTCTGGTTCACCAGAAGTGGCTTTTCATGCTGGCCACATGACCCGGAAGCTGTACGCTGGCTCCCTCGGCCAGTAACGCGAGATGAGCGCCGCAACCCCAGAGTCAGACACGACTGGACCTAATGGTCAGGGGTCCCTTTACCTTTTAGGGGGAAACTACAGCTTCCAGGATTCTTCGAGATCTCTCCTCTCTCTCTCTCTCTCTCTCTCTCTCTCTCTCTCTCTCTGCATGTGCTTTAAATGTATGGTGTTTATGCAGTTACGCCCACCCCAAAGGAGGTCCTTTCCTTCCTGCAATGGACACATGACTGCCCTCAAGGGATTGTAGCTTTTGTGATTGGATAGACCTTAGCAGGCCACTCCACTTCTATTTAGGAGTCCATCCTCGCCTATGAAACATCAAGAGCCACATTGTTGAACATGAGAGCTCCTGCAAACGGGTCATCTGAAAGTAAACAGCATTTTCTGCCAACATGTCGTTTAGGATCAGCTTGCCAAAGAGAACTGGTCTCCCTGTTTTCAGTGCATTCACATATAAGAGCCCAGCAGAGAGCAGCTAAGAGTATCAGCTGTCCCTGCTTCAAATTTCTTCTTGCCGACAAACGCACCTTATAGCAAATTTCCACTTTCTTCGCGCTAGTCATAGCGATCCACCTCGCAGGGTTCTTGTTGGGATGACTGAGAATATACGCAGAGCACTTTCAGTTTGTAAAATGCAACAGAAGCCAGGTGGACAGGTGGTCTTCTCTAAAGCCAGCCCAACTGTAAGATTGAGGTGCTCTCATTTAGCCAGCAGATTTTGAAATACCGTTTGAGCAGGGGCGAAGAACCCGAGCGCCACATTCCTTTCTGGGAAATCTCCTAGGGGCCACATTCCACTGACAGGTGGGGTCAGAGGCAAAAGTGGGCGGAGCCATGAGTGTAAGCTTTGTGCAGGTACAGTAGTCGGCTAATCTCTATATGCACTCACACATTCCTCCCCATCCACTACCTAGACAAGCCAGAGGCATTGTCATAATTCATAGAGCCATATTTGGTCCCTAGGCTTGAAGTTTGCTCAACCCTGCATAGAAAGGAGCAACAAATTGTCAATTCACCGTGGTGGCACCTGGGGAGTATTTCTGATATCACAGACCCTCCAAGTGCCCCTGCTTTGCCAGAGGCAGCCCTGGATTTACAGAAGCTGCCCTGGTTTCTGGTTTGATCCCAGAATGTCCCACTTTTACTTAGGATGATCATATTTCCATCAGAGAAATGTAGGAGGGAATGGAGTTATGCAGCTCCTGAGCCAACGAAGATATCTGAAGGCAGTCCTGGATAGGGAAGGTTAGTTTAAATGTTTTGTTGTGTTTTTGTATCATAGAATCATAGAATTTTAGAATTAAGGGGAACTGAGGACTATGCAGCTGTCGAACCTGCAACCTTGACACTACACTCTAAACAACTGAGCATATTGGAAGCTGTCCAGAGTGGCTGGGGCAACCCAATCAGATAGGTGGGGTATAAATAAGTTAGTGGTGATTGAATAGGACGCCCCTATTATCATCGGAGAATTGTTGGAAGATATGATATCAAATGGCTTGGACTACCTCTAGTCGGTCTTTTCTACTGGCAAGCCAATTGCCAGTACAATTTTCTGAAACAAGACACCAGCTGTTCTGTGTGATCCGACGGCAAGATTTTTCAAAATGTCTCCCTTCTGCTTTCTGTCCTAAAACACAGTGTGAAAGAGATCTAAAGCAGGCTTGGGGTTCTTGTTGCCCTCCATCATCTGATTGCTGTTGGATTCCCAACTCCCTTCAGCCTCAGTGCCTTGAGGGCACAGGTTCCTCATCCAGACTATAGAGGCTCTTCTACGATGCGAGGAAATGGTTTATTATGCCTTGCTGAGCCTCTGCAGAGCCTCGTGCTGCTTTAACAATATGTGTTTTTAGGCCATGCCATCCAGTGTAAGCAAATACGAATGGTTTAGAATAAACTGGGCATCTCTTTGTAGAACGCAACGTATCATTTGAGCGAGAAATCTTGGCCTCTGCTGAATTGTAATTGCTTTGCCACGTAAACCACAGGGCAAAGGCACAGCTGCACAATGTGGATTTGTGCGTGTATAAAATATATGTGCATACACTAAGAGCTGCCTGGGGAGAGGGGGGGGGGAAATGACTTGTGAAGCAGGAGGAACTTCTGTTAATTGCCGTTTGGAAGAACCCAGCAGATGGCTTATGCCAGTGCCTGCTCTAAAAATCACAGGCGTCCTGAGTTTGGCAGGGTTGCACGAGTGTGTTCGGTTCAGGTCTGGAGGTAGTGGCGAGTCTTTGAAATACTGTGGGCTACCTACCAGGCATCCGGTTAACGAAGCTGCATGGTGTGATCTTGACCTTGGGCTCGTTGCAATCATGATCAAAAGCTCCCTTTGACTTCGGTGGTCCAGACTCTGTGCCTCCCTATGCATTGCAGAAGCTGCAATTGACTTCAATTGAAAGCACACAAGCAGATTGTACTGGGTTCGCTAGCACAAGCTCTACGCCTGATAATTATTAAATAATCTGGAAAAGTAGTCTTTCCTCCACCCCTCCCTGTAGGCTCGACAATCACAAGTCTGTCCCTCCTTAAGTGTGGTTGTTGGTAAACAGTTTAGTGAAAGGTGTTTTCATCAGACCAGGAAGAAAAAGCTGCCACTACCTTGGTAAATTTGCCTGAGCAAATAAATTTCTTAACTGACAGTTTGGGCAGCAACTGTGTCCGCAGTGATGATCAGCTTTGCGCATAGGATTGCTTATCAAAGGCAGGGGTTTCTTTAAGGATGAATAGCGGTGTTTTGAAAGCATGGGGTGCTCTCTCACAAAATCCATTAGTTTTAATACACGGTTGTCCGATCCATGTTTGTAGGCACGCCACATAGCTACGGAATATCTGCTGGACAGAGTTGTTCAGTTTGCCATTTGTCATGGTTGAGATGTGCAACCAGACTCCATTCACAAATGCTTCCCACCAAGAATATGATGTGCTGTGTAGTTTGTCAGGGGTGCTGAGAGTTGTTAGTAGTAGACTCCTATTGACTATCACACCAACTTGCTTGCTGTAGCTCTCCTAACAACACACTGCACCATTAACAAACTACACTTCCCAGGGAAGTTTTTAAATGGTTGATGACTTGCTGTGTTTTTAATATTTTGTTGGGAGCTGTCCAGAGTGGCTGGGGCAAGCCAGTCGGATGGGTGACATCATCATCATCATCATCATCATCATTATTATTTCATCACACACACAGCCCAACAAGACAATGACAAAAATCTACCGACAGCATACAAATCAATATGGCTAACCTGATCAAAAAACACCCACCCCACTCACACAGGAAACCAAAGATCACCACAGCCAACCACAAATGAACAATCACACCCTACGCCAACCCGACCTCTCTCACTGCCAAAGGAGCACAAGCGAACAACAGAGAACCTACACAATCAACGCTGACACCAAACCCTACATATATTAAGGAAAATAGAAACATCGTCACCCCACCTCACCCATCCCACCCACCTCTTTCCCCCTTCTCTCCCTAATGTCTCAACAACCAAAACTGATTTGTAAAAATGTTACATGGAAAAAAACACGAGAGAGACATTGCACACACTTTTGTAAATCAAGAAAAAAATTAATAATTAAAAGTAATGTAGTACTGCAAATATTTATTTGATTTGATTATTTCATCTATTAAATTTATATACCACTCTTCATTCGAGGATCACAGGGTGGTTTACAATATGAAAAATACATACTACCAACTAGAAAAAAAACTAACAATAGCCCTGCCCCTGTTTAAAAGGCCATAGATTGTTTAATCAGCCAAAAGCCTGAGAGAAGAGGAATGTTTCTGCCTGGCACCTAAATATATTCAATGAACCAGGCAGAGGGCCTTCTCGGTAGTGGCGCCGGCCCTGTGGAACGCCCACCCATCAGATGTCAAGGAAATAAACAACTATTTGACTTTTAGAAGACATCTGAAGGCAGCCCTGTTTAGGGAAGTTTTTAATGTTTGAAGTTTTGTTCTGTTGGGAGCCGCCCAGAGTGTCTGGGGAAACTATTATTATTATTAATGAAGGTGCCAGGCAAGCCTCCCTGGAGAGAGCAATCTACAAATGGGGAGCCACAGCAGAAAAGGCTAGTCCTCCTGTTGTCACCCTCTCATGAAGGGGGCACACGAAGAAGACCCTCAGATGATGATCACAGGTTCTGGGTTGGTTCTTATGGGGAGAGGCAGTCTTTGAGGTATTGTGGTCCTTGGCAATTTATGATAGATGCTGGAGACAGGCACACATATTTCTTTGTTGATTGTTAGGTTGACCTCTAATGAAGGTCAAGGTGGCAAACATGGTTCGCCTCCTCACAACCCAGTGAGAGGTTGAGTTGAGAGAGCTTCGTGGCTGAGCAGGGGCTTGAACCTGGTCTGTAAAGGTAAAGGGACCCCTAACCGTTAGATTCAGTCATGGATGACTCTGGGGTTGCGGAGCTCATCTTGCTTCACTGGCCGAGGGAGCCGGTGTACAGCTTCTGGGTCATGTGGGCAGCATGACTAATCTGCTTCTGGCAAAACAGAGCAGCGCACGGAAACACCGTTTACCTTTCCACCAGAGCGGTACCTATTTATCTACTTGCACTTTGTGTTTTCGAACTGCTAGGTTGGCAGGAGCTGGGACCAAACAACGGGAGCTCACCCGTCGCGGGGATTAAAACCGCCGACCTTCTGATCTGCAAGCCCTAGGCTCTGTGGTTTAACCCACAGCGCCACCCGCATCCTGAACCTGGTCTACCAGGTCCTAGTCCACCATTATCTCACCAAGCAGTGCACACCTTGCCCGGGCATTGCAGGTACCAAGGTGTGTTTGAAACGGTTGTTAACACGTTGTAGGAAATGTCTCGTGTGGCGAACAGTGTGTGTTTGCAGTGTGGATTTTAGCAAAAAGAATAAACACCGCTTGGCTTTAAATCAAGTGTGGATAAGCTCTTGTAAACACACGACAGAGATGGAGGGCACAAGGAGAAGGGGACGACAGAGGACGAGATGGTTGGACAGTGTTCTTCGAAGCTACTAACATGAGTTTGGCCAAACTGCGAGAGGCAGTGAAGGATAGGCGTGCCTGGCGTGCTCTGGTCCATGGGGTCACGAAGGGTCGGACACGACTGAACGACTGAACAACAACAACAACAACAACTTCAGCAATATGTAACAGGGGAAGCAATGATGGCCTTTTGATGTGAGAATTAGGGAAATGTTTGCAACACTCTATGTTCATTCGCTGGAGGGTATGAGAAAGTTGTAGGTGTTACAAGAAAGAAGATTCCGACTAAACATACAGAAAAACTTTACAATCGGGAGATTGTAGACTCTCCTTCCTTGGAGGTTTTTAAGCAGAGCTCAGATGGCCATCTGTCATGGATGCTTCAGCCTTGTAGGGAGTTGGACTAGATGACTTTTTGAGGTCCCTTCCAACTCTACAATTCTATGAATAAAAAGTGCGTGAGATTGCAATCAAATGCACAATATCTTCAACGGGGCTTACTCCAAGACTTACCTCTGAGAAAACACGCTTTCGGGTTGCACTGTGGGCAAACTTTAAAAAAACGTTTGTTGTATTGTAATTATTATCAAAGTTGTAGCGCAAGAGGTTTTTCTCCCTGCAGTTTGGCCAGGATAGACATACACACATTTGGTCTCTCTCTCTCTCTTTCTCAACCCATATATTAGTGAGAAGAATAAAATGAATATGGGCTTATTGGCTACAGTGACATAAGAAAATCTGTGCGTTGCCAGAAGAGACCACATGAAAGAGAGAGAGGGAGAGTGTGTGTGTGTGTGTCACTGTGTGTGTGTGTGTTTGGGGAGCGAGGGGGGCTGGGGAATCGAGAAGGAGGATGCCTTCAGCTCCTTGCACTGGAGAGCTGCGATTTGTGCGTGGAACATGATGAAATCTCCCCCTGGACAAATCACATCGAGGCTGTCAGCCTCTCCAGGTGGGATTAGCTGCAGCTAATAGACTGAGCAAACAGAGTCCTGCGCTCAGTTTTAAAGAAAAAGAGAACCCACTGTGGAGGCTTTTCAAGAATCCTCTTGAGCATGGCTAAGAAAAACGGGCTCCAGTTACATCAGGTAGGAGCGGGTTTTCTTTAAGGAGGAGTAAAGCGATGTCTCTCTCTCTCTCTCTCTCTCTCTCTCTCTCGAGGGTGCTGGTGGGAGACCTTGCGCAAAAAGAAACGCACTCAGGGAAGTCACCGAGATGGTTAATAATAGTCTGAAGTTTCAGACTCGGTCAGCTTGCTTTTCCAGCATTAGGAATTGTGGGCAAAGGGGAAATATGTTGAAACTGCTGGTTTATTCTATTTTAATTGTAAATGTATTCTTTAAAAAAAAACAAAAACAGATTGGCTCCTGGCTGGTTTATTAACTCCAGCTCTCTCTCTCTCGCCTTGTTACCAGGTATTATCCTTCTTCACTTTAGCTGTTGGGGTGAACGTGTGCATTGGATTTACGGCCAATAGAGTCCGGAGATCTGGCGACGGGGAAGAGTTTCCATTTCCAGGTACAATGATGATTTAATTTGCCCGTTTTGCAACGCCTTGATGTATCGGGGTGCGGGTGGGGGGTGGAGGAGCAAATGGCTCCAAAATGTAGTTTTCCTGTGTGTGTGTCCCCCCTCCCGTTCTGGATTATAGCAAAGGTTATGTGAAAAAGCCTGAGTCTGTTGACATTCTTGCTTATAGGTAACCTATTTACTTCTCTCTCTGCGTGTGTGACATAGAGAAAGAGAGAGAGAGAATGAGAACATATTTAATTATGGTCTGGGGTGATATAGGGTTTTGTGTGTGTGTGTGTGTGTGGTTACATGGAACAATGCATTCTGTCACTTACAAAAAAAAATGTTATATACATACAGCGACTGCAACAGAAAATAAAAGTTAATAGCGGTGTGTTATTTAAAGATATGCACTGTCTACCCCTCTGGCGCTGCAGTTCTTGTTTGATCGGGACCAGTTTGTGTTTACTGATGGAAAGAGATTTCCTATTATCAGCTAATCACGCTGACTTCTGAACTAGCAGAGGAAATTTTGGGAGGCCAGGGGTGGGGGAGAGGAAGGGGGACTGAGCAAAACAGGTGCTGCACGAAACAGATGTTCTCTAATGGTTAGGTTTTCGTTTAAAGTTGCATGGTGTTGCGTTTCAAGAGGGATAAAAAAAAAATGGAGGTATGTTGGGACCTCGACCGTGTTGGGATGCACGTTATACATATTTCAGATGTGGAAAATGGGGGGAGTGGGTTTGCTTTGCCTTATCTGTGATGTGACTGCAGCCATGTGCATGTTTACTTGGAAGTAGGACCTGGTGTATACAATGAGGCTTATTGCCAGGTAACTGTGCATAGGATCACATTCTACATACCCTCCAGCAAATGAAAATGGGGTGTTTGTAAGCACTTCCCTAAATCTCATAGAATTGCAGCGTTGGAAGGGACCCCAAGGATCATCTAGTCCAACCCCATGCTACATGTAGGAGTATGCAGTTTTCCTATACGGGGATTGAATCTGCACTATCTTGGCACTATCTTGATCATTGCCCTCCCCTATTGCATATTGCTGGGACGTGGGTGGCGCTGTGGGTTAAACCACAGAGCCTAGGGCTTGCTGATCAGAAGGTCGGCAGTTCGAATCCCCACGATGGGGTGAGCTCCTGTTGCTCGGTCCCAGCTCCTGCCCACCTAGCAGTTCGAAAGCACGTCAAAGTGCAAGTAGATAAATAGGTACTGCTCCGGCGGGAAGGTAAACGGCGTTTCCGTGCGCTGCTCTGGTTCGCCAGAAGCAGCTTAGTCATGCTGGCCACATGACCCGGAAGCTGTACGCCGGCTCCCTCGGCCAGTAACGCGAGATGAGCGCCGCAACCCCAGAGTCGGACACGACTGGACCTAATGGTCAGGGGTCCCTTTACCTTTATTGCATATTGCTAATGGCTCATTGCTGGATGTTGAATACTCTGCGTTTCCAGTAGCCTGTCCACACTGATATAAAAGGGTGTTTGCTCTTTTAGCTAAAAGCTGTACCGAGCTGTCTTCTAGCATGGCAATCAAATAGAGTCTCCATGGTTAAAAGCAGCATACTGCTGAATATCGTTTTTGCTAGGGGAAACATGAGGCAGGGAGGGCTGTTGCCTTAAGGACTGGGTCAGACCAAGGACCTGTCGAACTTTTTATCTTGTTTCTAATGGTGGCTAGCCAGATGTCACTGGGGAACCCTCTGTCATCCCCTTTTGTCTGACCCCAGCAGCTGGTATTTGGAGGTACCTGGAAGCTTATGCTTATCAGCTTCTGAGAGGCTTTTGTTGACCACTGTTAGAAGCTCAGCCTACGTTTTCCTCCTTGTTCTGCCAAGTAGATTTCAGACCTTTATGCCCACATGGCTCAGTCAGTACAGCATGAGGCTCTTAATCTCAGGGTTGTGGGGTTGAGTCTCACTTTGGGCAAAAAACAACAACACAAAACCCTGCATTGCAGGGGGTTGAACTAGATGACCCTCGCGTTCCCTTCCAATTCTACATTTCTAAGGTTCTAAGATTACATATATATTCTGCCCTTCCTTCAAGGAGCCCAAGGTGGCATTCGTGGTTCTCCTCCCCATTTTATCCTTGCAGCAATCCTGTGAGATGTACAGTAGGCTGAGAGACGAGCTTCATAACTGAATGGGGATTTAAATTCTGGTCTCTTGGGTGTGAGACCAGCTCTCAACACACAGTATCTCATTCTAGTCCCATGTTTCCATCCTTTCAGATCTGCAGTTCTCCTGTTCTTAAGCAGTGTTTTTCGGAACTGTTGACTCCATACTGCTGTCACTTTTCTGCAACACATTAAACTCATAGCTTTAACTTTTGAGTATATTACCTGAAAGCAGGGCCGTCTTAAGCTTATCTGGTGCTGTGGTGCAAGGACCCCTCTGGTGGCCCCCCACCCCACCCCCATGTTTCCCTCTGGGTGGGCAGCAGCTGGAGGGCGGCTCCTCCGGTGGGGCAGAGGCTCCAGGCACAGTGCAGCATAGCATGGCAGAGTTGGGCGAGGGCGGCGAGCTGATGCCGGGAGGCACCACGTCCAGCCTCCACCTCTTCCCTGGTGCCCTCCAGAACTTGGCGCCGTGGTGCCACGCACCGCTAGCCTCTATGGCTAAGATGCCCCTGCCTGAAAGTGCCTTTAAAGTTTCAGAGAATTCACTGTTATTTAGAGTGGCGAGTGTTAATAATTAGAGAAGTTGAAGATGGATTGTTTCATCCATAAAAAGTTTTGTGGGGGAACTTCTGGCTGTCAACTACCAATGTGATTAAAAACATCTATAGTGTCCTTAAATCTGAAATGTTCCCTTGTGGACCTTTCCGGTGGACACAAACATGCCCTCATTTCGGCTGCAGCATCCTCTCTTGTTTTTAAAACTACCCCAGGCCTGTTTGCATTTGAGAAACAGAAACTGCAGCCAAGTTGCTGTTCATATTGCAGTGGTGTGTAAGTGTAGGTTTGTGCACTGTCCTTGCCAAAGTTGTTTCTAACGTATCAAAGTAATGGAAGCAGGATGTAGAAAACCCAAGATCAGAAAGCCTTGTGTTCCAGCGTCATAAATGGGAGATCTGAACGATGGTCTGTGAAAAGGAGGGCGTGCTGTTCTGCTGGATGACTTGCATCTAACTGGTAACAAATGCTCTGATCAAAGGAGCCTTCTTCAGGCTCTGATAAGCACATATGATTCCTATTATTAGTAATGGAAGTTGCAGATGTGGGGCAGAGAGCGTCTTATAAACGGCAAGTTGGACGTTTGTGGCGAGAGGCCTCTTGCACCTCTGCTGAGTTGGCTTGTGCATTTAAGTGCTTAACATCCCTTTTGACCAAATTCTGCTGTCTGGTCCATCTGTTTTCCTTAGCTAACATGGAAAATGTTTTCTCCAGCTGTTGCAGAAGATAGCCTGCACCGACCGTCCTTGCAGGTGCTGGATACAGTACTTGCAAAAGAAAACAACAACTGCAAAAAAACAATACCGAAGCATATGGCCAGAGTTATTAAAACAGCCCAGCTGACATTGGAAGGTTACTGCTTTCTGGATGCTAACCACCTTTCGTAAAGGGGCTTTTAAATAGTACCCCCGGCTGCATTTTGCTACTCTCTTTTGCTATCAAAGTCTGAGCTGTGTGAAATGTGTGCTGAAAGGTTGTGGAGCTCGACTGTGGCAGCTTGGCATGGCTTGCAATATACCTTGAGCAGTTTTGTTGACTCACACGTGTTGTGGGTGAGATTTTCAAGTTTCTCGTTTGTCTGTAACATTTACTGGTAAAGGACAAGGCGACAGAACAGCCTTTTTGACTCTCTCTCTTTAAAGTCACTCATTTAGATATAGGCATTATATTGGCTTGTTAAACCTACATTTTCATGGCCAGCAGATGAGCAGTTTTATTGTGGCTAGCACCTCGAAACATATTCTTAAGTACTGGGAAGTTTTAAACTCCAAAGTGAACCTGGATCTTCGTTTCTCTCCTGCGTGCTTTGGAGCAAAATAGTAATCTCTCCTGCTTGAAAGTATGTGCCTTACTGGCGCTGCATTATTATCAGTATGCAAATTATAATGCCATGCATCATGACCTTACCTGTCTTTTTTACTGCATTTTTGCAGATAGGAAACTGCTGATCTATATGTTTGTGAAACCAGCTGTAGTTTTGCCCTTGACTTTTCCCTCTGTGGTGATACAGGAGACTGTAATGTTCAGCAGTATTCGTACTGTGGATGTCTGATGCATAGCAGTTGATTTCTTGCGCCCTAGTCCTGTAAGGTAAACCGATATTACACAATCATCCTACGTGGGAGAATGAGACCAAGCAATGCTATTTAAAGCTTATGTAGCTACTGTATATAGTCAGCTCCTTGGGCCCATCTAGCCTTGTATTTTGTCTTTGCTGACTGCCTGCAGCTCTCCAAGGTCTTGGGAGCAGGCATTTCCCAGCCCTCCCCTTTAAAGTGGAGATTGAACCAGGACCCTCTGCTCGCAGAGCCCATACTCTGCTACTTTGTCAGTAAAAAGCAAGTAAAGGTAAAGGGACCCCTGACCATTAGGTCCAGTCATGGACGACTCTGGGGTTGCGGCGCTCATCTCGCTTTACTGGCCGAGGGAGCCGGCGTACAGCTTCCAGGTCATGTGGCCAGCATGACTAAGCCGCTTCTGGCGAACCAGAGCAGCGCACGGAAACACCGTTTACCTTCCCGCCAGAGCGGTACCTATTTATCTACTTGCACTTTGACATGCTTTTGAACTGCTAGGTGGGCAGGAGCTGGGACCGAGCAACGGGAGCTCACCCTGTCGCGGGGATTCGAACCGCCGACCTTCTGATCAGCAAGCCCTAGGGTCTGTGGTTTAACCCACAGCGCCACCCGCGTCCTTAAAAACAGCAAGTAGGTGTTATTAAAAGGAGTGATTCTTACTGTTTCGGCCCCTTCCCTACCATAAAACCAAGGAGGGAGTGATTCTTACTGTTTCGGCCCCTTCCCTACCATAAAACCAAGGAGGCGTTATTAAAAGGATTGATTTGTATCGTTAAACCACTTTGCATTGCCACAGATGAGACTTGCAGGAGTGGGGCTTGGGTTTTTTTCTGCCTGCAGAATATTGCCATTTAGCTGTCTAGATCTTGCAGAATCTTTTGGCTCACCTAAATCCCAGAATCCTTGGTATAGACCATTGCATGTACTAGACAACTTGAGCTGTTAAGAATGTTTGCTATGAATGAATAGCACTTTTCTCTTACCAAACCCATGTCTGTTGGGCTCAATTCATATGTTACCTTCATGGCTGCTGCCGCTGCCACAAACCCTACTCCCTTACAGAAGTAGTAGGGTTGTGTTTTTTTTTGATGTTTTGATCATGGGGGCATAACCTGCATTGAATAGGTGCTTTGCAAACCAGTGGCTTCCCAACGCTGGAATTGCTACATCCTTGGGAAGAACCCACAAGATCACAACATGCACACAGTATCAGTTGGCATGATAAGGCAGCTGTGGGAGAGCAGCTCTGTGGCAGGCATCCCATTGCAAAGGTAATTCCAGGATGAAATCCTAGGCCAGGCTGCCTAATGGGAGCCTTAACCCTCCACCACCCCACCACCCAATTGTTCGTCCCCCTGCCCCTGGAATGGTTCCGTACCATAATCCATAACTGGTGAGCGACACTTGGGTTGGCGGGTCACAGTTTAAGACCATGCCAGCAAACATTTAGTTCCTTTACATTTTTAAAAGTTCAAAAGGGGCATGAGCAAAACTTTCCTCCCGTGGCATTGCACTTTTCATGGTACATCCACATAGCAAACACTGGGAACCTAGTGGGAACTGGGAACAACTGCTTTTTTAAATCCTTTACCGAGTGGATGCACAGCTGTCCGATGTGTCGGCCACACGATATTTCTGACATGGAAAATGTTAGAAACCATTCTTCACGCGTAGCTAGTTTGTGCGAGTGTCACAAGCAACAAGGCTGTCGCTTATGTGAAATGCAATAACGCTTGCTGAGTTTTGCTTCCTAAAATAAACAATTGTGCATGGATTTTAACAGATCTCCCCCCCTCCCCGGCCAAGGGTGTTTGAGGTGTTCTTAGCTGTAAAATCAAGCTGGCTTGGTTCCAAGTGCAAAGACCTCTGCTGTGCAAGGTTTGCCAGTAAGCCAAATGAAATGGATAAATGAAACCATTGAGCAAATCCTTGAAAGACAGCGAAATGGCACACCGTGTCATCGCCTTGTGAAATGTCACACTGTAATTTGGCCGGAGGTGATGCAAGGGAGACTAAAATTCAGAGGGTAACCTAAGGAATCCAGTGATGGAGCGTCCACTTCCATTTTGGTTCTGGTGCTGTTTTGTCTAATGTGGTACCATCCAGATTAGAGAAGGTAATGCTAAGGCCTTAGCGAATGATTTCTGGAAAACTGGTAGGGTGCTTGCTAGGGAATATGTAACAAAAGTTGTTGGATTATACGCTACATAAACCAGTAGCTGCGGGATCCTCAGATCATTTTTGGAAAGCAAATTTAGCCCAACGGACAACTGTGCAACTGTGCCTTTAGATCATAGTAGTGACACTGTTTTGGCTAGGGCTGATGAGTTGTTGTCCAAGATGTTGGGGAGGTACATGTTACCCACCCCTGTGCAGGACAGCCTGAAAGTAAAGAGCAAAGTTTCTTAGCCAGCACATGGTATAAATGAGTTAGATTCCCTATTCCCCATTCATTTTATTCATGGCAAGGCAAGAATGACTTCAGCTGAATGCTTATGCTCTTGGTTTAACTTGACTGGCACTTTTGCTCTGATACCCAATTTTCAGTGCTTTACGCTATGACCCATTTAACATGCTTCTTCCTTGTCTCCAACTCACATTGCCCATCATCTCCCTCCCTGTCCCTCACACCACCACTGAAACTTGCTACAAGCAGCCAAGGTTGGTTTTGCTGTGCTGTAAACTTGCAACCTCAAATGGGACGCGGGTGGCACTGTGGGTTAAACCACAGAGCCTAGGGCTTGCCGATCAGAAGGTCGGCAGTTTCGAATCCCCTGCGACGGGGTGAGCTCCCGTTGCTCGGTCCCAGCTCCTGCCCACCTAGCAGTTCGAAAGCACGTCAAAGTGCAAGTAGATAAATAGGTACCGCTCTGGCGGGAAGGTAAATGGCATTTCCGTGTGCTGCTCTGGTTCACCAGAAGTGGCTTAGTCATGCTGGCCACATGACCCAGAAGCTGTACGCCGGCTCCCTCAGCCAGTAAAGCGAGATGAGCGCCGCAACCCCAGAGTCGGACACGACTGTACCTAATGGTCAGGGGTCCCTTTACCTTTACCTTTAAACTTGCATCCTATCTTTCTCATACAGAGACGGTCCATGTGACTGGCTGGCCAAGACTTCTAGAGGTCATGGGTTCGAGCCTTGACCCCTTCCAGGACCTTTTCTGTTTTCCTGTCTACACCTAGGTCCCCATCTCCATGCTATTCTCGCCTTCCGTTCTTCCTGTCTCTGCAAAATAATTCTCAGGTCTTTGACAGTTTGTTTTATGTCCACTGTCCGGAGTTTCCAATTACCATAAGTTTGGTGAAACTGTGGGGGTTTCAGTGCAAAACTTGGATTTTTGGTTTGGCACAGAATACATACAGCTTTGATTCATTGCAGGTTAATCCAGGATAAGAAAATGTGACTGGAGAACATACCAGCTCTTAGATTGTTTGACGAGACTTAAACAGTCTCTTTTCTCCTCTCTTTTAATGGGCAATGCAGTGGGCCTGTTAGCTCAGATTGGCAGTGAGTAGTTAACTTTAGCCAGCTACTGGTCGCTTGACTCATGGTGTCCTCTTTCTCTTTTTTTGCCCCCTAAACAGTCTTATCCGATTCCTCTTGGACCAGTCCTTCTGGATCCTGCAAAAACAGGTGCTTTGAACTTGACGAGGCAGAGCCTCCAGGTTGCCGCTGCGACAACTTGTGCAAGAGCTACTTCAGTTGTTGTGCAGACTTTGACGAACTATGTTTAAAGACAGGTAGGAGAGCTCTTGAGTGCCTGCTTTGTACAAATTGCTATTGCTGATGAGAGTTATCGTGGTCTTTTCTACCTCTCCATGTGCGCTGACATGCTTTTAAGACCACTCAAATGCATGGTCGTGGATTCTTCGCCATAACAGTTTGGGAAATTTAACCGGAATTTCCTCAGAAATAGGACCCAGAGTGCTAATGGCGGGAGGTGGATCTCCAGACCTTTTTATGTCTGGGAAAAGATTCCCAGCACTAAAACCAAAACACTTGACAACACATGCTTAGCATCCTGAAGGAAAGGGTTACTCTGCATTACCTCCAGCCTCTAACCACGATCTTGCATCCCAGCCCATGTCTTCCGACCTGCTTTCAGTTAGGCTCCTACCCAAAGAGTCAGAAAAGCACCTGTCTGTAATCTGAGGCGGTACAGTTGAGGTACAGATTCAGCTCCTCGGTGAGAGCTCGACCATTGCCTCTGGCCACGCCTCCCAGATCGGAGCATCTTTTAACGCAGTAGGGAATGCAGCTTACTGAAGTCTTAGGACTCATTTTGGCTACTATTTCATATGGACATGATCCAAAGGCTCTCCCTAGATTTCAGTGGGGGGAAGAATTAAGCATGTGTCACCTTTAAGCCTCTCCTGTTGAAGGCCCTTGAAGTTGCTTGACTTGTGTCCTTGTTTGGCATTCAGCGCATACCGATCCACTTGACCTTACACTCCGGTTGCAGTATTGGTTCATAATCACTTAATAACCAACTTGTAGTAAGACAGTGTTGTGTGTGTGTGGTTGTGTGTGTGTGTTTAAGAATCTCATGCAAGCAGAATATAAGCCATCTCTTCCATCTTTTTTTTCTTTTGTGTGTTTTCTTGGAGTTATGCCACAACACGGCTTGGATTGTACATGAACAGAGGGAAGTTCACAGAAGGAAAATTGCCCCATTTTCCTTCGCACCCCCTTCGGTTGACTGCCCCTTCAAAACCAGACAGACAGACAAACAAACAAACAAACCAAACACACCCTCTTTGGAGGAAAAGGTGGCTACCTCCTGAACAATCATGAATGGGGCATAGGCAGAGGGGAGAGGAGGTGAAACTCTCCAAAGCTTGGAAAGTTTGGGGCAATTCTTCTTCACTCCATCCCACATGTTGAGGAAGGGAGCCTTGGCATGGACATAATGCTAAACTACAATCCAGCATTGCAAGAACAAGTCAAAGCGAGCACCATTCTTGCACAGTCACCCCTCCTGTGGCATAATCACCAGGTGGAATTCAGAAGGATTTGCTTCTGTCTTAGACCACCGTGTAATCTTAACTATGGTTAGTGGAAACAAGCCAAATTCCAGCCCATAAAACTGGTTTGTTGTCACTAACCATAGCAGGAGGGCCAGCTTGGCCTTGCAACCGTGTGCCCAGGGCCATGGGTGTCATAATAATAATAATAATAATATTTATTATTTGTACCCCGCCCATCTGGCTGGATTTCCCCAGCCACTCTGGGCGGCTTCCAACAGAAATCAAATACAAAAATATCACACATTAAAAACTTCCCTAAAAAGGGCTGCCTTCAGGTTTTTTCTGAATGTCAGGTAGTTGTTTATTTCCTTGACCTGTGATGGGAGGGCGTTCCACAGGGCGGGCGCCACTACCGAGAAGGCCCTCTGCCTGGTTCCCTGTAGTTTTGCTTCTCGCAGTGAGGGAACCGACAGAAGGCCCTCGGCGCTGGATCTCAGTGTCCGGGCTGAATGATGGGGGTGGGTGTCATGCAGTGTGCAAGGCCCTGGTGCCAAAATTTGTGGATGCTCGGCCCCTTCATGGGGAATTTGGTGGGTGCTCGGGGCCCCGGGGCCCCAGGGAGCTGGCACGTATGAACCAGAGTTTAATCATAGATTAAGCAGAGTTTAGATTTAGCTGAAGCTTCCCATCTCTTTGTATGGATGTGCTAGAGAAGGGAGGGAAAGGTATGTGAGTCTATGGCTAGCCTGGGCTCATTTGTAACACTAAACTATGGTTTGATGTTGTAGCCAGATGCAGCCAGTGTACATAATATACCCAGCTACTCGATAGAACTACTCAAACATGTCCTTATGAAAGAAAAAAGTGCAAGTATGTTATGCTTTACAGTCTTTACTCCATTGCTTCTTCTAACATAACATTTTATAGATTGGAGGAAGTAGTATCGGTCTTCTCAGTGAGCATGGCTGAGCTGGGATTGAAATAGCTCTCTCAAAGTTCTGAGTCTCTGGACACATTTATACATACATATTTAAACTGGTTGAACAGTGAGCTCTTCTGTGGGGGTGGGTAGCATGTATCTAACAAATTGGAAACCCCCCCCCCCGAATTTTGAAGGAGAAGGCCATGGCATTTAAGCTGGAATAAAGACAACAGCAACGTAGTGTAGATAACGCCTATGTCCTAGACCCTGCTACCTTTTGAGCGCAACTAAAGCATCAGTGGCTAAACTTGGACCCTCCAGACATTGTTGGACTACTGCCACTCCAGGTTTAAAATGAAAACATCCAACAAGGTGAAAATTGCTGTGAAATTGTTTTGCCCCAAAGGTGTGGGGGCACATGTGCATAGTTGTCTTTAAGAAACCACTGTCTTCATGTTTTTTGTTTTTGTGATAATGTTAGCTGGAGGCTGGGAATGTACGAAAGAGCGTTGTGGAGAGACGAGGAATGAAGATAATGCCTGTCACTGTTCTGAAGACTGCTTATCCAGAGGGGACTGTTGTACTAACTACCAAGTTGTTTGTAAAGGTACTTGTTTTCGTTCTTCTATCTGCAAAAGAAACCCAAGCATTCCGGATCATACTCCTCCTAAAGATGTTTTGGACTGGTGCTTCATTCGTTCTGCGGTACTTCCCCTAAGTTAGTGCGCTGCTATCTGGAGAGGCTATAGTGTGACAAAAGTGGGAGAAAACTCCTGGGACATTTTTGGTGTTACTAGTTATGGGTTTCAGCAGGAACTTACAGAACATGCACCAATTGGAAACGAAGCAATACCACCACCCCAAAACATTTGCAGGCACAAATAATATTGAGAGTGTTGTTTTTTTTAAAGCCCAATTAAAGACATCACTTCGTAGATGTGTGCCCATGTAGAAACTAGTTGACAAGTCCTTATTTTTTTTCATGAGACGGTTCAGATATTTTGTACTTAGTGACAGAATAACAACAACAGTGATAGTCGTGCTGTTCTATAGGTGAAATAGGATCTCCCAAGTGGCCTCCTGTCTGTTTCCCTGTGAACAACCAATAGCAAAAGGTTTATATGACTTGATGGCCTGTTCGTTGAGAATCCATCCTGGTTTGTTTGCAGGGAGGTTAGATGATGGGTATGCAGAAAATGCTATCCAACAGTTTCCGGGGCATTTCCCCACCACTTTCCATCTTGCAAAAAAACACACTTTATTGCTCCAAACACACTTTAATTGCACAACCTGAATTTGCTGGGGTGTGATTGAATCTCATCCGAAAATAGCAACAGAGGGGCATTGTTTATATATGCTTCCAGCCATACTAGTCAGGCAGAGTATATTGTTGTTAAAGATACTGATGAAATTTTAACTGTTAAAAAGAAAAAAAGGCCTTGGATTGTGAAACGGTGAAATAATTCTTTTTCAGGATTTTGTCACCATGAGGTTAGGCATCCAAGGTTGCAGTGAGCACACACTGGACAATGAGCATGCAGCCAGAAAGAAGTGTTGAGTTAAAGCACAAACACAGTTTGGCAAACCTGCACCCTACACACCTGTATACAATAAAATATTCTAAGATTGGCTGTGATCATTGAAGGATTCATGAAAGCAAACATGGCAGTGCAGCTGCAATCCGATGTGCTCTTTACTCGAGAACAAGCCCTGGTGATCATTAGGAATGACACTTGCAGAAACATATTGGATCTGGTTGCATGCTGTCACCTTGGTTGTAAATGGAGCTTGCAGCTGTATAGGTTGTGTACAAAATGGTTTTTTATTATCATCCCTCTTTAGGAGAGACTCACTGGGTTGCGGATGAATGTGAGGATACACGGACACCGGAATGCCCAGCAAAGTAAGCGCTTTGTTTTATGTGCTTACTTTTATCACGTGTAGGAGATCCATTAAGTGTCGGATGCCACTGGTGGTCACATCAACTAAGCGGTTCGTTTTTGTGTCCTGTTGTGAAAACTGAGGCTTGTTGCAAGCATCTAAAGAAAGGAGAACCATCATACCGTATACATTTTCTGGACGATATCCAGTTGCGGCAGCCCGTTTTCAGAACAGCCATTCTGCTAGTGAGAGCACTTATTTACGATTATATATAATAGCCAAATCAAATGGATGTCTTTTGCTTGTAAAACGCATTGTTCAGCCCATAGTGCAGCAGCTACTATTATACTCTGTGTCAATTTAGCTTTGTGCTGCTACTGCTTGCGCAACAGCACCGACTCTCGCACAGCATGGTGCTAACATTGCGTTGGATCTCTCTCCATACCTTTACTTCAAAATCTTCTTCTTCTTGTTGTTGTTGTTCTTCTTGGCGATCACTCATAGCCGAGTAAGATTGTCTTCCATGAACACGGTTTTAACAGTGAGTCCGTAAGTGACTGTGGAGGCCAATTCTGGATCCACACGTCCTTCCACAGTGGGGACATAGGTTTCTGGGCAGGAGTTGATCATGGTGAGGGTTTGCCAAGTGTGCCTTCCTCTTAGCATGTTTCTCCCTTTCGTCCTGAGTTTGAGTGTCTTCAAAGCCCATGACACCTTTGGTAAAGGCTGTTCTCCAATTGGAGCACTCGCAGGCCAGTGTTTCCCAGTTGTCAGTGTTTATACTACATTTTTTAAAGATTTGCCTTGGGAGAGTCTTTAAACCTCTTTTGTTGACCACCAGCATTACGCTTTCCATTTTTAAGATGCAATGATGAAAGCATCTACCAAAGATAATGATCCCAGTTAACCCATAGCAGATGGAGATGTGACAGAGACTCAGCTTTTAATAGTCATGTTTTAAATCAGTGTTTTTCAACCACTGTTCCGCGGCACACTAGTGTGCCGCGAGATGTTGCCTGGTGTGCCGTGGGAAAAATTCCAGCCAGAATATCAGCTTTGTGTTCAGCCAAACAGGCCCTGGTTGTGCACTGAATAAAGTATTTTATAATTTTTCATATTTCTGTTTACTTACTATTTCATAATAAAGTAATTATAAAATACTTTCTTTGTGTTTATTTGATTCCTATTCAAGAGAATTACTTTATATATAGTCAATATAGGCACAGAGTTAAATTTTTTAACATTTTCTAATGGTGGTGTGCCTCGTGATTTTTTTCATGAAACAAGTGTGCCTTTGCCCAAAAAAGGTTGAAAAACACTGTTTTAATAACCAATTTTAAAACTGTGTATTATTCAATATTATTATAAGAAATAGAAATCTAACTTACGAATTGAACTGTACTATTTTTCTGCTGGTCTTTGACCGTATTAAAGTTTTACTTACTTCCATTTTAAAGTTCGGAATAGAGTATAGTAGTTGTTTTGGAAGACAATAATCAGGCATCCGCACAACATGACCAGTCCAACGAAGTTGATGTTGAAGAATCATTGCTTCAACACTGGTGATCTTTGCTTCTTCCAATACACTGGCATTAGTTTGCCTGTCTTCCCAAGAGATATGTAAAAATATCAAAATATAGGGTTGTATTCAACTAAGTCCTACTTGAAGTAGACCCTCTGAAATTACTGTTTTGTACTGTAAAACTGCCCTGTGATCTTCAGGTGAAGGGCAGTATCTAAATTTAATAAATAAAAATAATGAACCTAAGTCCTGTTTATTAACCTCAATGGTTTGGTTCTGAGTAGGACCAGCAGTTGGTGAATACTACCCATATATTATAAACTTATAACAACACCATTTTCTGATGGCAATGGGACTATGTTTCCCTGTGGATTTTTAACAAAAGATAACTTATCTGCATGGAAACACAAAGGTAACAAATAAATTTTAAAAAATACTTATAAGGTGATGCCTAATTTATTTATATAACTCAAATGAGTGAAGGGCATGTGTGCCTGGGATTTTTGGCTCTGCTGAGGCATAAAAGTTGTCCTAGGTCACTTCGACACCAGGTGAAGTTGTCCTGAAACCACAGAGAAGAGGCTTTCTTTCCCAATTTGTTTTGCCACATCTTTACTCCAGCTTTTAAGTTCATTGGTAATATGCTTTGCCTCCCACAGTTTCGTTCGCCCCCCATTGATAATCTTTTCGGTCGATGGCTTCCGTGCATCGTACATGAAGAAAGGCGACAAAGTGATGCGCAACATTGAAAAACTAAGTAAGTGCGTGTGCTTTATTGGGACAAAAGCCCTTTTTTGTCTTTGGCCCTTCCTAAACTGCAATTTAAAATGTACTTAGTAAACCCCACTGAACAGAGATAAGCATGTACAGGATTGCACCGTCAGTGCAGCGAAATACCATGTTTCATGATTGACTTTAATGGCATCTGCTGTAAGTAAACATCACCACACCGATCTATATTAAAACCACACCACAAACTTCATTTTCAGGGTCCTGTGGGACACATGCTCCATATATGAGGCCAGTCTACCCTACAAAAACCTTCCCTAACTTGTATACCCTGGCAACGGTAAGTTTTGCTGCTGGTTTTATGAGTATACAGTATAGGAAACCTCCTGCTTTTCTGTAGATATCAAATGAGTGGTGGTTGCTGATGAGGAAAGCCTCTCAGATATGTTGTTGTCCTGCTTTGATGTGGGGAAGGGAATGGTCACTGAGCCTAAGGGCAAATTTGCATATACCTGTGTCATGTGAAAAAGGACATGGTAGGGCTCAAACAACATGCACAGTTATGCGTCCAGGAAGACTCAGGTGAGAAGCTGGCATTTAACCTGTTGAGCTTTGTGAGAATATAAAAAACTTTTGACCTGAGCTATCCTCCCCTCTAGCAGGCATTTGACCATCCATATTTGCTCGCCAGTGTGGTGTAGTGGTTAAGAGCGGTAGACTCGTAATCTGGGGAACCGGGTTCGTGTCTCCACTCCTCCACATGCAGCTGCTGGGTGACCTTGGGCTAGTCACACTTCTTTGAAGTCTCTCAGCCCCACTCACCTCACAGAGTGTTTGTTGTGGGGGAGGAAGGGAAAGGAGAATGTTAGCCGCTTTGAGACTCCTTCGGGTAGTGATAAAGCGGGATATCAAATCCAAACTTCTTCTTCTTCTTCTTCTTCTTCTTCTTCTTCTTCTTCTTCTTCTTCTTCTATCAGTTTGGAAGTGAATTGGGTTCATGCCCTTCTACATACTTGGACTCACTGGTACCCGCCATAGGTGTTGCTAAGTTTAAAAAGAGAAATTCTCACACACACACACACACACACACACTGAAAAAAACAACACTCCAGCTCTCTGTCAACTTCCAGGATCTGTTCGATTTCAGTCCTTCAGATCACTGAGAGTAAAGAGATTAGAGTAACTAATCTTATTGTCTGGAGAAGGAACTTCAGGAATCACCTTGGACTCTGAACCAAAACTCCACTCTTTGCTCCATTTTGGGGGTGGGGGGTGGGGAGGCAAGACCAGGCTACTTCTCAACTACAGCTATGCTTAAATGTTGAGTAGAGTTTGCTTTGAGCAGCAGGCTGTCTTCCATACTAGGGAAGAGGAGGTGTAAAATGGGGTCTGGAGGAACTGGGTTCTGAAAAATTGTGAGTCTGGAAATGGAAGTCTACGGATGAGCCATGGATTGTTAAAGGCGCCAATTTCTTTTAAAGGGGAGCAATGAAATTGGGGGAGCATATTAGCTAATAGTATTCTGGAAGTAAGATTATGGCTGTGGAAGAAGCATGCCATGATGTTAAACTTCCCTCTAAAGCACTCTTGTTCAGGATTTGCAGCTCGCTCCACTCCATTACTCTTTTGCACATGGGGGGAAAGGGTTGGAGGGATCCATTGCCAGTTTCAAACAGTATTACAAGACTTCCATTCTAGACTGGCTGAAAGTCAGTTAGTGATTAGGGATACACCTGGCAATATTGCATATAACTAGATCTGGACTTTGTTAGGGCAGCAATCAAGTAACCATCAACTGCATTATCTCTCCCGCTCTTTCTTAACTCTTGGGCCATGTCCTGATTCCTGTGTTGCTTACACTGGTGTATACCCATATAATCAGTGATGGGGAAAGCACTAGTGTTGGGGAAACCCAACAGAAAAGAGCTTTAAATTATCTGCCTTGCTTGGGAGGCAAGGCCCTCTTGGCGTGCCAGCTCTAGAAGGCTAGGGATGCTCGCACTGGGCTATCCAAGTATGCACATTTTTGCATAAATGTGTCATCCCCAGAACATAACCGCCATGTGATTGTACTGTGTTGCACAAGATTAGTCAGCAGGTTAGCATAGCGAGATGGAGGCCTTAACTAGGAGGGCAAGTTTTTAGCACTTCAGCAAAAAATAAAATAAAATAGAAGTTCTCCCACGCACTATAATTTCCACTGAAACTGCTATTTTTTTCCGTTATAAGGTCATTTGTTGTTTAGTCGCTTAGTTGTGTCCGACTCTTCGTGACCCCATGGACCAGAGCACACCAGGCACTCCTGTCTTCCACTGCCTCCGCAGTTTGGTCAGACTCATGTTGGTAGCTTCGAGAACACTGTCCAACCATCTTGTCCTCTGTCGTCCCCTTCTCCTTGTGCCCTCCATCTTTCCCAACATCAGGGTCTTTTCCAGGGAGTCTTCTCTTCTCATGAGGTGGCCAAAGTATTGGAGCCTCAGCTTCAGGATCTGTCCTTCCAGTGAGCACTCAGGGCTGATTTCCTTCAGAATGGATAGGTTTGATCTTCTTGCAGTCCATGGGACTCTCAAGAGTCTCCTCCAGCACCATAATTCAAAAGCATCAATTCTTGACTAGTTAATAATCTGTTTTATTTTTCAACATTTCCAACACAAAGGGCCTCTATCCTGAATCCCATGGAATCATTGGCAATTCGATGTACGATCCTGTATTTGATGCCGCATTCAGCCTCCGAGGCCGAGAAAAATTCAATCACAGGTGGTGGGGAGGTCAGCCGGTAAGTTTCTGTTTTGTTTGCCTTAGCGAAAGGGAGTCAATAAAAACAATGAACTTTTTCTGTGGCATTAAATCTTCTGGCTTTTATGTTGGCATGAGTGGGGCCAGTGATGTCAAAAATTAGTCATGGCTCAGCTCCACTGGGAGTCGGGGATAATGTCACTTTTTTCCATTGGTTTTGAGTGAGAATTTGTCGCGGCTAACTTCTAGCCGGATCAGGGTTGCTGGATTGGTTATGCAGAAAAGCTTATTAAGGGAAGTCCTTGCTGAAAATTGGTTCTGATACTGCTAAATATACCTTTAGCAAAAGACCGGGATGCCCATCATAATGGTACTCTGGAGTATTGGTTTAAATTTTGGTTTAAATTCTCTTTTGTTATTTTTAGAAATATCCCCTGTGGCAGTGTGTTACTATAGCTATAAAATGCAGTCCGCCCGTCCCCATTCATTTTAACATTTAACAATAGAACTTGGACAGAAGCAGCTGGTTACAACCCTTCTATTGCCAATTCCACTTGGCAACGCCAAGGGTGTTATGGGTCAAAAGCTTTTTGAGTAATGTAAGACACCACCATGGCAGTATCCTGCTCATGTAAACATAGCCTTATTAGGAACATCAGAAAGGTGTTTTATACTTTCAAAAAGTGAAAGCAAATGCAAGGGACCCATTCACCAGGGGAGATTGATCTATGGTTCTTGTTAGTACAGTGTCCAAAAGGAACATTTTGCTCCTGTAGGCAATAAGGCCAAAGGAAGCATTTTTCTTGTGCAGTGTTCCCAGAGATGACATTGAGCTCCTATTGAGCTTCTGGTTGCTCCCATGGCCCAGCCCTACTGTTAGGCAAAAGTCAGGCAGCAGATAAGATTCATCCGCCATTCCGATTAGCTTCCGTATGTGGGATGGGGGAGTCATTATATCCTTGTCCTTCGGCAGCAAAATACTGGCTGTGGCTGGAGGTGCTGTGTTTTTTGCCAGACTCCCAAGAGGGGTCCCTAAGATGCTTTGGAAGCTGAACCTTCTAACTTAGAATTGCAAGCTGGGGTTTAACCAGGCAGCAACTGCTAATGGGTAGATCACGGAGGATAAATGGTTGATGATAGTCTCAACCATTGTGTGCAGCCCAGTGCCACACCTCTGTCTAGGTTTCCCTAAAATTTTGTTCCTCTGTGTTTTTCATCCCTGTGTAGGTGGCATGCAGGTATTAAGGGCTGTACAGTGTTTGACGCAGATAGACCAAGCCTGCAAATCTCTTGCAGAGTCTGGTCACATGATCAGGGCTGGTGCTAGGGTTTTTTGCACCCTAGGCGAGATCACCTTCTGGCGCCCCCCCCCAGCCAATCCCTAGCACTGGCCCTGCGGAGAAGCCCAATTTCGGGCTGCTCCCCCCTCCCCACCACTCTGCTGCTGGCGGAGCGGCACCGGGCGGGGGGCAGGCTGGCCAGCGCCCCCTCCATTTTGGCACCCTAGGCAGCTGCCTAGTTCGCCTAAATGGACACGCCGGCCCTGCACATGATAATTCAGAACATGAGATGGTGTAGAGCTTTCATGTGGTGGTCCTCAGCTTGTGTGGTGATCTTAACTTGTGCCCAGCGATGAAAATGTCACTTCACAACCTGTGTTAAAAGCTGAATTCTTTGCATGACAGTGAATGCTCACATATGCGACCAGCTTGCTGTTGTGAGGCTGGGAGCTGACATTGTATTTCAGATGTTCGGTGTGTGTGTGTGTGTGTGAGAGAGAGAGAGAGAGAGAGAGAGAGAGAGACTCATACCCGTGACTTCAGAGATTGAAATTTACAGCATCCGGGAAAAGGCACCAGCTTGCACAATCAGGATTTTAGCTCTGTTCTCCTTTTATTTTTTCAGTTATTAAATAACCGTGACACTGATTCTCTAACCTATTAATCAAAGAAACTATTCAGATTTCTGCTGCTAGCCTGGTTGGATGCAAATACTCAAAATTCTAATTTGTAGAACTGGAAGCCGATGTTTGGGGCTGAGGGTTGTGGAAGGTTTTATGACATTTTGTTTTAATAAATGTACCGTCGTGTAGCCGACGGTCTGCAGCTCTTTGTAATCGCCTTATATTTTCCTAATTAGATATGGATTACTGCTGCCAAGCAAGGGGTGAGAGCTGGTACATTCTTTTGGTCTACGTAAGTACACCCGCACAAGACAGAATTGGTAACCTAACCGCAATAAACAAGAACTGGGAAGCAAATGCCACAGAAATCGACAGGTCTTAATTTCCATGGAATGATAGAATCGGGCTGAAAAATTTCCCTGGCTTCATCTCTTGAGAGCTTTCAATTCAGGCAACATCTGTTTTCCAATTTGCCCACCACTGATACATGTGATGAAGTATTTTTGGAAAAGCATTGTATAAGTAACTGTTAACTAGGAACTAAGATCTAGAGGATACACTATACAGATAAAATAAAAAATGATGTGAGGAGGGAAAAGCAATCTGCGTGGCCTTCCAGATGTTGCACTGCAGCGGTTAGGCATTATGGACATTGTAGCCCGCCATATCTGGGAAAACCTGTTGCCTACCCCTGCTTTACACCATTGACACTCCAGAAGTTGCTGGTAAACTGGATTAGATGGTGGAGGCTCTATCTGTGGGACTAAACCCACCCGCGATAAGCCCAAAGGTTATTGTGCTTTTCCTTAGCAACTTGGTGTACAGCATAGCATTAAAGCGGGATGAAAGGAACCTGTTGAAATTGCCCCTGGGTCAGAACAGATAGAAAAGTCACATTTGTTGTTTTAACATTAACAGCAAAAGTCTGTTTCTAGCCTAATGTTTCCTAGGTGGTTTTAACATAGGCAGGGGAGCCTGGGGTCCTCCAGGCATTACTGAGCTACAATTGCCTTCAGCCCTGACCACTGGTCATGCTGGCTAAGACTGATGGGAATTGGGAGTCCCAGCAACATCTGGAGAGCTGCAGGTTCCCCATCTGCATGGCCCAAGCGCATAAGGTGCACTGCTGGCTAGTGGGGATGTGGCAGTGTAAATAAGACACAGGAGATCATTGGATGGGTTAAATTAGGCTGTGACATCATTGACGACAGATGTAAGCTAGTTTGGCATAAGGCATTGTTAAGCACCTGCCCTCAACCAGCCTGCCTTCTGGTGCAACCCAGGGTGAGTTGGGCCTGGCATGGCGGCCACCCCTTGGCATGGGTCAAGTGGGGCATTCCTGACAGTGTTATCTGGTGCTATGGCCCATTGGCCTTAGTGTGGGCACCCAGACACCAAGGCCAATGGGTTCTACCCCTTCCAGGACTCTTTTAACGGGGTACCCAGCGGTTTAAAGGCTGCCTTCATTGCCCAAGTCTTGACGTTTGCTCTGAGGCAGGCGAAAAGCTGCAGAAAGGCCCATTTGTCTGCAGGAAATATTCCTCCCTGGCAGCGCTGTCTTTAGCATATGCGCCGCCAGGGTGCAAAGATCTGCCCAGCACCCCCGTTGCGAATGACAAGCGCCGCCACTGGCACAGCACATCTTTGGTAAATGAGCCCACAAAGTCAAAAGTCCTTTAGTGAAACAGTAGATATACATTTGGGTAATACCTAAGTATGCATGTATTTTGTTTTCCTAGCTTGATCCAAATTAGTTATTATTTCATAACAGGTAGATAGTTAAGAGCTTAGGCAGCTTCAGCGATGGGCACCTTGCGCCCCCCCCCCGAATTTGGAGCCCGGGTGCCCTGCACCCCTTGCACCCCTGGGTAAAGATGGCCCTGCTGCCTGGCTCTCAATAGTGTGACCGAGTAATCCATAGCAAGGTCCATACCACCTCAGCCCACTCACCATTGGGCTGAAACAAATGCGCATGATAACATGGGTGGGAAGGCATGTGATCCACTGACAATCAGATACATGCTGGGAACTGGGGACCAATCCCTTTTACTGCCCAGCTCCCCCCCCCCAGCTCCCTCCTGATTGGCCAAGAGGGTGGCCCAGATTCACGTGGCTGGACGAAGAGGCCAAGCCTCCTCTGACTGACCGCATGGACCCCTCCTTCCCCGATTCTCAGGCCCAAGCTGCGCTTCCCTGGGCAGCAAATGGGAGCCACCCCCTAAGCAACGGTAAGCCTATCCTATAATTTAACAGGCTGTGTTACGGGAGAGCCATAGCCATGATAATTAGCAGCAGTGCCTATGTGCTCTCAACATGAAACACCAGTATAGAACTCAAACATGGCACACCCATGCATGTGAATACGGGCCTAAAATAAAATAAAATTGTGCAGCTGTTTCTTACTCAGTTTGCTCTGTTCTGTTCTAGTATGATCCCTCATGAGCGCAGAATATTAACAATCCTGCAATGGCTAACCCTGCCAGACAATGAAAGGTAAGTCATATTTTCTTTTCTTTTTTCTAAGTGTGGCTGAGGGCCAGCATTGCCAATATTCTCTGTGGAACGCAAGCTTTGATCCACTGTGCTGCCCCCTTGTTGACCAGCTCATGACGTGAATGCCCTGCTATTGTGGACGTGGACGCTCTTGTTATTAATGGCATGGGCTAGGGTCAGTTGGCACAGTGTGTTTGTGTGTGTGTGTGTGTTTGAAATGCTGTTTCGTCTAATGTGGCTTAATGAGTGTTGCACCCTGCGATTTGGGCCGATGTCAAGGTTTTTAATTGTGTCGTTGAGTACACACGGCTCTAGATCCTGCCAGCAGGCACAGTCTTTGGCTACTGTTGTTGTTGCCCTTTTCTCCTGACCTCCGTTACACAACTATGGAATGTTTCTTCCTGAGTCTTTGCTCAGCACCTTTCAGCATCCCTTCTAATATTTTAATGAAGTTGTGGTACAACGAATGGTTTAATCGGACTGTGGAAAACTTGCGACAGAGCTTCAGCCCTCTTGTTTTCTCTCCTTCTGAAGGCAAGCTTCAGAAGGGTTGATGTGAGCTAACCTGCTAAGGGAAAACTGTGGGTTGATGTGAGCTAACCTGCTAAGGGAAAACTGTTCAGACGACAATTTTCTTTTCTTTTTCCTTTTCTTTTAATAACATTTTATTGATTTTCCAAAAATAAAAACAACAACAGCAATACAAAAACAAAACAAATTGACTTCCCCTTAATCCCTTCCTTGGTTCTATTATTTATCAATATACTGCATATGTCTATTGTTAAATTTTAACCTATTTAAATCCCTATTATCCATTCATAACAAGATTACATGTCATCTTAAAACCTTGCTAATGTATTGACCTGTGAACATTGCTTATGTAAATATGCAATAAACATCTTCCATTCTTCCTTAAATTCATTGTCATCTCTTCCTCTTAGTTTCATAGTCAATTTTGCCATTTCAGCATATTCCATTAATTTAACTTGCCAATCTTCTTTTGATGGGACACCAGCTTCTTTCCAGTGTTCTGCTAATAAGGTCCGTGCAGCCATTGTTGCATACATAAACAAGTTCTTTTGTGATTTTGATAGGTCCACTCCTATAATACCTAATAAGACAGCTTCTGGTTTTTAAAAAAACATTTTTTCTTTTTTCTTTTCCAGGCCTTACGCTTATGCGTTCTACTCTGAGCAACCAGATATCGCTGGCCACAGATATGGCCCCTTTAGCTCTGAGGTTAGTATAGTTCCTCTTCCGTATATAGCATGGCTCTGAGCTCAGTGCTTTGCTAGTACTCCAGAGCTGGGGGAGCCTGTTGGTCTCCAGATGTTGCTACACTCCATCCTCCTTGGTCATTGGATAGTTGGAGGCCATGAACATCTGGAGGGCTGCAACTTCCTTACAATTTGCATTACAGCAAAAGCCATAGAAAGGCAAACGTTTGACTGAATTGTGTGTTTGTGTTTTTAAGCTGATGGTTTAATCTGCACATCTGTAAGCATCCAATGAGAGGAGAGCCTTGTGGAAAATAGAAAGGCAGGAAAACGATACTGAATTTATTGTTAAATGTTAAACAATACTGAAAACTTCCAGCTCTAATAAGTACCTCCTGGAGTGTCATAAAATCATAGATGTGTGGTTTAGGCAGGAGCAAAATTTATCATTGACAGGCCACCTCTTGGATATATTCAAAGTTAACCGGTTTTAAAGAGCAGTGTGTGGAAAATAGCATTTCTTGTGGTTAGGTTATGTTTTCTGCTATATAATAACTATAGCAGTTAATGCTATAGCAGCTCTCTGAGGTTTCCTCCTTTTCGTTTTTAAGGAAATGCCTTTGTTTCATTTTTTTTTGCATTTGGCGGATGTATACCTAATAATCAGGCCCATTTTAATTGTTGATAATGGGCATCACTCAATATATAGAATCAGTAAGTTGGCCAGAAATATTGGTGCTCCTGATAAGGAACTAGATGTTTAAAAATGCAACTCAACCATCTTTTAGATTGCGTTTCTGGAAACTCCCTCTCTGACCGCAATCCGCAGAACCACTCAGCTAGCTCCAGCGATGGATTTTTGTGTGTTTTGAATGACTGCCTTCCTTTGCATGTCTAACCACTTGTGAAGTTTAGAGGAGTTTCACAAGTGCTTTGATATAACAGGATCTCTTTAAATGATAATGACACTCACTGTTTCCTGCAGTGCTTTGAATCAATTTTCTCACTGCTAGTCACAGTGAGAGCTTTGCTCCAGGTGACAGAATGATAAGGGTGGCAAATTTGTACACTGCCACCACAATTTACTGCTCTGGAAGTGCCAAATTAAGATAGGATCACCTAGTGGGGAGGACAGGACCTTCTCTGCCTAAGACAATAGAGGGATCCTGGAAGACACAGCAGACAGTGTTGGGTTAGATAGACCAGTGGCATAAGATAGCTTCCTGTTTACCTGTGGGTGTGAGTCTCAGGGGATGAGAGCCTTGTTCTGAAGTACAGAATACCTTCACATTTTTTATGCCATGCTCTCAGGAGATGGGTGGTGTCCTGACTAATGCACAATCCTGACCGGGTGACACCAACTCCAACCAAAATTTGTGGAAGCCTGCATATATCAGTCCCCCTACAGGCAATTAAAGTAGCAGAGGGTCAAACCTAGAAGTGACACTAGAGATCAGTCATGGAAACGCACCCCCCCTTCATCTTTCTTTTACAGGCAGCCCCCCATTTATATGGGGGTTGTGTTCCAAGGCACCACACGTTTAAGTGAAATTGAGTATATTTGAAACACCATTGAAAAAGCCTGCAAACACCCCGTTGCGCCCCTGCACCACCCCTTTTTCTGACGATTTTGGATCACTTCCGGGTTCGGTGCGATGCGTTTGTGCGCGGTTACGCACATATTGAACACACTTAAATGAGGAGTTGCTTGTATTTACAAGCAAAGGTTGTGAAGGCTTCATATTGAGAGAGGGGTTTAACCTTGCACGTGCTTCCACCACCCCCATTTAATCACACACACACCCCCAAAAAACATGCTGCTACTTTCCTTGTTGTGTGTGTGTGAGAGGGAGGGAGGGAGGGAGGGAGGGAGAACAGGTTCCCAGATCTCCCATGTCGCTCTAAGTTTGGCCTGAATTTTCTAAATGAATATTTCAAGAAGTCAGTACAGCTGTGCATGCTGCACAGATGTCAAGATTTACTAGGGGCAGGGTGTTTTTTTTTCCCCTTTTACAAAAGGGATAGGAAACATTTAATGTTTCTCCTTTTTCAGGTTTTTCTTTTCTTTTTTTAAGAGTTGTGAATGTCTCATAAATCAGCTGGGAGGAAGACCTCAGTGGGGACCCCTCAGGGTTGGTTGCTTGCTTGCTTAGCAATCATAGTAGTTTGGCTATTGCATGCGAACCGTTTTCTCCCCACCCCCACCCCCAAGGCTTCCTTTGTACAGAGCTGGCTGCTCTTTAAACATTTGGAACAGATCTGGGCCTTTTCTGTCCATATGGTATTTGAGCAGCACATTAGATCTTGGAGGCAAACGTTAGAGGGATGGAAATCATGTGTTCGGCTTTTAACCCGCCTACAGATTCGGGGTAATCGTAAAGAGAGACTAAAACAATTATGTAAAACTTTTCCTCCTAATCCAACATTTCCCAACCTATTGTGCTCCGGGTCCTATCTGACTCCTATTTGCTTTACCCCTGTGCTGGCTGTGGTGGGAGCTAGAGTCCAAAACAGCTGGAAAGGCCCCAGCTTGGAGGAAGCCAACCTAACCAAGTGACACTTCATGTATTCTCTGCTTAATAAAGGATCCAGCTCTTCTGTGGCGTTTCAGCCTCTGACTCATTGTGTGCGAGAGGGATTGGGGGGTACATTAGACCCCACTTTAAGTGATTGCAGGTGGAAACTGTTGCATCCAGTATATTGGTTGTAAAGGATCTCTCGTGCATAGTAAAAAACAGTTAACACAATAGCTGCATTGTGTTCATGCTGCAGTTATATAAGAAGCTGGTGATATTTCAGTATGTATTCGACCCCAGTGTTGCTCCTGTATATTTACACAATTTATAGAACGTGTAGTTGAGATATTGGGGCTGTGTGTGACTGTGCAGAACAGATAATATAGTAGATCATTGGAGTTGGAAGAACCACAAGGGTCATCTTCTAGTCCAACCCCCTGCAATGCAGGGATATTTTGCTCAATGTGGGGCTAGACATTACCTAAGTCTTATGCTCTCCCAATTTAGCTATCTCTCACTATGCCACTAGGGACTTTTGAGTTTGGGAAACACATAAAAGCAGGGGTGGGGCAAATAATCTATTTCTGACCCATTTCATTCTTGCATGTGTCAATTTCATGATTGCGTTTTGACCATTTTGACATTAATCGCTGGGGTTTTTTTTTTAAAGTTTAGAAATGCATGGGTTGAGACACACACATTTTAAACTTATTTCTGCATGCACATTTTTGGGGAACTTTCTTCAGCAGAGAACTATATTGGAGAAGTGTGAAATCTGTAGCATCAATACATTCTGATCTGTGTGTTACAGTCTGGAAGGTGTGAATTAGGTCTGTATGCTTCAATATTCAGACAGAAAGAAATTATTCTTCATCGATGCATGCAACGCACTGGGGTCCAAGAGATTCTTGTTGCTCGGCTCAAGGAGATAGCTCAGTGGCTAAAGCATGAGACTCTTAATATCAGGGTCATGGATTTGAGCCCCACGTTGCACAGTTGGGAAGGAGCTACCATAGACCTTGAGCTAGCACACTTCTGACCCTGTTCTCCTTGCATGTATCCAAGCGGAGGACTTTGGCAGAGTGGCTTGAAACTAATTCTGACCAGCTTTCGAACAATTCATCGGCAAACCATGGTTTATGAAGCGGGTTCATTCAACTAACCAGAGCTTGTTGTAAACCAGAGCCAAGATTCATGGAAAGGGAAACTAAGCTGCCAGAAGTTGATGTTCTGCCTATCTAGCAGGAGGAGGCGGGATGGGAACATAGCCATAATGTTGTCTACTGTTGTGGGAAGTTATCCTTTGAGGTAGACCCTTGGCTGACCAGATTCTGCCTCCTTCGTGTGTGTGATCCTATAACTCTTAATTACAAAGCTAGAGATCTTATGCACCCATCTTTCACCCCTTGTACTGATAGTCCTTGTTCTTCCTCTTTTGAAGTGATGCCCTGGCTGGTTAATAGAGACTTGGCTTTCTTCCTAGCTCTAACTTCTTTGGAAAGAGAAGCTATCACTTTGCGAATGTATTTACAAAATGTGCGGTCTACTAGGTGAGCTGCGAAACCGGACAACAAATTCACGTGCTTAAGGACTGTTCTGCTGCCCCTCTAACATGCTACCCTGGGATGGCAATTCTGATTTATTTAGAACCACTTGGCCCAGTTCAAAGCTCTGGCTGTGCTTCTTTTAGAAAGAGCGAGTAAGCTATGAGAATCCTTCCTTTCCTCCCTCCTCTGCTCCTCTCCTCATCAAAACTGCACGAAGCTTGAACTCTTCCTCCTCTTCTATATATATATATATATATTTTAAAAAGAAACTCTGAAGCTGCTTTTTGGAGAGAGACAAATGGAATTGGATTAGCATCTCCCTTCCAGCTGCTTGCCTGTGAAGCAATGAAACAGCATGGCAGATGGTAACACTGTTTTTCCTTCCAAGAATGCGGGTCTGCGACTGAAGCAACAAAGACGGTGGATGGCTGAGCGGATAGGAACAAACGGCGTTGTAAATCACTGCCGAGTCTGAACCTCCTTCGCTGCGTTTCCTTTCTTCATCTTTGTTTTTTGTTTAAATGAGCTGCACTGCACTATCTCCCTGTATGTGTCATCTTGCACTCTTCTGAGAAGCTGATCCTAAAAGATGCCAGAAACTCTCATTGGAGTAGTCAATTGGAGTTGCATGCCATGTGGCTTCTTTTAAAGATCAATTTAAAGTCGTCTCGGACAACTGCGCGTTGCTTGCCTCTGAGGCTCCTCTTTCCCTCCAAATGGTTTTCTCCTTCTTCTTAACGCAATGGACGATTCGCTGTCACCTCCTCTCTCCGGCATCTATCTTTAGGCCCTTTTCCCAACAGGTGCCACGGTGATTTTTGCCCAGCAACAAAAATAAGTCCAATGTTGATGCAAACTACCTGGCTAAAAACAAAATGGTATCCTACAGGTGGGATTACGTCTCATTCAGAAATATGTGTGGGGTTTTTGGTGGTGTTGTTTTTTTACAGAAAAGATCAATATTTACAGAAAATATCAATAGTGTAGTGCTACTTCCTGCCAAGAATATTGTGCCTTCTGGTGGTTTTTTTTTTTAACTCAATAATAATAATTATAACAATAAGAATTGGGCATACCTCTTGGCACATGGAACAGATAGATACAGACTAGCAAGCTGGCCATATGGAAATAAAATGTGAATCATCTTTGTGGCCTCTTATACATTTGGCTCACATTTTGTGGATTATCAGAATTTTAAGGCATAAATGCATTAAAAATCTGATGAAATCAAATTTTAGAGCATAAAACGAGGCCCTTTAGGAACATAGAAAGCTGTTTACACTGACTGAAAGTGGCTCTCCAGAGTTTCAGACAGGACAGGAGTCTCTTTCTGCCCTACCAGGAGATGCCAGGGATTGAACTTGGAACCTTCTGCATTCAAAGCAGATCCTCTACCACTGAGCCACAGCCCTTTTCCCACTAGAAAATGAACCTCTGCTCCAGGGAATTGTTGTTTCTGATGGGCTCTAGTTCTGTTCTTATAAGTAACTGACTGAAGTAACTTCGCCCTGACTTGACCTCTGAACTACCTCTGGTGGCCTTAACCAAGACTTGGTGTACTGATTCCTAAATCTGCTGCTGGCACAGGTAGTTTTAACTATCTGGTGTTAGCCGAGATGAGCTTTTTCTGAGTCCAGGCATCTCTCTCCGCCAGTACAGGAGAGTAGTTTTGGCTCACCTCTTACTCCATCTAAAAGACCTAAGAGAAAGATCACTCCTAAGAGGAGACAGAAAAGACGTGTTGACGTGTTGATTCTTCAAAGACGTGTTGATTCTTCAAAGAAAAGAAGGAAAGCACCTAGAGCGGAACAATACTCTGCGGAATCCCGTCGGAACAAAGTAAGTTTACAAAACTGACACGCACCAAATTCTGAAGCTCTTGTACCGTTTGATTCTTTTTCTTTTTTCAACTTTGGGATTCTCTTCTTCAGAGTGGAACTTCCATTGCTACCATCTTGAAAATAGGTCAGCAACATATTAATCAGCAACGGTTGTCTGTCTCGTCTCCCTCTTTTTTTGGACTTGTATTTCTCCTTGTACTCGCCCGATCATCTTAACTGTTTCAAAATATGTATATAAATGGTACAGACAGGGCACCAGCAAATAAATCCTGCTGGAAAAAAAGTTCATCCAAAGTTCTCTGTCCACAGATGGAAATGTCTAGACAAACCCTTAGAGTCAAGCTATTTACCAGACTTCATATCATCCTTTTCAGCTAAAAATCATTTCTTGAAACTGAGTGTATGCCCATCTGGAATAGTCTTACCAGTAGTGCCTGAGGGTTATTGAAAAAAATATTACCAGTTTACTTCCTTTCTTAGCATGGCACAAGGCTGCCATTAGCATCCCCTTACAACGGGGCATCAGAGGAAAAGCTGGGTCACAAGCATTGTTCTGTGAAATCTTTTCAATTTCATGGCCATCAGCTTAATATTTGATGTCAGCCATTTGTTTTGGAGGACTAAAATGCCTCCTTGGAACTTCAGGAACGTTTTGAGGCGGTGAAAATTGGCAAGTGATATTGGGGCATCTGTTTGCTTGAGCAATCACAGCCCAGGATTAGCAATCTGGACTTGGACATCTGTGGGATGTCTTCACTCAAGCTTTAGGTTCTTCGTAGGTCATAGGAATGACTTGGTTTGACATTGTGGAGGCTTGGCGAAGGTTCCCTAACCTTTGAACCTGCAGAAATAGACTGAAGTTGATGTTTGTGTGTGCTTTATTTTACAGTATTAAAAATGCCTAGCTTTGGATTATTTCGGTCAATCTGGACATAGGATGTAAATGTATGTGACTAGTTGTCTTTTTCATCTTGCCAATACTACTGCTTCAGGTTCCCTCAGAGGCAAATATTCCCGCAAAAGCAAACAAGCAAAACCCACCCCAAGCCGCTCATTTGAAATTCATGAGTACTCCAAGTCCGAACTCCCAAGTTTAAGACTTGTGCATTAGAAAAGGTGGAGGGGGGAGATGTTTCTGTGGTTCACTAATAAATAGGCAAAATGCAGTGTTGTGTAGGAAAAGAAGCATTTGCCCAGTAGCTTTCATTCTTAAATAGAGAGCCGCTCAACTTTGCTCTAAAACTAATTTGTTAGATGGTCAAAAGGCCATGCAGTCCTCTGCTTGCATTGTCCCGCAAGGAATCCTGAGGGAAGTATATTTTATTAAATACAGGCATTGTATTTGTTTGTAGAAATGTATTGGCAAAAAAACCCTCCATGCTAGGTCTTGGAAGTGCATTGTGTGGTGCTCGAATATTTTGATTGTATATGTCTATTGTTTAAAAGTATGGATTTCAGTCATCTCTAATACGTTTAGCCAAGGCCTTTTTAAAAAGTTTAAGCAAGTGGACCAGGGGCTCACTTAAAATTTGAAGTCTTCTGTTATGTTACTTAAGAATACAAGTCTACAAAAGACCTGCGTTCTAGCATACTTCACCAGCTGGTTGGTATTTCCATATGATCATTTCAGTTTCTTAGATCAGTGGTTTCTATACAGGGGCTCAAACTTCACCACCGTTTGAGGAATTTTGCAGAAAATCTTACTATCACTTCGAATGTCAAATATGATAACGCTCATGTGAAAAACATGGAAGGATAACATCACGGGGAGTGCAAATTAGAGGAGATGAGATGGAGGTTATAGTCCTATACACACTTATCTGGAAGTAAGTCCCATTGAACTCAATGGGGCTTACTTTTGAGTAGATATGTGTAGGATTGCACCGTAAGCCTTATCAGTGACTACTAAACATATGGAAAATGGGATGCTGGATTTAATAGTACCTTGGTCTGCTCCAACACCGGATTAGACTATGTTCTTTATCTTTCTGGACTTTATTTTACTGACACTATACATTTGAAGGCATGGTGATAATGCCTCAAGTCCAAAGCTGGGGTTTGGCTGTGTACAATTGAACTGGAAAATGAACCAAAGTGTGATAATTGGGTGGGAAAGAGCTGATTTTCACCCTTTGTGTAAATATATAAGGTGTTATTTTCATTTAGCCAGTCTGTTAATTCAGTAAGCAGATGACAGGCATAGAATTTGGAGGGGATGTCTAGCAGGCTAATAGGGCGGTAATTTTGAGGGAGGGTTTTATCCCCTTTCTTATAAATTGGCACGACGATGTTCAATTTCCAGCCACCTGGCATTTGAGCTGTGTTATTTATATGGGTATAGAGCCTGGCCAGGATGGGTTGCCACCATTCCATATCATATGTAAATATATGCATATTTAGATGTTGCATCCGCTAAGAGAGATTGACAAGATCCTGGGACAACTAATGGATGGGCTGAAGCAGTTGAACCTGCACCGATGTGTCAACATTATCTTCGTTGGTGATCATGGTAATTATTATTATTATTATTTTTTAAACTTTATGCAAAAGTCTCAGCTAATGTTTTTGAATACTTAAAGGTATCCAGTTAGCAAAAGATGTCACGGGAGTGTTGGTAAATGAGAGAGCTGCTTCTTCATGAGTCGTGCGACTTCCAACATGTGTCCTCATGTTTTTAAGATCTACACATATCGTTGTGTCTTCAGTGGAGAGTAGGGAGAAACACATGAAATTAGTGCAAACACAAATCTCTAAAGGAAGGAAGAGGGTGAGGGTGTTGTCTTGCAGTGGTATGTTGCCACTTCAGGCCTTCTGAAGTCTAGTCTTGTTTGGCAATTTGTTTTTGACTTTATCACATTTATCACTAATGTGTGAAACAGTTTGCTGAGAGATGAACTACTAAAAGGTTAAGAGACACACACCAAACAATCTGACCAAAGAAGGATAGTTCAGATGTCACCTGCCTGAAGAGTTCACTGCTTGTCTCGCAAACCTATTAATTTAGTCATAAGAACTGAGATTCTGCTTGTGCTGCTGGAACAACTGTTGGAACAAGCCCACACAATGAGTTCAGTCTAGGACAGAGATAGATGGTCCAGGATGATGGCTATCTAATTCCTTATTTGAGCATAGGTTGTTGATGGGTCAGGGCTGCAGCCCCCAGAAGAGAATGTCAAAACCAGTTTGAGCTTATTCTAGGTAGATAGGATGACCTCATACAACTTTTTGATTCTTTTAGTTTTGGTGAGTGTGTGTGTGGATTCTTTTTTTACTGAAGTCTGGCCAGGGTATTGTGCAATCAATCATTTCTATGAGTATGACAAGAATAAAGACAGACAAGAATAACGCCAAGAAGCTATAACTACAGAAACCTTGACAAGGTTGATAATTTAGTCATGAACCTCAGGTGTAGTAAACCACCTCTTATTGCTAACAGATGTTTTGTAGGGCTATTCTACTTTTAAAAGCCAATGAATTAGTATTTTCAGTGTCCAGGTTGCAGTCTGAAGTATACGTTCTAGAGAAAACAATCACGCAAGTCAGTGGAACCTAAGCTCTGAGTAAACATGCTGAAGATTGGGCTGCAAGTCTCTGTTCACAAATTTCCTTGAATTCCTTAGCAGAGGCTTCCTGTGCTTGTCATAGTTCTTTGATATTCTAACTGCAGTTTATTTCTAAGCCCAATTTCATGCCTTTATCTTCACTGGAATCACCATCTTAGCAAAATCTTAGACACTTCTGATTCGTCTTATTTATGACTAGGGGTGTTCGCCATTGAATGGAGGACACATGCTGTGAAGTTAAAGAAGTAAACTGTTAAGGGCTCCCAGAGTCTTAACCTCTCCATCAGTTTGCTCTCAAGTAACAAACACAGAGGCGTAGGAAGGTCAGGTGGTACCCGGTGTGGAAAATTTCTTGTCAACCCCCCATTGATTCCCCCCCCCCGCAAAAATGGTTTTACGTTATTTCATATTTTCTTACAAAGGAATAATAACAAGTAATAATAATAATAAAAAACTTTTATTTATATCCCGCCCTCCCCGGCCGAAGTCGGGCTCAGGGTGGCTAACATCAGATACATAACATTGGTATAAAATCAAACAATAATTAAATTACCTCCTAAAAACATCTCAAAATCAAATTAAAGTCTAATTAGATGGCTTTCCACAGGGTTAGGGTTGGGAACAGTAAGTGCTCCACTGAACTGAAATTTCAGCCTTCACGACATAGGAAAACAGCCAAGTAAACAGCTATTTTGGTGGAGGAGGGTCAAGATATTAACCGATATGCATGAAATTTCATATATAGCTATATAATCCCTAGTATAGTAAGATAAGACCTTTGGAGCAGGCATTTTTTTTTAAAAAAAGTTTTTTATGAACCACCCTAGTAGTGCAGTAATTGTTCCTTGATCATTTGTCACCCCCTCCGTTATGGAACATGGGGCGGTCCGCCCCCTATGCCCACCCTTGCTATGCCCCTGAATAAATATTGATGCCGGAGTCTCCCTACCCCCTTCTAAATCATGTTTCTTGGTACAGGGATGGAGGATGCCGCTTGTGAAAGAACTGAATATTTAAACAACTACCTGTCTAATGTGGATGACATAATTCTGATACCAGGAACACTGGGGCGTATTCGTGCCAAAGCTAACAGCAACGTCAGATGTAAGTTGATCTTAGCACTGTTCACCTTGCACCTTTGGGTGTGTCCCGATATATATATACCGGTACTCTTCCTGCTGCCAGAAATGATGGAAGTATGAAGATAACACTCTTGCTTAGAGCGATCTTGTTTTAAGAGACACTTCCTAATTCAGGGATTTTGAGATACCGGTGATGTTTAGGAATGACAAATTCCCTATTTATTTTCTTATATATATATCTTCCACTGAATTTATTATTTCGGCCACAGACCAATTCCAGTTCACATACAAAAGCAGGGAAGTCATGAATCACAATAGGGGTACATTTAAATTAGCAATTCTTCCACTTTACTTTTTCCAGGGAACTCAAGGGGGCACACATTTAATCCCTGGATGATCGCCCATCCCAGTACTGACCAGAGTCAGACTTGCTTAGCTGTAGCAAGCCTTGAGTGCCTTCAAACCATAACCTTGTGCCTGTTGTTTGACAAGGAATGGGGAACCTATAGTCCAACAGGTGTTGCTGAGCTACAACTTTCATACATATAATATAATTTATTATTTATATCCCGCCCATCTTAGCTGGGTTTCCCCAGCCACTCTGGGCGGCTCTCAATAGAATATTAAAAACACGATAAAGCATCAAACATTAAAAACTTCCCTAAACAGGGGTGCCTTCAGATGTCTTCTAAAAGTCAGATAGTTGTTTGTCTCCTTGACATCTGATGGGAGGGCGTTCCACAGGGTGGGCACCACTACCGGGAAGGCCCTCTGCCTAGTGTGGTGTAGTGGTTAAGAGCGGTAGACTCGTAATCTGGGGAACCGGGTTTCGTGTCTCCGCTCCTCCACATGCAGCTGCTGGGTGACCTTGGGCTAGTCACACTTCTTTGAAGTCTCTCAGCCCCACTCACCTCACAGAGTGTTTGTTGTGGGGGAGGAAGGGAAAGGAGAATGTTAGCCGCTTTGAGACTCCTTCGGGTAGTGATAAAGCGGGATATCAAATCCAAACTCTTCTTCTTCTTCTGGTTCCTTGTAATCTCACTTCTCGCAGGGAGGGAACCGCTAGAAGGCCCTCGGAGCTGGACCTCCATGTCTGGGCTGAACGTTGGGGGCTCTGCTGGTTGGAGCTGATAGAATCAGAGTTGGAAGGGACCACAAGGTTCATGTAGCCCAAATCCCTGCAATGCAGGAATCCTTTGTCCAACACGGGGCTGGAACGTACGACCCTGATATCAAGATCCTCATGCTCTACTGACTGAGCTATCCCATCAGTCATTGGTTGTTGTAGTCGAGCAACATTTGGAGAGTCACAGGCTCTCCATACCTGTCCTAACAGATGTCAATATAATATTTCACCCAGTGGGTTGGATCCATGGAGCTGAGAGTAGAAGTGGGAGGAGCGGCTGGTATTATTCTGCAAATAGGCAAGAGTCCCCACAACACTACAAACCAGTAAGTTTTAGAGTAGTTGTGCTTACACAAGAAGAACATCATCCTGCCTTCTTTGTTTCACTTTTCTTGTGCAGTGCTCTAGCACAAAGCACAAATGTTTCCTCCACAAGCAGGAGACCCTTTCCACACATCTAAATGCATGGTTTGGTTCCATCCCAGAATGCAAAATAAAAGCATTTTTAATATGAAAGCTAATTCTTGTTCTGAAAACTTTTTCTCTAGCTCAAGGTTCAGTTGATTTTTTTTTCTCTCTGTCTCTCTCTCCCCCCCCCCCACTTTCTCCAACAGATGATCCAAAAGCCATTGTTGCTAATCTCACAGTAAGTATTTGCTTAGCACACACTCTTGTGGATTCTAATTATGGGTTGAGCATTTACAGTGCTAACTAACACGGAACTTGGTCAAGAGGATGCTGATTAGACCACCATAAAGCCTCCTAAATAGGAGCGTTCATGGGTGTGGAAGAAAGCTCATCATGATTTCCACTGTTTTGTTGCTGCTAACAGATTTTTTATAACTTTTCTGGATAACATGCACCAACTTAATGCCTTAATTCTCTGAACACGGTCCCTTTATCCCATCTCTTTGGAAATGGAAAAAAAACCACCCTCTTTTCCAAGTAAATATTTTGCTAGTACTCCATTGAAAAAATTGACACCTCTGTTTTTAAAAAGTGTGTGTGTGGGGGGGATGAGTTTAGACTTGGAATTTGGATCTTTGGAAAACGGAAGTCATCTCAGCATTGTGTTAACACAATTTCTTTTCACCCTCAGCACCCCAATCTTAAAAATTTTGGTGGAAGAAATTAAGCAAACAGTCTATAACTCTCTGCAATCAATTGCAGATGACAAACTCTCAGAGCCCAAACTGTGGTGGTTGTATCCAACCAAGTTATACCCGTAGGAGACCCATTTAAATTAATGGATCTAAAGTAGGCATGCCCACTATTTTCAATGACTCTAACATTGGGTTTGGGATGTAAGATAAGAAGGTTGCAATTTCCCTTCTGCTCTTTCTTCATCACAATTGGCGATGTTTCTGTTTTGCCACTGTTCCGTTTCCACCCAACACTAAACTTTTTCACGTTGCTGCCTGCTGTTTAATGTCACTTTTGCAACTTACAAAGTTATGTAATTATTTGCACACTGTTCATTTCAATGTGAAGGAAGCATCAAAACAAAGGAGGGGGAGTCGTTCATTGTGTGTCTTTAAAAACAACAACATGGGTTTCAGCAAATACAAATCGTATTAGCTGGATTAATACCGATCATATTCACTGGATTAATTTCCTTTCTAGACCTGGGATGGTCAATTTGTACTTCTGTTTCCTACTGGAATTCTCTGACATCCCTACATTGGATGTTACTGTACGTGTTTGGGTCAGCTCACTGCTTATATGCCTGTAGCCTCAAGTTAAGTTCTCATCTGGGCATGGGCAGTGATGGAGCTTCATGCTCTGGCACCGGGGAGGCAGAGAGCAGGTGGGGGCAGGGCTGGCGTATGTCCCGGGGTGGGGCACACTGCCCGCAGGGGCCTGGAACGTGTCCTGGGGGCATGGCATGCCGCCTGCAGGGGTGTGTCGCCCAGCGCGAGCAGGGGGCAGCCGCAATGGCACCCCACCGGGATCGTGCTGCCAGGGGCGGTGCGCTCCTCCTGCACTCCTCTTCCTCCGCCAGTGGGCATGGGTGCTTGGCAAGGCTGCTGCCTGAAACCCTGCTGCCAATCAGAGTAGACAATACTAGTAGAGGTGGGCAAATGATCTGACTTGATATAAGCTTTATAAGAGATAGAGGGTGCACTAAGGATAGGTTTAGAAAGGGTTCCTGCTTCTGGCGGCAGATGACTTGGACGTTGACCTGCGATTCCCTGTTATAAACTCCCTAGCTCAGTTGGTAGAGCATGAGACTCTTAATCTCTTAGTTTGAGACCTGGACTGGGCAAAAAGGTTCCTGCCCTGCAGCGGGTTGAGCTTGATGACCTTCGTGGTCCCCTCTCCAACTCTAAAGTTCTGTGTTTCAGTGCAGGAAGCCTGACCAGCACTTCAAGCCGTATTTGAAGCAGCATCTTCCTAAGCGTTTGCATTATGCGAATAACCGAAGGATCGAGGATGTTCATTTGCTGGTGGAAAGAAGATGGCATGTAGCCAAGTAAGCAGATGTCTTCCTCCGCTTCCGACTTTTTGCCTTTCGAGATTTTCAATGAACTACATCTATCGCCTGTAAAAAAACAACAACAGTGAATTGAGCTTGCTTTCTTATCCATAGCTAAAGAAACCAGCCATGTCTGTATCAGTGGCTCTTGACATACAGAATTGCTGCATGGTTACTCATCAGTCTTAAAAAGAGAGTCCTATAGAGAATTATAAAAACGTACATCTTGCAAGCTGGACTCGAGAATATTGAAGAGTTTCCTATCGCAATAATTTTTCTTTGATTTCCTTAGCGGCACAGCGGTAACAGTATGAATGATCCTCGGAATTATAAAATAATATTGCTTCGACTAAGGCTGCAATCCTAGCCCTGCTTATTTGTGGTTTACTTGTGAGTAGCTGTTGTTAGGATTGAAGCCTTAGTTTTTCAAGAGTTGAGAAGAGGTTTCTTGCTAAAAAAAAAATTCTAATAGTGTGTTAGATTTTCATTAACATTTAATTGGGGTGGCTGACAGTCTGTCTAGGGCAGGGTGATTCAGTTCACAATTAAAGTTGAATCTTTCAAATTTGCAATTCCTGGAAAAATATGAAAATAGAAATGCAGCTTCCCAATCAAAATAATGTTTACAAACACGCATATATTAGCGGGAAAATGCAAGTGAAAGCAGATATATTGGTGATAATAACATGCAAAAACGTGTGGTCTTAGGATAAATTGCCTGCATATATATAAACATGTCAAAACAACATACCAAAGCGTGTGTGTTGGGTTTAAATTCGCACAAAAATGTTGAAGAATTTTCATGAGGTTTGGGTTGTTTTTTTTAAAAAAAATTGCAAATTGCTGCAGAAATGTGAAGAATTGAATTTGAATTGAAAGTGAGAAACAGAGAGAGTCAAAATTAACAGACCCTTTGCGTAAATAGCTGCCTTTCTGCAAAGCCTCTCTTCTTACTTGAGGGAAGGAGTTGTGAGCGGGAGCTGTTTCCCACGTCGGCAGGGGGGCCATATTCGGCCCCCTGTGTCAGCTTTTCCGGCTGCTGCGCCTGGCCCTTCAGCTAGCCAATAGAACTGGCTTAGGGGCTGGGTCTAGCCCCATCTGAGCAGCCACAGCAGTGCCGGACCCTCATTCTGCTTCCTGAAGTCGACCGATCACCTGCCCACCCCCCACCCCTTTAGGTCATATCTATTCTTTTGACATTGCTATGGACTTTGGTTGGTTGCCCAGGGGGCCTGGTAGGAATTTTTATCCATTTGGCAAATTGGCACCAGCCTCTTGGTTTTTTGCCATAGTCACAACTTTCCGGGTATTGGTGGTTAGGCATAGGAATATGTGTGATGTGTTGGGGGGCAGGTTGTGGCCATCACCTACCCTTCCCCTTTTTGGGTATTCCGTTAAAGGAATCCGGCGGTCGTGGATCCTGTCCAATGCCCTGCTGGGCCATGGCACGACCCCCGGTGACGTCAGGGGAAGCTTCCAGTTGTATTTGCATCAAGAAGCTCCTCCCACTGGTTGTTAACCCTTGAATGACTCACCTCTGTCATGTATAGATTGTTTGATCGAATGCCTAAGCCAATACCACTCACATGTTGTAACCAATGAAGTTGTGGCCATCTTTAGCCCATTAACCAAAATACTTGTGTCCTTGTGTCTTATTTACCTCTAAGCGGGTGGCAGGTCCTTGACTCACAATCGGGTCATTTCCAGATGACCTGCTAATTGAGCATTCAACCTGATTTATTTGCACAAAGTTTATCCAATGGTTCCGCAACCTTTCATCAAGCCATTGTTATTCCACATTTAGTGCATTGTTGCATCGTTTCCCTTGCTGCTAAAAGTTAGGTTTGTGGTTCTTTCTTCTTTTTTGGCGGGGTTGGGGAGCAGGCTCAACCATGCCAAATCCGCTTCAGTTCTGCAACCTGAATTTGCTGGTCTGTGATTGAATCCCACCGGTAAAAAAATAAAGGTGCCCTCCGTGGGGAACTGAACATTAAGCTGCATTTGAGCTCCTTTGTGGTAGTAAAACGACAACAACAACATATTCTTAAAACCTCTAGGAGACCTGGAGACGTATTTAAGAAAATATCGGGAAAATGCTATTTCCACGGAGACCACGGCTACGATAACAAGATCAATAGCATGCAGGTAGGCGGTAGCAGAATACTTGGAGGTGGGATGGCAGGCATTGTTAGCACAAAAGTAACATTCTTGAATTAGCTTAAAGGGTAGGCAGAATGCTTTATCTCCCAGCTGGGTAGTAAAGTTGCCCTCCCTGCTCGTTAGAGATTCAGAGGGATTGTGTATTTCCGCACTTGGTGCTAAGCAGCACTGGGCTGAGATTGGAAATGAAGCCTCTGGCTACTGTTTGAGATGAGAAGCCGGCATTACCTTCCCAATCCCAATTCCAGCACAGGAGTGGAAGTCGGTGGAAAGTCTCAAAGTAGAAGGCAGCATTTCCAGCCATTTCACTCAAGCACTGGAGTAGACAAGGCTGGATATGAGGTGTGTGTGTGTTTGTGCGTACAAGCATCAGACTGCTTGTGTTGGTGACGGAGGGGAGACTACAGGTCTGGTGGGCGTGTGTGGACATTGTGTGTTTACATGCAGACATGGGCCACAAGCAGCTGGCATGTGGCCCTCGGAAGACTGGCTTGAACATCAGTGTGGCCCTCTAGACAGCCGCTCCTAGATTACAAAATGCATTCGGCCACAATGACACTACTGTTTCTTCTTTTCTGTCTTTCTCTCTTAGACGGTCTTTGTAGGCTACGGACCTTCGTTTAAATTCAGGGCAAAAGTGCCTCCTTTTGAGAATATAGAACTTTACAATGTGATGTGTGGTAAGTGGAAACACTTGTTCTTTCTTTCTTTCTTCTGTTCTAGGACCACATTTTTCTTTTGAGCAGGCTGAAGAGCAGAATCCTATATTGTTGCCTCTTGCAGGGCGATCTGCCATGCTTCCTTAACTCCCTTTGCTCTGTCCCAGCTCCTGCCAACCTAGCAGTTCGAAAGCACACCAGTGCAAGTAGATAAATAGGTACCGCTGCGGTGGGAAGGTAAATGGCGTTTCCGTGCACTCTGGTTTCCGTCACGGTGTCCCGTTGCACCAGAAGCAGTTTAGTTATGCTGGCCACATGATCCGGAAAGCTGTCTGTGGAGAAACGCCGGCTCCCTCGGCCTGAAAGCGAGATGAGCGCCGCAATCCCATAGTTGCCTTTGACTGGACGTAACCATCCAGGGGTCCTTTACCTTTAACTTAACCTTAACCTGCCCTTCAGCTAAAGTGCTTTCAGGGTGGCTGACTAATAATAATAATGATGATAATGATAATATCCCAGCAATAATTAAAATTCAGATAACATGTCACAACGGCCAGGAGTAAAACATGGTGGCCTGGTGAAATTGGGTTAAGCAGAGATTGAAAAGATATTCACCTGATGCTGGGAGGACTGTTTCTGTCTCTCTGCCGGTCTCTCCATCATCTATCCCTTTCCACACATGCCTCGAGGCGTTGTGTGACGTGCAATAAAAACAGTTAAAAACAGCACAAGCAATAACACCAGATGAATTTAAAAACAATACGAAGTAACAGCCATGGCAGAAACCTCTCCTAAAGAACAATTTCCTGGCGACACACCATAAGTTGCTGCCTCGGGAGATGAGGGGCCATTCAGTTTGCTGTCTTGAAAGTGCCACAGCAAGCTGGCGTGCAGAACTTAGTTTCCTTCTATGCACCCTCCAGATCTTCTTGGATTAAAGCCTGCTCCTAACAACGGGACCCACGGAAGCTTAAATCACCTCCTGCGGACCAACACGTATAAGCCAGTCATGCCAGAAGAAGTTACTCGGCCGCTCTATCCTGTGGCTACAACACCTTCATCTGACTATGACCTGGGATGCACCTGTGAGGACAAGGTAAGGCCGTGGGAATGCTCTGGCTACCAGGATGGTCCACCAGGCAATTGCCTCTTTGAATGTCTGCTAGCAATGTCTGAAATTCTTCATGGTGACCGGTGTGCAACGTGACCTGACAAGTGATACCAATCATTCTCTCCTGGACCGCCACTGAATGTGTCTCAGGTTGCCTGTAGTAGGCTGATTTTCCCCCTTGCAATGAGCAATGCTCTGAACTGCTCTCCTCCCTTCTGCTGCTGATAATGATGATGATGAGTAGGAAGCAGAGAGCAAGTTCCACTCCCTAGACTTGTTGTAAGGAGATAGGCGCTGGCTGAGGTCGATCTTGGTGGATCCAGTGGCACCCCGGCACCCAAGAAACCTCCAAGCTGCACCCCTTCCCCGGGAACCTCACTGAGGTGTTAGTTTTTCTCCCTTAAAAATATACTTGAAGGAGGAAGTTGGAAGAGTGGTTCTCTGTCCCACTTCCTGTTTCAGCTCTATGTGCCTTTCAAGGATCAGGTTAATTCTACTGGATTGGACTTTTCCCCAGGTTCATTGGGAAAGTGTTGCCTGTGCGTGTGTTTTCTTTTTGTTTCGGGGGCGGGGGGCCTGGGGAAGGGGAGAGCAGTCACCAAAGCAGCTGGTGCCTACAGCACTTGCTGGAAAATCCAAATGTCACAGTAAGCCCCCAAAGGTTGGTAACCCCGATGACTTTGGTTTTTAAAAATCTAAGCCTTTGTATGTTTGCTGCAAAGGGAGCCAGTTTTCAAATGCTAAGATGATGTGGCATGCAGACTCCTGGGGAGATGGGGCCTGGAGCCTTGCCTAATGAGAGATTCATGCCCGTGTCCTGCTATAAGGAGACCTGCAGGGCAAAGCAGTCGACTTGACTGCTGCTTGAACCTTGCACAAATCCATCCAACCCGTATGGTCAGTCTTCTCAGTTTAGCCGCATGGATTGGCCCAGGCATCCTACCAAGTACAGTGGTAGAAGAAGAAGAAGAAGAGTTTGGATTTGATATCCCGCTTTTCACTACCCGAAGGAGTCTCAAAGCGGCTAACATTCTCCTTTCCCTTCCTCCCCCACAACAAACACTCTGTGAGGTGAGTGGGGCTGAGAGACTTCAGAGAAGTGTGACTAGCCCAAGGTCACCCAGCAGCTGCATGTGGAGGAGTGGAGACGCGAACCCGGTTCCCCAGATTACGAGTCTACCGCTCTTAACCACTACACCACACTGGTACCTCTGGTTACGTACTTAATTCGTTCCGGAGGTCCGTTCTTAACCTGAAACTGTTCTTAACCTGAAGCACCACTTTAGCTAATGGGGACCTCCCGCTGCTGCTGCGCCGCCAGAGCACGATTTCTGTTCTTATCCTGAAGCAAAGTTCTTAACCTGAAGCGTTATTTCTGGGTTAGCGGAGTCTGTAACCTGAAGCGTCTGTAACCTGAGGTGTATGTAACCCGAGGTACCACTGTAGAGGACTGTTCAAACACTCATCAAGAGAAGACCTTAGACAAAGAACTGAGCAGGTTTTTATAACCCCTTTTGATTTGGCATGCATGCAGAACTCTAGCATATACTTTCTCGTCAGTAGTTGCTTGCAAAGGGTATAGCAGAGACGTGTCCTCACAAATTAGGAAACCTTACCCAGAGCCCTTTTGACAGGACTAGTCTTGCTTTGCAAGGTAAATATTGGGAATGGGAATAAGAGAACGTTCTTAGTCCAGCTGCCGATCTTTTGGTTCAGCTGCCAATCTCCTATGTGCTCTCTGTGTGCTTTCTTTTGAATAGAATAAGTTGGACGAACTCAATCGGCGTCTTTATGTCAAAGGAACTGAAGGTGAGGACCACCATTTCATTTCTCATGCCAGTTTAACAGGATAGGAAACCAGCCAGCATCTTTAGCATTTCTAACCTGGCAAATTTTGCTAGAAGTTGTTCAGGGAGCGTATGCACCCCTCACCCAAATCCCTTGCTATCTATCTGGTCCCTTCTCTTCTGCCACATTTAATAGCTGCCGTGGCTGCGGTGCTATAGTGGCAGCAGGCATGAGCCAGAGGGCAGGGCACTTTGATCCCCGCGGCCAAAGATTCTCCTGGGAAATGTAGTTTTATAATACTAGGTGCTGGGGAGATGCCTTGCCAGGAAGCTTGTCACTGGTGGAGCAGTTCGTGCGCGCATTTGGTGAATCAGTGGGGGGGGGGATTGAGTGAGCAGAGCCTGGACCAGAGAAGAATTACTGGGTGTTGTAATACTTGTTTCTTAATTGAGGTGTGGGAGCCCGGGAATGCAAGTTGCAGCAACGCTGACTATCTTTAGAGCACTTCTGAATGTTCAGAGGGACCGCCCGCGCTGTTGCACGATTGCTTTCAACCCTGGAAAGCAGACTGATTTTACTTCCGGTGTGCTTAAAGACAGCTGTGTGTATCTTGTACTTTTTTTAAGGTGTACACAAGTTCAGTGTGCTTGCAAGCAGGGTCTTGCAGACATTGATTAGACTACATGGTTTCTTGTCGCTCTCTGATGAGTATACACTCAGTGGCTGGCTAACCTAGGTTTGCCATGACATAATGTTTGAGCAGGGGTGGAGAATCCGTGGCTCTCCAGGTGTTGGGCTCTAACTCCAACCTGCCCCATGGGATGGGATGATGGGAGTTGTAGTCCATTAACTGATCAGCCACAGGTTCCCTGGCCTGAAGCGCCCCCTAGTCAGCTTGCAGCAGAGTTGACATTTGAAGAGAGGACTACCCAGTCATACGTTAAGCTGCTTTGCAATTCTGCTCCCCAAATTACTGTGGAAAAGCTTCCTAGTATTCGGTGGTGGTGCAGAGATCATAGGTGTGCCTGATTATTGTGGTTTGGAGGGGGTTTAATTTTTTACATATATATTTCTTTGCAAAGTGGCTTTTATACATGTATAAAATGTATGTGTTGTATTGCATGGGTCCCACGCACAATCTTCTGTAAGTTGCAGATAACAAGCACCTCCTCTACGGTCGCCCAGCTGTTCTCTACCGTACAAAATACAGCATTTTGCACCACCACGACTTTGAAAGTGGCTACAGCGAAACATTCCTGATGCCTCTCTGGACGTCTTACACTATTTCAAAGCAGGTGACTGTTTTCCTGAATCTCTTAATGCACCCTATCACAGACACCATGGATTCAATTTATACGTGTTCTACATGCGATATAACATTGTGCCACCAGGTGGCGACGTGGAGTCCCGTTTTTCTCTACCCATTTTCCCTGTTTAAATTTACAACGCTTTAAACTGAAACGCTTATTTGATGTGTCTAGACACTCCTCCTGGCTGGCCGCCCCTGCGGCTCCACCCCAGCAGTGCCGAAAATAGCCTTTTAAAAATTACATTTTAAAAAAATAATATTTGAAAAAAAGTCCAGAGGGCGGGGCCACCGCCCAAAGTGTCACCCTCAGCAGGGGCGCTGCCTGGGGCCCCCCGCCCCCTCCGCCCCCCCTTGTTACGCCCCTGCCTGTACTCCAGGGTGCGAGATGGGGAATTGGGTTCGCATTGCATATCTAAGTACAAAACATGCAGGAGAATAAGCTCTTTTAAGAAGTGGTGCACTTGGGTCGGTCTTTTTCTGAACAACAATGGAAGAGGAGGCATTAGATTTCTGTACTTGCTGGGGACCCAGAAGCTCCATATTTTCCTGCTGAGAAATTCTGAATATTAAGCAGCATCTAAGTAAATGAAATAAACAGGAGTATTTCTTCTCCTTCTCCTTCTCCTTCTCCTTCTCCTTCTCCTTCTCCTTCTCCTTCTCCTTCTCCTTCTCCTTCTCCTTCTCCTCCTCCTCCTCCTCCTCCTCCTCCTCCTCCTTTCAATGCAGGCAGAGGTGCCTGGAGCCACAGAGCAGCTGGCCAACTGTGTGAGGCCTGACCTGCGCATCTCTCCAAGCAATAGCCAGAGCTGCACAGCCTACAGAGTGGACAGACAAATGTCTTACGGATTCCTTTTCCCTCCCCGTAAGCCTAAATTTGGATATAGGGCACGGCGGCTGCAGATTCTGATGCTCGCTGGCCATCTGTGCCAGTCCGAATGACGGTGATGGGACCTGAACAGGGCTCCAAACAAGGGGAAGCGGAATGCATATGGGAGAGAACTTGCTGCTTTTTGTTGCTGCGGTTCCCACAGCTGAAGAGGCAAACCGCTGCATAAGCTTGAGCAGCAGCAGGTCTCTTTTAGTTTAGTATCCTCCCAGGTGATCTTTGGGCAGTGCTGAACGCGCAAACATACTCTTCCCAGTGCAGAGTTCTGTGAAACTTTAACCCTGCATCCTCTAACACTAACTTGAGGTGATGTTAATTTACCAAAAGTAAATCTGATTTATTTTATATTACCTCTCGGTCTTCTGTTCCTTGGTGCCAAGGTATATTTAGCACTATCCCTTTAGGGATACAATACTATTTCAACGTGACACTATTCATTTGCTGGTGGTGTGCAGAAATCTATTCTGCAGTCAGACCCAGGTACATGTCGCAGAAAGGGAGAAGTAGGGAGGTGCAGGTTAAATGCATCAGCAGAAAAACCTGAACCCAGAAAAACTCACCCGGGGGGTCCATGGCATCAGGGCAACCCAGTCAGATGGGCGGGGTACTTATCATCATCATCATCATCACCTGCCAGGGGACTCACTTATCTTGTTAATTGCACAGTGAATTAAATCTCCCCCCAACTAAATCTTTGGCATTTTTGCATGGTAATATCACAAACTTTATCGTCTGTTTGTAGTATACCTAAAATCCTTTGCTTATTAGGGTCTACCCCACATTTTATTTTTAAAAATTCCTTTGCAGAGGTAGGAAATGGAAAGATAAGTCCTTTGGATCCTTTCCCCCCAGAAATTTTAAGATACTATACTGGTTGTGCTTGGCAAAGCAGAGTATTGGGCACATACAGGCTTTTGCTGATCTTGCAGTTCCTATAAAGGTAAAAGTAAAGGTAACCCTGACCGTTAGGTCAAGTTGCAGACGACTCTGGGGTTGCTCTATAGGCTGAGGGAGCCGGCGTTTGTCCGCAGACAGCTTCCAGCTCATGTGGCCAGAAACGTGCTGAAAGCCAATGCAGATCTTTCAGGACCGGTGTTATATGGTCTCGGCAGCCACTCCCAGTCACCAGTCTAGCTGCCGCATTCTGGATTAATTGCACTTTCCGAGTCCTGTCCTTTAACAACTCATTTATTTGCTTTTAACAGATTTTTATATTGTATATTTTCTATTGTTGTAGCCTGTTCTGGGACCTTGTGAAGGGTAGTGGGATGGTCAAGAAACCATCACTATCTGTGGGTGTGAGGGGGAAGAGGGCTAGATCAACACTCTCCCCCTTTAGTGTTTTCTCAAAATACAGGGGATGTCTGTCCTTGCAGCGTCTCAGTAGATACCATATCCACCAGTATAAAGTAATTCCGACAGAACGTATCTTTCTCTCTTTCAGAACTCAGTTCCTCAGCGGATGCAAAATACGATGCTTTTCTAATAACAAATGTCATTCCGATGTATCCTGCCTTCAAAAGTACGTACCTGGTTCTGATCAGAATTGGTAAAACTCTGCTTCTGGCTCTTCGGCGCATGTGTCTCTCTTCAAAGAGGCAGTGAATTAAGGAAAATAACTCATTTAGGGTGCAAGTTCTCTCCTCGGGGCTTAAAAGTTGTATGAGAACTTACTAGGTCTTAAGCCCCAGCATCTGCTTTCAATGCCAGGGCAGAATCCTTGGGGGAAATGAGTCTACCTGGTGATTTCATCTGCCTGGTAATTTCAACGTGCACCAGGAAGCAGGGAAAGATCTGATTGTGTGTGCACGTTTTAAATCAGTACTTTTAATGTTACGTTTTAATAGTACCGTTCACAAACCTTCTCATAACTGTAAAGTTCATGAAAGCATTAATCATAAAAATAACTCCCCAGCTATGATTTTTATGAGGGGCATTTGCATGCTACCCCATAATGTAATTTAGTTTATTAGCAGCTTGCAATAAAGAAATAAAATTAACCATAAAATCAAACTACAGAAACAAACATCACAAACTGTCTTCCACTGCCCAGAATTAAAACATAGATTTAAAACTTAGCTGCCCCCCATCTGACTACATAGGTTTGTTTAAATGGCTTGTTCTTTGCGTGCCACTGAAAAGACCACAGAAATGGCACCTGCCAAGGCTCCCTAGGAAAGCTATTCTATAACCAAGGTGCCATTACTGAAAAGGCCCAGGGGCGAACCCAGGATCAAAACTGGGGGGGGGGGCAAGCCATGGTCATTCAGGTTGTGACATTTCAGCACGGAAAAGGCGAATGAAACCAAAATTTTAAGAAAATTATATATAATTATAGCAGTGCTTTATTACGGTAGTTATTACAATTATTTGCTTGAATTTTTTTAATTTTTTATTCTAGTTACATGTCTTATACTAATATCATTTTTCTTGGGTTTGAAGAAAACTTGTTCAAAACTTTCGTTTCAATCCAGTCCTGATTTTCCTTGAAGAATTTCCGATGGACGCTCATCAAACACAACCCAGTCAGTCTGTCCTCTCCCATTGTACTTCTGAGCCAGGTCTTTACCCTTTGAAGGGTACTGAAAGATCGTTCAACAGCAGCCGCGGTGGACGGGAAAGCACTTAAAATAGTGATCAACTAGCGGCAGGCGGCTCAGTTTATATAGTGACGCGGAACTCACTAGACTCCTCTAGGAAGATTCCCTCTTCTCTCTGCTAGAGCCCGCTAGAGACCTCTCCCTCCCTTGAATCCCACTGGCTGGCTGACATAGATTCCTCTACCAGTCGCTAGGTGGCTCTAGATACTTCTCGGTTTTTACACCATTTCAGTGTGGTAAACAACTGATTATTCGCCATCGCCCTACCTAATTTTGTTTCGTTTCATCACTTTATAACCATTTAAATTTTTTTGCTTTGGGGGGGCAGCTGCCCCCCCCTGCCCCTCGCTGGGTACGCCCATGAAAAGGCCCTCTCCCTGGTGACTATCTGCCTCACTACTTGGGAGCTCCACCCAGAGCGCAACCTAGAAAGAGGATCTTAAGGTTTGGGTAGGTATGTTTGAGAGAAGGCAGTCTTTAGGTGACCTTTTTCCAAGCTCTTAATGGCTTTAAAGGTTAAAATCAGCACTTTAAATTGGGCCCAGAAACAGACCATGAATACCAAAACCAACATCATGCAAACAGGTAATAATAATAATAATAATAATAATAATAATAATATATTTATATGTTTATACCCCAGCCACTCTGGACAGCTTCCAACAAAATACTAAAAAACAATAATCTGTTAAACATTAAAAGCTTCCCTAAACAGGGCTGCCTTCAGATGTCTTCTAAAAGTCTGGTAGTTGTTTTTCTCTTTGACATCTGGTGGGAGGGCATTCCACAGGGCAGGCGCCACTACCGAGAAGGCCCTCTGCCTGGTTCCTGTAACCTCACTTCTCGCAGTGAGGGAACCGCCAGAAGGCCCTCGGAGCTGGACCTCAGTGTCCGGGCTGAACGATGGGGGTGGAGATGCTCCTTCAGGTATACAGGACCGAGGCCGTTTAGGGCTTTAAAGGTCAGCACCAACACTTTGAATTGTGCTCAGAAACGTACTGGGAGCCAATGAAGATCTTTCAGGACCAGTGTTATATGGTCCGGACGGCGGCCACTCCCAGTCACCAGTCTAGCTGCCGCATTCTGGATTAATTGCAGTTTCCGAGAGCTCATTTAATAAAAAATTGTTGTTTATATGCCTCCCATCTGACGGGGTTGCCCCAGCCATTCTGGGCAGCTTCCAACAAATTAAAACACCATACACAGTAGAACATCAAACATTGAAAAATTCCCTATACAGGGCTCCCTTCAGGTGTCTACTAAAAAGGAGGCACACTGAGCTGAAGAAGACAGCAGAGGAGCTCCTCCAGATGAATTGTTTATTTGAGCATTCATCCTAATTTGCTTGCACAGAAGCTCTATGCCTTCCTGTCAATCAATTGCCGCCCCATTCTTTTTAATGTGCTTCCCCATCACTTTCCTAACTGCAAGAAGCCTAAATTATTATTTTTTTACAAGTGGATTTGATGTGACTGAGCACTTTTAAACCACTTGAATTGCAAAGACCGTGAGTTTCCAGTGTGCAATTTAATCCCTCCCTAGGAACGCCGGCAGACTGGCAGCGACTCATGAGCGAGTCTGTAAAAGCCTTGGTGCCTAAATGGGGCTATTGTAGGCACTGCTTGCCTGCGGAAGGCATCCTAAAAAAAAAAAAAAAGGCAAAATAACATGACCCACCTAAAAGCACAATGTTGGGGAACTACAGCTGGCATCTATGTGTGCTTGTAAGGTCATGTGTAAGGACAGCAAAAGAAATCCATCCTGTTTTTGTAGGCAAGAACAATGTGGTGTCTGTATGGTGCCCATTGCAATGCCAGCCTCAGAGTGGCACTGTGTATTTCCTTTGTTTTGGACTGGCCAGAGGGAGGGAATTGAGAGAACAAAACATGGGAGCGGGGGGGGGGGAATAAAAACAGAAAAAAATAAAACGAATTTGTATGATCTGCTGATCTTGGATATGTGACCCAAAAGCATGGGAAGTGAATCTTTGAATACTGTGCCAGGTTTTCGAATATGCATGCATAAACACAGGATTGGTGGATTATGTAATATGTTTTTTTTAAAAGAATTGTCCTTGAGAATTACGGTTTTAGAATTGTTAGTTAATGTAATCCTAGTAGCATGATAATGCAGCTGTACATATAATTTCTATCAATAAAAACGTCCATTAACCCCCTGGTTATAGCAATGCAGATTAGTATAAATTTCCTGACAGTCCCACTTTGTCAATTCCAGAAAATGACCAACAAGGTCCATGTCGTCTGGTCTACTCAAACAAGCTCCGATTCTCACCTTTTTTGTTAAAATGTTGTGTTACTAGCAAAATGCCCATAATAGTGATAGACTTGGATGTATGTGGAGACTTTGCTGGTGTGTTACAAACCACCCTTAGGGGTGTGCTGTGCACTCTGTGTGCTGCAGGTATGCATTGTGCCAGTGTGGGATTCCCAATTGCGAGGGCTGTCTGGTGTCGGCGCTCACAGCAGTGCTTTGCATGTTCCATATAGGAATGAGCTGCAATCACTCAATAGAGGTGAAACTCGAAAAATTAGAATATCGTGGAAAAGTCCATTTATGCAAGCAATTGTTTTCATTAGCTACTGGAGTTTAATATATGAGATAGACTCATGACATGCAAAGCGAGATATGTCAAGCCTTTGCTTGTTATAATTGTGATGATTATGGCGTACAGCTGATGAAAACCCCAAAGTTGAGATTGTTAATTTGGGGTTCTCATCAGCTGTACGCCATAATCATCACAATTATAACAAATAAAGGCTTGACATATCTCGCTTTGCATGTCATGAGTCTATCTCATATATTAGTTTCACCTTTTAAGTTGAATTACTGAAAGAAATGAACCTTTCCACGATATTCTAATTTTTCGAGTTTCACCTGTATATGCAAGAGAGTAAAATGAGCTGTAAGGGGCTAATTATGCTCCCTGCCTCTGGTGAACCTGGTCAGTGAGAACTTCCTCTTGCACACACACACACACACACACACACACACTGTATATTCCAAATATAAAATTATAACAGTCCAAGTACATATCCATATATTGAGATCACTGAATCTCACGACTTCCCCCCAACCCCTCCATGGGGTCCTGTTTTCAACATTCACAGCTGTATATTCTTCCATACTCTAAATTTTATAACAATCCATATTATCCATAGTATCTTTTTTACATTACAAGTGGAATTAAAATCCTGCTCATGTTTCCATCTGCTTGCAGTGATCTCCTAGATAAGAGAACATCGCCTCTGCCTACATGTGTCACTCAATCCTGGTTTCTCTTTCTTTCTATCAATTTTTATTAAAAGTTTTCAATGTAAAATCCAATAAAATCCAAACTAATCTAAAAAGAAAAAAAAGAAAAAAGCAAGAATAAGAAAAGGGAGAAAATAAAGGAAGAGGAAGAAAAGAAGAGGAAGTAAATATAAGGCCCTCTATCACAATTATAACTTAACCCTTATTTCACACACAGAAGAGTAATCCCTTCCGACTATCACCTGGGAGCTTCCCCCTCTTCTCCCAGCTTGGGAGGTCCTCTCCGCTCTGCCCCCCCCCATTCAGGGCTCGTCATCTTCCACCCATCCCCTTCCTGTGTGCATCTTCATTAATCCAAGATAGAAGACTTCAAAAAATCAAAACATAAATGCATATCGAATAACAGAAGTTTCTCTTTCTTAATCCATGTGAGAAGTGACTTTTATAAACCACATTTCCTCTTATTGGTTTTAAGGATAATTTCTTCTCTCTCTCTCTCTCAAATTCAGAGGTGTGGAATTACTTCCAACGGGTTTTGGTGAAGAGATATGCCATTGAGCGGAACGGAGTCAATGTTATAAGTGGCCCAATCTTTGATTACGACTTTGATGGTTTGCATGACACGCCGGACAAGATAAAGCTGTAAGGATCTTCTCCTCTAGGCCGGAGTCTCTTTTGAATGCCAACCTAGGAGTTGAACTGAACACTGGGACTTAGCTATGCATGCATAAAGTAAAGGTACCCCTGACCGTTAGGTCCAGTCGCGGACGACTCTGAGGTTGTGGCGCCCATCTCACTCTATGGGCCAAGGCGTTTGTCTGCAGACAGTTTTTCTGGGTCATGTGGCCAGCATGACTAAGCCACTTCTGGCGCACCAGAAACGCCATTTACCTTCCCTCCGAAGCGGTACCTATTTATCTACCTGCACTTTGACATGCTTTCAAACCGCTAGGTGGGCAGGAGCAGTGACCGAGCAACGGGAGCTCACCCCGTCGCAGGGGTTCGAACTGCTGACCTTCCGATCGGCAAGCCCTAGGCTCTGTGGTTTAGACCACAGCGCCGGATTGTGCTATTACAGGCATGTCCAACTTAAAGTAGGCTGTGATCTATGATCCAATATAAAAACTGGCATTGATCTACCACCCAGGGATGGGTGCAGGGTGGGCGCTGGCTGCTTCCCCCGACATGGCAGAGGTGGATGCAAGGTGGGTGGGCGGTGACGGGGCAGGGGTGGGTGCACATGTGCAGCGTCGAAACAGCCCCCTTCCAACGGAGAGTGGGTGGCGATCAACCAGAATTCATCGCAGGATCTACTTGTTGATTACGATCAATGCGTTGGACAAAGTGGTGCTATTAGACATGTACCCAAGGGAAACCTTCTCACTCCATTGGATCTGAGCCCTGGCCCAAGCCTACATCCCTATTTGCTAATCCCGCATGCTGGCTAGGATCCGGCTCCTGATAGGCGCCGCAGGCTTACACCCACGCCACCTTATCCAGACAGGGCACCGATGCTGCGATTTCCCGGTCGGGTTCTTAGAGGCGCCTCTGCCATCCTGTAACACTGCTGCGCCGAAAGGGGCAACCAGACTTCTTGGAAGTTTGCTGCTTTTGGTAGATTCCTACTGACTAGTTTGGGGGGTGACTTCCCCCAGGATCCGATTGGCTCAGAAAATAATGCAAGCTGTGTGCAAAATTTTTTAAAAATCCATACCGTGCAATAACACCTAGAGCACAGTGTAGCATTTCAGCATTAAAGACAAAGTAGTTTAACACAGTCAAAACAAAATAAAATAAAAAATTCCTATAAAAAATTCCTTACCTTGTAGCACCTTAGAGACCAAGTTTGTTCTTCGTATCGAGCTGAGTTCGTGTGCGTGCATGCACACTTCTTCAGAACAAACTTAGTTGGTCTCTAAGGTGCTACTGGAAGGAATTTTTTATTTTTATTTTATTTTGTTTTGACTATGGCAGACCAACACGGCTACCTACCTGTAACTAATTTAACAGTGTAAAACCAAAACCAAAACCAACTCATAAAAATAAAAGGGTATTGACAGATTGTCCCAAGTTTGAGAGGTGACCTACTGCTGCAATCTAAAAGGCCCTGTCTCTCATCCCAACCTATCGTGCTTCTGGAATTGATGGGATGCAAAGCTCAATTCATTAGACAGGCACACAGGATCAATATGGGAGGAGATGATGCTCTGCAAACAGCTGTAGCGGAGTGACAGAGCATTTGCTTTCAACGCAGAAATCCAAGGCTCACTCTCTGGCATCTCCACATACTGTAGAGCTGGGAATGTCTGGAACCCTTGAGAGCTACTTCCAGTCAGTGAAGACAGTACTGAGCTAGACAGACTGTTTCCTATGCTTTAGATATCCTGGTACCAAATTGTTTAGCACTTTGCAGGTCAGCATCAGAACTTTGAATTGTTCCCAGAGGGATAACTTTCATCTGTAGTCACTTGCAAAACTTGGGCTCTCTGATACAATCGGCAAAGCAAGCTCCAGGAGTCAATCTGGCAACCATATTCTGCACCAGCTTCCAAATGCTTTTCAGAGCAAGCACACTGGTAGTAATCCAGGCTGTGTGTGACCAGGGCAAAAGCATGTGGGGCTGGAGAAGAATTTGGGAGATTTTTTTTGCAAAGTTCTCCTCAGCTTTGATGCGAACATTTACAAGCTTCTCAGCCTTCTGCTCAGGTCCAAACCCAGTGAGTTTCACCAGCATCTCTACTTCACTTGGTAACCTTAACTAAATCATTAGGTAAAGGGACCCCTGACCATTAGGTCCAGTCACGGACAACTCTGGGGTTGCAGCACTCATCTGGCTTTACTGGCCGAGGGAGCTGGCGTACAGCTTCCGGGTCATATGGCCAGCATGACTAAGCTGCTTCTGGCAAACCAGAGCAGCGCACGGAAACACCATTTACCTTCCCGCCGGAGCGGTACCTATTTATCTACTTGCACTTTGACATGCTTTCGAACTGCTAGGTTGGCAGGAGCAGGGACCGAGCAATGGGAGCTCACCCCGTCGCGGGGATTCGAACCGCCGACCTTCTGATTGGCAAGCCCTAGGCTCTGTGGTTTAACCCACAGCACCACCTGCATCCCTAAACATTTGTACCTCGTGCCAAAATATCAGTCAGTATTGTTGAGTTTTCTACAGCTCCGAAAGATATTTTTAAGCACTTTGTATGCCTTTCTGATAAGGTGTTTTCCCCCTTGAAAATGATTAAATATTGAAACATGATAGCAATAAATGGAGTTGTATTCTTGGTGGGCCTTTTTGCTTTGGATATTTTAACACACCTGTTTCCTTGTGTGTGTGAAAAGGATTTTGCCATCGTTCTAGAAGGAACCTTCCATGTATTGTTGAACTCTCAAACCCTCAGCATTCCTACTGGCTATGGTAGCTGTTGAAGTCCAACAACATATTCTGGAGAACCCAGTATCCCCCCTTTTGTTGCAAAAAGTTGGTATACTATAAATCCTTTTTAAAAGGTAGCTGAACTGGGGGCTGTTACTTACCCAAAATCTGTTTCAACGTGTCCTTTATGTTTGTAATTTTAAAAAATAACCAACACCCCTCTCCTTTCTTCTAGGTATGTGGAAGGAAGTTCAATCCCAGTTCCAACGCATTACTATAGTATTATCACAAGTTGTTTAGATTTCACTCAGCCAGCTGACAAGTGTGATGGACCACTGTCTGTTCTGTCATATATATTCCCACACCGCCCAGACAATGATGAGAGCTGCTTTGTAAGTTCAAACATACATTTGCTCTCCTTTTTTCTTATGAAACCAGGAAACAGGAAGAAAAGAGGGAGTAATTTCCAGTCTTGTTCAGCTGCAGTGATGTTCTGTCTGTTTGTTCTACCTAATGCAGGTCAGGAATTCTGCAACTGAGCTAAAAGTCCAAAAAGCGAAACTTTCAGCCCATGTTTTAGAGGTGGGGTGAATTTCAGAGGACAAGGAGCAATATTTGCTCACACATCACTTGCTTTTCAGATGTTGGCGACCAGTGTGTATTCATTTAATCCTGAAAGAGAAAAGAAATAGGAAAGAGTTGTATTCATATTTCATTCTGATTTCATAAACAGGAATTAAAACTTTGTCCCAGATAAAGCTCATTCCCACTTAAAACAATTATTTGTTTGGAGTTCTCATTGACATTTTCTGTTAGTCTGGGAAATTACTGGGGACAATGAAACGAATGTGACTGCGGTGAACATGGTTTGAAATGAATTTAATGACCGAATACTGAAACAGAAGCAGGGTTTAATAATGGGGAGATATGAATGCAACAAGAACAGCAGCAATCTTGTATGCCCAAAGTTCTAATAACCTGAGAATTATCCAGCACTAATTTGAACTCTAATTCAGGGTGATAAATTGTGAATGTTCACGAGCATGGCCAACCAGGTTGAAAACAACAAGAAAATGACTTATAAAAATATGCTAAAATTCTCTTCCCCCCCCCCTGTAAAGCATGTTAAATCACTGAACTATGCAAAAGTACACAGTTCATTAATTTCTATATACAGGCAATTTACATGGGGGTTACATTTTGGGGATGGTACATAAAGCCAAGATTCCCTATAGTCAAAACACATTGGGTACTGTGCAACATGGGATGACCAACATTTTTTATTTTTATTTTTGCATTTCCACATGTTGTTAGACTGCAGCCTCTATCATCCAGCGTGGCCAATGGTCAAGAATGATGAAAGTTGCAGTCCAACAACATCTGGGGAGCCAAGACTGGGAAAGGCTGCTTTTGAGATATAAGACTCCCAAGGAACACAGGTAAGCAATCACAGACTACTTAACACTGTAAGTACTCTGGGCTTCCTTACCTGTGTTGCTTACAAGTTATGCTTATTAAGCATATTTACACAGCAGAAGAGTTCCATTGTGAAAACAGGCATAGGTAGGCAGCTGTATTTGCCATCTGCTTCTGTTGATTTAAACATGTAGAGATTTGCACTCAGCTTCTTTCCGATGGGAACAGTTTGGTGTGTGCGTCTCTCCTCTAAGCACTCTTAAGGGCTTGGATGAACCGTTTAACACATCCATACTTGGTTAGAGAGGTGCTACTTCTTCACAATTAATCATTGCAAGTAGTAGCAATCATCTCTAGAGTGCTATCGGTAAATGAAGAGAAGAAGTGAAGTCATTTCTCAAGGGGAGAGGAGAGGAGAGGTGAAAAGGGATGAAGGCAAATGCAGTTTATAGATTCTCTAATAACGAACTAAGTTTTCTGGGGGGGGGGGAGAGAGGTGTGTACACACATGTGCAAGTATAATGTATGAAAGGTATATTTTGAGCAGAGGATCAGAAAAAGCAGGTATTTAACTACAGTATTCTATTTGCTGGTGGTTTATTGTTCAAAACAACCCACTTCCACAAACACAGTACTGTGTGTGTCTCACCAAATATGTTTGCTTGTGTGTGCAGAAAACAGCAAGCAGGGAAAGAGGGCAAAGTGACCCCTTTCTTCCTGCCAGACCTCTGTTTTAAAATCTCAGTAGTTGGAGCAGGTGATTCAGGTTTTCTGGGGGAAATTTTTTATTTTCAGTTTCCATCAGGGTTAACATTCTGATGTCCTGGAATGGTGGGTGGGGGGAAATATTTGACTCGCAAAACAATGCCTTAAATATGTAACTGCTCTGGATGTTCAAGATGGTTTCAAATGACACAGCACCACCTGGTGGCTGCGTACAACCTTCCAATATGGCAGTTGCCTCCATGTGGGGAGCCAATCACCTTTTGTAGGGCCTAGAGGTAAACCCAACCTTTGCTACCCTCTTGGTAACAGCAGTGTGGTTGGAATCACTTCACAGCCATGTAGGACCAGGCTGTGTGATGCTACGTGTTGTGTGAAATACGACATTTTGGTTTAGAAGGCAGCCTTAAGCAGGGATCCTTATATATATATATTTAGTCAAAACAAAACAAAATAAAAAATTCTTTCCAGTAGCACCTTAGAGACCAACTAAGTTTGTTCTTGGTATGAGCTTTCGTGTGCATGCACACTTCTTCAGATACACTGAAATGGAAGTCACCAGACCCTTAAATATAGTGAGGGAGTGGGGAGGGGTATTACTCAGAAGGGTGGTGGGAATGGGTGATCAGCTGATAGGTGTGGAAAACCTGTTGACGACTCTTAACGGCTGCAATTAGTCTTGCAGGGAAAGGCAAGGGGTGAGATGGCTAAAGATAGCTTTGTCATGTATAATGAGATAAGAATCCAATGTCTTTGTTCAGACCAGGTTTCTCCATGGTTTTAAGTTTGGTGATTAGTTGCAATTCAGCCACTTCTCTTTCCAGTCTATTTCTGAAATTCCTTTGTATTAAGACAGCTACTTTGAGATCTTGTATAGAATGTCCTGGGAGACTGAAGTGTTCTCCTACTGGTTTCTCTGTCTTGTGATTCCTGATATCAGATTTATGTCCATTTATCCTTTGGCGTAGGGTTTGGCCTGTTTGTCCAATATAGAGAGCTGAAGGGCACTGTTGGCATTTGATGGCATACACAATATTGTATAGTTACAACATCTTATATTAAATATTGCTATGAAATACTGAAAATCTGGAACGAATGTAGACTAGCAAATGCAAACCGAAGGATTCAAAACCAACCTGGTGCTGCGATAGCATGAGTCAGTCTCAGGGTTGTTGCTTTGTGCTCCACGTTGGGCAACAGATTCTTGGGATGGATCACTTCCCTTCCAACTCTACAGCCAATGCCAGATTTACGTATAAGCTAAACAAGCTATAGCTTAGGGCCCCACTTTCTTGCCCCCCCTAATACTTCTTCTTAATTGTATTTGAGTTCAACAATTACTTTGATAAAATACATATTTTGTTATGTGCAAATGGCTTTAGATACCTATTAGGTCCATAAATTACCATATAGCATATATTCAACACAAAAAACAGTGACAATTTGTTGTTAACAAAGTACAGCTGGACCATAGCTGTCAACTTTTCCCTTTTTTTTTAAAGGGAAATTCCCTTATTCCAAATAGGATTCCTCGCAAGAAAAGGGAAAAGTTGACTGCTATGAGCTGGACCTATAAAGGGCCCCATTACCTTCAGTAGCTTAGGGCCTCATCATACCTAAATCCGGCCCTGTCTACAGCTCTACATTCTATGAGACACCAACTTTCCCTGCAGGTTCTTCTCAACAAATTGCACCCCTCTGTTTATAAAGACTATAGTTCAAGTAAAATAAATTATGGAGCGTGGGGTGCTCTCTTTAATAAGGGATAGTGCATGTTTAGTCACGTTGCTCTTTCAATTCCAGAACTCCTCCGAGGACGAATCCCGGTGGGTTGAAGACCTCTTGAAAATGCACACCGCCAGAGTACGCGACATTGAGCAGCTCACCAGCTTGGATTTCTTCCGGAAGACCAGCCGAAGCTACACAGAAATCCTCTCTTTAAAGACATATCTGCATACGTTTGAAAGCGATATTTAACCTTCCTCTTTAAACTCAGCCCATCCATCCTCTCACGAAGTGGTGTATATTTTTATATTATATTTATTAATTTGAGACAGGACATTAAAATTATTAGTCGTATTTTTTTGTTTGTTTGTTAATCTTGCATCAAATCTTAAAATATATTAAAGTCTTGTGTCAGTTGTTTTTGATTTTTTTTTTAAACATAGGGTGTATGTTTTGGTCTCTCCCTGTCCGCCTCCCCCCCCCCCTGCCCTTGCCCTAAAGCTGAGATTTTTGGAGTGTTTGCTGATACTCAAGTCTCTTGGTCAAAGCTTTTTCAAATGGTGCTGCAGAGTTGATTAATTACTTGGAGGAAACCTTTTAATTTTTCCAGCACTCCCTTACCTTCTGTTTTTGTTGTTGTTTTTTGTTTAGTCCTGTACTGTGTATCAAACATGTAAAATGACAATTACTGTTAACTATGTGATAGACATATTTAAGCTCCATAGAGAATAGAAACTTCAATATAATAAAACCACACATTCAGGGGTTTTTTTTGTTTTTGTTTTACTTTGTGTTCCTTTCTTGCACAGTGTTTTGAACTTCTGGATGCCAGATTCTTTCCCCTTAGGTTGGGTTCCCAGCCTGCTACTCTGTGGCTCCAACAGGACGTAAACTTACTGCATAGACTTAAATGTTGTTGTTGTTGTTGTTTAGTCGTTCAGTCGTGTCCGACTCTTCGTGACCCCATGGACCAGAGCATGCCAGGCACCCCTATCCTCCACTGCCTCCCACAGTTTGGCCAAACTCATGCCAGTCGCTTCGAGAACACTGTCCAACCATCTCATCCTCTGTCGTCCCCTTCTCCTTGTGCCCTCCATCTTTCCCAACATCAGGGTCTTTTCCAGGGAGTCTTCTCTTCTCATGAGGTGGCCAAAGTATTGGAGCCTCAACTTCAGGATCTGTCCTTCCAGTGAGCACTCAGGGCTGATTTCTTTAAGGATGGATATGTTTGATCTTTTTGCAGTCCATGGGACTCTCAAGAGTCTCCTCCGTAGACTTAAATATGACCCTCCAGTTTTAAATGCAACAGACTGAACATCCGTGGAAAAATTAAATTAATTCAGGTAACATGGTGAGGTCAGGGGGTGGAGCTATAATGCCCTAAACCAGGTTTCCTCAACCTCGGCCCTCCAGGTGTTTTTGGCCTACAACTCCCATGATCCCTAGCTAGCAGGACCAGTGGTCAGGGATGATGGGAACTGTAGTTTCAAAACACCTGGAGGGTTGAGGTTGAGGAAGCCTGTAATCTAAACCCTTTGGAATGCTGCTGTCACTCTCAAGAACCCCAGGGCTAGGGGGGTAAACTTGATTCAATTCACATTCAAAGGCAAATCTCTACCTAATTTGCAATTCCCACCCAAAGCATTACGTGAACCAAAATGCAGCCATCTTTGAAATACGCACTTCTCTGAATTCTGAGGTGCAGTTCTCCAGCCCAAGGAATATCTACAAAATTACATATACAGTGGTACCTCGACTTACGAATTACTCGACATACGAATTTTTCGACTTACAAATGGACATCCGTTGGCGGTTTTAGATGGGGTTTACTCGACTTACGAATTTTAGATGCGGTTTACTCGACTTACGAATTTTTCGTTTCCAATGCATTCCTATGGGGAAATCGCTTTTTTCGACTTACGAATTTTTCGACCTACAAATGTGCATTCGGAACGGATTAAATTCGTAAGTCGAGGTACCACTGTATTAGGGTAAAGTGAAGCATAAAAGTGCATATGTTACTAAAAAGAACCTGCAAAAATGCATTATATTACGCAAACTTCTCTTTGCCAAACTGTGCACGTTGAGAGAAATTAGTACTTAAGATGAAGAAGGCTTTAAAATTAAAATTAAATTTGTTAAGTATATAAGGTTTTACGGACGTGCATAAACAAGTATATTATAATGGAACCAAGAGGGGGCGTGGAGGGAAATCGACCAAAATTTATGGTATAATTTGGCTATGGTTTTTTTTCTGGTTTTTTTTTGAGGGGTATTGTTATTTTTGGAAAATCAATAAATAGTTATTTAAAAACATATCAGTGAGAAAATAGTACTAAAATGCTGATGAATTTTCACAGGGATTTGGGTTTTTGTAAGCAAGTAAGTAAGTAAGTTTTTGAACCGATGTGGAGAACTGGATTTCAGAGCGGAGAAACCAAGACAGACAAATTCACTCATCCCAAATATAGAAGGGCACCCTAATTCCTTCATGCAGAGTGAATCCTGGGTTTGCTGGAATTTGACATGACACAATATATTGCCATGTATCCCCAATCCAGCCTGCCTACATTTTCCTCTGGCCATGCTTGCCCACAGGTACATGGCACTCAGAAGGTGGGGAATGTGGACCTCAAGTTGAAAAAAGATTCCTTGCCACTGTCCTAGCAGGAATGATCCAGTTCAGCCCTCCAGCCATCTGGGGAAGGAACTTAATAGTGATGTTTAGGGCTCCTGGGTGAGAGGGTGCAGGAAGTGATGAAATAGCACCCATATTTTTTTCCCAATGCTCCTGAAACCATACCCTGCTGTGATGTGCTTCAAGGCTCAAAATGGCAGCTAGCCATGAGGGGAGTTTTCTAGAGAATGGGAAATAGGAAGGAGAAGAATTTGGATTTGATATCCCGCTTTTCACTACCCGAAGGAGTCTCAAAGCGGCTAACATTCTCCTTTCCCTTCCTCCCCCACAACAAACACTCTGTGAGGTGAGTGGGGCTGAGAGACTTCAGAGAAGTGTGACTAGCCCAAGGTCACCCAGCAGCTGCATCTGGAGGAGTGGAGACGCGAACCCGGTTCCCCAAATTACGAGTCTGCCGCTCTTAACCACTACACCACACTAGGATCTCTATCCCCCTTGCTCTTTGCAACCATGCTCAGTATTGTGCTATATATAACCTCCATGTTGCAGAGTCACTTAAACCTAATTCCTTCAGGATACAGTACTGTCGCGGTTTCAGGAATTCAATCCCTCTCTTCCCTTTAAACTTATTTCCATTTTCCCTTCTGTACTTGACACCCTCAACATTTTGTCAGCCCTGGAAGCAACTGCATACAGGCCCTTGAAATAATAATAATAATAATAATAATAATAATAATAATAATAATAATATACAAACCAACATTTTCAGAGTATGTGAAAACGATGGTTTGTTTCATGCGCCCTGCTTCCTCATTGATAAGCACTTCACTATATAAACTTGCTATTTAGAGGGAATGCTGAATTCTGAGACTTCTGTGTGTTTACAAGAGAATAGGTGTCGGACATTTTGGGGCATCCCTCCCTCATTTATGAGTGGGTGGTGTTTTTAATAGAGTAGTAAAGAACTCTATGTCATTTCCAAATACAGGAGAACATTATATAATCTATGGCTGTGTGTTCACCATACATTTAAAGCACATGACTTCTCACAAAGAATCCTGGAAACTAGATTTGTTAAGGGTGCTGGAAATTGTAGTTTAGTGAGGGGTAAACTACAGTTTGCAGGCATATTTGCGGGAATTCGTGTGCTTTGAATTATGGTATAAACACAGCCTAATTCTCCACACCAAGGCAGGGTTTTCTGTTCTCTGTTTCCTAGCATACTGGCCAGTTCCATCTCGAATTAAAGCATGCTGTGTTAGTTTTAACAAGGGATAACAGAGATTTTAATTGGCACCTATGCTGACCGGGTCTCGTAGTGCTACTCAATGAATGAATGAATAATAATGTTTTCATGTCCCGAAGTACCGGTAATAAGGTTGCCCACGGAAACTCTAGCCGGGTCAGTTTTCTTTGGAAGAGAAAGCACTAGAGACAAAATTACTGCATTAATAAAATAAAAAAACCCAAGTAATTACACACTTCCAATATTTCACAGATAAAAGTAGAGACACTCTCTAGATGTGAACGGGATCCATTCCGGAGCCCCGTTCGCATCCTGAGCAGAACGCAACCCGCAGCACAGCTTCTGCGCATGCGCGGGTCACGATTCGGCACGTCTGTGCATGCGTGTGATGTCATTTGACGCGTCTGCATATGTGCGACCTGCCAAACCCGGAAGTAATCCGTTCCAGTACTTCCGGGTTCAGCGCGTTCGTAACCCATGCCGTTCGCAACCCACAGCGAACAGAACACGAGGTATGACTGTAATTGCAACACACTTATTTACAGCTAGACTGCATGTGATGCTAATTTGCATTATTTCCCAGAACATTTTTTTAAAAAGAAAATAGTCCGGGGGGAGGCATTGAATGAGAGCACAAAGAGCACTGGTGGGAGGTTGTGCTTGACCCTTTCCATTCCCATCATTTGATTATTCAAAAGCCCTTCCCAAGCTGGAAAAATGCATGACCCCTGTTGGTGAAAAACAGCTCTGGGAACTGCAGAAAGAAAAAGGAGTAAGCCACACCACTCCTCTCTCTGTGCTTTTCTTTGCAGCCACCAAGACTGCTTTGCGTCTTAAAAAAGCAAAAGCTAAACATTGCAATACAGTCGTACCTTGGCTCTCAAATGCCTTGGTACTTGTACATTTTGGCTCCTGAATGCCCAAAACATGGAAGTAAGTGTTCCGGTTTTCAAACGTTTTCTGGAAGCCGAACATCCGACACGGCTTCCGCTTGAGTGCAGGAAGCTCCCACAGCCAATCAGAAGCTGCGTCTTGGTTTTTGAACAGTTTTAGTAGTCGAACGGACTCCCGGAATGGGTTAAGTTCAAGGACCAAGGTTCCACTGTATATACATCACAATGACTGAAATAGAGATGGAGCTATGTATGTAGAAGCAACGGCTAGCTTCATGATTTCCCCTACTTTGTGATTTTTGTGTTCGCACACACCCATCAAGATTTGCAATACAGTGGCACCTCGACTTATGAATTTAATCCGTTCCGAATGCACATTCGTAGGTCGAAAAATTCGTAAGTCGAGAAAAAGCGATTTCCCCATAGGAATGCATTGGAAACGAAAAATTCGGAAAAATTTCGTAAGTCAAGTAAACCGCATCTAAAATTCGTAAGTCGAGTAAACCCCATCTAAAACCGCCAACGGATGTCCTTCGGATGTCGAAAAATTCGTAGGCGTGCGGCACTTTTTTCATTCGTAAGTCAAAAAATTCGTATGTCAAGTAATTCGTAAGTCGAGGTACCACTGTATATTGGCAGGTCAAAAATTATGAAACCAATATCACGATATGGACTTGAAATCAGTTTTGGACAATAAATCGCCCAGCCCAATCGTAACCATATAAATATGGTGAAAAACAAATTCATCAAACCGTTAATACATCTCAATGCAAACTAATCGTGATTCAGAACATCAGAAACAGATGCTAAGCACCAGCCCTTTCCCAGTTGACATGACACTCTCCGCGAAGGGACTTCTTCACACAGTGCAGCAAAAGCACACTCCCAGGCCACAGAATCTCCCATAGTTTTCAGGCTCAACTTTTTTAACCCTCGAATAAAGAGTTTACATAACTCTTTTATAAAGACTTATTAAAAATAACACTTCCATGTTGCCTTCAGAAAAGTGAGGCAACATGTTCTATAGAAGATATAGGGCATCTACCGTGCTTTTTCTCCATGTGGGGTAGTTAAGATAACAGTTTTCCATAGCCCCTTTTGGAAGACTGATTGATTGATTCTATTTCTATGCCGCTTTTCATTCAAATAAATCCCAAAGCGGCTTACAAACAAAAGATAAAAATAACATAATGGAACATCATGAATACAGCAGAAATCATATAGAATACCACTTAACAAATCATCAGTAAGACAATCCCGAATAAAGCAATTGCCATCTACATAACACTATTAACAGAACAAATAAAAATGTAAGCTAAACATCACAGTTACACCAAAAATCATATTATAGGATTCACAAAGTACGACAGCATTCATATCTATAAAACAATATTAAAACATTAACAAAATAGCAACAAAACAAACAAACAAAGCCCTGTTGAATTTGTTGAAGAGTATTCTGGGCTCTCTCCTCGCAGGGGCACAAGCCCCAGACAGCAAGAGATGTGTCCGTCTGATAGCCCAACTATATTATTAGACGGCCCTTTTCACTCCGTTTTATAGGGGGAAGTGCAAATATTCTCAGTTTCTGAGGACATTCGGTGGTCTGACTAATCCTTATTAAAGGAGACGTCCCAGTGGGCCTGTGATTATAGACCTCCTATTAAAGTGAGCATTGATTCTCACAGACGTGGATTAAAAGCACAGAGCTCCCCTCAGAAAAATGCCAACAGTTGACTGCGATACACTTCGCCTTTGGACGGGAACCGCAGTTTCCAGTTTTGAAAGTCTGTCTGTCTCACCATGTTCTTGGCAAAGGGCTCAGCCGTTTGCTCACAGCTCCTAACCCGGCACTAAAAATATTGCCGATTGATTTTCCAGAAGCAGAAAATATACCGCTGAAAACAACCTTTGATCTTCAGAAATAGGTCTGAGGCCCGAGCGCACATAAATTACTCGCCTTTTGTGCATCTGCCGTCTGGAAAAGTAATTGTACGTTTCGGCAGCTCGGCTGTGAGTGGGCTTCTTTGTTTGTGTCTTAACCATTCACAGGTGGCTAGTTTCCACACACACACACACACACACACTCACGCAACCCTTTCTGTTCTCCATCCAAACCACTGAGAGGCATTATTAAGAGTTCAAGGGGACATTCTAGCATGACTGGGGCTTGCTGAGTTCTCGTGGTCAGCTAGAGAGGCCCAGGGATGCTCCACCGTTAAGCCAAGGTCCTTCTCAAGCACAGAAAGCTGCCTTTTAATGAGCCAGATCATTGGTCCTTCTTGCTCATTATTGAGCAGTGTGTCTCCAGGGTTTCAGGCAGTGGGCATTCCCAACCTGACCTGGAGACACCAGGGACTGGAACTGGGTGCTCCTTGGAAAATGTGGCGCAACAATCTGATTGTTCGGATGGACAGCTCCCTTCAATGCTCAGTACATCCATAAAAGGGATACACAGATCCTCAGAATGTTCTTATTTTTCAGGGACAGTCCCAGATATACAGCAGCCATCCCGGTCTCTGATTTGATCCCAGAAGTTCCTGCTTTTCCTTAGGATGTCCCTATTTTCATCGAAGAAAATGTTGGAGGTTATGGAGGTATTATGAGTTCTGCGTCGAGGAGAAAAGTAACTTTACAACCTTTGGAAAGCATCTGAAGGCAGCCCTGTGTAAGGAAGTTTTAAAAAGTTTTTACATATGTTGGGAGCCACCCAGAGTGGCTGGGGCAACCCAGTCAGATGGGTGGGGTATAAATAAATAAAAATATTGTTATTATTATGGATATATACTAGCTTCAACCTTTTTGACTGCGTTTTAGACGCAGTTCAGTGACCACCTGATTTGCTTCCTGCATTTGGCTGAATCCTAGATCATTGAGTTCATTGCTCTAGCTCAGAATTGGGGGTGCAACCTGTGGCCCTTGGGTTTAATATTATATGTTGTTGTTGTTATTATTGTATTTATATGCCACTGGCATACCAAAATGTCTTCTAAGCAGTTTACAACTATGAAATCAAGACATAATTAAAATGCACAATAACTTTGCATTGATGATGATGATGATGATGATGAATAATTAATTTTGAATACCACCCTATACCCTCAGGTCTCAGGGCAGTTCACAGAACAAAATTACAACACAAAAACACAAAATACATAATTAAAACAAATACAACCCCTCCAACACATTTTAAAGGGGCGTTGGATGACAATCAGCCAAAGGCCTGGTTAAAGAGGAACGTTTTTGCCTGGCGCCTAAAGGTGTATAATGAAGGTGGCAAGGACGAACAAATGGGAAAGGAGTGGGGCAGAAAGAAGAGGGGTGCTCTACCCACTTTTGGTTCTAGTCCTGACTCTTTGCTGCAATGTGGCCCCTGACACATTTCCCCTGAAGGAATGCGGCCCCTGAGGGAGACTAAGTGGTTCCCAGCCCCTGCTCTAGCTTCACATTTGGTGTTTGTTTTTATTGCTGCTTGCTGTCTTGAATGACAGCATATTGTGATTAGTATTATGATTGACGTTATTGTAAGCCGCTTTGATCGTGCTTTTTTGGGAGGAGTAGTGGGATGAAAACCTTTAAGTGGGATGTTGCAATGCTCGGTTTTGCATTTGTATTTACTGAACGCATAAAGATATTGGAAGTGAGAGCTGGACCATAAAGAAGGCTGATCGCTGAAGAATTGATGCTTTTGAATTATGGTGCTGGAGGAGACTCTTGAGAGTCCCATGGACTGCAAGAAGATCAAACCTATCCATTCTTAAGGAAATCAGCCCTGAGTGCTCACTGGAAGGACAGATCCTGAAGCTGAGGCTCCAATACTTTGGCCACCTCATGAGAAGAGAAGACTCCCTGGAAAAGACCCTGATGTTGGGAAAGATGGAGGGCACAAGGAGAAGGGGATGACAGAGGACAAGATGGTTGGACAGTGTTCTCGAAGCTACCAACGTGAGTCTGACCAAACTGTGGCAGGCAGTGGAAGGCAGGAGTGCCTGGCGTGCTTTGGTCCATGGGGTCACGAAGAGTTGGACAGGACTAAACAACTAAACAACAACAACAAACAAAGATATTAAGGTGGGGAAGAGAAAGGGCTATTGTCCAAAATTTCTCAGAAACTGCAGTGGTCCTCAGATCTAACTGCTTAAATAAGATGTTTGTCGTCACATGAATGCCTGACTAGTCAATTGTTTTGGCTGCTCCTATGGTGGAAAATGTAGCCATACTGCGATTGTATACAAAAAAAGTGGCCCTCTATTAACTTTCTTGTGCTGGGATTTGGTATGTGTGTACTGTACATATGTGTGTTATATCACTCAACAAATTGCTTGATAACTGGAATCATTGGAAGTAGAAGTATATTTAAGACTATCAACAGCACAATCCTATATAATCTCTTCAATGTGCTTTCAATGTATTTACTTGAATCTAATGCTCACTTTTTTGGCCAAATTATGTTGTGAAAATTGAGGTGCACATTAGATTTGATGGCACATTTACATTCGCCAGCAAATACTTTTTTGGTTTCAAGGTTCTGAAAAATTGAGGTGCACATTAGATTCGATGTCACATTAGACCCGAGTAAATACGGAATTTATTTGGCCATTTAAAAAACAAACAAACCCTGCCTTGCCATATTTCCCAAAGAAACTCAAGGCAGATGGCAATAATGCTACAATATAAAACAAATAACATTTCCAAACCAAATAACACAAATTGAAGTTCCTGGGAGTAAGTCCCATTGAAATCAATAGGGCTAAAACTGCATTGTAGTGGCCAGTGTTTCTCCAAATACATGAATTAAAATTACAGGTAGGTAGCCGTGTTGGTCTGCCATAGTCAAAACAAAATATAAAATCAAAAATCCTTCCAGTAGCACCTTAGAGACCAACTAAGTTTGTTCTTGGTATGAGCTTTCGTGTGCATATATTATGAATTAAAATGTCCTGTTTACAGGCTTTTTGTATAAAAACATTACCAGTGACTTCTTCTTTTTTCATTTTGCACCATCTAGTGGCAGCACAAAAGAAAACATTACCGGAAGCAGCCATTAACTGTAAATTGTTAATGCTATACAGTGGTACCTAGGGCTATGAACTTAATTCGTTCCTGAGGTCTGTTCTTAACCTGAAGCCATTAGCTTTCGCTAATGGGACCTCCCGCTGCTGCCGCCGCGCGATTTCCATTCCCATCCTGGGGCAAAGTTCGCAACCCGAGGTCCTACTTCCGGGTTAGCGGAGTTAGTAACCCAAAGTGTTTGTAGCCCGAAGCGTTTGTAACCCGAGGTACCGCTTGTGCAGTATTTATAAAGTTCCCTGTATTCGCCTTCTTGGGACCAGCGATCCAGTTCATGGTAAGGATGCAACCAAATTTCCCCGCTTCTCTGGGCAATTGTTGATTTGGTTGAAAATCTTTTAGACCAGGCATAGGCAAACTCGGCCCTCCAGATGTTTTGGGACTACAACTCCCATCATCCCTAGCTAATAGGACCAGTGGTCAGGGATGATGGGAGTTGTAGTCCCAAAACATCTGGAGGGCTGAATTTGCCTATGCCGGTTTTAGACCAGTCACCAGACTTTAAATAAATTACCGGAAAAGGGAACACAGATTTCCACCAAGTTTTCTTAATGTATATATAGCTGCAAATTTAGAAATGGGTGATCTCTAGTGATTTGCAAGTGAAAGCAAGTTTGTGCCAGGAATCGTTCCCTCTCCTCCTCCTCGTCAGTGCAGGCCAAAGTAACCCCCCTAAAAGCCTCTCTTGAGGAGGGTTGGGGGGGGGACTTTTGTGGGATGAGTTGTACATTGCTGCAAGGGAAGAGGGAGAACTGCTCTCAATTAAGCAGAACAACCATGTTTCAGCAGAGTGCATGAGCTGTGTTTTGCATCAGGTTTTTCAAAGCCAGCTTCACTCGATGACTCAAAAACAGCTTGCATTTTGAGTACCCAGGGTGCATACCCCACAATGGTCCCAATTAAATCGGGATGTCTTTTTTTTTGAGCGCTACAGCTCTAAAGGACATTCAGGGTACAATTTTTCATGGGTCACATGACTCATGCGGGAGTGCATCCCAGAAGATGTGTGTTCTGGTTTTCCACTGTGACATATTGGAGGGTATGAGTGTAAAGGCAAAAAGGTAAAGGATGGATGGTTAAAGCCAGTCAAAGGTGACTATGGAATTGCGGCGCTCATCTTGCTTTCAGGCCAAGGGAGCCGGCGTCTGCCCACAGACAGCTTTCTGGGTCATGTGGCCAGCATGGCTAAACCACTTCTGGAGCAAGAGAACACCGTGACAGAAACCAGAGCGCATGGAAACACCGTTTACCTTCCTGCTGCAGTGGTACCTATTTATCTACTCGCACTGGTGTGCTTTCAAATTGCTAGGTTGGCAGGAGCTGGGACAGAGCAGATTCGAACCGCTGACCTTCCAATCAGCAAGCCCAAGTGACTCAGTCATTTAGACCACAGCACCACTCGCATATAATTGAGACACACACCAGGGATGGTCCTAAATCTGATGTCATCAGGGTATGTGTGTAATCCCACTTCCTACCTGTAATTTGGGATCATCGTGCAGCCTGTTTCACAGACTTGCAGATAAACAAAATACAGCACTCTTTGGCAGCTAGCTTTGGGGGGGGGGGTGAAGTTGGCCCAGGAGAGGAGAAAGGCATGGGGTGGGGAATCAAAAGTTATCCTTTTATTCAATTTGTTAACAAAAGTGACTCAACTAAAAGGCCCCACACCATGCTTCTCTCTCTTTTTGGTTCTACCATCCCCTGACATTCCAGTGTAATAAACAAAACCTGTTCTTATTCCCTTATGGGCCTTATATAGAAATTTGAAATTGCCCACAATCTTGGGAGTTCAAGACCACCCCCAGATACATCACACCTACATCACAAAAAAAGGCGGTCTCCCAACAAATTTCAACAGAATCAGAGTCCCCTTGTTTACCTTCTGTCTGCCATTTCATGTGATAATGCCTTCCTGATTTGTAGCCTGGCCATTCCTTTGAGATGGTAATCATTTTAATTCCTGAGACAATGGGAAGGTTCTCTCACCCCCTCCCCTGCTTGCAGAGAAACATTTTGTCAGTTTGGGAGTCAGAAATGGTTTTGAGGCCCGTCTTCCTGTGCTGCTTCACACATGTGGCCCACACACTTGCCTACGTGTCTGCTTTGTACATTGATGAACAGTTATTATATAGCCTATATAAGACCTTAATTTGTTTATTTCACCAGCCACAATGGAGGAGCCCCCCTTTTTCTTTCCTTTCTTCCGCTGTTGTAAAGAATGACACTGCCGCTGTAAATTTATTGTTCTATTTATTGAAAATGACACACGCACATATATATATATTTAAAAAACACACTCCTTCTCCCAACCCCATTGCAAAACAGCTCTCCAGCAACTTCAGTTCCATCAGCTGTGTGTCCCCCCTTAAAAATTTGCCCCCCCTCACTTGAGCCCAAGCAAGTAATGGGGCCTGTGATGGTGTGGCAGGGAGAGCACAGCCAGCCCAGCTTCTACACTCTGATGTAAAAGATTGCACTTGAACCACTGAGCATCTTTCAAGCTGAATAACAGCAGACAGACATATGGATGCTTCACAGCACTCTCCTAATCATAAGCTTTTTTATAGCTTCAGTATTGTTTGAACATTTACAGAAGACTTAAGAATTGTACGGCATACACTTCTGTTTGTGTTGCTGTTTCTATAAAACGTGGAACTACTTTTTTTTTAAATGAAAGGTGGACCAGGAGATTCACAAGGTTTGCTTTCTCACCCACGGTAGCAAGTGGGTGAGTCCACAACCTTCAGAGCAGGACGCAAACAGTCCAGTCTAAACTTAAAGTGGAGAACTGTACATAACTGGGGCATTTGCCACCCAGAGGCCCGTTGAAATATTCTGCACTGGGACTCCACAATCCTATGTGCTTCATAGCAGACCAACGTTTGAATGTTCATGTGAATTAGCTCCTAACATCACCTTTACCTCCACGCAGGACGATTTCAGCAAGCTAACTAGCACAGCGCACATTTCAGTTACAACTTCTGTCCTGCTGCAACCTACTTTTTAACTATTTGAAGTTTCCCCCTTTGTCAGGTTTTGAAACCTCAGCAGGAATCAGTTCATGTGCCAAGACCAGGGGACCCCAAACTAAGGCCCGGGGGCCAGATGTGGCCCAATCGCCTTCTAAATCCGGCCCGTGGGACGGTCCAGGAATCAGCATGTTTTTACATGAGTAGAATGTGTCCTTTTATTTAAAATGCATCTCTGGGTTATTTGTGGGGCCTGCCTGGTGTTTTTACATGAGTAGAATGTGTGCTTTTATTTAAAATGCATCTCTGGGTTATTTGTGGGGCATAGGAATTCGTTCATTTTTTCCCCAAAATATAGTCCGGCCCCCCACAAGGTCTGAGGGACAGTGGACCGGCCCCCTGCTGAAAAAGTTTGCTGACCCCTGACCAAGACCAACATAAGAGAGAAAGAAAAAGAGAGAGACTAGTCTTCCTTTGAATACAAGTACAGATCCTGAAGCTGAGGCTCCAGTACTTTGGCCACCTCATGAGAAGAGAAGACTCCCTAGAAAAGACCCTGATGTTGGGAAAGATGGAGGGCACAAGGAGAAGGGGACGACAGAGGATGAGATGGTTGGACAGTGTTCTCGAAGCGACTAGCATGAGTTTGGCCAAACTGCGGGAGGCAGTGAAAGATAGGCGTGCCTGGTGTGCTCTGGTCCATGGGGTCACGAAGAGTCGGACACGACTGAACAACAACAACACCCAGTGCTAGCCTAACCATGAAGTGGCATAACAGCAGTCAGGGCCTGGCTACGACATTTTGGCATCTGAGGCAACCCCCCAAAATGGCATCCTGCTCCTTACTAGGGAAGGAGTGAGTGAAGATCTACATCAGGAATGGGGGGGGGCAGAATTGGCACTGGGATTTCCACTGTGTATCCTGCTGCCTGAAGCAGTCACCTCACCTGACCTAATGTGTGGGCCAGCCCTGACATCTGTGGTACAGACTCTCCCACTACTGACTCCCACTCCTGGCCATATTACCAGCTGCTCCAGGGCAGGGGTGCCCCCTTGGCAACATCATACACCAGCAGAAGGAGGTGAGGTGGTAGCAGACTGGGAGGAAAAAATAAATAAATAAATAAATCCTTCCAGTAGCACCTTAAAGACCAACTAACTTTGCTCTTGGTATGAGCTTTTGTGTGCATGCACACTTCTTCAGATGCACACAAAAGCTCATACCAAGAACAAACTTAGTTGGTCTCTAAGGTGCTACTGGAAGGAATTTTATTTTTTATTTTGTTTCGACTACGGCAGACCAGCACGGCTACCTACCTAAGACTGGGAGGAGGGAGAGAGAAAGTTTGTGTGTGCATCGGCTGCAGCTGGAGCAGAAAAAGGGTGAGCTGGTTCAAGGGGCAAGTGCTTTGCAAGGAAGAGGAAATCATAATAGGGAAGCATGTTTTCGCCTCCTGCAACTGATTGGCAAAAAATACGTTCCTCCTTAAAAACTGGCTGCAGAAGGACTCACGTGGGTTTTGTATCAGCATTAAGATCCTTGGCCCGCCACTCTGCAGAAACATGCTGTGCTCGACTCCTGGCTGCAGTTACCGGGGCGACAATAAGGCCAGTGCTCATCCAAGCATCTTGGCCCATGAATTTTGCAAACAGTTTGTTCGGCAAGAAGAACGTGGAATCATGACCACAGGCAAGCAAATACATGAAGCTGAGGAACAAGAAGTTTTAGTGCTTGCAGAGGTTCTAAGAAACGCTTATACTAATAAAAGAAACCCATGTTGAGCTGTTACATTTCTCCCCCAGGGACTAATATTACAATGGGGTGGCAATGCTTGAAGAGAGATTTCAAGGAACTCCACAGGAACGGAACTGGGTCATTTACAGAACCAGATGGAAATCACATTGCATCTTAAAAGTACTTTTTCCCCTGAAAAAAAAAGAGAGAGAGAGAGAGACACCCAGCAGGGTAATATTGCTCGCTGCCGTTTTCCACGCTTCGCTTTTAAGGAACTTTTTGCATATTAAATATTCACCCCCTTTTGGAAATCGTCATCAGTTTTGTGTTTTCCATCAGCCCGCTCGGTGGGGCTTTCTATAGAAAGTGTTGTTATCCTGAGGACAGTTGCCATGGCACACACAGTTCGTGACGGACATCACGGGATGCCTGATGATGTTGCCTTCAGGACAGCGGAAATCCACGTGGATGGTTTTCGTGGCCCGGGGGGTGCAACACCGCCCGTCACTGCAGATGCCACAATAACGTGGTTTATACAGGTGGATGCTGGTGCAGTTGCCGTACTTCAAGTGGACAGGTGTCGGAGACTTCTTGGTGCGGATGCACCTCTTCCCCTTCTATTAGGGAGAAGAAGACATGACACAGCAAACATGCAAAAATTACTAGTGACCTAGCACCGCCATGTCTGAAAGAAGCTTTTGAGTGTGTGAAGCAGCGTCTCCACCCCCATCGTTTAGCTCGGACACTTAGGTCGAGCTCCGAGGGCCTTCTGGCGGTTCCCTCACTGCAAGGTTACAGGGAACCAGGCAGAGGGCCTTCTCGGTGGTGGCGCCCGCCCTGTGGAACGCCCTCCCATCAGATGTCAAGGAAATAAACAACTATCTGACTTTTAGAAGACATCTGAAGGCAGCCCTGTTTAGGGAAGTTTTTAATGTTTGATGTTTTATTGTGTTTTTAATATTCTGTTGGGAGCCACCCAGAGTGGCTGGGGAAACCCAGCCAGATGGCGGGGTATAAATAATAAATTGTTGTTGTTGTTGTTGTTGTTGTTGTTGTTGTTGTTGTTGTTGTTGTTGTTGTTGTTGCTGCTACTACTAGACTACCAACAGCAATGAGGTAAAATCAAGGATGACCTTGACTAGGCATGCAATGAGCATTAGAAGCAAAAAGGAACTTATTTCAATAAATGCCCCTTGATCGGCTGTGAGGGGAGAAGAGGCAGGCAGAATTGACTCTGAACTGATCTGCTGCTAGCAGTACCTTGGGAGGAGAGGCCTCGTTTTCTAGATTGAAATTAGCAAGGCTACAAGGGTGCAGCTTGAAGCAGAAATGAAGCTTGAAGCTTGGGCGAAGGGTGGTTTATAAATTTAAATAATAATAATAATAATAATAATAATAATAATAATAATAATAATATCACTAAGGGTGCTCAAGAAAGAATGCCCACCTTTCTCCCCTCCAAAGCCAGTGTTTTACAGTGCTCGCCTTCTGAGAGAAGTAGCTAGTGCAAAAGGACCACGCAGCGGAGTGGCTCATCGGCGAGAGTCAAAGCCATACCTTATCTTGCAGGCGAGCACTTTCGCAACGCCGCACCTCACAGAGTCTGGTCTGTTTCACCATCTCGCACGCTGCGTTCTTGTTGGTGACCCGAGTGGAGAAGCCCATTCCGCAGCTCGTGGAGCACGCACTCCACTCTGTCGTCTGCTCAATGCAGTTGGAACTCGAATCAGATGCATCGATCCCAAGGGTGGCTTCTTGCCTGTATGCTAAAGGGCAGGTGGTGATTAAACAAACAAACAAACAAACAAACAAACTTTGGTTACTGTCAGGCTTCGGGGAATCGGTTTCCTCCTCCATGGATCAAACAAAAGGAAAGTCTTACCAGTTAGTTTCTTTAATAAACACAGAGAGATACAAAAGAAAGCATCTCGCTAGAATGGTGGTGCTCCCAATTAAGGCTTACCACCCCCTCTGTCCCTATTAATCTAGGTCACTCCTATGTCTTGTAATCTGAGCTTGTACCATCTCTGTGCTTTCTGTTCTGCCACTTTATGAGCTCTCTGTGACTTTGGAGAAGGGGGGTGAATGCTGTCCAGAGACTGTGAATCTGTTAACCCTTTCTCATCCAGTGTTTCTTCTCCTGGCATGTTCCCCATCCAGTACTTCCCAGCTTCTGCCTTCTGAACTATGTCCCTCTGCAAACCACTGTTCTAAATTTATACTGTCCTCCTGATCCTGGGAAGATTCAGGGTCAAGGGAAGGAGGCGGCTCCCACCATTCCTCCTCATTGCAGTCCTCCTCAGCACAGTCCCTGACAGTTACTTGACATTGAAAAATTCCTAATCTATCTTTGGCTCAAACGTTCATTGTAGCAAGTATTGCCATATTTTAGCCTAGCAGAGAGCATGAGCAGTCTACCAATAAATTGGGGCGAATGTACAGACCTACTTTATTGACCCATCTAACTTAGCAGAATTGGCAGCCCCTGTTTTACCTGTTATTAAGTCTGTAAGCCTGCAAGTTACAGGGGTTACTTTGCAGGGATCACGCCAAAAGCCAAAATCCTGCACAGACAAAAATCCAAAGGCGGGTGGGATTGCCAAAGTCATTTTTCCTGCAACCTTGCCCCTTGCCTGAAATTTATTTTTGTTTTTTGCCACATGCGGAAAAGCTGAATGCACACAGGCTGAGGGCTTAGTGTACTGGATTTTGAATTATTGTGACCCACCTTGGGATCTTCTGGTGAAGGGCAGGAAATAAAATCGAATATTATTAATTGTTAACATTAATAGTGGTGATGATGAAATAGCCTCCCATTGCTGCTCTTCCATGACCAATATTCAAAGGCATGCAGTTCTAATCCTGGAGGCAGCTGGGAGCCACCCTGGCTAGTATCAACAGCAGTTCACTAGCCACATTTCCGTTTACAGCTTTTGACACCAACATCTCCTTTAAAGGTACAGTGAGCAAGGTTGCGTATATTCGGCATAAAGAAGTTAGCTTCTTACCACTAGAGGAAATTCCCAGTATTTAATCAGCTAAATGAGTTATTTAGATTAAACAGATACCAGCCCATTTTGTGTCTTCTTGACTAATAATAATTCTATTGTCTCGTTTCAGATATTCACTATGCATGTTTTTCAGGCCTGTCCTCAAAGCCTTAAGGGTTAGCCATTTGCTTTAAGTGAATTCTCAAGAAGCCAAGTCTCTTTACCAGTTTCAATGCTTACGTAGCTCAGTCCTGGACAGGGGCGGATCTACTACGAAATTATAGAAGCTTATGCTTCAAGGTCCCTAATCTCGAGGGGCCCGAGATGCAACTCTGGTCCATGGTACTTAAAAATAAATAAATAGACCTAGTAGACCCAATTTGAATCGCGTGACTTAAATTGATTAGCTTTTTGTTGTGTATATTTCAACGATCCCAGAGTTTGAGTCAGTAGCACAGATTGTGTAAAGAGTTGCAGTAAGTTGGCTAATGTCATTTCCCCACCTTTTAAACAGAGATCAAGGGGAACAACAAGGAGTTTAGGGAAGTACTTATGTGGATACCAAAAACGTAAACTCCCGGAAAAAATTGTGGCGGGCGATCTGTCGTGAAACAGCCCCACTGAAGATGATAACAGTGGTTAACCCAGACTTCATTGCTGGTTGTGAAGGGGCTCCCATAACAGCTCAAGCTTCAAGGCCCCCAAAACGTAGGTCCACCATGGAGGAGTGGAGGTTTGGAACTGGGAGTCTCACATTCAGTTCCCACTTGACAATGAAGCTCATCACCTCTCAGCCTAACCCGCATTCAGGGCCGGCGCATCCATTTAGGTGAACCAGGCAATTGCCTAGGGCGCCAAAATGGAGGGGGCGCTGGCCAGGCTTGGGCGGGACGGGCTAGCAGCAGCTTCTCCGCTGTAGCGGAGAGGTGCTGCTTGCCCCCTACACCACCACCCCGGCTCCCGCTAAAGCAGGCTTTGGCGGGGGGCGGCGGCGCCAGAAGGTGGTTCGCCTAGGGCGCATGAAGCCCTAGCACCGGTCCTGCCCACATTACAGGGTTGGTGCAAGGGGAGAGTGTGTGTCAAAGGTGGGGAGGAAAAGGTAGAAGTAAAATAAACAATTATCTCCACCTTCTGCATCTGTTTTTGTCAGGCCAACTACGCATGACACTCACCTTTCAGCTTAGCCAGCCATATCTGCTGCGTAAACTTCCACCATAGGATTTCAGCTATGCTTGTTTATGGTTTGTCCAAACATAATAGAACTTGATTTCTTTATGTCTTGGGCCATAAAGTAATTTCACTAAATAAAATTATTACTTGGCAATTTTTAAAACCCACGCACGCTTATATAGGCAAACACTTGCTCAATGATGAGAAAGGACGCTCAGCAAGACTTCTAGAGGGTTTATTACACGGTCCCACTGACATCATGGCATGCTCTTTAAGCTGTAAAAAATGTAAACATTACTGAGGTTTTATGGGCAGGAGAATCAAGAGATGGGAAGGCAACTGGATGCAACAACCGTGAGAAGTGACCTTGAGAAGGCTATGATGCCATAAGGCTTTTAAAAAGGCACATTTAGACTTATGGCCATTTTAAGGAGTCCAAGAAAGTTTTGTGTAAAGCTTTTTTGCTCCACTGAAACCAATATAAAAGTATGTTTCCTCATTCTCCTGTACATAGCACGGTCTCCAAAAACACCATAGCCTCCCAGACCGACTTCTGAAAGCACAGGAGGAAGTTGGCTAAGTTATAAGGTACCTTACTCCATGGGGCAAGAGAACAGAGGCTGTTATCTGCATAAGCAGCCGAGTCAACTGGTAGAATCAACAGTGCCACTTCGAATTACAAATGGGGAAAACCGAATGCTCACCTAAATTGACTCCTCCGTGTAACACCATATAACACCGGTCCTAAAGGATCTTCACTGGCTCCCAGTGCGTTTTCTGAGCACAATTCAAAATGTTGGTGCTGACCTTGAAAGCCCTCAACAGCCTTGGCCCTGTATACCTGAAGGAGCATCTCCACCCCCATTGTTCAGCCTGGACACTGAGATCCAGCGCCGAGGGTCTTCTGCTGGTTCCCTCACTGCAAGAAGCGAAGTTACAGGGAACCAGGCAGAGGGCCTTCTCGGTAGTGGCGCCTGCCCTGTGGAATGCCCTCCCTTCAGATGTCAGGCAGACAAAGAACTATACAACTTTCAGAAGACATCTGAAGACAGCCCTGTATCGGGAAGCTTTGAATGTCTGATGTCTAATCACTGAGACTAGGGCTTCCTGATTGGAAGGTCGGTGGTTCGAATCCCCACGACGGGGTGAGCTCCCGTTGCTCGGTCCCAGCTCCTGCCAACCTAGCAGTTCGAAAGCAGCCAGTGCAAGTAGATAAATGGGTACCACTCTGACGGGAAGGTAAACGGTATTACCGTGCACTGCTCTGGTTTCGTCAGAAGCGGCTTAGTCATGCAGGCCACATGACCCGGAAAAACTGTCTGCGGACAAACGCCGGCTCCCTCGGCTGTAAAGCGAGATGAGCACCGCAACCCCAGAGTCGTTCACAACTGGACTTACCTGTCAGGGGTCCTTTACCTTTACCTTTTTAAGCCACCCAGAGTAGCTGGGGAAACCCAGCCAGCTGGGCAAGGTATAAATACTAAAAATATTATTATTATTATTAAATTATTATTAAGCAGAATGCCAGGAGGGGATAAGGCTGGAATTTCTCCCTGGTGTGGAACACTGTAATAGCAAGCATAAGAGTGGCCCAATCGATATGGACTGCCTTGCCAAGCACCAGTCCCTAACATCGTACTGTTTTAGGAGGATGGTAAAGATGCAGATGTTTCAAAACTGCCTCCAGCTGATTATTTTTCTGGTTTGTTCTGATACCTTTTCTCCCGATGGTGGCTGGAGCAACCCAGTCAGATGAGCGAGGTACAAGAAATTTATTATTACCATTGTCACTGTTATTGCAGCATTGTGGTTTTCATCTATAAATTGTTTTCTACTTCATGGGTGGGTTTGGAATGGGGGAATTATTATATTTAAGATTAATGTGACATCCTGGTTCATCGGCTGCCCTTTGAGTTGATTTTGGAAAACTAGGAAAGAAAAATTTCAAAGAAAACACCTTCTGTTAAGTTAAAAAGGTAAAGGACTCCTGACAGTTAAGTCCAGTCACAGACAGCTCTGGGGTTGCGACGCTCATCTCGCTTTACAGGCCAAGGGAGCTGGCATTTGTCCGCAGACAGTTTTTCCGGGTCATGTGGCAAGCATGACTTAGCCGCTTCTGGCACAACGGAACACTGTCACCAGAGGAGCTAACGGAAACGCCGTTTACCTTCCCACCGGAGTGGTACCTACTTATCTACTTGCACTTTTTTGATGTGCTTTCGAACTGCTAGGTTGACAGGAGCTGGGACCGAGCAACGGGAGCTCACCCCGTCGTGGGGATTCGAACCACCGACCTTCTGATCAGCAAGCACTAGGCTCTGTGGTTTAACCCACAGCGCCACCCTGTTAAGTTGTTGTTGTTGTTGTTGTTGTTCAGTCATTGTCGCGTCTGACTCTTCGTGACACCATGGACCAGAGCACGCTAGGCACGCCTATCCTCCACTGCCTCCCGCAGTTTGGCCAAACTCATGCTAGTCGCTTCGAGAACACTGTCCAACCATCTCATCCTCTGTCGTCCCCTTCTCCTTGTGCCCTCCATCTTTCCCAACATCAGGGTCTTTTCCAGGGAGTCTTCTCTTCTCATGAGGTGGCCAAAGTACTGGAGCCTCAACTTCAGGATCTGTCCTTCCAGTGAGCACTCAGGGCTGATTTCTTTAAGGATGGATAAGTTTGATCTTTTTGCAGTCCATGGGACTCTCAAGTGTCTCCTCCAGCACCTGTTAAGTTAGGCCATTGCAAAAGAACCCAGAAGAACTAGCTTTCAAACTCCCAGACAGCTTACCTGCCATTGCAAAGCCTCCGACGTCCACATCTGCTTTGGAGTCACACGACCACTGCTCACAGCACTCCTTGGGGACCTCAATTTTCCTTGGGAAGGGGCAGTCGGGCCCAGGAAGCAGCAAGTCGAGGCTGCAGAGCGGTATGCAGCCGATCTGCCCATCTTGGCAAGTACAGTGGTATTTGCAGCTCGGCTGGAACGTCTCGCCACTGCGGTAAATAACCCCATCGAACACGCAGTTGTCTCCTTCAAGGTCTGAAGCAAAGAAGGGAAACATTCGAGCTGCATGAAGACCTAGCACACACACCAGAGCAATTTAAGCTCCCGTTTCTGCCAACTTGTTGCGAAGACAGCATGCATAGACAGCATGAAAGGAAACCCTGTGACACAGAGAGTCAGAAAAGAGTTTGTTTGGAAGGCTCGCAGTTCAACTACACCAGACCTAGGTCTTCTCCAGCTGTGGGTGCACTGTGGTGTTGTGGTTAATATGCCGGACTAGGACCTGGGAGACCAGGGTTCAAATCCCCACTCAGATGTGAAGCAGTTTGGGTGACCTTGGGCAAGTTGCTATCTTAAACCTGTGAGGCAGGGTTAGACTAAAATGGGGACTAGGAAAAGATTTATATGCCAATTTTTATCTTCAGAATTTCCCAAACAGGGTCTCCAGCTGTTTTTAGACTACAATTCCCATCCTCCCTGACCACTGGTCCTGCTAGCTAGGGATGATGGGAGTTGTAGTCCAAAAACACACAAGTTTGGGAAACCCTGCAAGCAGCACAGAATAGAATAAACTAGGAGGTTCCACAAATTGTGGTCCATAGAGCTTCATTTACATGCTTTGTGGCTGAAGGCAGGAGACGGTGCATGCATCCGTTGTATTAAATATTCATATTGATTTTAATTGTATTTTTCATTATGGTAATACAAGAAAATATAGCACACAATAAAAAGCAATTAAAATGAAATTTAAAAATAATATCACATCTAACAGTGAGCACTGCAATTGCTACAACAGGCAGAAAAATCATTAAGTGGTCTGCCAATTCCTCCAGCAATTTCTGAGAGGTCTGAGAGGGGGGGGGAGTCTGGGGACCCCTAAAATTTGATACAAAACCTCTCTCTTGGATGAGGAGAGGGCAGCAAAGGGATTCTGAGACAAATGTGATATTAAAGCCACTCTCTGGAGCTCCAACTGCCAGGCTTATGGGTACTATTTATTTACATATACAGTGGTACCTCTGTTTGGGAACTTAATTCGTTCCAGAGGTCTGTTCATTAGCCGAAACTGCTCTTAAGCTGAGGCGTGCTTTCCCTAATGGGGCTTCCCGCTGCAGGCGCCCTTCCCCCGGTCGGATTTTGTTCGCTTTCCGGGGCAAAGTTTGCTGGCTGGAATGCCTACTTCCGGTTTTGCGGAGGTCGTTTCCAGAAGCGTTCGTTGACTGGACTGTTCACAGACCGAGGTACCACTGTAAAATATTTCCACCCCTCTTTTTAGCTACAAGGGCTTGGAGATGATTTATTTTTTTTTAAGCAGCCCCTGCCCTTGGGGACTTACGATCAAAGACATGACACAAAAGGAAAAGCGAATGAGGAGGGAGAAGGAAAAAAAGCAAACTCAGACACCCAACCTTAAAATTACAAAAATATTCATGACAAAGTTGGGTTGGAAACTGTTCAGGGAAAGAAGCTCAGTAAGTAGTGGCCCTGCTTCTTTTCCCTTCCACTGCTGGACCCCGACAAAATGGCTACTGCGAGGCGATCACTGAACAAAAACACTAAAGACGGCTGGTCCCCCAGCGGAGCTGATAGAATAGCATTGCTTCCTTTCTCTCCTCTGTGCAACCTTAGGGCAAATATTCCTGTCCAGGAAATGTTCTGCCAGGCAGTACCTGTTCCTCAGGGTGGGGCAACACATACAAGCTGGAAGGAATGCAAATCCCGTCTCATGTTTAGATAGCGAGACAGCTAAGAGATTGATTTCTTTTCTAAATTCTGCATCATCTCTTGCAAACACGAAAACATGAGAGCAAACTATCCCCTATGAGCATGTTCTCTGTCTTTGGTAACAAACACAACCAAAGTGTTCCCAAAATTAGGCTGGCCATGTAACCAAATGGTTCCAGAGATGGTTTCAAGCCAGGTAATCTTCTTATGTTGTTCCTTCCATTAAAGGTCCCAAACCACACCTGCACTAAGTAGTATTATAACACTTTATTTACCAAAGCATTTGAGATAAGAAAAACCAATCCAACTCAGAAGCAGCTCAGCAAAATTATATATCTCTGCATTCCCCTCTAATTTGTGTACAGTAGGGATTTTAAGGGCACAATCAGTTGTTGTAGTTTTTTTTATTTTAAAAAAATGAAATAATAGTCTCTAAAATATTATTATTCTTTTTTATTAGTTATTCAACTTATACCCAGAGGTCTCAGTTATGTTCACAACATAACTCTAGAACAGGGTTCATTATATTATGAGTTAGCATTATTTGTGAATGTTTGCCAGGCTATGGCTTGCTTACTGCAAGAAAACCATGTCGTGAAACCATGGTTTGTTATTGACTTAGAAACCTTGCTTTGTTTGGCCACCCCATCTCAGATGCTCATCAAGCTACAAAGGCACGAACACGTGGAAAGCAAGCCAAAGTTTTTTTTGGGGGGGGGAATCCATGGCTTGTCTGATCATCTGTGGGACAACTCATGGTTTACTTGTGATTTGTTAAATAGGCCACAGTTTAGTGTTATCTGTGATGCCTTCAAATATCTGCATTATTTCATCTGTGGTTATGCAGAATCCCCTCCCCATTGCTCCTTTTTATTCCTTTCAGTTCCTTGTTTTCCCCAGGATCTCCTTTATCCTTTACACCCTCTGTTGTGCCATCACTTTTGCCTCCATCCCCAGCAAACGCCAGGCTTTGTACAATTTGTCATCCTTTCCAACCGGCATGAAGTTAAGGGTGCTAACTAGACTCATGTGTGCCACCCTAGTTTGTAAAGTCCCAGTTGCAGATTTGAAGCGTTTTTGAATGAAAGTCTTGATCTCCAGATTGGGAACTGGGTCAAGATTCCTCAAAACATGCAGCAAATACATGTTACAAACACAAGATACATTCCAGAGTTGTGAAGTCATCAAGTATTTGGAGCCGGGAAGGAATCTAGATTATGCTCTGGAATGTCCACATCTGACTAGATCCTGCTCAGTTAAGGCACATCGTACAAAACTCAGCTGTGGACCAAGGCACTCTGCAAATGCCAAGTGTTGCTGTTAACTCGTTCACCACTAAGAGCCTGTCTCCTTTTGCACCTGGTCACACCATTTGTTACACAAATACACTTTCCCTCAATACTCATTACTGAGAGGAGATATGGGAGACATCTTCAAAGATCTCAAGGGCTGTCACATGGAAGATGGAGCAAGCTTCTTTTCTTCTGCTCTGGAGGGTAGGATTTGAATCAAGGGCTTCAATTTACAAGAAAGGAAATTCCAACTAAACATCAGGAAGAACTTTCTGACAATAAGAGCTCCAGTTTCCCACTGGAAGTTGCGGACTCTCCTTCCTTTGAGGTTTTAAAGCAGAGGTTGGATGGCCATCTGCCATGGATGCTTTAGCTGAGATTCCTGCATTGCAGAGGGTTGGACTAGACGACCCTTGGGGTTCCTTCCAATTCTACAATCTTCTACTCTCAGAGGAAGACAGAAAGCCCATGTTTCATTCCCTGGCATCTCCAGGCAGGATTTAGGAGAGAACCCTGTCTGAGAGCCACTGCAAGTCAGGGAAGACCATACAGCACCAATGGTCCGAGAATCAGAAATGTAGAGCTGGAAGGGACCCCCCATGGTCATCTAGTCCAACCCCAGGCCGCTACACCATTGTTTTTAGAAATTAAGCCCTCCACGTGGGGGGAAGAACAGAGAGAGATCGCGGGCGGGAGGAGGACTTGTCCCCCACCCCACCCCCAAAACCAGCCACTTACCCACGCAGACCCCCAAGCCAGCCTCGCTCCCTGCGTCCCGGTGACAGTGAAGGGCGCTGCTCTCATCGCAGGGCATCAGCCGCGAGCAGCTCTCTCCGCGCTGCCGAGCGCACGTCGGGCAACAAGCGCAGCCGTCCAGCACCGTCGGCACGCCGGGGGCGCAAGCGGGAGGCTCGGCGGGGCAATCGCAAGGGAGCCGGCACTCGGGCTCTTCGTGGCCGCGCACCTGGAAGGGAGGGGCGGGGAAGGAGAGAGACAAGCACCGTCAGCAAAGGACCTTCGCCGTCCTGCGGGTCGCGCGTCGAGCGAGCGGACGGACTGCGCCGCTTTTGCGCGCAAGCAAGCAAGCCGCATTCACCTTGCACAGGAAGAGGAGGAGGAAGAGGAATGGGAGGAAGGCGTGGCGCAGGGTGATCCTGCCTCTCCGCGACGGCGCCGCGCACTCCGGCTCCGCGCTGCGCTCCGCATCCCCCATCGCGATGGATGAGCATCGCCACACGCGCGCATCCGTCGGGGAAGGTTATATACAGCGCCTCGGCGCTCCTCGCCCTCCCATTGGACGGTGCCGGGGCGACCTGGGCCCAATCCCAGGCCTTGGTGTCAAGTTCGGGGGAGGGGAGGGCCGGGAGGTGATCAGTAAATGATCAGCAGAGGTTCTGCTCTCCTGTGTAACGGTGGAAACGCGCGTGGTACCTGGGGTCAGGGAATCGACGCCCCTGATTTTCCATAGGGAAGATCGTCCTTTCTTAGGGGAGGGAAGGGGAGGCGTAGGAGTAGTTCCTGAGAACTAAAGTGAAAGTACACTGTAGCTAAGACTGAAGATTTGGGAAACCCAGAGGATGGAGGGAAGAGGGACATGTTCCTGCTCTGTTAATGAAATGGCCAAGCTGCTCTACACAATGTCAGTCCAAGAGGGGAAAGGAAATTAAAACACACAACCAGAAAATAATAATAATTTATTATTTATACCCTGCCCATCTGTCTGGGCTTCCCCAACCACTCTGGGCGGCTCCCAAAAGAATATTAAAAACACAATAAAACACCAAACATTAAAAAACTTCCCTAAGCAGAGCTGCCTTCAGATGTCTTCTAAAAGTCGGGTGGTTGTTTATTTCCTTGACATTTAATGGGAGGGCGTTCCACAGGGCGGGTGCCACCACCGAGCAGGCCCTCTGCCTGGTTCCCTGTAACCTCACTTCTCACAGTGAGGGAACTGCCAGAAGGCCCTCGGTTGAAAGATGGGGGTGGAGACACTCCTTCAGGTATACTGGGGCGAGGCCATTTAGGGTATGATTACCAGATTTTTTTCAATGAATCCGGGGACACTTTTTTTTTTTTAAGCTGAGTAGCAACAGGGAGTCAGTAGTGGGGATGGTGAAGCAAAAGATCCTGGCCTAAGCACATTCTTTAAAGGCGCAAAGCCCTTCTTTATGAAACATAAATGCACAGGGTTCTCCACAATTCGATTTCAGTTTGGGATTTTTTTTTTTTTTACTTTCAAAGGTCCTAGTGAAAACCCTCCAGTATTTTCACAAGACTTTCTCCCAAATACATAACTTTGTATGCAGTTTTGCCTAATGAACACATTTTTTGCATAGCAGTCTCCCCTAATATAATGCATGTTTGTGTGTTGTTTCCACCAGTATATTCATACGGCCTCATCATCACCCCACACAAATCAAAGAGCAGATCTTTCACAGTCTGTGACTGTATTGGAACTGTTTTTAAGAGGTTTTGTTTGTTTTTTAACTTGGTTGTTTGCTGCCCTGAGATCCTTGGGTGGGGGGGAGAGAGAGTAGGATATAAATCTAATAAATAAATGTTAACATGCAAAATTATGCCCCAATCCACCAGCCCCAGGGCACAGCTAGCAATGACCAAACTCCTCTATGCTCCTCACGCTCCTCGATATATATCATATTTAAGGCACCATGCAATTTCCCCCAGGCTTTGAAGTTGCAATTGAAATCCTGCTGGCTGTTTTGGGTGGGTTTTTTTTCCATAGCTTATTTGGTTTCATGTTTTGCTTTGTAATTGTTTAAGCCTTTTGGTAAACCACTCTGATTGAAAGGAAGCATAAATTTTCTGTCTTCTCTCTCTCTCTCTCTCTCTTTTTAAAATCTCCTTTCTGGGAGGTGCTCTTGAAGTGCTGGAGACTTCTAGTCTTTCCCTAGAGAATATTCGATGAATAGGTAAAGGTAAAGGTAAAGGGTCCCCTGACCATTAGGTCCAGCCACGGACGACTCTGGGGTTGTGGTGCTCATCTTGCTTTACTAGCTGAGGGAGCCAGCGTACAGCATCCAGGTCATGTGGCCAGCATGACTAAGCCGCTTCTGGCGAACCAGAGCAGCGCACAGAAACGCTGTTTACCTTCCTGCCACAGTGGTACCTATTTATCTACTTGCACTTTGACGTGCTTTCGAACTGCTAGGTTGGCAGGAGCTGGGACAGAGCAATGGGAGCTCACCCCATCGCGGGGATTCAAACTGCCGACCTTCTGATCAACAAGCCCTAGGCTCTGTGGTTTAACCCACAGAGCCAATAGGTTTACCTAATTTCACCCTCCGTGAATTTTGGGTCCTGTTTTAATGTTGTTTCAGATTATTTTAATATTGCCTTTGGAAGCAATGGGGATGGGCCCTAATCCTTCCTGTTCTCCCCTTTAACACAAGCTTTCCTTCATCTACCAGTAGGAATTAAAAATAGAGTTTCATTCAGCGTTAAGTGAGCCAAGATTTCAAAGAGAATTTTCTGAAAGAAACAGTTGGAGAATTTCACATTTCCCCACCAAGAATATTCAGCAAAATGCCTCTCTCACCCCTTTGCACATACAACTGGGCCACCGACCTATAGCATGTTCTACTACCTTTTTCACTAGTACAAGAATTAAGTGCTTCTGCAGGGGGGTTCCCCCACTCTCCTCACCCTTTGCATGCCCCCACACCATTCCCAAAATCTGCTCCAGTGTGTTGGGGAAACCCCAGAACAGATTTAAGGGGTGGAGAGGGGAAAAAACATTCCTTCTTGCAAGAGGGTAATTCTCTTGCTGACATAACCCTAGCCCTAGCACTACAGTGAATAAAACCCAAGAAGAATTTTGCAAGCCCATTTCTCTCAACAAAAATCCCAACAGCTCTTCCACACCCATTTTCTGTTGAGCAGCCTCAGAACTAGTGAATGGCGCCAGGACTGCTAATCACAAGAAGTATTCCCCCCCCCCTTTTAAAAACTGCCTTTTCTTAAAAGATTCCTCTTTGAGAAGAGGTGGAAATCACACATCAGTCATTTGTGAGATTCCTGGCAATGGGAATCCAGATTCCAAGCCACAGCATTGCCTTACCCAACCTAAACCCAATCTAGATCCAGAACTGAATATTTGCTTCCTTGACCTGTCTCCATCCATAACACATCCGAGCTAGTGGTGATAGTTCTGAATCAAGCCTTGCCAAAGGATTAGAGAGCAAAATCTCTCTAGCCTGTCTTCGGAAATAAATGTCTCAGGCTCTGTAATTTATTGCTGGCCTAAATATGTGTTTCAGCACTTTTCAAGCTTTCGCCTCCTCATATCCTAAGAGGAAGAGGTGAAGGTGGGCCCGTATTCCAAAATGCCACAATATCAGGTATAAATCAGTATTTTAAAAGAGCTCTCTTGGTTCAGACAATAAATCAGTTTATCCCAGGGATGGGGAACCTGCAGCTCTCCAGATGTTGCTGGACTACAGCTCTCCCCAATCCTGACCATTGGCCATGCTGGCGGCAGCAGATGAGACCTGGAGTCCATTAACATCTGGAAGGACATAGGTTCTCCATCCCTGATTTAGTCTAGGACTGTGTTTCCAGTAGAGATCAGCCAGACACTTCTGGAAAGCTTATAAACAAAGCAAGAAGGCCAGCAGCCTTCCTTTGTTGTTTAGAGATATACTGCCTCTTGACATGGAGGTTTCATTGAGCTATATCATCACATAGCAAACGTAGTTCTTCGGCTGCTCAAATGGCACCATTCATGTGCAAGGGGAACGTATCAGAAGGATCAGTAGGAGGAACACCAAGTTTTGCAGAAGGAAATGCAATATTTAAGAAGGGGAAATGCTAAATTGGGGGTGATGACTTAGCATGCTCAGTGGGCACAAAATGCTGGCTGGTTACTGTAGAGGAGGGTGGGAAACTGGGGGTGGGAAAGGGCATAGCTGGCTGGCTAGAACCCTAACAAGAGAATTTTGTTGTAGGTCCCACTAGAGATGGTTAGTAGTGCGCGGAATATGCAGTCAAATCTAACAATGCACATTCATGCTAGTTAGTATGTGAAGGGGTTAAGGCCCACAGAGTCCTAAATTACTAGAGTAGACTCTGTGATGTCACATCCCCTCTTCTTCAAGGAGGTAGGAAGTATTGTTTCTTCCTTTCTCCCCCCCCCTTCAAACGATATAAGCTGAGCAGACTGCATGAGGCAAAAGCTCCTGTGCCCAGACTCCAAGTTTGAAGATACTTTTTGTATTTTGTAACCAAGAATACCTTGCCTGTGTTGTTTCTACTGTAGCATTGACGAATGCACGAGTGAGACCTGTGATTACTGTGAGTGAAGCATTTTAACTTACTAAACATTGTAGTCTATTCGCTCCAAGAGGGGTAGAGATGAGGGAGCACATTTTAAGCACTTGATACGGGGATGTTTAAAGGCCTAACCACCTATATTTCCTGCACTTTGCACATGCTGCATAGATCTGTGTTTTAAACTCCTCTGGGGGCTGTCTTGGCCGTTCCCCACACATGTGGGAGTTCAGGATTAATTTGAATCCCCGGTTATTTACCAGCATAATGTAGACACTTCTTCACACATCACATTATTAAACTATAGAATTCGCTCCCTTAGAAGGCTTAGAATCATAGAGTTGGAAGAGACCCCAAGGGCCATCCAGTCCAACCCCCTGCCAAGCAGGAAACACCATCAAAGCATTCCTGACAGATGGCTGTCAAGCCTCCGCTTAAAGACCTCCAAAGAAGGAGACTCCACCACACTCCTTGGCAGCAAATTCCACTGTCGAACAGCTCTCACTGTCAGGAAGTTCTTCCTAATGTTTAGGTGGAATCTTCTTTCTTGTAGTTTGAATCCATTGCTCCGTGTCCGCTTCTCTGGAGCAGCAGAAAACAACCTTTCTCCCTCCTCTATATGACATCCTTTTATATATTTGAACATGGCTATCATATCACCCCTTAACCTTCTCTTCTCCTTCTCTTCTCTGTGCCGGCCACCAATTTAAAAGAGGATTGGACGAATTTATGGAGGAGAGGGCTATTCATGGCTACTCGAAGCCACTGCTCGAAGCCACTGGAAGGGGCAGTCCTCTTGTGCTTGGATCTTGTTTGGTGGTTTTCCAGCAGCATCTGGTGGACCAGTTGATGGGCCATTGGCTTGGTCCAGCAGGTTCTTTTAATGTTCGTATAATTCAACTCAAATCATTGCACAGAAAACTAGCAAGGGGGTGGATTCCAGCCAAGCTAGCCCCTCGATGTTCTAAATGGAGGGAACTGGTACAGTCCAGGTGCTGTGGTACAGTCAGCTAGGTGGAATCACAGTGAGAGCAATATTCTGAAAATACCTTTGCAAGTTGTTAGTATTTGTTAGGGGTGGAAAGGGAAGTTTCAGAGGAAAAATTGCAGGGGGGGAGGAGGGGAGGAGGTGCTTCTAATTCAGAAAGAATGTTGTTTCATATTGGTAGTTTACAGGTTCAGAAAGAATCCCCACCCGCAGTCCCCAAACTCTTGCAACAACAACAATAATTTCATATTGGTAGTTTACAGGTTCAGTTGCATTTGGAACTTGAGCATCCCCACCCGCAGTCCCCAAACTCTTGCAGCAACAACAACAATAATAAAAATTGCTGTGATTTACAAGGGAAAAAACTCTCCTTGGCTGCCTCTTCTGTAAAAGTTTTTTTTAACTACCCCTGTTGACCATAAACCAGAACTATGTGGCCAACCAAATGATGGTTTTGGCCCAAACATATTTTTTTCAGAACAAAAAAAGAGAGAAAAGAAATAGCGTGGAATTGTCTTGGCTTTAGAAAAAGAAGAAGAGAAAAGGAGTTTCGCTGGAATGTTATTGCCATGCCAAGATCAATAGGTCTCTTTATAAATAGCTCTGCGCAAATGTATGCCTTTGATGCACATTTCAGTTGAATTTAGAATACTTAATGTGGAATTTACCTACAGATGGCTGCATGTTATGTTTAATGCTATGGGTTACATATAGGCTAGGATGTTGTGCTTTCAAACATGTTTCACACAAATTCTCCTCCTTTCCAGAGGGAGAATTATGACTGCAAAACCCAGCTCCATTGGCTCACAGCTGGGATCAGCAGCTTTTTGACTCCTCCTAGCCCTTCCCATCCTGGCTACATAAGGAGCGGGAGGTGAGCTAGCAAAGCCCACTCCCTCACCAGTTGAGGGCAACTGCAATTTGAACTCATCCTCTCTTAGAACAGCCTCCATCAATGGCTGCATCTGTGGGACAGATGAGACATCAAAGCACCCTCCATCAGCCTGGCCTACGAGCCAACTGTCCCTTGGCTCCTCTCCTCCCAGAGCTGACTGTCATCTCAGTAACCAAACCAACCATGCGTTATAACGCCAGCTTCATGGAACATAAGAATTGATATCTGAATTTGCTGGTTTCCTATATTAGATTGTAAGACAGAGATATATATTCTTCTTCTTTTGTACAGAACTGTGGCGGTTCGCTCAACCTGCACAGGTCCCCCAGACGTTTAACGGTCCGTTGATACCTGCACTCACCACTTTATTAATTAACCGCTGCCACCAACCAGTCTGTCTGGTATTTACTTCACTCAGTTCAGTCAAGGAGAATATTGGAACAAAACTGTTTTATTTGAAGTTTAGTACATAAGCATGTGGTTTCTGAATAAACAGTACTTTCTTGGTTGTGTTCTTGTTAACAACAGTGCCCAACGATTTCTCCCACCCCTGTTCCTACTCCTTCCCTTGCCACCCTTCTTCCAACCTCTCAATCCCCACAACAAACCCCCTTGCCAAAGACAAAAGACAAGCCTCAAAAGACTAAAGAACAAAGAACCAAAAGACTAAAGAACACTCTTCCTTCCCCGGGAGGGGTTTATATAGCCCACATAACTCCGCCCCCTAAAGGTTCTTACTGGTTATTCCTGTTAACGCCTTCTGTGCCATTCCTAAGTTTGGGTGATCGCCACAAGAACATCCTAAGTGACCTTCCAACACACACACACACACACACACACACACACACACACACTGTGCATTCATGATTATTTGTTCTCATGAAGGTATTGGTTAGGTTAGATGTGATCCCACTTTCAATACTGGCTTGCTTGCAAAACTTTCAGGGTGGCCATACCACTTCTTTTCCAATTGGTGCATCTCCTGTAACATCCTGCTGAAACACTGTAACTCTGTTTACCACAAATGTTCTGGGGTGCTGTTGTGTTTCGTCCCAGTGTTTTGTTGCACTGTGTTTGCTTTCCAGATGGCAATTATACCGGGAAGGCATCACAGAACAACTAAGAATGCAGAGGGATGCATCAATGGTGCAGTCGCGGACCACTCTGGGGTTGCGGTGCTCATCTCACTTTATTGGCCGAAGGAGCCAGAGTACAGCTTCTGGGTCATGTGGCCAGCATGACTAATCCGCTTCTGGGGAACCAGAGCAGCGCACGGAAATGCCATTTACCTTCCCACAAGAGCGATACCTATTTATCTACTTGTACTTTGACGTGCTTTTAAACTGCTAGGTGGGCAGGAACAGGGACCGAGCAACGGGAGCTCACCCCATTGCGGTGATTCGAACCGTTGACCTTCTGTTCGGCAAGTCAATGGTTTAGACCACAGCGCCACCTGTGTCCATCAATGGTGCAGTACCTGAAAACAAAAGCACTCTCCCCTCCTGTGGCTTGTGGCAACTGGTATTCAGAAGCATTATTGCAGGCTTCCTCAACTTTGGCCTTCCAGATGTTTTTGGCCTACAACTCCCATGATCCCTAGCTAGCAGGACCAGTGATCAGCGATGATGGGAATTATAGTCTCAAAAAATCTGGAGGGCCGAGGTTGAGGAAGCCTGCATTATTGCCTTCACCTGTGTCCATTCCGACAGGTAATGGCAATGCCCAACTCACTCTAATGGACCAGCCTCCACTATCTCAGGCCCTGTAAGCAATGATCAGATTCCATGTGATAGATCTGAGCTTCTGATGCCTTCAAATGAGTTGCCATTGTCACTACCTTTCTCTCCATGCAAGCCTTTTATGATTAAAGGTAAAGGTAAAGGGACCCCTGACCATTAGGTGCAGTCGTGGATGATTCTGGGGTTGCGGCGCTCATCTCGCGTTACTGACCGAGGGAGCCGGCGTACAGCTTCCGGGTCATGTGGCCAGCATGACTAAGCTGCTTCTGGCGAACCAGAGCAGTGCATGGAAATGCCATTTACTTTCCCGCCAGAGCGGTACCTATTTATCTACTTGCACTTTTGACATGCTTTCAAACTAATAGGTGGCCAGGAGCTGGGACCGAGCAACGGGAGCTCACCCCATCGTGGAGATTTGAACCGCCGACCTTCTGATCAGCAAGCCCTAGGCTCTGTGGTTTAACCCAAGCGCCACCCGCGTCCCAGATATTTTATGAATAGATGCTGCTTTATTGCCGACCCTCTGTTTTCAATAATCTGTCCCAGTTATAAGGTTTTATTATTATTGCTGTGATTTTTATTGGCGTTTTATTATTTCCTTGAAAGCTTGCCCACTTCTGGAGAACAAAGAGACCATTGTTGAAAAGTGATCTATAAATTATCCAGTAAACAACCAGGAACGGTTATTTGGTTGTTGCAGAGAAGAAGCATGTCACATGTTTTCCGCCTACAAGGAAAAGGAATGTATTGATCCAGCGAAATCCCTACTTCATGGCAAGTGCAACCCATATGTAATTGGAGGGGTGGACAACCTACACCCCAACAGCCACATGTGGTCCTCTTTGCCTAATTTCTTTTCTTTCTTGAAGTTGAGATCAGGAATATAACTTTGGGCAGTGTAATATTATACAGCAGTACAGCAAGTGACCTGGAGTACCGTAGACTTCCTTTTATCCAAACATCGAAAATACAGAACCTGCAATGGGTGAATACAGAGCATATTCCTACGATGGCCCTCCCAGTCTTCTCCTTCTTTTTCCTCACCCCACTCCTTGTCATCCCGCCACCAATCTCCTGGCTCTGAGCCTTCTTCCCTTGGGGTTCTCCAGCTGGTTCCTCCTACCATTCCTCTGTGTTCAACCAGTCCCTGACAGCAACCCCCAAATGGACATCTCCTGTTGTTGCCCTTGTACTGCGGAGTGCCTTTCCCTGTATGAAGCAGCAACCACCACCTACTTCAAGGGTCCTGTGGAGGTTTATTGTTTTGCTCAGCTACTGCAGAACAAGGAGAGCGGGTATTTTTCCCTCCACCCAAGGGCTGCCATTGCTTCTGAATGCCACTTGCCAAAAGTGGGCAGGACCAGAGACAAAAGCAGATGGAACAACTTGCGTGACCAGTGCTTTTTTTCTGGGTGGATGCAGGGGTATGCATACCCCTAAACATTTTGTGAATCTAACAGGAGAAGAAACTACTTTAAAAAAAAAAAGTTTCTTCTCTAGCACAGTGAATCGTCAGTTCCATTGCTACCCCCTGGTGGCAGCCTCATTTCCTGTCACGGTGTTTCCTGAGTCTCAGGCAGAAGCGAGTGTTTAATGTGTGAAGTAGGAATTGGAATCTAGCACAGTGATTGGTCAGCTTCGTTGTTACCACCTCCGATGGCGGCTTCATGTCCTTTCCTGGTGTTTCCGGGAGGAATCGGGAATATGTTAGTGCACAGAGCCTCACGCCAATGTGGAAGTTACTGTGAGGTGTCAGCTGCGTAATGTGAGGTAATGCATGTTCTTGGTAAAGGTAAAGGTAAAGGGACCCCTGACCGTTAGGTCCAGTCGCAGACAACTCTGGGGTGGGCCGAGGGAGACAGCGTACAGCTTCTGGGTCATGTGGCCAGCATGACTAAGCCACTTCTGGCAAACCAGAGCAGCGCACGGAAACGCCGTTTACCTTCCCGCCAGAGCGGTACCTATTTATCTACTTGCACTTTGACGTGCTTTCGAACTGCTAGGTTGGCAGGAGCAGGGACCAAGCAACGGGAGCTCACCCCGTCGCAGGGATTCGAACCGCTGACCTTCTGATCAGCAAGCCCAGGAGGCTCTGTGGTTTAACCCACAGCGCCACCCGCGCCCTATGTTCTTTGTACTTTTGTCCATTTATTGTATTTATTTTTCCCAGTTTGAACTTTAAAATGGTGGTTTTCTTGAGTCAAAATGAGAGTACCCCTAAACGTTTTGGGGTTTGTTTTTTTTAAGAAGAAAAGCACTGTGCATGACTATTACCTTTGTACAGTAGGATAGTATCCACAGCAACACACCCCTCTCTGACCCCCCATCCAGACAAGAGGCATGATCAAGAGTCCAGCGAGGCAAAAAGACTTGCGATGCGGAAGCACGCAGCTAAGGGGTGTGGCCTGAGGAGAGTTCTGCACATGTCCATAATTGGCACCCAGGCCTGAGTTCCCCCACTTATCAGCAGCATTGAAGTAGGACTGAGTCCCCCGTGAGATTGGCTTTCGTACTTGGAACTCCAGTTCCAAGTATCACCTTGCTATCTTTTGTCTCAGGCGCCCAAGTCCCAAGCCTGAGAGGGCTGTAAACGGACACTTCAAATTGCATTCAGAAACACACTGGAAAGCCAGAGAAGTTCTTCAAAGTTCTGCTCATGAATGACCCCCTGAGATACACGTATGTACAACAGCACATCCAGAATCCCTTCGCAGAGGCTGGAAATAGCCAAGGTGACGGAAACGCCAAAAAGCATGTTGCTTATTAAAAATGTTCCCTTTCCCCCTTCAAGACGTGCCAATAGGTGTTCCCTTTTGTTCCTGGTATTTGAGGATTGCAACAGTCTTCTTACATGTACAGCCAAGTCGGGCCCAGATGTTGTGTTCATATTTATGGGGTTCCCCCCTTTGAATAAATATTCCCCTGACATACCTAAGGAATAAGCGCATCATGTCATCTTAAATTAAGTTCTGCTGAACGTTGTTATCTCTTCCCCACCCCTCGAAGTTATTTAAATTGCTAACTTAGCTCATTCTGAACGTTAGCACACTGCTGGCCTAGACTTTCTTGGGGGGGGGGACTGTGAATTACTGAGGGTGCCCACAGTACAGAAAGTTACCTTGTTATGACAAAGACCCCTTACATCTTTGGGGACCATGGTGGCTGTGGCCAGGAGCAGCTGGGGGGAGCCAGGGAGAGGGGGCCTGTCACTTGCACAGCTGGTTGGTGTAATTATTGGCCTCAGCCAGCCAAGGGGGCTCATGGGATTTCTCACTTTTTTAAAAAAATTGTCCAATCATGGCCTTTGGAGGGTGGAGCTGAAACCAGCATAAGGGCCAGCTGCTCCTGGAATGGCCAGAGCAGTTGGCAATCAAATAACTCACGTGCCCACCCCATAAGTTTGGGCTGCCTAGCAGCATGGCCTTGATGTGGAATTAATCAGTCACCATATTTGAGGCCAGGAAGGAATTTGCCTGCAGACGAATTGGGTCTTTTAGGGGGTGGGGTTGCCTTCCTGATAGCAATTGTCACAACTTTGTTGGAAAAAAGGCATTGGGTTGGATCCATAGTCTAAGTCAGGCAACCCCAAACTTGGCCTTCCAGATGTTTTGGGACTACAATTCCCATCTTCACTGACCACTGGTCCTGTTAGCTGGGGTTTCCTGCTTGGCAGGGGGTTGGACTGGATGGCCCTTGTGGTCTCTTCTAACTCTATGATTCTATGATGGGAGTTGTAGTCCCAAAGCATCTGGAGGGCCAAGTTTGGGGGTGCCTGGTCTAAGTTCTGGGCTGGGGAGAGAGCCCCACTCCCTCCCTAATTGGGATCAAAATTCAGGGTACCCTGGTGAAGGGGTCCAGAGTGAGGCTTCTGCCCATTGGTCCAGATGGACCCTAATGGCATCCTGGCAGGATCACCTCATTTGATCTGCTTCATGGGAAGATCCCTGAACCCAGGATTGACCCTGAAGGAGTAATCAATCAGCTGGTGGGCTGGTTGATAAGGATACATACATCGTGCCTTTGCCAAAGCCTACTCACATCTGTAATCAATAAAATTGTGGCCAATGCTAATCATACACTGTCTTGTCATAATTTCTGGTATTACAAATCTCTCACTCGGGTCACCAGCCTGCTGCACTTGTAGCCATAAAGCTCATGTGTGCCTCAACCTCCCAGTCCAATAGAAGTCCACACCTCCATCCTTTTACATCAGGAGCGGGCACCTTGTCTTCTTTTGAAGGTTCCATTCCTTTGTGGGTAAAGATGGAGAAATCTGTGAATTTTCAATTTCTCTCAGTTTCTCATTCTTCCAGCTTTTAAGTTCAACTCACTCCATGCATCAATTTGCAGTTTTTAACTTCTTCTTCTTTAAAAACAAACAAACAAACAAACAAACAAACAAACAAACAAACCCACACAAAAATCTGTATGCATCTGGTTTATTTAATGCAATATTTGATCCCGATCTTGAGGCAAAAGTACTGAATGTACAAATGAAATGTCTGATAGCTAGCACTTCCTTGAACTTCCTTGGTATCAGTGTGTATGCCTGCACGTCTTCTCAATTATTTACTTGAGGGTAATTGACTAGTTACAGGATTGCAGCCTTTATGCTTTGTTATTAGTCTGTTCCCAGGGGTGACTTTGTAGGTACACAGCTGCTCGCACTCTTGGCAAAAATATAAATAGCAGACGTTGCTCTTTGTCCAAAGTATTCAGAGACCATTTCTCAAGAAAATGCATATGGCATGAGGCATACAGTGATGACAGATTGAAGTGACCCACATTTCCAAACCTGGAAGTGTAGTGCCATGTTTGTTGCGCTACTTAAATCAAAGATGTCCCAATGAAATGGTTTTAAGGAACATCCGTCTATGCTACATTCCCAGACCTTATTTAGGAATGAATAATAGAATTGAAATGCAGGAATCTCAACTTAAGCACCCACAACAAATGGCTCTGCTTAAAAACCTCCAATGAACGATTGGTGGTGTCTGTTCCATTGTCAAACAACTCCTACCGTCAGAGAATTCTTCCTGGTGTTTAGTTAGAATCTGCTTTCCTGTAACATCAATCCATTGGTTCGGAGCAGAAGAAAACAAGCTTGCCTCATCTTCCATGCAGAGGCGTAGGAAGGTCAGGTGGTACCCGGTGTGGAAAATTTATTGTCACACACCCCCATTGATTCCCCACCCCCCGGCAAAAATGGTTTTACGTTATTTCATATTTTCTTACATAGGAATAATAACAAGTAATAATAATAAAAAAACTTTTCTTTATATCCCGGCCCTCCCCGGCCGAAGTCGGGCTCAGGGTGGCTAACATCAGATACATAACATTAACATTGGTATAAAATCAAACAATAATTAAATTACCTCCTAAAAACATCTCAAAATCAAATTAATTAGATGGCTTTCCACAGGGTTAGGGTTGGGAACAGTAAGTGCTCCACTGAACTGAAATTTCAGCCTTCACGACATAGGAAAACAGCCAAGTAAACAGCTATTTTGGTGGAGGAGGGTCAAGATATTAACCGATATGCATGAAATTTCATATATAGCTATATAATCCCTAGTATAGTAAGATAAGACCTTTGGAGCAGGCATTTTAAAAAAAAGTTTTTTATGAACCGCCCTAGTAGGGCAGTAATTGTTCCTTGATAATTTGTCACCCCCTCCATTATGGAACATGGGGCAGAACGCCCCCTACACCCCCCCTTGCTACGCCCCTGCTTCCATGTGACAGCCATTCAGATACAATGGTACCTTGGGTTAAGTACTTAATTCGTTCCGGAGGTCCATTCTTAACCTGAAACTGTTCTTAACCTGAAGCACCACTTTAGCTAATGGGACCTCCCGCTGCCGCTGCGCCGCCAGAGCACGATTTCTGTTCTTATCCTGAAGCAAAGTTCTTAACCTGAAGCGTTATTTCTGGGTTAGCGGAGTCTGTAACCTGAAGCGTATGTAACCTGAAGCGTCTGTAACCCGAGGTACTACTGTATTTGTTTTTCCACCAACATTGTGAACATACTAATGCCAAGACTCAATTTTTAAAAACTGACTTGTTTCAAATGTTAATATACGTTGTTGAAATCTGGCTATAAGGCAAAAAGGGTGCATGGCGTAGCATATATTTTAGCTTGGCCCAGGAAATTGGACTCTGTTATTCCTGAACCTCTCTGTACGTGTTTTCATAACATCACTGTTTGGTAGCTTTTACGTTTGCAGCTGAGATTTTATGGTACTGTTTTACGGCTGCTTATGCAGTATTTTTGCATACTACTTAGAGATCTTTAAATATTAAGCCGTTAAATATTCAATGGAGTGCAAGTACAGAACAATATCAAGTACAATAAAACCACTAAAAGCTTCGGAATTCAAAAGAGAGAGAAGTGGCGGACTACTGGGTGGTGGGGAGGGGGAGAACAGTGGTTCAGGAACTTTTGGAGAAGCCCCTATAAAAATTGTCAGACAAAAGTACGCATGGCTGGTGAAGTTTCTGGCAATGGGAGAGGACTGAGGGATGACCTATAGAAGAGCTGAGGCTAGGGAGGCATGCAAGGGCCTGGCAGAGTGACCTGGAGGGCCACATAAGACCCTGAGCCAGAGGTTCCCTGTCACTGTTCTATGATATCAACCACCTTTTCATGGGATCAGATAGGTGCCAGCTTTCCCTCTCCCCTGCCATTCCATTGGAAGAGGTCAGGACAGAGCTCCGGGTGCCACAATAAATAGCCAAGTGCAAAGGAAAACAAATCTCTCGGATTCTAAAACAAAAAGAAAAGCACACCCCTTGGCTATTAGTCGATAGGACTTGGCTGAGCTATCTCACCTATCATCATAAATCAGGAACTCTAAACAAACTTGCAGGGTATTTTGCCTGAACAATGTCTCCGTCATGGTCGTTGGTTGTGCACATGACAGAGAACCAACTAGGCCCTGGGCTGCGCATTCTAGCACAGGGGTTTGTGAAGAGCACCACATGGAGCCATGTTTTCAGAATAAGCAAATGAGCACTAGCCTCTCCTCAGTTCGGAGTTGGGAGTTGACTTTGGTTGCCGAGCTGAAAGGCCTCTATCCCCTCCCTCCTTCTCCCAAGAGATGCTACTATTTACTGGAGAGTTGACAATGCATTATAAACATCACGGGACATCAATGTTTGCGTCCTGTTGCGAAGGTAAGAACAAACGAAGGTTCCTTCTTGTCCAGCATCCTGCCTAATCTCAGACATCACGTCCAGGAAGCCCTCAAGCTGGACATGATCCCTCCTGCTGTTGATCCTCCGGGGATTCATATTAACTCAGCTGAATACTGCCTCTGAACATGGAGATTCCTTATAGTCATCATCACTCAGATAGCAAACTCAGGTGCTGAGCAGTGTTGGCAGGCTAGGAGTCAAATGGGCCACTGAGATGGTCTTAGGATGCTTAGGGTAACCCTTTTGCCGCCTGAGGCCAAGAATGCGGTATCCGTGACTCTTGACAGTTGTCCCTGTCATTGAAGATTCATAGCTCTGTGGTAAACAGCTGATCTCTAGACTTCACAAGAAGGTCACAGGATCTTCAGGTAGGATCTGGCACAGATTCCCCTTCGAAACCCTGGAGAGTTGCTGGCAGCCTTGTGTTATGCCGAGCTAGGAGGAATCAACAGACAGACTCAGTCCAAAGCAAGTTTCTAACTATGAAGTTTCCGCATGTGCCGGTTATCTGAATCCCATGCGAGGCAGAAAATGCGCTTTTAAAAAATCTGCCCAAATTTCATCGAGGAAGATTTAATGCCAGTAATGCACAGCCTCCTAGGATGTGGAAGAATGTGTAAGCATTTCCCTCCCCCCAAAAGAACTTCCATCACAATGTGAAACAGAAACCGAGACTTTGTGGTCATTCATTAATTCTTTTGTTGGCCTTGATTCCCCTACCCCACCCCCTTTTATTTTATTTTTTTAAAAGGATAGGGGGTTTTCTTTTAAAAAGAGAATATGTTGAATCACAGCACATAAATTTTAACTCTTGATAGATAGGGTTGAAACTATTTTTGAGAGGACAGTGTGTTTCAGTTCGCCTCCTGTTTCTGATTTTTTAAAATGCCTTTCCACGGAGAAAAGAGAAAACTCCCTACATTCCTTACTGAACTTGGTCTTTGATGTCAACTCCAAAGAAGAAGCACTAAGAAAGGTATCACTTCCTAATGAATGCCTTTTATTCATAGCTATGCCAGCTCTTCATTCTCAGAGGCTCCTTGCTTGCTTATAAAACTTCCTTTGCACCCTGTTCCAATGTCCTGGAAAGAATGACCACAACATTAATGTTTTCGGGGATGCACCGTTCTTCCAGGTGCTATGGGCAAATTCCTGCATGCGGGCAACAGGTCCTCGAATCACAAATGGCTTTGCTGCATAGCCAAGGCAATTTCAAACTGGTGTTGTTGTTTTTTTTTTAAAAAAATAGAGTATAATGGATTTCAACTAGGGATGGGCGAGAAAGTTGATTTTCTTTCCATTTTGACGAGAAGCTACCTAAGGGAGCAATCCCATGGCACAGGAAGCTGGCATGAAGCACGCTGGTGTAACTTAAGCTTGTGTAAAATTAACACCCATTCTGCAGCAGGGACTAAGCCTGACAGATGGAAAACAAGCCTTTAAAATAGTGTTATGGGCCAATTTTCCAGGTGACGTCACCAAACTGGATGGGCTTACTAAGTCCCCCCTCTCTGATCCTGTCCTACTCTTGGAACAACCCTTTTGTGGACTTACACCGGTAAATCTAATAAATTGGCTGTTAGACTACAAATGGCTGCTCCTTGTTGGGGGGTATGTGTGCTTTGGTGGTCTCGCACTTCAGATCTTACCTGCCTCCCCTCCATTCCTCTCCACCTGTGTCAGATTTTAGATTGCAAGCTCCTTCCAGCAGGGACCTGTCCTTTTCTACCTGAGAATGTCATGCACACTTAGGATAACCCAGGAAACAGTTGTAGCTGCAGTGGCAGAAAACCACTGCTCACACAACCAAGGTAACAGTGGAAATAATCAACATTGGTCCAAGAGCTTGACATTCATTGTGATTCTTGTAATTGCTTTTACTCATTAATCATTAGTCACAACAGAAAGTGACATTCTGTCACTGGCAAATGGGTCTAATTGCAGGGGGCAATCTCCATCTCTTGCTATTTGTTGAGATGGGTGTCAGCTTTCCTGGAACTGCGAATGCCCAAAGGCCCATATAATGTTGCATGCACCGCAATCTCCGAGCAGTAGGAGACTTCAGGGTTTCCAGGGTTCAGTTTCCTTGGAATGAAGGTCAATGGAGACTGTGGTGTCTTCAGGATATATGGTTTCATTTACACATATATACAAGCTAAGCATGGGATGGAGGGCCTCGAAGCATTTCCATGTCAACAGATCTTGCTTCTTCACTAGGTTTCCAGGGAGACCTCCATGCCATAGCTTGGTTTCCAGCTCGAAGCAGGACCAGCCTCTGTGTCTCCTGCTTCCAACATCAGCCAAACTAATCCCCCACAGCCTCCCTTCACCTATGGTTCTCCATCCTAACATGATGTGGCATCCAGCCAAGTGAGCTGGGGAAAAACACACCAATTTGTCTCTCTGGCAGCAGGGCAACCTCTTTAAGATGCTGACGGATGCTTAGCTGAGCAGCCATTACCTTAACAAATGACAGGTAAGAAGGCTCTTCTACTAGATTCTAAACCTCAGGGACACAGAACCACAAGCACAGACCCAAGGATATCATCCAGACACATCCCCCAATCCTATAAAGATATTGTGAGGTCACTGGCTATTATTGATGCATGGGAAATAGTGTTTCTGGGTGCAAACTGCCCCCTTCTTAGTTATTGAACTATGTTTCTGCCCCACCTAGCCCCAAAGTGGGGTTATTCTGGTGGAAATGATGTCTGGCTTGCACCTCCTAAAATGTTAGGGCAGCCATCCCAGACCCAGTGTCCTCCAGATGTTTTGGATGACAACTCCCACTGGCCCTTGCCATCCAAAACATCTGGAGGGCACCAGGTTGGGGAAAGTCTGGGTTAGGGATTCGAAGTCAGCAGATATATGCCCACCAAGCTCTCCAGAGAAAACACCCTTTGGCCATCCTGCAGATAATAGGGAAATACTTTAAACAAAAGATGCTCCAAGGCAAGCACTCCGGTGACATTTTGTTTGGAATCCGCCGTCATTTAAAGAGGTATCATCTGGCGGTGGATGGAATGGAATGGAATGGAAACGTGGATTTCTTTCGGCTGCTGGTGACTCATTAAGAATAACACCAGCTAAGCCCCTTTAACTCACATACTCGCTCCAGCTCCATTTCATGATAGCTGGAAGCTCTTGCTGAAAAGGAAGCATCTTGACACATTGCAGGCATCTGAGGAGGTACATCGCTTTTACAGAGGAAACAGCCTCATCTGAGGCCAGGCGCTTTGTCAATCAAGTGCAGGATTGTCCTTCCAGGGTCTCGGGCAGAAGCCTTGCCCACCACCTGTGACCTGATGCTTTTCATTGCCGGGGATTGACCTTGGCACCTTCTGCATGCCAGACACTGTTGGGAGATTCATTCCCTGTGTGCAGTCATGGGTTTATTGTATGAGTCAACAGTGTGATGCAGCAGCTAAAAAAGCCAATGCAATTCTGGGCTGCATCAATAGGAGTATAGCGTCTAGATCAAGGGAGGTAATAGTACCACTATATTCTGCTCTGGTCAGACCTCACCTGGAATACTGTGTCCAGTTCTGGGCACCACAGTTCAAGAAGGATACTGACAAGCTGGAACGTGTCCAGAGGAGGGCAACCAAAATGGTCCAAGGCCTGGAAACGATGCCTTATGAGGAACGGCTTAGGGAGCTGGGTATGTTTAGCCTGGAGAAGAGAAGGTTAAGGGGTGATATGATAGCCATGTTCAAATATATAAAAGGATGTCATATAGAGGAGGGTGAAAGGTTGTTTTCTGCTGCTCCAGAGAAGCGGACACGGGGCAATGGATTCAAACTACAAGAAAGAAGATTCCACCTAAACATTAGGAAGAACTTCCTGACAGTGAGAGCTGTTCGGCAGTGGAATTTGCTGCCAAGGAGTGTGGTGGAGTCTCCTTCTTTGGAGGTCTTTAAGCGGAGGCTTGACAGCCATCTGTCAGGAATGCTTTGATGGTGTTTCCTGCTTGGCAGGGGGTTGGACTGGATGGCCCTTGTGGTCTCTTCCAACTCTATGATTCTATGATTCTATTTCACATGACTGGGTGTGTGTTTTCATTCCACAGAGTGGGAAGTGGGAAGTGGGAAGTGACAGAAGACAGGATGTTGTGTCTTACTGTGTTTCTCTGAAGTGGGACTATTGTCCTTTGTTTTTTCTCTTTGCTGTCTGATGCTAGAGAGAGAGGGAGCCATGTTGAAGTGCTCCGACTGTGTATATATGTAATAAAGTAGGTTAGCCAACATGCTGAGTTGCTGTGGTCTGTTATGCAACTGCACAAACCTCTGCGGATGCCTAAGAGTGTGTTGATGTACTCCCACATCAATCACTATGATGTCCGGCGGCTGAAGAAGCCGAGAAGTTCCCGAACGATCGTCCAGAAAGAAGGGAACATGCCAGTTGGGCATGTGTCTCTGCCAGGGCTCTACTTGTGTGTAGAGGACGTTATCCTGACAGACACATGCTCTGCAGCTGAGCAATCATCCTTCCACAAACCTCAAGTGGTGACCACTGGATGTTTCTGTGACAGGTGGTAGTGGGTGAGCTGGAGGTCCGCTGCTTACTGGCAGCAGGGAGGGCAATGCCGTGCAAAGGTGCCAGCAGGAGCACCAAGGTGGGCTCTGCTGATGCATTTGCACTGCGCTGACCTTGCCACTGCCTCTCTTCTCCTGCTCCCAGTAAGAAGCAGTGACTCTCCTGTTGGGAAGTTTTGTAAGCACCTGCCACTCGGTTTGCTACTGGTGGCTGCAGGGGGGGCTAGCCCATGGGGGCTAGCCTAGAACCCGCTCACACACCCCTTGGGTATACGGAACTCATCTGAACACCCTCCTTCTGTTAGCTCAAGTTGCAACAATGATATTTTTCTCAGTTACATATCCACTAGTGGGGCTTTTTTTCAGTTGGAACTCGCTGGCACCTCTTGGGTGGGAACCATAGCCATTATAAGAGAACAAGGGAGGTGTTCATGGTGAGTTTCGGCCAGGGGCGTCGCTAGGGGGGTGCGGTGGGGGCGGTACGCCCCCGGGCGACAGGGGCGAGAAGCGGCGGGTGGGGGCGGCAAGAGGCAGCCCCTCCCACCATTCCCACGCGCTGCCGCTCCCTCCGTCACCCTGGGAGCGGCAGCGCATCGGATCGCCGCTTCTACAGCCTCCTTTTGAGCCGGAGAGCTTAAAAGCGAGCTCTTCGGCTTAAAAGAAGGCTGCAGAAGCGGCGCCGGCACCCCCGGAACCGCCCTGGGGGCGGAGCGTCATGACGTCACAATGTGATGTCACGACGTCCCGCCCCCGGGGCGTTTCCTTTGCCGCCCCGGGTACTGCGGAGCCTTACTCCGCCACTGGTTTCGGCACCTCTTTTTCTAGAAAAATACCACTGCCCACTAATAAAACAAGCAATCAACACCTGTCCCATGCACATTTTGCCTTCTTATTTTGAGGCCGAAAGATTACCCAAATTGGGGCATCACATGCATGAAGAGGGCTGTGTTCACTCCTCCACCACTAGCGTTAAGGTAAAGGTACCCCTGACCATTAGGTCCAGTCGCAGACGACTCTGTGGTTGTGGCGCTCATCTTGCTCTACAGGCCGTGGGAGCCTGGGGTTTGTCCGCTGACAGCTTCCACGTCATGTGGCCAGTATGACTAAGACGCTTCTGGCGAACCAGAGCAGCACATGGAAAAGCTGTTTATCTTCCCGCCGGAGCGGTATCTATTTATCTACTTGCACTTTGATGTGCTTTCTCACTGCTAGGTAGGCAGGAGCTGGGACCGAACAACGGGAGCTCACCCCGTCGCGGGGATTCGAACCGCAAACCTTCCGATCAGCAAGCCCTGGGATCTGTGGTTTAGACCACAGCGCCATCTGTGTCCCCAGCATTAAGGACATAGACCTAAATTGCAAATAGAAGCTGTGATCTAAGGGAGACCTGCAGAACTTTAATTTTTTTTTTGCAGTATGGAGTGCTTCTGTTTGGTATCTTAGACAGCCAGCCAGGCCCTCCAGCATATTACTCCATTCCATTACCCTTTCCCACCCATTTTTTCCTCCTCCACCCCATCAACAGGTAGTCATTGCTTCCTTTCTTCTGAGCCCATGCAGTCTTCTTTGGGGTTTCCCCCCTACTTAGGGTTTTGCCCCCCGAAACAATGTTTTGGCCTTATGCAAACCTTGGAATTCCCCCCAGGCTTGCTGATACTTCCCTCCATGACATGGGTGGTGCCATTCTGGCAACACAAGCACTGGCACTTGCGTCAGAGCATCAGAAATGGAAGGGGGTGATATCTATATGCAAACCCAGATTGGCAACCTGTTGGCTAAATAGGCAGCTGTCCCGGATGCCTAGATGCATCTGCACCTTGATGAACATCCCCAGTAGGCATCTTGGCTCTGCTGGATCACACCTGAGCAACATGGCGTCCCATTAGCCCAAGGCTGATCAATCCCCATGCTTAAGAAGGTGCAACAAACACTTCCGCACAAAACGGAACTAGCCTACAGCGGAGCCTCGTGAAATTAGGCTGAAACTGACGCTGGCATGAATTCAATCAACTTGGTTTTCCACAAAATGTTAGAGCAATATATTATTGTTCCGGGGAATAATGTTATCTGCATATCTCTTTGTTGCTGTTAAGTGAGTCATTTCCTCCCTGGTTTTCTCAGCTACGAAAAGCTTACGGGTGTGTGGAAATGTCACTCATACCTATCAAAACAATTAATAAGCTTTCCTCAAAATTCTTCCGATATGAGGAGAAACCTCCTTAAAAACTTCACCTTGGTGGAAATCCAGTGGCCGTTCCAGCCCTGTTTCTGCTCAGCACATTGAGAAACATGGAGATGTCTTGGGCTCTGTGTACACGCTACGCCCTTAAAGCACATTGAAAGCTCCCTCCTCAAAAAGTCATGGGAATTGTAGTTTGATAAGGATGTTGGGAACTGCAGCTCTGTGAGTGGGAAACGACGGTTGCATGGCAAGGTCCCAAACCCTCCCGGGAAGTGGAATAAAGACACATGAAACAGTTATTTAGGTTAATGGGCGAAAAAGGCCACAACTTTATTGGTTACAGAATGTGAGTTGGTATTGGCTTAGGCATTGGAAACCAACACAACTATATCTGACTCCTGCCTGTCTGCAGGAGTCTTGGAAGGGTTAATCACCAGTAGGGGGAGCCCTGCTGATGCACACCACTAGGGGTCATGCCATGGCCCTAGCCCTCTGTTTGGGGCTTTGGACAGAGACCATGCCCCCCCCCAGATTATTTTAACAGAATATCCTTGAATTAGGAGGGCTAGGTGATGGCCATTACCTCCCCTCACCTTCAACCAAATACTCCAATTCCTAACCCCCAAACCTTACAAAGTTGTGACGATTTGCTACGAGGTAGGCAAAAAACCAAATGGCCGGTGTCAATTTGCCAAGTGGGAAAAAAATCCTACCAGGCCCCTTGGACAACCAAGGCGACCAACCGAGGTCCATAGCAAGGTCAAGAAATAAAAGAGCCTAACCTAAGAATTGATGCTTTTGAATTGTGGTGCTGGAGGAGACTCTTGAGAGTCCCATGGACTGCAAGAAGATCAAACCTATCCATTCTTAAAGAAATCAGCCCTGAGTGCTCACTGGAAGGACAGATCCTGAAGTTGAGGCTCCAGTACTTTGGCCACCTCATGAGAAGAGAAGACTCCCTAGAAAAGACCCTGATGTTGGGAAAGATGGAGGGCACAAGGAGAAGGGGACGACAGAGGATGAGATGGTTGGACAGTGTTCTCGAAGCTACTAACATGAGTTTGGCCAAACTGCGGAGGCAGTGGAGGATAGGCGTGCCTGGCGTGCTCTGGTCCATGGGGTCACGAAGAGTCGGACACGACTGAACGACTGAACAACAACAACAACCTAAGGGCGGGAGGACGGGAAGAACTGAGCGAGCAGGGAGGAAACAGGGGCGAGACCTCAGCCGTGGGCAGTTTAAATAGCCCGTGTCATGCCCCCAAACTGTCCGGATTGGACAGCCTAAGGATGACGTGGCTGAGGACCATCCAATGGCGCATGAGCTATCCTGCCCCGTGTGCGTGGGGAGGGCTTGCTCCCAGCCCGCAACATCATCTCCCCAGGAACGGGAAATGGCTTTCTCAGAATTCTTTGCTTTGTTACTGTTTATTCATATGCCTGCCACCTTTCTGCCAAAAAGAACCCCCGGATTGCTCACAAAGAATAAACACACAAATACAAACAACGTGAACTATTAACATTCAGAACAAATTCTTAAACGTTTAAAAAATATTAAAAACCAAATGCATTCATGTTCCTGCCAAAAGGGCAAAGGGTGTGTGTGTGTGTGTTGAGACATAAATTTTAGTGAGAGCGAGAGTAAAATACCAGTGCTTTTTTCTGGGGGGGGGGAAGGTGGGGG